>CM056052.1:366175395-366764439 GCA_029574335.1 Rana kukunoris
CTGTCCCAGTGTGGCCATGCTCCATGATCTGGAACATAGGGATTCGCAGCGCACCAACGCTGGCCCAGCTCTAGATTTTTAAAGCTTGGCAGCGATCAGCGCTGCGAATCCCTCTTCCTCACATGGGCTGCTCTCTGATGGCCAAAGTTGCTTCACGGAGCATGGCCTGGGTCCCTCCTCCATCTGCATGAGCCTTCTGGCCCTTTTTTGCTGGTTCCGGATAGGAGGGATTTGAGATACAATCACGCTGGCGTGACTCCTGTCTCCCACTGGGGCTGCCTCCTCCTGGCTCCCAGTGGGGCCTGCCTCCCCCCTGGCTCCCTGCGTGGCCTGCCTCCCCCTGGCTCCCTGCGTGGCCTGCCTCCCCCCTGGCTCCCTGCGTGGCCTGCCTCCCCCTGGCTCCCCTGTGGGGCCTGCCTCCTCCTGGCTTTGCTCTGCCTGTGTATAATAAAAAAAAGGGACATATTTTTATTTTTTGGCTTCATTCATCACCACACATTTCTAACTTAATGACATATCATAATTGAATGCTAAAATATATTTATCACAGGCCCTCCATCCCCTAATTCTGTGGCCCCTTACACAGCTTTAGATATGTGCCCCCTGGAGCTGGGGCGGGGGGGGGTTGATGTTGACTGAAATTCCAAAGTAGGGGGCCTTTACCCCAACCGTTTTTTTACTTTAGGGTGGACAAAATGTTAATGGCTAAAAAGGGTGTTTAACATCTGCGGCCACTGTATGGTGTACCTAATGGCGTACAAGAAAATGACACACATTCATTATGACCTCTGCATTTATGTATCTTGTCCCCATTCTGTTTTGCCACTATTGCTTAGTGATATGTTCCAAATTTTTTGGCCAAACATTTATATAATTTCAATCACTTGTAACATAAATTACTCATCATTATTATACTTTGCATTACAAAAATGAATCTGAAAATGCAATACCTGGCTCCATGGGTCACAATCTGCTCCTCCTCCATGAACTCAGGCTCTTCCTCTGAGCTTGCCTGCTCTTGCCTGCAGGGAAAACACTGGAGGGCTGACTGCAGGGAACACTGGAGGGCTGACTGCAGGGAACACTGGACTGTCTCCTTGGGGGAAGGGTAGACATGGATGGCCTGGACTCTATGTGATCATCCAGGAACTGCATCTGACTATAGTACCACAGGTTAGGCTTGTAGACGCTGTCAGCTGCAGCCCCAGATCTCATCGAGGCCAGGACTCTGTGACCGTTGGGTCCTGTAGGTGCCCCAAAGCGAATTGATTTTAGCCTTAACAGTCTCCAATGTAGCGTTGGGGACCCTTGTTTTTTACATATTCAAGCAGGGCCTCCTTTGCTTTCTTCCGGGCATCTTTGTTTTTATTAATTTTGCTTTTGGATTGCCAGAGAACTGGATGTTCCTCCTCCATCTCTGGATAAATTCTGTCAGAAATTCCGGATCCTTAAAGGCCTCCATTAGTTCTGCATGTACAAAACAAAAAACAAAGCCTAGTGTCAGTCAAGCCACTACTACAAATTAGCTTTTAAACACCATGGGGGTTATTTATGAAAGGAAAATACACCTGCACTTCAATTGCACTGAAAGTGCACTTGGAAGTGCAATCGTTGTATAAATCTGAGAGGGGTAGATCAGAAATGAGGGGAAGCTCTGCTGATTGTATCAGACAATGATGTGCATGCTAAAATGCTATTTCTAAATTTATCCTTGCATGTCCTCCTCAAGATGTCCAGCGACTGCATTTACAAGTGCACTTGTAGTGCAAAGTGTCTTTTCCTTTAAGTTAAATCACCCCCCATATCTTCTAGCCCACACACAATCATCCACTGTTCCCTAATATTTGTAATGTCCATAATCCAGATACATACCGTCTTATGATCCGATCGTCTCTTCCGCCTTGTTCCGCAGGTTGTGAACGGCGCTTGCAATGAACCCCCCATATCTTCTAGCCCACACAATAATCCACTGTTCCCTAATATTTGTAATGTCCATAATCCAGATACATACCGTCTTATGATCCGATCGTCTCTTCCGCCTTGTTCCGCAGGTTGTGAACGGCGCTTGCAATGGCGTGGATCCCTTTAAACGGCGCGAACGTGTGACGCGATGCACGAGATCCCGCCCCTGACGTTCGGTCTCGTCTTTTCCACGCCCCTTTCTCGATCTTTCTTTGTGGGTGTGTTTTAGGCAAGAACAAGATGGAGAGAAACATGGCAAGCTCAAGCCATCAGGCAGGCCAGGCCCAGCCAACCGGACGATCCCGGCGGAGGTACAAGAGCCTCAAACATGGCCTTCCAAGAGATGGTGGAGATGGTCACCATCTTACAAAGGGAGGATTATGACGGGAAGCATGGCCCTTACCTGCATCCAAACAGGGTGAAGGCCGACATCATGGAGAAGGTGATCAGGAGGCTGCATCAAAAATTTGGCCAACGCAGGACTCGAGAACAATTGAGAAAGAGGTGGTCAGACCTCAAAAACAGAGAGCCTGAACAACTCCAGCATATCAAGAGGCTGATTCGGGGAAAAAGTAAGTTTTTTTTTTATTTTTTGACACATTTGTGGTGTTTGTTAATTGTGCCATGTGATTTTAATTTCACAGGTTGTACTGTATCTGTTTGTGGGCACAAAAAGTGGTCGGAGAAGTCGTCGTTTATACGTTGTTTTTCGACCTACTAAACGACAATCTTCGTGCTAAATATCATCATGCGCCTAGTTCGCATGGACAAAAAGGAGTGTATAAACACTATATCATTCCCAAAAAACGTCTTTGTATTTGTTATTATTTGAACAAACGACGACTCCTACGACCAATTCATGTGTCCCCAAACAGGAATCTTGCCATTTTTGTTGTAATGTGACTTCACTTGTGATCTTTTGTAATGTAGATTTGTACCTAAATTAAAGTCGATGTGAAAAGCTTAGTAAATATGACCAATAAACAGAAAAAGGAGAGTCTGCTCAGCAGTGGATTCTGCACATGTTTATATACTCTGTACTTGTATTTTTAGTTCTCACTCATATCTCTTTATAATCTTTTACCTTTCTTTTTTCCCTATCTTCAATCTCGTAGGGCGCAGTGAAGCAGCAAGGCAGGTTGGAACTTCCGAAGCCCCACCCCCGAGGGATGATGACGCTGCCACCACATCCAGTAAATTTCCTACACAACACTCATACCCAGGTAATCTAGATCAGGGATCCTCAAACTACGGCCCTCCAGCTGTTGTGGAACTACACATCCCATGAGGCATTCATTGTAACACACTGACATTCACAGACATGACTAGGCATGATGGGAATTGTAGTTCCTGAACAACTGGAGGGCCGTAGTTTGAAGACCCATGATCTACATGTAGGTTTTCCGAATTTTAATACCTTTTTTGTTCCCACATTTCAGGAGCAAGTCGTGCAGCGACAATGGACAGGGATACTGCCAAATTTGTGCTGTCCGAAATATGGTCCTTCAGGGAACAACTAGAGGACATCCAGGACACTGCACGAGAAGTGGTAGAAAAATCAAAAGGGCTGGAGACACAAATTAAAAATTTAATAGATTATTTGGGTAGGTTTTGATTTATTTAGTGTTTATTTTGTAATAGAAAAAAGGTTTGGTTTATAATAAAAAAAAAAATGTGATTTTATTTTTTGAATAATGTAAAAAAAAAAAAAAAAAAAAAAAAAAGTGATTTAGTTTTTGAATGTAAAAAAAAAAAAAGTGATTTTATTTTTTGAATAATGAAAAAAAAAAAAAATGTGATTTTAGATTTTGAATAATGTAAAAAAATAAAATATATAAAAAAAAAGTTTTTATTTTTTGAATAATGTAAAAAAAAAAAAAAAAAAGTGATTTTATTTTTGGAATGTTATAAAAAAAAACAAAAACCAAAAAATATATATTTGTTTTGTAACTAAAAAAAATGTTTTTAAAAAAATTTTATGTCAAAAAGTTATGTTTTTCAAGATGCAAAAAATAAAAAATTTACAGTAAATATGTGTCTTGTTATTTAAGCTCAATGATTAATAGAAAATACTAGGGTTGTCCCGATACCGATGCCGAGTATTTGCGGGAGTACTTGTACTCCCGCAAATACCCCCGATACCTAAATAGAATACTTCCCCCCCCATATTGCAGCGATGCGTCCCTCATACCTTTTTAGATATGCTGACGCCGCCGCATACCGCCTTATCCCCCTGCACAATCGCATAGCTTACATTACAAGCATTCATTCTGAATACTTGTAAATGGCCGTGTATTGACACTCCCCCTCTCCGGATTGGACGGATCCCTCCATCCGGAAAGGGGAGTTTTAAAAACACGAAGCGCGGCCATTTACAAGTTTTTAGAATGAAAGCTTGTAATGCGCTACTACGCCAAGGATCTCCAAACTACGGCCCTCCAGCTGTTTCGGAACTACATTTCCCATGAGGCATTGTAAAACTCTGACATTCACAGACATGACTAAGCATTATGGGAATTGTAGTTCCTGAACAACTGGAGGGCCATAGTTTGGAGACCCCTGCGCTACGCGATTGTGCAGGGGGATACGGCGGTATGCGGCAGAGGCGGCATCAGCATATCTAAAAAGGTATGAGGGACGCATCGCTGCAATATGGGGGACATACATGGCTGCATATGTGGGGGACATGGCTGCATTTGGGGACACATTTAAAAAAAAAGTATCGGTATTCGGGATCGGCGACTACTTGAAAAAAAGTATCCGTACTTGTACTCGGTCCTAAAAAAGTGGTATCGGGACAACCCTAGAAAATACCTAAAAAAAATGTATGCTGAGAACATTAAACAATGAGGGATAGTTATTTCAGTCCATCACAAACACATGGCACTATGATAACCTAGGACCGTGATGGCGAACCTTGGCACTCCAGATGTTTTGAAACTACATTTCCCTTGATGCTCCACTATACTGCAGAATGCATGAGCATCATGGGAAATGTAGTTCCAAAACATCTGGGGTGACAAGGTCGCCATCACTGACCTAGGAGATAAAATAAAAACACAAACCTTATAAATTAATTAAAGAACAAAGAAAAGACTGTTTCAGGCCAGGCAAAAAATAAATTTAATTATTCAGCCAAGATCTGGCATTGGAATGGCCCCCCTACCCATAAAGTAGTCCACATATGCCTGACGCACAGCACGTGCGTTTCGGGGGGCCAATTGGGGATGGGCAGCGTCACGAGCTGCCTCTGGAATGTCAACAGGGTCATCAGGCAAAAGGGTTAGGTAAGAAGAAGAATGTTTTTTTAAATAGTTGTGTAAAATGCAGCAGCATGTAATTATATAATTCAACTTGTATTCGGCCATGTTTATGGCAGTAAGAAATAGCCGGAAACGGCTGGCCATGATGCCAAAGGCATTTTCCACCACACGTCTGGCTCTGGCCAGCCTGTAATTAAACACCCTCCTCTCAGGGGTGAGGGCGCGTTGGGGAAATGGCCTCATGAGGTGAGGACCCAAGGCGAAAGCCTCATCTGCAACAACAAACGAAGGGCAGACCCTCTTCATTATCCTCCGCAGGCGGCAATCCCAGGTCCTCGGAAAGAAGCCGTTGGGCGAACTCCGTCTCGGCAAAGACACCACCGTCCGACATCCGCCCATTTTTCCCAACATCAAGATACAAGAACTCGTAATTGGCAGACACCACGCCATCAGAACAACACTGTGGAACCCCTTGTAATTGAAATAATGGGATCCACTATGGGGTGGTGGCACGATGCGGACGTGCTTGCCGTCAATAGCTCCTCCGCAGTTTGGAAAATTCCATCGCCGGGAGAAGTCCGCTGCCACAGTCTGCCATTCCTGTGGCGTGGTGGGGACTGTAGATACCAAAAAAATAAAAAAATATCAAACAAACATTCCTAAAAGAACATCCCAAAACATTTTTTGATACCAAAAAAAACAAACATTAATTTGAAGTATTATTAACCACTTCCTTACTGGGCATGTAAACCCCCTTCCTGACCATGTGAAATTTCAGCTTGCGGCACTGCGTCGCTTTAACTGACAATTGCGCGGGTCGTGCGATATGGCTCCCAAACAAAATTGGCGTCCTTTTTTCCCCACAAATAGAGCTTTCTTTTGGCTGGTATTTGGTCACCCCTGCGATTTATATTTTTTGCGCTATAAACAAAAAACGACGACTATTTTGAAAAAAAAAACAATATTTTTTACTTGTTGCTATAAAATAAAAAATTCATTTTAGGGCGATACGTATTCTTCTACATATTTTTGGTTAAAAAAAAAAAAAAATCAAAAAAAATCGCAATAAGCGACTGGTTTGTGCAAAAGCTATAGCACCTACAAAATAAGGGACAGAATTATTATTTGTTATTTATTTTTTTACTAGTAATGGTGGCGATCTGCGAATTTTATTGCGACTGCGACAACATGGCGGACACATCGGACACTTTTGACACCTTTTTGGCACCATTCACATTTATACTGCAATCAGTGCTATAAATATGCACTAATTACTGTATAAATGTGACTGGCAGGGAAGGGGTTAACACTAGGGGGTGAGGAAGGGGTTAATGTGTATCCTGCATTGTGTTCTAACTGTGGGGGGAGGGGGGGGGTGACCGATCTGTGTCCCCATGTATAAGGAACACTGATCGGTCTGCTCTCTCCAGTGACAGGACGCTGTCATTGGTGAGAGCCGGCAATGAGAAATGATCTCATATGTTTACATATGAGATCATCTCTCATTGGCTGCACAGATCGCATTGCAAACGGCCACTCTGATTGGCCGTTCGCGGCGAGCTGTGATTGGCTGTGTCCAAGGGACACGGCCAGTACACAAGTTCCCCGCTGCGTGCTCTGGAGCGCACGCTGGGAACACAGAAAGAGGCTGCCGTGAAAAAACGGCAGCCCAGAGATTTAGAACCACCCTGCGGCCGCATATAGTCGTACGGCCGTAGGGAAGTGGTTAAAAATAGGAAAAATAAGAAGAGATCACTAAAGCAGATTAATCACACCCCTCTGATGGTCACAATCCTACAAAAAATAAGGGGAGTGGAGGCCCAAAATGAGTTTGAGACCTCTAAAAAAAATTAAATACTAAAAAAATGTTAATTTATACAATTACAAAAAAAAGAGGGGGGGGGTTGTGCGTGCACTACAATATAGGACAACATATAGGGGGATATAGGGACTTCTATAGACAGCACTACAATATAGGACAAAATATAGGGGGACTAGGCTAGGTGGGTTTGGGACACAAAAAAAAAAAAAAAAACCTGGACAGGTTGGCAAAACAAAAGATGCATGTAGGAGCAAATATAAAATGAATACAGCATGCATGGAGATGAAAGGGAACATTACCAGCAGATCACAAACAGGTTAATTAGGGACTGTTTAAAACCAAACAAATTGAAACAAATACAAAAGCCTAAATAAAACATAGTTTGTGCCTTTAAAGGCCACCACTTACCTTAATATAGTCCTCCTGCAGAACATGAATGATGGCAGAACAGGTCTGGGGAATTATGAGGCCCAGAGCCTGGGGGGAGATGCCCGTCGAGAACTTCAAGTCCTGCAGACTTCTCCCTGTTGCCAGGTACCGCAAGGTGGGGCGGCAAGGCAACTAGCCGCTGCTCAGCAGTGATGGCTTCCCGCATAACGGTGTCCTGCCTGGTGATATAAGGCGACACCGAAGCCAAAAGCTGCTGAAATACGGGGTCAGACATCCGAAGAAAATTCCTGAAATCATCAGGGTTATTTTCTCGGATCTCCCGCAGCAGAGGCATATGAGAGAACTGGTCCCTGCGAAGAAACCAGTCCTTGGCCCACAAAGTCCTTCTCGCCCTCCTCAAGGACCGGAGCCGGGATGCAGCACACATCCCAACAAGAAGCACAGCACGATCTCGGCGACGAGAACGTACCCGCAACATGGCTAGAAAACGGTCGTCAAATCAGATCGCACTAAAACACCGCTCTGAAGTACAGAAATGCCTTTGAAGAACGGACCTGCAAAACAGGAACGTGTAGACAAGAACGCACTGCCAAAACAGATACGATTGGAAAACAAGCACTGTATCACAAATACGACCCCAAAAGCACAAAACTGTACGACAGTAAACGATATTAAAGCACGAAGACTGAAAAGCGCGAATCGTCTCTCACCAAACTTTTACTAACACGCAGCAACACAATATCAGCAAAAGAGGCCGTCTTCCGCATGGAAATGACCCTTTATAGTTCCGTCGTACGTGATGGACGTCACGGCGCTTTGCTAGACTTTTTGGGAAAAACGATGGTGTGTACGCAACGTCGTTTTGGAAAATGAAGTTTGAAAAACGTCGTTTTTTTTCATCGCAAAAAGTGATCGTGTGTACGCGGCATAACTCTCTGGCCATTAAAAAACCCATAAACAGTAGGTTTGCATTTGAACCTGTTTCTTTTGTTATTTTCGTATGTTGATATGACACCTATAACAAAAAAATTGCATTCAGTATTTTGAATACACAGAAAAAAGAAAAAAGAATTCATTCAATATACATAATGAAATTCTTTTGTTATAGATGTCATTGAACAATGAACATACAACTGAAAACGAACACAAAACAGATTTAAACAAAATACACAATGCAAACCTCTTGATACAGATTTAATTTTCATTATTTTGCCATTTTCGTTTTGTCGTTTTTTCCCGTCGGATCGTTCGTTCGTATTTGCGGTCGTTCGTTATGCGGCTCATCCGTTATCCCGTCGTTTTCGTATTTTGGTGCTTTACCGTTTTCGTATGTACACATTATCCCGCGGGTACGAAAATGAACATTTTCGTACGAAAATAACATTCGTACGAACGGGAATGCACATATCTACTTAAGTCTTTCCCAGGGGCCCCGGGCACAGCAGGTGCACACGCACCGGAAACACCCCCAGCAGAAATAATTGCTGCCGGAGGGGTCCCCGCACCGCCCAGAAGACCCACTTGGGGCTGTCCCGTATGCTCCAAAACCCCAGAGGGTACCCCAATGTCATGAAAACCAGTACTCTGGTCCGCTTTGGTTGGCTCACCCTCCAGCAGCCGTATGTGGTCCATCGCAAGACATGGGCTAGTTATACGAAAAAGAGAAAGGAGTTCCCCGTTGGGGTTTTTAGGCAGCAATCAGGTGGTTGTATCATAGGGATAAAAACAGATAATGAGGTGCTCAACAAAGTATTATATGAATAGAAAAAATATTTAATGGATAAAATTTATAAAATACAAATTGGCTCTGGTAATGTGTACATGAAAAGCAACTGCACATGGGGTATGCACCAAATAACCATGACAAACAATAAACATAAATGGTCAACTGATGAGTCAGGTGTATTCTGACGCGTTTCAACCCTTCAATGGGTCTTCTTCAGAGAATAAGGTGCAACTGTAACAACAATTATAACAGTAAGGCATAATAATAATCTATTTTTCACGTTGATGTATATATCTTCATCCAATTATAGTTACCCATTCGCAGTATGCTGTTTGGTTGGTATACAGAGCCAGAATAATCCACAGACGAGTTCCTGAGTGGGTACCACCGAGACTGGGGGGGGCCAGCTCTCCGCCAAATACCCCCGAGGCACGTGGAGGGGGGGCCTACAAGGACTCACAGTTGTGGGTGGAGCAAAAGGTGGGTTCCCAATGAGGGGAGTAGGGGGGGGGGGGGGGGGGGAGAGGAAAGCACCCTGGAGGGGGAGCTGACCGAGGTGGAGGGTAGTCACCAAATCGACACCTAATAAGGCAATATATATGTAAAAAAGGATCAATTAGTGTAAATAGTAATGAAGTGTAAAAAAGTCTGTAGCTTAAGATAGAAAGGCAGCAGGTACACCAAATGGCATCCCCAAGTTTCACATTGACTGGGAGGAGCATAGTGTAATAGTATATGAATATAAAGAGTTAATTGATAGCATGCCAGAGATGCGGGGTAACTAATGTGGAGGGTATGTAGGTGAATTAAAGTGTGGTGTGGTAGGTGAAAGGGAAAAAGTGAGCTAGGTGAACAGATGAATGAGGAAGTGAATAGGTGATGAGAGGGAGCAAAAAAGTGTAACGGGGATGAGGTAGTGAGGAAAAAAGGGGGGGGGAGATAGGGGGAAAGTGGAAAGTGAAGGTGAAGGAATGTAAAAGGATACCTGAATATAGATAAAGTGTTAAGGGGATAGCCAGGATCCCAAGTAATAAAAACGTAGCGCCTCAATCTAAAGAGCAAAGGGAAATATAAATAAAAAATAAAATGTAAAGAATGAATTGGTGACAGAATTATTGATGTGTTGAAAAATGTAAAATGTAAAGGTTGAGAATGATCTTACCCAGTCAATGCGGAATCAATCCTACATGGGTGGAAGGAAGACAGGTCTGCCGGGAATGTAGCCTGTGAAGCAGACTAAATAGGAGCATGCCAGGTGTACCTGTGTAAGGTGATTATTTCAATTGGTGACGGCCCACCCATATCCTCCTCCCCCCTGAATCTCCCATCCCAGCAGTTGTGGTAGGGGGGCTGGGAATTGGGAACCCACAGCGCCAAACATCTGTGTGTCCCTCGGCGTCAGTGGAGGAAGACCTCGGCGTCTGCCGCACATTGCGAGTCGCGCTGGTGACGTCAGTCGCGCGCGCCGTGCACGTGTGCGCGCGCGAGACGTGTCCAGCCTAGGAAATGGCCATTGATGCCGTCGGTGAGGAGGGAAACATCCACATGGGACGGGACCCGCCCGCCCGCCCACTAGTGGAGAATATAGAGATCACTCTAAGTGTCTCCCCCTCCTCACTGAAAGGCCACCGCTCACCAAGGAGGAAGTGGCGGAGTGGAGCCGGACATCCCCCAGTGGATGGAAACCAAACAGCAGGAATGACTGCGGAACTGGAATATAAACATAAAGCCAATTAAATTAAAATTGAGTACAAGTATGATACAGAATATAATGCAGTGTCATAATACAGTGCAAAAATAATAATATAATCCTAGTATTAAATGAGGAAAAGAGCTCCTATACATATGTGACATGCTAACAAGATAAAGCAAAAGGCAGAATGTAATCTATTTATTTCCAAATGGCGGATAAATATTAATTGTAGTTCTGTCCAAGAAGAAGGCATGGTCATGCTTGAGGGATAGAAAACCTAGGGCCTGTGATATATTAGGGCAATTGGTTGGTATATGTGATGGGCAGTAATTAAGTGTTATAATTTTATGCATTACATATCCAACATTGAACGTCATAGTGTACAAATTATTTTAATTTATTTATTTGTTTTGATGGGCGGGGTGTCTAAGGATAGTGAACAGGGCAAGTAATGAGATCATTGATTTTTACCTGAGAAAAAGCCCTTGAGAAAAGGCGCAAAGGATATGGAATCATTCAGGCCCGGGGATCTGGTGGCCCCCAGCCTGAAGATCCATCTCTGTTCTTTCTGTAGAAGAATTTTGTTCCAATCTCCTCCCCGATCGGAAATAGATACCCGGTCGAGGATGGAGAACGAGACATGGGGAGCATGATAGTTATGGGTCAGGGCAACATGTCTGCCGATGGGCAGGTAGATGTTTCCGATGTCCATGCTGTATTTGTGTTTGCTAATGCGTTTCCAGAATTCTTGTTTGGTCTTACCTATGTAGTATGCACCACACTCACATTCCATAAAGTACACCACGCCCCGTGTGCGACAATTAGTGAAATATGTAGGTTTGAATGTCTCCCCATTTGGGAGGTCAAAGATTTTATCGCGTCTAATCAAAGGACACATAGAACAGTGTCCACACTGAAAGGTGCCCACCAGCCGGCCACCAGAGTTGGTGGGGATGGCTGCTCTATACTCACTTGCCACCAGGAGATCCCTCAGTGACGTTGCTCTTTTGTGGACAATTGAGGGGTGCTCTGATATGAAGGGATTGATTCGAGGATCATCTGTAAGAATGGTCCAGTGATTTCGTATTATTTTATTGATGGCCTCGTATTGTAGGGAGTAGCGGACAATCAAACTCAAGGGTACAGGTTTTAAATTTTTGACCTTTTTCTTGGACAGAAGGTAGTGTCTGGATTGAATGAGAGTTCGGTTGTAGGCCTTACGTAGGCAAGACCTACTATAGCCCCTGGCTAACAGCCTGATCTGGAGTTTCCCTGCCTCTTCCCTGAAGAGCTCGTCGGTAGAGCAATTACGCCTGAGGCGCAGGTATTGCCCATAGGGGATGGAATTTTTAAGTGGGATGGGATGGTGGCTATCAAAGTGTAAAATGGTGTTACCAGATGTGCTTTTACGATGCAGTGTGCTGCAAAGACTCCCATTAACATCAATGAAGAGTTGCACATCAAGAAACGTGACAGTCTTGCGGTCATAAATCATGGTAAATTTTAGGTTACGATCATTCACATTAAGTGCGTCAAAGAAGGCCAGAAGATCTACTTCTGAGCCATCCCAGACGACGAAGACGTCATCGATGTACCGACGCCACACCTTGATGTGGCGAAGGTACTCGGCGAGGTCTCCGTCGTCTGGGAGAGACCGCTCCCACTCCCCCAGGTACAGGTTTGCGTACGATGGGGCACAACATGTCCCCATCGCAACGCCCTGCACCTGGAGGTAGTGGGAGCGGTTGAAGAGAAAAAAGTTGTGATGCAATATGTAGTCCAGGCCACCGATCAAAAAGTTGTTCAATTTAGGATCATATTGCCGGCTGCGTGTTAGTGCTTGCTCAATAGAAGCTAGACCCAGCACATGGGGAATGCTGCTATAGAGGGCCTCTACGTCAATAGTGACTAGGATGGCATGGTTTGGGAGGGGTAGGTCTTCAATAATTTGTAAAAAATGAATAGTGTCTTTAGTAAATGATGGAAGGGATACTACAAGAGGTTGCAGGTAAGCGTCAATTACCTTACTAAGATTTTCAGTTAGTGAACCATTGCCGGATATAATGGGCCGTCCGGGAACAGGTATCTTATTTTTATGAATTTTCGGCAAACTGTAAAAGGTTGCGGTTTTAGGGTACTTAGTCCTGACGAAGTCTCGGAGGTCGTCTGAAATGACTCCTTCATCATGGGCCTGGTCAATAAAATTGTAAAAAGCTGTGTAAAATTGAGAGATATGGTGAATGGATAACTTTTGATACCATTCATGATTGTCTAGAATGTTCTGACACATCTTGAGGTAGGTTGGGCTGTCCATCAGGACAACGTTACCTCCCTTGTCAGACTGTTTAACAATAATTTGAGTATTTTGACATAGGGAAATCAAGGCCTCATTTTCCTTACGGCTTAGGTTGCCCGGATGTTTTTGATGGATATTCAATTTAATAAGGTCTCGCATGGTCTGTCGTACAAATGTTGATACGCTAGGGTTGGTCGCCAGCGGGGGAAATCTTTTAGAAGGAAGTTTGAACATACAGATAGGATCATCTAGGATCTTCAAAGGTTCTTCAAGGAGGGTATCAAGGTCTATAAGGTCAATTAAGTCTAATGTATTATTTTCTTGATGTAGCAGGGTGAGGTCCCTGAGGGCTTTGAATTCCCTCATGCTGAAACCTGACCAATCCATGGTATCAGCAGGAGATTGTTGAGAGTATAAATATTTCAAGGTCAATTTGCGTGCAAATAGGTGGAGATCTGTAATAGTCTCAAATAAATCAAAATTACGTTCAGGACAGAAAGTCAGACCACGTGAAAGGACCGAGGCCTCGTCAGGGGTAAGGGGGTGAGCCGATAAATTAATGACGCTTAGTTGCCGGTTGGGAGCCGAATCACAAAGGGATCCAGGCCTTTTCCCGTCCTTTTTTGTAGAGGGGAGTCGGGACCCCTGGTGGTGTTTAAAGTTTTACGTAGTGCCGGTTCGGGGGCACAGGGCGGGTTTGTCATATTGCCCTGTGTGTCAGTGGGACCTGGGTATACATAATTGATATTGGCATCATTTATAGTAGACGAAGTATTATCGTATATACCTGTATCATTATCATCGTTGTTATCGCTATTGACTGTGCGTTTTTTAGAATCTTGTTCAACAGAGTCTCTGTTGTTACGATTCCATTTGAATTTTCCCCGACCTCTTTGGGCGGGATTTGTTTCCCGTCCCGTTGAGGAAGAGGGGAACATGTTGGAAGATTTATCTCTTGGATTGGGTCCTTGTTTATACTCACGTGAAACCTTATTAAACTGAGGTTGTGCGGAGTTGTTATTCCATCTATAGGCTCTATCTTCAGAGAATGCAGTTTTGTCACGCCAGAATTTTGTTTCCTTATCCTGTAAAATATTCTTATTAAAGGACAGAAGGTTAGTATCAAGGGTTGTTTGTAGTTTTTTGTGCAAAGGTAATTGGTTGTAAGGGGATAGTAGGGTTTCAATGATGCTGATTTCTGCATCTAAGGAAGCAATTTGTCTATTATATTCCCGAGATAAAATGTTCATCATTTCTTGTGAACAGTTTAGTAAATTAGATTCCCATTCCAATTTGAAAGAGCTATCTACTGGTTCAAGGTGAGGAAATATTTGTACCCGTAACCCAAAGGGATTGATCTTCGCAATGGTATACCTTTCAAACGATTTAATATGCCAAAATAAAGACGATTTCTTTTCAAGAAGTTTGTTCAGTTTACGGAAATGGGACGAGATCTGGGTATCGATCTGGTCACCTTTCTCAAAACTGGTTTCATATTGTCTCATCAAATCAATCCATTCAGCACCCTGATATGACGACATATTGCATAAATAAT
This sequence comes from Rana kukunoris, assembly GCA_029574335.1. Taxonomy (NCBI): domain Eukaryota; kingdom Metazoa; phylum Chordata; class Amphibia; order Anura; family Ranidae; genus Rana; species Rana kukunoris. Next base: position 366,190,103 of record CM056052.1, read on the forward strand.
TTTACAAAACAAAATGTGTTATAAAGAACAGATTAAGTTAGCTTTAGATGCTAGCTGCACAGTACCAGAGCTCGTATGATATACTTTCTAGTGTCTAGTGGGGAAAGGGAAGGTGTTTAACCACCAAAATTGGAAGAAAAAAAGTTGATAAGACACAGTGGGGGTGGGGAAAGTGCTGCTCACCCCTGGAATAGGCGAAAAAGAGAAAGGAGTTCCCCGTTGGGGTTTTTAGGCAGCAATCAGGTGGTTGTATCATAGGGATAAAAACAGATAATGAGGTGCTCAACAAAGTATTATATGAATAGAAAAAATATTTAATGGATAAAATTTATAAAATACAAATTGGCTCTGGTAATGTGTACATGAAAAGCAACTGCACATGGGGTATGCACCAAATAACCATGACAAACAATAAACATAAATGGTCAACTGATGAGTCAGGTGTATTCTGACGCGTTTCAACCCTTCAATGGGTCTTCTTCAGAGAATAAGGTGCAACTGTAACAACAATTATAACAGTAAGGCATAATAATAATCTATTTTTCACGTTGATGTATATATCTTCATCCAATTATAGTTACCCATTCGCAGTATGCTGTTTGGTTGGTATACAGAGCCAGAATAATCCACAGACGAGTTCCTGAGTGGGTACCCTGACTCTCCTGGCTGTTTGGGGGGTTGGGACCCCTTCTTAGACCGCCCGCTCCTCCTCGCTGCCTGGCTCCCTACCCTGCTCGCAATCACCCCACTCCATGCGCTGGGGGGTCATCGCCACGGACACAGAAACTGAAGGGCCGGAGGGGGAAACCACAAGAGGCACCCCACCACCCGGCAGCAAGTCCGCAGGAAAAGATGACCCAACAGTCTCCGCAACAGTGGCCACCCCCAAAACCCGGGATGAGACGATGGTAGGTATCTCACCCCTCACAGTGTCCTCGGCAGAAATCCCACGATCCATGGCACTCACACCCACGGAACCGTCCTTCATTGCTCCATCCTTCATTGCTCCATCCTTCACAGCAACAGCCTCCACAAGTCCCGTCTCCTCACCCGCAGCTGTCCCGGGATCCGCCACCTCCGGCTCCACACCCTCAGCGGTAACCCCGCAACCCGCGGTGTTCACTTTCGCGGCAATACCCTCCGGCTCCACACCCGCAGCGGCAGTCCCGCGACCCGCGGCATCCACCGCAGCAGTAGCCTCGCGACTCGCGGCACACACATTCGCGGCAATACCCGCCGCGACTTCGTCCTGCGTTCCTCCAACCTCCATGACTTCCTCCTCGTCCACAGCAGCCCCGGGACCCACCACTTCCGGTCCCGCGGTGATCGCGGGGGATCCGACCAGGCCTCCAGGCTGGGCGCCCCCTGGTGGCAAAGGGGAAATTGGCACCTCAGCCTGGGAGCTACGGCGAGCAGCCTGGCTTCCCTTATCACAAACTTCCATCAGGTGTTCCTCCAACTCATCCATCTCATCAGTGTCCATAGTAGACTGATCCAACAGCCGGTTCCAAAAAATGATATACTCACTCAGGGTCGTTTTCAATGTCTGAACACTCAGGCGATAGCCCTTCCGCTTCTTTTTGCCCACCCGATCTCTGGCTGTTCTTAAGCGTGCCAGGTCTTCATGCACTACCACCAAAAAGTCCATAAGCCTATCCAAGACTGCATAGACCTCCATCCGACGGCCTGTAGCTTCAAAATCACTTTCACCTGGCTGCTGCTCCTGCCATGCAGAGAGAGCAATCTGGGACTCCAGATACCTGAGATCCTCATCTGATGGTCTCAAACTCTCCACTGTCCTTGAAATGGTATCCGGCCCCTCTACAGGCATAGCTTCCCTCACCGCCCGGGAAATAGAGCCTCCCCCTGGGCTGATAGCTTCCATGGCTCTCTGGAAGTCCAGAGAGCCTCACACACACGTCCACAGGACCGAGGAGTGGCAATTTTTTTATTGAAAATTCTACTACCAAAAATGTATACAGAAAAAAAAAACAATTAAACCAAAACGACCCTCTGCCACAATACATTTTCTTTACATACAAATATTATCCCACCATGCTATACATATACCATCTATACATCACTAAGAATTAGCACCAATACCTGCCCCACCCACTTGCATTTTTATACTCTTTAGTCATTACCACTTCCCAAGTACCAAAGCAACCCTCTACCACTAAACATTTTCTTTACGTACAAACATTATCCCACCATACTATACATATACCATCTGCACATCACTAAAATCGCACCAATACCTGCTCCAATAACTTGCATTATTATACTCTTTAATCATTTCCACTTCCCAAGTAACCCCAACCCCTAAAACATACATACTTCTATTATGCATAAACAAATAAAACAAAATCATAACCCTAACCCTCCCCAAAACTTTAAAATCTACGCAACTACGCAATTGTACATACACATGTTACCACATTACTGCATTTTTTTTTTTTTTTTTTAATAAAATTACTCATTTACTTCCATCAGCACAATCCCCTGCAACCATACCCCCACCAGAATCCACCACAGGATCCAAGGTGGAAAACCTGTTCTGCAGGGCTATACCAGGGGGAGTCTGGGCACTACTTGTCGCCCCAACTCCACCTTCTGGAGAGGAAACACCCGGACCAGGACCTGACCCAGAACTGGGGATCACCCCAGGACTGCTTTTACACCGCCCCTTTCCCACCGCCACCCAAACATTGCTCATACACATGTTACCACATTACTGCATTTTTTTTTTTTTTTAATAAAATTACTCATTTACTTCCATCAGCACAATCCCCTGCAACCATACCCCCACCAGAATCCACCACAGGATCCAAGGTGGAAAACCTGTTCTGCAGGGCTATACCAGGGGGAGTCTGGGCACTACTTGTCGCCCCAACTCCACCTTCTGGAGAGGAAACACCCGGACCAGGACCTGACCCAGAACTGGGGATCACCCCAGGACTGCTTTTACACCGCCCCTTTCCCACCGCCACCCAAACATTGCTCATACACATGTTACCACATTACTGCATTTTTTTTTTTTTTTTTAATAAAATTACTCATTTACTTCCATCAGCACAATCCCCTGCAACCATACCCCCACCAGAATCCACCACAGGATCCAAGGTGGAAAACCTGTTCTGCAGGGCTATACCAGGGGGAGTCTGGGCACTACTTGTCGCCCCAACTCCACCTTCTGGAGAGGAAACACCCGGACCAGGACCTGACCCAGAACTGGGGATCACCCCAGGACTGCTTTTACACCGCCCCTTTCCCACCGCCACCCAAACATTGCTTTTACTCTCCTTACCTGGCTGAGAAGGCAAGTCTACAACTGGCTGGGGATCTCTAGGAACCTTACCCCTTCTGCCCTTACGAACAGGTCTCGTACTAGGGGTATCAGAATCAGAGAAACGACCCGCCTCTTGATCCCCCCCACCACCAGACACAGGGACAGAGGACCCAGACCAAGTAGGAATGGGCTGCGAATCCCGAGAAGGGGGATGCAACACCACCCTAGGCATCTTAGCCTTGCCACGAGATACCACAGATTGCACCAAAGGGGCCTTACCCCTCCCCCCAGATTTTAAAGGGGAAACTCTCGAGCCGCCCGACTTATGACCCAATCTTCCTGACGATGGCCCCGGACTCCCGGAACCCATCACAAAAGACTGGCTCTCAAGAGTCACTGCGCCAGCCAGCTGGAGCGGGGCAGGAGGCCCGGCCGACGAAACAACCGGAAGCACAGACTCCCTAGACCCCCCAGGCCCCGCAGGGGGAGACACCCCCCCAACAGGTGCCCGAAAGGCCGAGGGGCACTGGCTAAAAACGTGCCCCATAACACCGCACAGATTGCATTGAAATTTATTGCACCCGCTGGCCAAGTGCCCAGCTTCATTACACTTTGTGCAAAAGGGTTCCCTACAGTCCCTACTGAAATGCAAAGGACTGTTGCATCTAAAACAGAGCTTAGGTTGCCCTGGATAGAATGCAAGGATCCTATCCCTCCCAATATAACCTGACGCAGGCACATGTGTCACTGATAACCCGATGCGTCTAAGCCTTACTGAGACAGACCAGGCACCAGTCCAGATCCCCTTGGCATCCAAAACTTTCCCTGGCGGGGCCATCACCTGGCCGTACCGCCCCAACCATGTTGTGATATCTTCTGCGGGAATAGATTCATTTCTAACCAGGACTGACACCCTTTTTATTTCTTCCTGTCTAGACAGGGGGACTGCTCTAAAGGATTTCCACGAGGACTGATTCTTCACCACCTCCCGTCTGGAGATAAAACTCTCCATTAAGACGGGGGTACCAAAACTTACATCATACTCCAGGGAGCCCGAGGGGTGGATAACAGCAAAGATGTCTGATGCCTTAAACCCAAGGGCCAACACCATATCCACCACCTCGTCTCTCCCCGGAGGACGACCAAACTCTTCCAACCAGCGCAGCTGCACAACATTATGGCGCTTACGCTCCACTCCCCCCACCCTAGTGGCAGCTGGCACTGAGCCCCTAAAAGCCATCGTACCGTGGGCACTATAAAAACGCCCAAGCTGTACCCTGCCACCAGTGACATCTGCAAAAGACAACCCCACTTTTAGGGCCGACATAACCCCGGCCTCCTGGGACCCACTGATTTGGGGAGGAGGCGGGGGGAGATCAGAAACAACAACATTGCTAGAATCAACATTATCAACAGCTATACTTAAGTCTTTCCCAGGGGCCCCGGGCACAGCAGGTGCACAAGCACCGGAAACACCCCCAGCAGAAATAATTGCTGCCGGAGGGGTCCCCGCACCGCCCAGAGGACCCACTTGGGGCTGACCCGTATGCTCCAAAACCCCAGAGGGTACCCCAATGTCATGAAAACCAGTACTCTGGTCCGCTTTAGTTGGCTCACCCTCCAGCAGCCGTATGTGGTCCATCGCAAGACATGGGCTAGTTATACTACCCTGCTCGCAATCACCCCACTCCATGCGCTGGGGGGTCATCGCCACGGACTCAGAAACTGAAGGGCCGGAGGGGGAAACCACAAGAGGCACCCCACCACCCGGCAGCAGGTCCACAGGAAAAGATGACCCAACAGTCTCCGCAACAGTGGCCACCCCCAAAACCCGGGATGAGACAATAGTAGGTATCTCACCCCTCACAGTGTCCTCGGCAGAAATCCCACGATCCATGGCACTCACACCCGCGGAACCGTCCTTCATTGCTCCATCCTTCTCAGCAACAGCCTCCACAAGTCCCATCTCCTCACCCGCAGCTGTCCCGGGATCCGCTACTTCCGGCTCCACACCTTCAGCGGTAACCCCGCAACCCGCGGTATTCACTTTCGCGGCCATACCCTCCGGCTCCACACCCGCAGCGGCAGTCCCGCGACCCGCGGCATCCACCGCAGCAGTAGCCTCGCGACTCGCGGCACACACATTCGCGGCAATACCCGCCGCGACTTCGTCCTGCGTTCCTCCAACCTCCATGACTTCCTCCTCGTCCGCAGCAGCCCCGGGACCCGCCACTTCCGGTCCCGCGGTGATCGCGGGGGATCCGACCAGGCCTCCAGGCTGGGCGCCCCCTGATGGCAAAGGGGAAATTGGCACCTCAGCCTGGGAGCTACGGCGAGCAGCCTGGCTTCCCTTATCACAAACCTCCATCAGGCGTTCCTCCAACTCATCCATCTCATCAGTGTCCATAGTAGACTGATCCAACAGCCGGTTCCAATAAATGATATACTCACTCAGGGTCGTTTTCAATGTCTGAACACTCAGGCGATAGCCCTTCCGCTTCTTTTTGCCCACCCGATCTCTGGCTGTTCTTAAGCGTGCCAGGTCTTCATGCACTACCACCAAAAAGTCCATAAGCCTTTCCAAGACTGCATAGACTTCCATCCGACGGCCTGTAGCTTCAAAATCACTTTCACCTGGCTGCTGCTCCTGCCATGCAGAGAGAGCAATCTGGGACTCCAGATACCTGAGATCCTCATCTGATGGTCTCAAACTCTCCACTGTCCTTGAAATGGTATCCGATCCCTCCACAGGCATAGCTTCTCTCACCGCCCGGGAAGTAGAGCCTCCCCCTGGGCTGATAGCTTCCATGGCTCTCTGGAAGTCCAGAGAGCCTCACACACACGCCCTCAAGACCGAGGAGTGGCGACGCCCCCGTTGTTCTCCGCCATTTCCGCCGGCCCCCCACGGATGTAAAAGAGCTTGATTTGGGGTAGGGGGCCTGGCCGAACATGGCCGAGAGCATCGGTGGGTGTCCCCCCCCGGCGGAAGGCGGCGGCGAAGACCGGTGCGGGGCTGGAGCCCCCCCGGCAGAAAACGTCTGGAAGACCGAGGGGCTCCGCCCCCGTTGTTCTCTGCTTTTTTCGGCCGGCCCCCCCCGGATGTGAAAGAGCTTATTTTGTGGTGGGGGCCTGGCTGGACATGGCGGAGAGCATCGGTGGGTGTCCCCCCCCGGCAGAAGACGGCGAAGCCCGGGGCCCAATGGGCTGGTGGTGGGGGGTCCCGGCAGAAGACCCCCGGAGCTGACTAATAAATTATTTTTTTCTGTGTGTTTTTTTTTGTGTTTACACTTTTCCACCCGGTGAATGGGTAGGGGTACGATGTACCCTATACTCATTCACATAGGGTGGGGGGCCAGAATCTGGGGGCCCCCTTAATATAGGGGGCTCTCAGATTCTGATAAGCCCCCCGCCCGCATACCCCGACAACCAACGGCCAGGGTTGTCGGGAAGAGGCTCTTGTCCCTATCGACATGGGGACAAGAGTGCTTTGGGGTGGGGGGGCAGTGCCCCCCTCCCCCACAGCACACACTCCCCCATGTCGAGGGCATGTGGTCTGGTACGGCTCAGGAGGGGGGGGGGGGCGCTCGCTCGTCCCCACCCCCATTCCTGTCCGGCCAGACTGCGTGCCTGGGAGAAGGGTTTGGTCTGGATCTGAGGGGGAACCCCACGCCGTTTTTTGGCGTGGGTTTAACCCCTTATGTTCCAGATCAAATCTAAGAGCCTGTTGTGCACCTGAAGGGGGACCCCCACGCCGTTTTTTTTTTATAATTTGGGGTGGAGTTCCCCTTTATCCCGGTCCTGTCAGGGGGGGGGGAATGCCTGCTCGTCTGTCCCTACAATGTATGAACAGCGATCTGTCATTTCCCCTACACAGTCCCACCCCCTTTACAGTTAGAACACACCCAGGTAACATATTCAACCCCTTCCGCGCCCCTAGTGTTAACCCCTTCCCTGCCAGTGTCATTTTTATAGTAAGCAATGCATTTCTATACCATTGCTCGCTACAAAAATGCCAAATCTCACAAAAATGTGTCCGCCACAATGTCGCAGTAGCCAGAAAAAACAATGATAGCCACCATTACTAGTAAAACAAAAAATTATTCCAAAAAAACCCATAAGACCAACCCCTACTTAGAACTTTTGCCCAAACCAATCAAACGCTTATTGTGATTTTTTGCAACCAAAAATATGTCCAAGAATACTTATCGGCCTAAACTGAGGGCAAACATTTTTTGGAATATATTTTGGGGGAGATTTATTATAGCAAACAGTAAAAAAGATGTTTTTTTAGTTACCAAATTGTCGCTATATTTTTGGGTCAAGCAAAAATAAGAAAAAACGCAGAGGTGATCAAATACCACCAACAAAAAAAAAAAAAAATTTTTTAGGGGGGGGGGGGGGGGAGGATGTGGACGCCAAATTTGTTTGGGGGCCACGTCGCACAACCACGCAATTGTCAGTCAAAATGACGCAGTGTTGAAATGCAAAAAATGGCCCCGTCAGTGACCAGTAATATGCTCTGGGGCTCAAGTGGTTACAAATTAAGAATACACTAAAGTTAGCCCAATTTATGGCCATAATGTGAAAGATGATGTTACACCGAGTAAATAGATACCCAACATGTTACACTTTAATATTGCACACACTCATGGAATGGCGGCCAAACTTCAGTACTTGAAAATACCCATAGGCAACGCTTTTTTATGTGTTTCAGGTTACCAGTTTAGATTTACAGAGGAGGTCTAGTGCTAAAAGTATTGCTCTCGCTCTAACGTACGCTATGATACCTCACATGTGGGGTTTGAACGGGGGTTCAATATGTGGGCGGGGCTTACACATTTAAGGCCCGCCCACATATGGAAACATTCTTCAAACCACACATGTGAGGTATCATAGCGTGCGTAACAGCAAGAGGAATATTTTTAGCACTAGACCTCATCTGTAAATCTAAACTGGTAACCGGAAACAATAAAAATGCTGCTTGTTCGCTTCTGACTGCGAGCTACTAGGGACAGGGGCGTTTAAATTATTACTATTTAGGTTTGTTACGTAAAAATTCTATAAGACCTCCCATTCAGCTTGTAAAGCATCACTTCAGGGGGACCAAAAAAAAATTAAACACCTCTAATGCTTTCATCCGCCATTGCAGATTTGATTCTGGTACTGCATTTCGAGTGAACTGGGCATGCTCGAACACTTAGTAAAAGAAGTTGGAAGTTTCATCCTGAAAATGACTTGCATCTTTCTGAGCATGCTCAGAAAGCTTTTTTTTTGGCTTAGTAATTTAAGGACATCCTTAACAGGTGTAAGCAGTTACAAGTGCACACAAACTAGAGGCTGACATTTCTTCATGTGTTTCCAATTGGTTCATTAGCACACATGTTATAAAAAGCGTGGATACTGCACGTGTCAGCTGCCCCTCAGAGGGGGCAGATTTGCTGGCTGGAAGTAATGGCGGAGTGAAACAGAGATGTTTTGGAGCAAGTTTTGTATTTTTTGATGTTTTCTCTGCTACATAATTTTGCTAAATGTTTCTCAAGATGTTAATGACTAATGTTTTAATCCTGTGGGTCTATCCTGTTATTTCAAAAGCATGATTTATTTTCCAATGACTGTGAAATAAACGTTGGTCTTTTTTGTTTTTAGGTGTTTTTATATATTTTTGGTGTGTTTATTTGTAATTTTTTGTTTTGCTTTCCTTGTTTTGTGGACCAATAAAATTACTTTCAAATTTTGAAGTTTGTTTTGTGATATTTTTTTCCTGCTATGGATTTCAACCGCTGCAGCTGAACTAGTTTGGGCCTAAACCATCAAGTGTGATTTGTCTCTAAGCTCTTTCCTGGTGTGTATGCATGAAATGTTTAGTCACCAGAAAAGGAAGGACAAAGCGGTAAGTATTGTTTCCTAGAACTGATGTCCAGACTGACTTTTTAAAGCACATGTGCAAGATGTAGGAAAAGCTGCAAACATGGCCTGTTTGGGGGGGGGGGTGGTGTATTGGTGGACAGGCTTGAAGTGCTGATTTACAGCGCTGTGCTTGAAACTAGCACAAGACAATCCTATTCTAATTGTGGGTTGTTTGAGGGAAGCCAATTGAGTGTTAGAACCCCTGCTAGTGTTTTTAGGCTGGGCTTTGTGTCCCTTTTCCTAAAATTGGCTTCACTTCCTGTCACACAGCTGAACAGGAAGTGAGGTTAAAACCCTACCAATGGTCTTTTCTTTGGGACACAGGTCAATCTAACTAGTGTCACCATTAAGCAAATTGCACTGCAGTGTACACCCCAAATGATTAGTTATTTTGGGGTTTAGTAAAGGCAAAGCCGCTCTGCAGTAGAAGCGTAGGCAATGAAAATCAGAAGGGAAGCACTGATGGTTTTTACTTCCAATCCCGCCAAGTTTTTATTTTTCTTCCTTGCTTGTCCACTTGTAGTGCAAAGTGGATTTGCCTTTAGTAAATGGACCCCAAAGTCCAAGATTCCTACTAATTTGGGGTGTACACAGCAAAATGCCATTTCCAAAATGGGAAACTATTTATATTGATCTGTGTGTCCCCAACAAAACATTACTCAGGTGTTTCCCTCACTTCCTGTTTGGCTGTGTGGCAGGAAGTGAATGAATTAAGTAGAAAGTGACAACATTTGTGAGGTGTCTTTACCCTATCAGGGGTGCAGGCATCCCCAAAACAAACAAGAAAATAGTTGATTTAACATTGGGTGGTGTTTGTGGGGGTCCCTAACACACATTCATACATATTAGCAACGCTGGATCCTGGCCTATTGGCATGGTTATATTTTCTTAAGCCTCTCAATAAAATGATCTGAAATTTGGGGTTAAACTGGAACAATAATCATCACTTTTATTTTTTGGATTTCTTTCATTTTGGATAGAGTTGGGGGGGGGGGGGGGTTAGAAGCTCTGTCAGTTTATTTTGTATTATCCCTGTCCGTTTGGGGAGATTGGCCTTCACTTCCTGCCCCATAGCCAAACAGGAAGTGATCGAAAAACTAGGCAAATTAAGGGTCTCCTGTGCCCCCCCCCCACAGAACTTGTGTGTGTCCCCTGAAAATTTCTGGGTGGGTCATAAAAAAACAGGGTGTGGCCTTGACAGGAAGGGTGGGTCATTTTTCTATTAGGGGGGTGCCAAAATTTGGTCAGGCCTAGGGCAGCACAAAACCTAAATATCCTACTGCATATTAGGGCTTATTTAGACAGGATCCAATTTACAGCATGTTTTTAGATTGTGGGAGGAAACCCGCACAGGGAGAACATGCAAACTCCAGGCAGATAGTGTCACGGGCGGGATTCCAACCAGCAACCCTTTTGCTGCTAGGTGAACATGCTACACACTACACTACTGTGCTGAACGAACATGATCGCAGCTGAAAGCATGAGATGTTTTTTTTTTTTTACCAATTCCATGCTTTCCAGCCTGGAGGACAGATGTGGGGTCTAATTGACCCCGCCTTTCTCTATAAAGAGGACCTGTCACACACTAGTCCTATTACAAGGGATGTTTACATTCCTTGTAATAGGAAGAAAAGTGAAAAATAATACAAAAAAAGGGACAAACAAGTGCAAAAATTAAAATATTAAGTTAAAAAATAAAATAAAAAAGGAATTTAAATGCTCCCGTCCCTAGTAGCTCGCACTCAGAAGCGAACACGCATGCAAGTCCCACCCACATATGTAAACATCCTTCAAACCCCACATGTGAGGTATCATAGCGTGCGTTAGAGTGAGAGCAATAATTTTAGCACTAGACCTCCTCTGTAACTCAAAAGTGGTAACCTGAGAAAAAAAGTCAAGCGTTGCCTATGGAGATTTTTAATAACGAAGTTTAGCGCCATTCCATGAGTGTGCGCAATATGAAAGCGTGACAAGTTAGGTATCTATTTACTCGGTGTAACATGATCTTTTACCTTATCCCTAAAAATTGGGCTAGCTTTACTGCTTTCTTATTTTGTCATTCATGAAACAGGTTTTTTTTTTTGAAAGCCAAAAAAAAAAAAAACGTTAGAAAATTTTTGGCGCAAATACTGTTGGAAATGTGTCCGAAAAAATGGCCCCCACTTTATTCCCTAGGGTGTTTGTTAATAAAATATATATAATGTTTGGGGGTCCTGAGTAATTTTCAAGGAAGAAAATATAATTGTTACATGAAGGAGAGAAGTGCCAGAATAGGCGCGGTATGGAAGTGGTTAAAGTGCAACAATAAAAGTGAAAAATTCCTTGAAATTTCGTACCATGGGGGGGGGGGCAATTAGGGCCCGCCATCAGGAATTATGGGGCCCCTTACACAGCTTCAGGCATGGGCCCCCTGGAGCAGAGAATAGGGAGGGGGGGGTGCCGCCTGATATTAAGAAGGGGGGGGGGCTGCCGCAATTTGATAAGCGGGGGGTTCCTTTACTAAAAAATACATATAGAAAAATATATATTAAAAAGGGTGGTAGCCATCCGGGGGCCCTGGGGACCTCTGGGCCCTTTAATAAAAATAAACCTCTGGGCCCTTTAATGAAAAATAAATTACAATATCTATATATATATATATATATATATAAAATAATAAAAAAGGGGGTTGCCTTGGGAGCTCTGGGCCCTTTAATAAAAAATAACTACCAAAAATCTAAAAAAAAATAACATGGGGTGGGAGCTGCGGTGGCTCAACGTGAATGGCACTGCGCTGACAAGCCGTTCACCTCTGCAGCCAAGGGTTCGGATCCCGGTCTCGGCTACATGTGAATTGAGTTTGGTGGTGTCAGCCCGGCTCCCGATGGGTGTGCTATGCAAGGTACGCCTGTGCTTAGTACGCCCACCCCCCCCCCCCCAAAAAAAAAACACCACACTTGTATGCACTTTGGCCATGAGGTCTCCTAAAATAAAGGGAGGCGAAGGACCTACAGGGCTGGCTGGGTGGGCTACACTCCCTCATAGGGGGAGTCCCTCTGTCCCATCGGGCTCCCAAGTGTAGCAGGTGGGGTGAGTGGGAGGCCCCCCTCACACCCACCATTGCCACCGGGGGCATGGAGAAGGATGGCGATTGCAAGTCCTCGACTTCACACACAAAATACACTTTAAAAAAGAAATTAAAGTAAAAAATAACAAACCTGGGGAAAATGTTTGTAACATTTTTATAAGCAAAAAGGTTGTCATCTGGGGCCCTCTGGGAGCTTTCATAATTATATTATATATATATATGTTAAAAAAATAACCCAAAAATATATAAAAATATATATATATTTTTTTTTTTTAAAGGGGGGGTTGTCATCTGGAGCCCTGGGGATCTCCGGGCCACTGGGGACCTCCAGACCCCTAAAACAAAACATTGGCCCTTTAATAACAAATAATATGGGGGGTTGCCACCCGGGGCCCTGGGGGCCTCTGGGCCCCTGGGGACCTCCGGACTGCTAAAAAATATTAAATTCCAAAAATTGGCCCTTTAATAAAAAATCCTACAAAAAACAACTAAAAAATATATATACCAAAAAAAAAAAAAGGGGGGGTTACCATCTGGGGCGCTGGGGGGCCTCCAGGCATCTGGGCACCTCCGGACCCCCGGGCCCCTTACAGGTGTACCTGGCCGCCATCAGGAAATTTGGGTCCCCTTACACAGCTTCAGGCATGGGCCCCCTGGAGCAGAGAACCGGGGGGGGGGGGGTGCTGCCGCATGAAATTGATAAGCGGGGGGGGTGGTGCCGCAAATTGAGGAACGGGGGGGCCCTTTACAAAAATTTAGACAGAAATAAGAAATAAAGAAAAATATATATAAAAAAGGGGGGTAGCCATCCGGGGCCCTGGGGACCTCTGTGCTCTTTATAAAATAAAAAGATAAAAGAGAGAAAATATATATATATATTTTTTTAAAATATAACATTTATCGAAAATAATTAAAAAACAAGGGGGTTGCCTTCCAGGGCCCTGGGGACCTCTGGGCCCTTTCATAAAAAAAAAAAAGACAAATATATAAAAAAAATATATTTATTTTTTTAAATATATATATTTTTTGATAAAAAAAGGGCTTGCCATCTGGGGCCCTTAGTGGCCTCCGGGCCCCTGGGGACCTTCGGAGCCCTTAAAAAAATAAAAATAAACAAAAAAATGTTTTATTTGTTTTAGGGTGGTTCCCATCCGGGCCCCTGGGGACCCCCGGGCGGTGTAATGCCTGTACCCCCCTAATGGCGGCCCTGCAGGTGTACTGCCTGTACCCCCCTGATGGCGGCCCTGGGTGTAATGTCAGCATGTGAAAAATGACATTCTGAGGGAAAAAAGCCATTTAAAACTGACTCGCGGCTATAATGAATTGTCAGCTCCTGGAAATTGCAGGAGAATTCATTCATTAAAAACACCAAAAAAAAAGCGTGGGGGTCCCCCCAAATTCAATAACCAGACCCTTTAGGTCTGGTATGGATATTAAGGGGAACCCCACCGTCAATTTTAAAAAAAAATGACATGGGGTTCCCCCCAAATATCCATAACCAGACCCTTCAGGTCTGGTGTGGAATTTAAGGGGAACTCCACCCCAAATTAAAAAAAAAATGGCGTGGAGTCCCCCCTAAAATCCACACCAGACCCCTTATCCGAGCACGTTGACCTGGCCGGCCGCAGAAAAGAGGGGGGGACAGAGCGCGGCCCCCCCCTCTCCTGAACCGCACCAGGCCACATGCCCTCAACATTGGGAGGGTGTTTTGGGGTGCCCCCCAAAACACCTTGTCCCCATGTTGATGAGGACAAGGGTCTCTTCCCCACAACCCTTGCCCGGTGGTTGTGGGGGTCTGCGGGCAGGAGGCTTATCGAAATCTGGAAGACCCCTTTAACAAAGGGGCCCCCAGATCCCGGCCCCCCCCCTGTGTGAAATGGTAATGGAGTACCTTGTACCTCTACCATTTCACGAGAAAAAAAAATGTAAAGGGTTAAAAACGACAAGAGCCGGTTTTTGACAAGTCCTTTATTATCTTCTTTCTTCTTTCCTTCGGGTTTCTTCTTCCTCCTTCTTCTTCTTCCTCTGCTTCTGTCTTGGGTCTTCTATTCCCGCATCTTGCCCGGCGTGTTCTTCCATCTTCTTCCGCTGTCCTTCTCGTCCGCATCTTCTTCTCCTTCTTGGTTTTCGACGGAGGCGCCGCTTCCAATTGAAATCCCCGCTGTCTGCCGGACCACGCCCCCCCCCTCTGACGCCACGGGCAAGCTCTTAGGAGTGTGCTGCCAGTGCGTCAGAGGGGGGCGTGGTCACAAGTCAGAGGGCGGGCAATTCAATTTGAAGCTTGTGCGCGGCTTTTTCTTTGCCAGAGTCGCCGCTTCCAATTGAATTGCCCGCTTTCTGGAACATGTGACCACGCCCCCCTGTGACGCACAGGCACCACACGGGGACTTTCCTAAGAGCTTGTCCGTGGCGTCAGAGGGGGGGCGTGGTCCGGCAGACAGCAGGGATTTCAATTGGAAGCGGCCGCTCCGGCGAAGAAGAAGAAGGAGAAGAAGATGCGGACGAGAAGGACAGCGGAAGAAGATGGAAGAACACGCCGGGCAAGATGCGGGAATAGAAGACCCAAGACAGAAGCAGAGGAAGAAGAAGATGGAGGAAGAAGAAACCTGAAGGAAAGAAGAAAAGAAGATAATAAAGGACTTGTCAAAAACCGGCTCTTGTCTTTTTTTACACTGACACTTTTTTTTACTCGTGAAATGGTAGAGGTACAAGGTACCCCATTACCATTTCACACAGGGGGGGGGGTCGGGATCTGGGGGGCCCCTTTGTTAAAGGGGTCTTCCAGATTTCGATAAGCCTCCTGCCCGCAGACCCCCACAACCACCGGGCAAGGGTTGTGGGGAAGAGACCCTTGTCCTCATCAACATGGGGACAAGGTGTTTTGGGGGGCACCCCAAAACACCCTCCCAATGTTGAGGGCATGTGGCCTGGTGCGGTTCAGGAGAGGGGGGGGGCCGCACTCTGTCCCCCCCTCTTTTCTGCGGCCGGCCAGGTCAACGTGCTCGGATAAGGGGTCTGGTGTGGATTTTAGGGGGGACTCCACGGCATTTTTTTTTAAATTTGGAGTGGAGTTCCCCTTAAATTCCACACCAGACCCGAAGGGTCTGGTTATTGAATTTGGGGGGACCCCCACGCTTTTTTTTTGGTGTTTTTAATGAATGAATTCTCCTGCAATTGCCGGGAGCCGACAATTCATTATAGCCGCGAGTCAGTTTTAAATGGCTTTTTTCCTTTGAAAAATGACATTTTGTGCAGAGACAGTTCTAACCACGGGAAACATGCGCTTTTTCACATGCTGACATTAGAGACCCCCATAGTACGAAATTTAAAGGAAAATTACACTTTTATTATTGCACTTTTAGCATTATTAAAATCACTGCTCCCGAAAAAACGGCCGTTTTAAAAAATAAAATAAGCATTGGTACATGTCCCCTGGGGCAGGACTGAGGTCCCCAAACACTTTTTAGGACAAAACTTGCAGATTAGCCTTTAAAATTCACAATTAAGATTTCCCCCCATAGACTTATACAGGGAGTTCGGCGGCGGCTTTACTTATCAATCACATCGCGCTGCTGCTGCCGCCGGTTCATACGCCTAATTAGGGCTTCATCCAGCGCACCTATTAAGGCATGTACCGGCGCAGCGCAGCTTCATTAGTAAATCAGCCCCTATGTTTCCTCTTTTTTTGTGCATTGAATGTGTATGGAAGATAACCAATATCTTACTATTTGTTTTAACTTGTAGGGGGTACATATAACTATGGTCAAAGGAAGAGCTGCGCTGTTGTAAGCTATGTGACACTAGTGACAATGAAGTGCTAGGTAAATATCAATTACAATTATGAAACCCTGACTCAGTGAAAAAAATTATATCTGTAAATATCTGTAGGTCTGTGAAACCTCAATAAGATAACAATAAGGGGTTAATTCCTAAATTAGGTAGAAACCTGAAAATTATCAAGTGAATAAATACCAGTCCGTGTGAACAAACCAAAAAATTAACAAAGCGTCAAAGGTAAAAAATATATATATATATAATAAAAAATACTAATGCAGAGTGTCCATATAAACTTACAGTAAATATCCCCAGTGTTCAACAAATCCAATAGTCCAGGAAAAAGTGCTGACAGGATAGTGCCTCCACCAAACAATAACACTGCCGCTTACCAGATGGATGTGATCTCTAACTATAGGAGATCAATATGCGCATATGGTTGATATCCCAGCCTGAGGTCTCTAATGGTAGCATAAATTCCTCAGTGTGGTTCAATATTGCATAGAAGATGTCTCAAACAATGTAGCAATTCAGGATGTACCACATAAATAAAGGAAGGGACTGGCATAGCGTGAAACCCTTAAAAATGTAATAAGTAACATAAAAATGCACATTTACATAGAAGAAGCGAGATAAGGCATATAGAATACAATCGAGTCGGCCGGCTCTTCGATTCAGCAGTCCATATCTTCCGAGACTGGCGCAAAAACGCGGTGAAGTCAGAATGTCGTTCCTCCCAACGTTTCGTCACTAGAGGGTTGTGGTCACGGGATATGGGCAGCGTTCTGATTCACTGCTTAAATACATACAATAGATGACACAGCCTCGTTATGAGTGCCAAGAAGCCACTATAACACCATCTTAACTACTGGAAAACAAGAGTTAAACCCATATAAAATTAACTGGCAAATTGTTGTATATACCGTGGTAAATACACACACCGCGCTACTTAGCGTAAATAGGAACAGAGCAGCTGACACAACTAAATATGACCAATTTAGCACAAACTAGAAAACAAACAAACAATGTGTAGAGCTTGATGAAATAATTGTGATAGTTAATAAAAACAAAAATGATAAACGGTAGTATTCAAAAGAAGTGACTATGATTGTATATAAAAGTTTATAATAAATCCAAACAGGTCTAATAAAGACGTGACTGGGTGTAGATTGATGATGAAGATCTGCCACTGGTGATAATAGTAAAAGGCTTACCAGATGAAGATGACCTAACTAAGTTTACACCTATTAGGTCAAATACGCTTAGTGGTGTGACACCAGGGATGGCTTCTAGGTGGACTCCAATGTTGAGGTAGAGTAGATACGTCAGACCAGATAGGAGACCAGATAAGATGATAACCGCATCCAGAAAAGTCATCCAGTCATCCAGTGAAGACAGATGACTCAGGAGGCCCAAATTACAAGAAAAAAGGAAAAAATGCATAAACATATAAAGGCAGTAGGGTCAATTGGTTTCCGACGCGTTTCGTTTCAAAAACATCCTCATGGCAATTCCCATGAGGATGTTTTTGAAACGAAACGCATCGGGAGCCAATTGACCCTACTGCCTTTATATGTTTATGCCCATGTTGTTTATCCAAATGTGAGTGTATTACATTATTTTATGTGCTTAGTATATTTTTAAAACGGATTTACGCTATGTGCATTTTTTCCTTTTTTCTTGTAATTTGGGCCTCCTGAGTCATCTGTCTTCACTGGATGACTTTTCTGGATGCGGTTATCATCTTATCTGGTCTCCTATCTGGTCTGACGTATCTACTCTACCTCAACATTGGAGTCCACCTAGAAGCCATCCCTGGTGTCACACTAAGAGCCCATTCACACCTGAGCGGCAAAACGCCTGTCGCGCGACGCTCGTGCCGCTGGAGGGGAAATTTCCCATTCATGTCTATAGAGATGGTTCACATCTCTGAGACGCCGAACGCCTGTCGCCTGAAAAAAAGTCCCGGACCCTTTTTTTCAAGCGACATTGGCGTTCTCCCATAGACATGAATGGGAAGATTTGTAAAAAAAAAAAAAAAATAAATAAATAAATCGAAGCGCGGCAAGTAAAGCCGCGTATGCGGCGTTACTTGCCGCTCAGGTGTGAATGCAGCCTAAGAGCCCATTCACACCTGAGCGGCAAAACGCCTGTCGCGCGACGCTCGTGCCGCTGGAGGGGAAATTTCCCATTCATGTCTATAGAGATGGTTCACATCTCTGAGACGCCGAACGCCTGTCGCCTGAAAAAAAGTCCCGGACCCTTTTTTTCAAGCGACATTGGCGTTCGCCCATAGACATGAATGGGAAGATTTGTAAAAAAAAAAAAAAATAAAATAAATAAATCGAAGCGCGGCAAGTAAAGCCGCGTATGCGGCGTTACTTGCCGCTCAGGTGTGAATGCAGCCTAAGGGCCAGATTCTCAGCGGTGATACGAGGGAGTATCTCAGATACCCCGTTGTATCGCCGTTTTTTTTGCCTCGTATCTATGCGCGTGATGCTTAGCATCACTTTTGCATAGATACGCTGCAACATCCGACAAGTGTAAAACCATTACACTTGCGGATCGTAGGTGTAATGACAACTCCGGCCACTAGGTGGCCTTTACGTTGTTTTCTCATTTGCATATGCAAATGAGGCTAGTACGCCGATTCCCGATCGCTTTTACGCCGCCCCGTCGTCGCGTACGTCGTTTTTGTCCGCGTAAGGTTACCCCAGCTTCTATGTGGAGTAACCTTACGAAGTACCGTCGGATGCCGTCGGGTGCCGTCGGATGCCATGTTAAGTATGGCGTCGGGTCAGCGTCGGCTTTTTCCGTCGCTTACGTCGTTTTACTAACTCGTTCGCGAATAGGGAGTTGCGTAAATGACGCTCACGTCGTTTTGACGTCGGTTTCAACGACGCTTTCCGACGTGAGCTGGAGCATGCGCATTGGGCTTTTTTCCCGGCCGGCGCAGGTGCAGTTTGTTCGACGCGGGGGCGCGTCTAATTTAAATACAAGCTGCCCCATTTGAATTGCGCGGGTTTACGCTGGGCAATTTACGCGACGCCGGCGAAAACTACGGAGCAAGTGCTTAGAGAATAAAGCACTTGCTCTAGTACGATGCGGGGGCGTAGTGTAAATGGCTTACGCTACGCCGCCGGAATTCTATGAGAATCTGGCCCTAAGCGTATTTGACCTAATAGGTGTAAACTTAGTTAGGTCATCTTCATCTGGTAAGCCTTTTACTATTATCACCAGTGGCAGATGTTCAGGATCAATCTACACCCAGTCACGTCTTTATTAGACCTGTTTGGACTTATTATAAACTTTTATATACAACCATATTCACTTCTTTTGAATACTACCATTGGTCATTTTTGTGTTTATTAACTATCACAATTATTTCATCAAGCGCTACACATTGTTTGTTTGTCATATAAAATTAACTGACTGTATGGGCAAAGACGAACCTAAACTCTCAGCCTTTGCAGACAACATATTTTTTGATATTGTCAACCCCAGGACTACATTATCGAATTTACTTTAAACTAGGGTTGTCCAGATACCGATACTAGTATCGGTATCGGGACCGATACCGAGTATTTTTGGGAGTACTTGTACTCGCGCAAATGCTCCCGATACCTAAATAGAATACTTTTTTTGTATTTATCAACATGTTCTGTGAAAAGTCTTTGAGTTTTTACTACTGCGTGACAAGAAAATAAAAATGTTTTATTCATTTTTACTCATTTTTATTCTTTTATAATGTCTTGAGTTAGAGTTCTTCATAATTCTAAAGAAAATATCCTTAATCTGTATTGTGGTTTGAAAACTGTCACATGACATTTAAAAAAAGTATCGGTATTCGGTATCGGCGAGTACATGAAAAAAAGTATCGGTACTTGTACTCGGTCCTAAAAAAGTGGTATCGGGACAACCCTACTTTAAACCCTTAAACAATATGGTGAGATATAAAACTTTGATAATGCGGTAATGCAAGGCTTTCTCCCTGGTGTGAAGAAAGCCCCTTGAGGGGGAGAGCAGGCAAGTCAGGACACTATCTACTTTGCAGATAGAGAAAGCAGCTGCATGTTAGTGTGCGTCCTGACACTCCTGCTCGACCTGATCCGACGAGCCCCTGTTGCTCGCGCTCGTGCCCCAGTTGCGCGCATATGCGCGCCGCGCGTGCACATATCGTGCGCGCGCGTGCACGGCGCGTGTCTGCGCCGCGGGAGCGCGCGCGTGCACGGCGGGAGCGCGCGCATGCGCGTTAAGCCCATCTACCCTTTAAAAGCCCAGCAGCAGCAGTGACACCTTGCTGTCTGATCTGCAGCTTAGTGTCCGCAAACCGTGAAACCTGATATCTGATTGAAACCTGCTACCTGCTTATACCCGATACCTGTTGACCCCGTTTCTGACCCGGCTCCGTCCGACTACCTGAATACCGTTACCGACCCCTGGCTTGCCCGACTCCGCTCTGCTCTCCTGCCCATCGTTACCAGACCTGTGCTTGAACTTTGACAACGCTACCTCCGCTAAGAGTGACTTTCGGTTGATCCGCCCATCTGATCCTTGTTGACCGCGTACCTGCTACTGTCTTGCATCTAACCGGCTTGTTTTACCAGTTACCGCTATCCGGTTCCAGTGGCCCTCCAGAGACGCTGTCTCCTACACTGCCTGTCCGCAAGATCTCCATCCGGCCGGTCTGCTGTCATCACCAGGCACTCTTACCCACTGCGCTCCCGGGCTTGCTGTTCCCACTCCAGCAGCCCCTGAACCCGGGCGGTAAGAGGGGCTTCTTCCTGCATACTAGGCTCCATCCATGAGGTACGTAACAATATCTCTAGACACCAGGTGATATGTATGGACAGTCCGTTCAAGTCTATCAATATGTAGTAGATGCATGGACAGAATGTGACAGGCTTGTGGGTGCAGGTGATTGGCAAGCGGTTATGTACCTGTAGCCAGTGCCACTGTGTTCTAATGGACAAGAAAAGGCTGTTTGCATGCAGCATCTGGAATCTAGGGACAATGACAAAAATGGCCCATTCATCATGACATACAGGCCTTAGCACCCATTTAAATGAGACCTCCTCACATTAAAAGAAAAGTACTCAAGAAAATATCTCTTTGGACAATCTTGTCATATTTTGCTTTACAGAAAAACAGCTAATACATGACAAATGATCCAAAAAGCGCTAAGAGCTAGCTCAAGGGACAATGTGGCAAACAAATCTTGCCTTTGTCTCATAGCAAGTTGGTGCTTGGCTATCTAATAAAGAGTGAAAAACTGTTGTGATAACGTATTCAGTTAACAAAGGACTTCTTTCAGCACACCTGAAAGCTGAAATTTTAGAATGTGTGAAATTGAGACTAGATCTGACTTAACAGTAGACTGCATGATATGATATGCATTTTTCATATTTAACTGATAACAGTGAGCCCAGGTTCACACTGAGCTGCGGGAGTGAAGCCGTGCGAATTCAGCTGAACTTGCGCGATTTCACTCCCGCATGGCAGTCCCGATTTCGGACGTGATTTCAGAGACATCTGTGCAGGTTTCTGCACAAATGTCAATGTAAATCGCGGCCCAAAATCGCAAAAAGTAGTACAGGAACTACTTTTTGAAATCGGTGCCACGCCGCAGATGCGGCGTCGCACCCATTAGGACGGTGCCATTGTCGTCAATTGCCGGCAAATGCCGCCAATTTGACATGCGATAAGACATGTCAAATCGCATCTCAAATTCTACCAATGTGAGCCAGGGCTTAAAGTGGTCAGGTGGCCCTAAAGCCATTCAGATCACTTTTAAATATGTTTGTGTAAGGAACCCAGAGCCAACTGCACAAACTGCATAAACAACCACACAGCTGCTACTGCAACCATGAGCTTGTTTCAATCTGTTCAAATTATTCACCTACTACATACTGTATATCCAAATCGCTGAACTAGTTAATCACTATGCATACCCTATTGTGAATTCCAACTTATTTTTTCTATTTTGTATTTTAACCAATACAATATTTATGTGCAAATGTTGTGTGCAAATGTTGTAAATGCCACACATTAAAGCACTTATGTTTCATTTTGTGGATATTTAAAGCGGAGCTCCACCCGCATTTTTTTTCAAAGTCGGCAGCTACTAACAGTGTAGCTGCTGACTTTGAATAAGGACACTTACCTGTCCTAGGCGCCCGCGCTGACGACCCCCGCCGATGCCGATCCTCGATCCCGGCACCACCATCCACAGTCAGGGAAACAGGCAGTGAAGCCGTGCGGCTTCACTGCCCGTTTCCTACTGTGCATGTGCGAGCAGCGCGGCGCTTTGTGAATGGTCCGGCTGCTTTCTGGGATACACACAGTTCCCAGAATGCAGCGCGGCCCATTCACAAGAAGACACAGAGAAGAGGAGGAGGAAGAAAACCACACCGCGGATCATGAGGGCAGATCCAGGACTTCCGCATAGCAACAGCCTATTTAGGGTGAGTATTTTTTATTTTTTTTTCCATTTAATTTTTTTTAATTTTTCTTTAGATTTTTGAAAAAAAACGTCAGGGTGGAGCTCCGCTTTAACAAAATAACACCCTACTTTTTATGACTATGCACCTTAGCTGGCTCAATTTTGCACTTGTCAATAGATACCTTACAAAACCTCACAATTATGTCTGGTCAAAAGCTAACAGAGTGAACCTGTATTATAATAATAAAAAAAAAGGATGTAGCTGCGCTGAGATATAATAATTGTTATAGTGTAAAAAGATACTACTGTGAGTAGTATTAGTATGTGGATGAGTGAGCAAACAGTAAATAATTAAATGATAAATGTGTAAAAAAAAATTCAAAAAATTGTTCAATAAAGTCCAAAAATACAACAAAAACTCTTCTGAGTGATTCAAATGAAAAAAATCCACCACCAAAAGTGAACAACACCATAAGGAATGCACGCTTACCAGATGAGAAGCAAGCATAGCTTGCGGCTGTAAACCCCAGCCCGGGCCTTTGAACATGGATTGCAGCAACTGCCAGTTGTAATCAATAAACCTTAGATATTGATGTCACCCAAGCAGATAAAGTACTCACTATAGTGAAATTCCGTAGGATCAAATATAAATTTAATAAGGTAAAAAAGCTTACAAACACAGATGTGTAAGCAGCATGTAAAAGAAAGCCGGCCGGCTAAGCGAACACCCGTCTGCTCGGACTTGAACGCGATGACATCAGCACGTCTCCTCCTCCCTGTTTGTACCACAGTCTGTTTCTATCACAAACTAAAATATTTCCTACTTTGACTTTAGATCGAGTTTAGAAGGGTTTCAGACGGAAAAGCAAACGTAGGAGGAATTCACAAAAGATCAGTCATTTGTATATATTTTCTGCAAACTGAAATATAGTAAAACGTTTATTTGTATTTATTTGATAAACATTATGACTGGATTATGGTAAATTATTATTGCTGTTGTATATTACCTAAATAACAGCACAGTGACTTTGCAGCTGTAGGTGCTTAGAAATTGTATGTAGTTCTTATTTGTCACTTCAACCTTAAGTGTCTAAAATGTCCTCTTGCTAAATTTACAACTTGTTAATTTGCCATTTCTCTTGGGACCTTGGTTGGAAAGATGGTAAATAAATAGAAGAACAATAACCTTGAAGAGTGCATTGTTGTTTAACAAAAGTATTACACAGAACAGTTTTTTTTTTTTTCCTTTAAGAAGATAAGATTGGGATTATCCAGTTAACTTTCATCAAGTAGCAAAAAAATGATCAACCACATTTCAATCTTTGGTGTTTGGTGCTTTTGGTGCTTCCAGGGGCAGATTTAGGCCTTGGGCCCTAAAAGGAAACATTGGGCAGATCCTCCATCCATTGCTAGTATGGCTGATACATATGATGAATCTTCATTTAATGTCCACTATTTTAGTAAGCCAGCTATCAGGACTTGCATTTTCAGTCAGTGGTGTCATTCTACAAATGGAAATTATTTTTCCATGATATATTTATAATTTTTTTTGTACATTAAAAAATGCCCTTGCGGGCTGTTATGTGGGGGAGACTACTCAAAAAAGTATATTAAAAGGCATACTGTCACGATTGAGGGTCAGGCTCAGAGACCAGTAGCTATAGCAGTAGGAAGGTTTCCACCAACCAGCTGCATAAGTACAGAAGCAGGTCACCCTTGTGGATGATGGAGGACACAGACTCACCTGAGGAGTGGGGTCTAAGGACTAACTGGTATTCACCAGAGCTCCTGATTAGAAAATGTGCAGAACGGAAAAATGTGTTTAGTTTTTGGATAGATTTGTTATGTTGCTAACTTTGTTTGGGAATTTTAATTTTAAGTTTAATTTTGTTAAATTGCATGACGTTTATTCGTTTTCTAACAAATTCCAAATTTTCTAATTCTGTCTCAAGAATAGCTGGTTGTTAAGGAGCTGGCCACCACATCCTTACCAACCAATGACTCATCAGCTGTCAGTGGGTTTGTCCACTGAGAGCTGAAATGTACACAAAAGAATGCTGGCATTAGAATATGAGTGAGCGCACCTCCTCCTGAACCAAACCATGCCACATGCCCTCATCAGCAGGGGGGGGTGGAGTACTATTCACCCCACACTCATTCACTTACCTTGTTAAAAGCCCCCAAAACCACAGCCCAGTTGTGGGGAAGAGACCCTTGTCCCCATCTGAGTCCTCACTGCCCCAGAGCAGTGGCCTGGTATGATTCAGGAGGGAGGGCGCTTGCATTCTTTTGTTTACATTTCAGCTCTCAGCAGGGAAGCCTGCTGACAACTGATGAGTAATCGGTTGTTAAGGATGCCTCCTTAACAACAAGCTATTCCTCGCACAGAATTCAAAATGTTAAAAAAAATTGGAATTAGTTGAAATATTAATAAACGTAACAACATTGAATGAATTTCGAGGAAATTCCTTACTATTTCATTCGGAGATTCGGATACATCAAAAATTTGCCCAAATTTACATTTGGACCGAAATTCATGGCACATGTTTACTCCTGATAGTGGGGATGGGCTTTGAATTCTTTGGATCACCCCACCAGGTGATCACCCCACCAGGAAGTGAGCAAGCCAGGCTCTAGTAGCAGACATAACAGGTAGGAATCAAGCATAAGTGTAGTTAGTAACAAGTCGAAGGACAGTAACAAGTGATTGCAGCTTGGGATCAAGCAGAAGCATAGTTGAGGAACAGCCAAAGGTTGGTAACGTGTAGTAGCGAAGATACAAATGGCAGCTGGAAAGGCCTACTTGCCCTATTCCAACTGCCCAGGTCCGCTCCAAGTTATGTGAATTTTATTCCTCACACAAAACAACAGAAAGAGGGATCTCTATTTTCTATAATGCCCTGCAGAATAAATATGATTTCCAAAAAACTAACACGATGCTGAAATGGGAATCAGATTTCCAATCACACTTTACTCCTAAACAATGGCAAACTGCCCTAAACACTATGGCCAGGTTTCACATACATCGGTGCATATTTATGCCGCCGTAGCGTATCTAATATACGCTATGCTGATACAGCGCAGAGAGGCAAGCACAGTATTCACAAAGTACTTGCTCCCACTTGCTCCCAAATCTACGCTGGGTTTTGAAAGCGCAAGTCGTCGTAAGTGGAAGTGGGCGTGAGCAATGCAAATGAGGCGTGACCCCATGCAAATGATGGGCCGAGTACTAGACGAGTACTTAAAATGAACGGCGCATGCGCCATCCCGTGGACGTATCCCAGTGCGCATGCTCACAATCACGTCGAAACAACTGGCTAAGATACGTCGAATCACTGCCTACGGTGTGAACGTAACCTACGCCCAGCCCTATTCACGTACTACGCAAACGACGTAAAATACGACAGCATTCGTTCCCTGGTCCATACCTTTGCATGAGTTGCGTCTCCAATATGGGGAATAAGTGTACGCAGGATGTACGACTTACGCAAACCGCCTATATTATGCGCCGGGCGCAAGTACGATTGTGAATCGGCGTAACTCCTTCATTTGCATATTTGCATTGAAAAACAATGGGAGCGACAAATGCGTCCAGTGTAAATATGCGCCCAGTATACGCCGGCGTAGGAAAGTTACCTTGGGGCGGCTGAAGCCTATTTTTCAACATATCGGGGTCAACATACAGTGCGGAAAATAAGTATTTGAACACCCTGCTATTTTGCAAGATCTCCCACTTGAAAATCATGGAGGGGTCTGAAAATAAGTGTACGCAGGATGTACGACTTACGCAAACCGCCTATATTATGCGCCGGGCGCAAGTACGATTGTGGGAGTGACACATGCGTCCAGTGTAAATATGCGCCCACTATACGCCGGCGTAGGAAAGTTACCTTGGGGCGGCTGAAGCCTATTTTTCAACATATCGGGGTCAACATACTGTATATGGGTCGGTGCATAGATACGACGGCGCACATTTGTACTTACGTCGGCATATCTGGAGATACGTTGGTGTAAGTGCTTTGTGAATCCCAGCGTAGATTTGGGAGCAAGTGGGAGCAAGTGCTTTGTGAATACTGTACTTGCCTCTCTGCGCTGCGTCGGCATAGCGTATATTAGATACACTATGGCGGCATAAATATGCGCCGATGTATGTGAATCCGGGCCTATATACATAGCATCACATTGCGTGGCCCATTGTTAAATTACCATTTAAATCACTCATAGGTGGTACTATACCCCATATAGACTAGTAAAATTCTCCCCATCCACCTCCTCTATTGCTGGCACAACTGTGGCCAGGTAGGCCACCTTCTCCACACACTTTGGGAATGTCCCAGTTTAATGAGATATTGGTTTTAGGTCTTTAAGCTTATAGCCTCGATCACTGGGATTCTACCCGATTCTATCTATTCCATTCCCCAGCTTGGTACTCCTAAATGTTGGTATCAACATATAACCACATTCCACCAGGACTGAGGTCACTCATATTCTATTGGTGGCTCGTCTAGTAGTGCTTCGAAAGTGGAGATCTGATGCCTCTCCAAACATTACTGAAGTGACCTTTTTGGTCCAATAAAATGATATATATGAACACCTTCTGGCTATCCCTTACTGGTGCTCTATTTACCAGAGAATGGGAATTATGGCCTAAAACCACTATGTAGGTCCCTATGGAGTGTGCTTACTGCGCTACACAACTTTCTGGCCTCGTACACATGACCGTTTTTCTCGGCAAAATCCATCAAGAAAAATGCTGGCAGAGCAGAAAAACGATTGTGTGTATGTTTTTCGTCAAGAAAACTGTTGTGGATCTCGAAAAAAAAAAGAACATGTTCTTTTTTTTCCTTGTCGGGAGTCTCAATTTCCTTGTCGTGTTTCCTGTCGTGCTGGTTTACGACGAGAAACACTTTGGTGTGTATGCTTTGAAACCCACGCATTCTCAGAATAATGTATGACACAGGAGCGCACCTTTGGTAAAAGTAGCATTCGTAATGGAGATCGTCACAAATCGTCTCTTACCAAACTTTTATGCCGCGTACACACGGTCGTTTTTTGTGATGAAAAAAACGACGTTTTCTGTAAAGTAAAAAACGACGTTTTTGAAACGTCACTTTTCAAAGACGATGTTGCATACACACCATCGTTTTTTCACAAAAAGCGAGGTTACGTTCACCACTCTTTTCCATTGAAGCTCGCTTCATAACTAGCTTCTGGGCATGCGCGGGTTGAAAAACGTCGTTTTAAACGACGTTTTTGCTACACACGGTGACTTTTTGTGAAACAAAAAACGACGTTTTGAAAAACGACACAAAAAATTCAAGCATGTTGGAATTTTTTTTTGGTCGTTTTTTTGAAGACAAAAAACTATGTTTTGCCCACACACGATCAATTTAAATGACGTTTTAAAAAACAACGTTTTTTTTTCATCGCAAAAAATGACCGTGTGTACGCGGCATTACTTAAAGCGGAGGTTCACCCTAATTTATCACTTACTGTTAATATAACAGCGTTGCATTCACAATAACAAATCCGTTGTTTTTGTTTTTTTTTGCTAAAGGCTTACCCGTTTTTTTCTTTGCATTCCGCCCTGTCAATCAGAGTCCACCGCGGGGGAATGGGCGTGCCTATAATTTTTCCCCCGACGGCGCTATGTCTCCTGGGACTCAGTCCTGAAGTCCCCAGGAGACGCTCTCTGCTCAAATCCCGCGAGATTTCGCCGCGAGATTAGGAGCTATCGCTTCACAACAGGGCGGGTCATTATGACGCCGGCCGTTGCGATGGCAACTCAAGTGTTGCGCGGGATAGAGCGGTGAATGCTGGGACAGCATTCACCGCATTCCCGGATGTACACACAGGTGGGCTTCAGGAGTGCCCACACTAAAGATGCAAACGTCCATCGCTGGGTTATCTAAAATATAATTTTGATTCAAGTCGGGACAAATGTGGCTGCAAGAACGGGACAGGTGAGTGTAACATTAGATGTACAAACGGCGCCCGAATGTTAGAAAAAAAAAAAAAGTTTATCCCGCAGAACCGCCGCTTTAACACGTAGTAACATGAGATTAGCAAATTCAGCCCCAAGGGTTGTGCCAGTGGAATCGAACTTCCCCTTTATAGTGCCGTCATACGTGTTGTACGTCACCGTGTTTGAGAACGACGAGATTTTGTCTTGACAGTGTGTATGCAAAGTAAGCTTGACAAGATTCTCGACAATCCTGACAAGAACCTCGTTGAGGAAAACAACGTTTAATTTACGACGAGATTCTCGGTTGTGTGTACGAGGCCTCAGAGTTATACAAGTATGTATGTTATACTACTACTATCTGTTATCTCTAATGGATACTGTTAGAACCTGCCATTAACACTAGGCTATGACCCCCTAAATTTGTGAACCAGTTATGTACTGAATAAGGTTGAATAAGTTATTTCCTTGCCTTCTTCTGTTTGTAAACAAGTGGTCGGGGGATCACGGGTGTCATCAGTGACCATAGATGGTCAATGACAATTAGCCAGCATCTCTGGTGTATTGACATTCAGCAGTTGGCCAGGAATCTGTTTGCAGGAAGAGTATTTGTGGGAGAGGATAATTGTGACAAAGATTTTTTAAAAGAAAGGAAAAGAAAAGAAAAGTAAAGGAACAAGGTGAAAATATAGAATACCTCATGGTGACATGGTTGGAAAAACCTCCTCCGCTTGTCTATTCATTCAATAATTTATATTTTCAGGGAATCTACAGTTTTTTGTTTTAATATGTCTTTATTCAAATTTTATGTAGAAAACAAACATATGGGCCTGGATTCACAAAGCACTTCTGCCGACGTATCTCGAGATATGCCGCGTAAGTGTAAATATGCGCCATCGTATCTGTGCGCCGTGCCCACAGAACTAGGATACGCCTAAAAACTGACTTCATCCGACCAACGTAACTTGCCTACGCCGGCGTATAGTGGGCGCATAGTTACGCTGGATGCATTTGGCACTCCCATTGATTTTCAATGCAAATATGCAAATGAGGAAGATATGCCGATTCACGAACGTACTTGCGCCCGGTGAATTTTTTAAGAGATTTGCGTAAGGTTTACGTCCGCCGTAAAGTTATTCCCCATATTGGAGGCGCAACTCATGCAAAGGTATGGACCAGGGAATGGACGCCGTCAAATTTTACGTAGTTTACATTGTACGTGAATAGTTTGGTTGCCCTTCTCTGCACTTTCTCCAGTTCTCCGATATCCTTTTTGAGAACTGGTGCCCAAAACTGGACTGCATATTCCAGATGAGGTCTTACTAATGATTTGTACAGGGGCAAAATGATATCTCTATCTCTGGAGTCCATACCTCTCTTAATACAAGAAAGGACTTTGCTCGCTTTGGAAACCGCAGCTTGGCATTGCATGCCATTATTGAGCTTATGATCAACTAAAACACCCAGATCCTTCTCCACTACAGATCCCCCCAGTTGTACTCCCCCTAGCATGTATGATGCATGCATATTCTTAGCCCCCAAGTGCATAACTTTACATTTATCAACATTAAACCTCATCTGCCACTTAGTCGCCCAATTAGACAGAGCATTGAGGTCGGCTTGTAAATTGGAGACATCCTGCAAGGACATTATTCCACTGCATAGCTTGGTGTCATCTGCAAAAACAGAAATGTTACTTTTGATCTCAGACCCAATATCATTTATAAATATATTGAAAAGTAAGGGACCCAACACTGAACCTTGGGGTACACCGCTGATAACCTTGGACCATTCAGAGTAAGAATCATTAACCACAACTCTCTGAATTCTGTCTTTCAGCCAGTTTTCTATCCATTTACAAACTGATATATCTAATCCTGTAGATCTTACCTTACACATGAGCCGTGTGTGGGGAACTGTATCCATTTATATACATTTTATTCCCACCCACATAATAGTTCAGCTAGGTTAGACTATATATACACATCTCCTATCATCCTGGCCAACTCCTCCTCATCCACGATACACCCATGTGTCTGGTCTGACCACCAGGTTGTTCCTTTATGACAAATTTTATCGGTTTGGCCCCCACCCCCTACACATTGAGGTTAAATTAAGCGCTCCTTTCCGATGCAGTGGTTGAGTCAGAGGTGGCAAGAGCTATAGATGAAAACTTTACACATAATGCCATTCCGGGTACCCCTCTTTCTACGGTCTGGACTGCCCATAAGGCGGTAATACACGGCAAACTTATTGGAATTGCTTCAGCCCATAACAAAGCTAATAGGCAAAAAATCCTGTCCCTCTCAGCCGAGCTGGACCTTCTCTATAAAAGGGTCGAATCCTTACATTTAGACTCTACAAGACATGTCATTGACCAGAAGAGACTAGAACTAGACGCGCTACTCTCTGCTAAGGTGGAGAAATCATTGAGATGGTCTAGAGCTAGATTCCTGCTCCATGGAAACACGGCCTCGACCATGTTCGTGAGAAAGCTGAACCAGTTGACGCGCCCCCCTCATGTCTATAAATTAGCGACTGGCCCAGGTCAGATTTCCTCACACCCACAGCAGGTGCTTAAACAATTTAAACAATTTTATTCTTCTCTGCTAGCTGCCAGAAGCTTCGAACCCCCTTTGCATAATGATGCCTGGTTCCAAGCCCTTCCTATCCCAACCCTTTCTTCCTCACAACAAGAGAAACTTAAAGCGCCCATAACCACAGCGGAGATTGTGAATGTGATCCAAGTCGCTAAAGACAGGGTCGGCCCCGGGCCCGGATTGCCCCTTTCCACTAGATTTGTCCAACTTTTCAACTCGGTATTACAGGGCGATCATTTCCCCGAAGAGATGTTACTGGCCAATATGTCTTTAATTCCTAAACCAAACAAAAATCATACTCTCCCTCAGAACTATAGACCCATATCTGTTATCAATAACGACTTGAAGATCTTTTCCAGAATCATGGCAGACAGGCTCGCGGGAGTAATTTCCTCACTAATTTCTCCCTACCAGTCAGGCTTCATCCCTCATAGACTCATCACTGACAATATACGTCTAGCGACAAATAAGAAGGCCAGTATGGTGGCCTGAGTTTATGGGAGGAGTCCACTCACACATGCTCTTTGTCGGTTCAGTGTGCGGTACTACACGTCACTGGGCCGACTCTTCCCAGCTCACCTCATGTCCGTGAGCCTGCGCATTCAATATCGCAATCGCTTTGCGGCTTCTCCCTTCATGGTCTTCGCCGGCGGTTCCCGCTTACTGTAGGATTCAAACCTTTTCGTATCTTGTGCAATCTTGCAATTCGTTATGCTTCCTATCCTGCATCCCTTTTGGAAAAAAATCTGCCTCTGAGTTACTGTTGCTCATGTTCCAACATCATTCAGCTCAGGCGTAGTACATTTGTAACTTCCTTCTGCCAAACATACGATTCATTTGTAAATCGATTTGGAGATTAGCTTGTGTTTGTATGGGTTCTTTGGCAGATTGAGGTGGTAATTGGACTCATATGGTGCCTTGTCTTGACTTGATTAGCCTGCGGGGGATGGGTGGTTGGTAGGTGTTCGGTTTCAAAGCAAGGGGTAGCATACACTCTACAACCAATTCGTATCAGATTCGTTCAATACTCCTTACTATCAATTCGTATCGGATTAATTTCATGCATTTTAAAACCGTTTTGTATCAGATACATTGCATACTTTCTACCGTTGTCATTCATTGTTCCCCCATGCTGTGTGTTTTTAGTTCCCGCAGCGGAACTTACGAATTGTTTGTTCACGGTTCTTCTCTCTCATTTATTTACCAAAGTTATTGCCTATGCGTCATGCATGGCGCCACACCACACTCTTCGGATGTGTTGCACATCCACTCCAGTCCAAAGCAAACCCAGTCGCACGTTCACTGTCCCAGGTAGGATTCGTTAGCTTGTTTGTCATGTCAAATTCGTGGCCACTCATGGTGTCACCCGTACCATATGTTTGGTTCCCGCAGTGGAGCTTACAAAGCATTGATACGCACTTTTCGTGTTCTATTTTCTACACCAAACCTCATTGTTTTGCCCCATGCACGGCATCACGCTACACCTTCCCGACATTTTTCACTCCAGCCACAGTCCGCCGCAAACTCACTTGCATGGCCCACTGTCGCAAGTAAGATTTGTTATTACATTCTTTATGTCCTATCAATTTGCTACAATTCGTTGTCTCCCATATCGTTCATTAGTGGAACCTACGATTCAAACAGGCGTTGTCCTTCTACCTTATACTGCTTGCTTAAGGTACAAACAAACCAGGTGTTTCTATCCTTTCTCGGTAACCCAATTCTTATTGATTGAGACCTTGCAACCATGCAAATCATCTCAGCAGCCTTTACAAAACGCAAAATAAAATAAAAATATATATAAAAAAATCACAAAAAAACACGTTGCCACCACGCAATCTCAGCCCCCCGGCAACCTGACACCTGTTGAGACCGCTGCAACCATGCAAAATCGTCTCAGCAGCCTGACACCCTTGTTGAGACCCTTGTAAACATAATATCGTCTCAGCAGCCCTCACACTCATTGAGATCCTTGCAACCACGCGTATATAGTCTCAGCAGCCTGACACCCTTAAGACCCTTGCAACACATGACCCTTACAAAAGGCAAAAAAAAAGGTATATAAAAACGCAAAAAAAAGATATAAAAAACGCAGAAAAAAAAACTTTGCCACCACGCAATCTCGGCCCAGCAACCTGACACCTGTTGAGACCATTGCAACCACGCAAAATCGTCTCAGCAGCCCTACATTCATCAAGGCCCTTGCAACCACGCAAAACAGTCTCAGCAGCTTGACACCCTTGTTGAGACCCTTGCAAACGCAATACCATCTCAGCAGCTCCACATTCATCAAGGCCCTTGCAACCACGCAATACCGTCTCAGCAGCCCCACACTCATCAAGACCCTTGCAACCACGCAATACCGTCTCAGCAGCCTCACACCATTGTTGAGACCATTGTTGAGACCCTTGCAAACCCAATACCGTCTCAGCAGCCCCACACTCATCCAGAGCCTTGCAACCATGCAATACTGTCTCGAGCAACCTCCCACTCATCAAAGACCTTTGTGACCACGCAGTCTCGCCCCAGCAACATGGCATTCATTGAGCCCCTGATCTCTCCTCTATGTTATCTTATCAGTACATCTACACAGGATCCCCAATCTCTCCTCTATGTTATCTTATCAGTACATGTACACAGGATTATTTACAGGCATTTACAATGCCTTTAACAGCCTGGAAACACAGCCAGATGTAGTAACTCATGTTTACCAGCATTTCATTCACAGTCGTTTTTCATAAAAAAAAAAAAGGGGGAATATTGTCTCAGCAACTTGACACTCATTTGAGACCCTTGCAAAATGTAATATTACCTCAGCTACCTCACACAAGTCTAGACCTTTGCAACCACACAATCTCGTCTCAGCAACCTGACACCCGTTCAGACCTTTGCAGCCATACAAAGTCTTCTTAGCAACCTGACACTCATTGAGATCATTGCAAACGCAATATCGTCTCAGCAACCTGACACCCGTTCAGACCCTTGCAGCCATACAAAGTCGTCTCAGCGGCCTGACACTCATTTGAGACCATTGCAAAATGAAACATCGTCTCAGCAACCCCTCACTTGTCGAGACCTGTGCAACCACACAATGCCATCTCAAAACAAACCTCATAATCATGGAGACCTTTGCAACCACGCAATATCGTCTCAGTAAACCAGACCGAGACCCTTGCAAGCACGCAATGCCATCTCAAAACAAACCTTTATACTCATCGAGGCCCATGCAACCACTCAATATCGTCCCAGCAACCTGACACTCACTGACACCCTTGCAACCACACAATATTGTCTGCAGTAGTATAAAACACTTTGCAGCACGCACCTACGTACAAACCCGAATACAAACTAAACTTGCAAACACACCTCAGTGACAAACAATCAGCCACACTAACGCACAGTGGCACCCAGTTGGCCATTCATCTTCAATGTCACGTGGGCCACTCATCTTTTTCCCTGCGGTTAGTTCCATCCAGCACAAGCAAATGCACGTTGGTCTGCGAGTGCACATTGGTCTGCGGCGCACGTTGTCCTGCGGGTGCAAGTTGGTCAGCGGGTGCACTTTTGCCCCCAGAAATTCTCTTAAATTTCTGCTTCACCCAGACTTCATCACGCCTAGTGCTGCACCCCATCATGGCAGCTGCCCAGATCTGGGACCACACACTTGAACAGGACAGACAGTGTTCTTCACCACAGACAACCTGGCCACAGTCGACATCATCAATCAAGGTAGATCTAAGTCACTCCCCATCACGTCCTTCCTGTGCAGGCTCGCGCAGCTGTCACTCCGTCACCAGTTAATATCTTATGCAGACATATTCCAGGCAAATGCAAAAAGCAGCTGATGCGCTTTCCTATTCCAACCTTGGAATGGTTGTTTTTTCCAGCAAGAGCCTGGAGCCGACCCAACAACTATCCCTGTCCCACCGTTGACATTGCTGACAATGGACTGAAGTCGCATCTCACCAACGCAACCCAGCTTATTAACCACTCCTTGGCACAGAACACACTGAAGGCCTATCGCTCTGCTTGGAACACTAACCGCTAATTTTTGGCCCCTTGCCCTGGAGCAGCAATAGGCAATGTTGGCACACGTCCTAGACTTCATATCGTATTTCCACACGCAGCTGACTCTTTCTCACAATGCTCTCACGCCATATCTAGATGGGGTCCAGCATTTCCTGTCCCTGCAGGACCCCAGTAAACCGTGAGTATTCTCAAGCCCATGCAGTCAAGTCCCTCCTACTGGGCATACAGAAGCACCAACCTGTAGTCAGTGACAAGCGCCTACCTTTCAAGAGTGCCCTCTTTAGGGACATGTCAAAAATCCTTACTTGTTCCCTGTTTAGGGCTTTGCCCAGATTAGTCACCCAAACAGCCATCTACGAGGCCTACTACGGTTCCCTACAACCTAGTGAATTTACAGTCAGCGGCTCCGGCATTCAGACACTGCTTCGACGCCACCCGACTCGCTTTCGAACCACTACACTCTCACGGTCTGCAAATGCAACAAACCAGCCCCGGGAGTTGACATCAACCTGTTTCAGACTAACAACGCCCAACGCCCGGTGACGGCGCTCGACCAACTACTGCTCCATCTACCCACCCAATCTGATGGTGGCTCATTGCTACCCTTTCTAAACCAGTTCCCTGAGTGGCAGCCAGTGTGTCAAGCATGTCAGAATCCTCCTAACTACTTTGGCTTCAAACCCCAGTCAGTTCTCTGCACATTCTTTCCGAATTAGAGCAGCCTCAGCTGCCTCCCAACTGGGAGTTCTAGACCATGTAATCAAGATGCCAGGCTGATGGAAGTCTCCTTATTTTGCCACATACATCCCAAATCCTCAGGAAGGACTGGCACAAGCCTCTATCAAGCTGGCTCAATAGATACAAGAAATCAATAAAAGCTATTTCCCTATCTGAGTCTTTTGCCCCCTTTTCTTGGCATACTGACCAGACCACCAAGTCACACTTCAGGTCTATTTATGTTGTAAGTCTTGTCGCGTGTTTATGTGATCCACCTCACTCTTGGTCAGAGGGTAACGACCATAAACATTATTCAGGATGCTAACTTATTTTCCTGCAAATTGTTCATGCTAGGCCTTGATATACATAAGGCTTTTGACAGCATTTCCTGGAACTACCTGTCAGTCCTTTTGCCCCATATGGCACTCCGAGGAGAGTTTTTCCATCTGTTTCAGGCGTTTTACCAGGGCCCTAAAACTCGTATTCGGATTTCAGGTTGTAGTTCAGAGTTTTTTAGTTTGGGGAGGGGGACTCGGCAGGGGTGCCCTCTTTCACCCCTGATTTTTGCTCTAGCTCTTGAACCCCTGGCCATTGCTATTTTGGATAACACAGACATTCAAGGTTATACTTAAGGCCCTTCCGCGGACGATGTGTTGATGTTCATAACTGATCTCCTACTCACCTTGCCAAATTTGTTGAACACCCTGTCCTGCTTTGAGGGAGCCTCCGGGCTTTCGGTTAATGTCACAAAATCAGTGGCCCTCCCAGTGGGCTTTCCACCCGCAGAACTGAACCATCTGAAGCAAACCTTTTCGTTCTTGTGGGCAGATGTTTCCCTCCCATATTTGGGCATTGACCTGACCGGAGACTTTCGCAAACTGTTTAATGCAAATTACCCTAAGATGATAACCAAATTGAAACAGTTACTAAAATTCTGGGCCCCTCTTCATATCTCCTTTCTCGGACGGATTACAGCTCTTAAAATTACGGTTCTCCCCAAGCTCCTGTTCTTATTCCGCTCCCTCCCTATCAGACTATCAAAAACCTACTTGATGGATATTCAGTCCCACTTTGATAGATTTGTTTGGCACGATAAACTCCCGAGATTTTCTAGGGATGTTTTATACTGTTCAACTGCCAATGGGGGCCTGGGGGTTCCCCAAGTCTGGCTTTATTATTTGGCCAGCAGATTTTCCCAACAGGCTCAGTGGAACAGTGTTATCAGTGGAACATTAGTAACTTGAGGGTCCTATGGGTTAGATTTGAGCGTGACTCTGTAGCTCCCCTTTATCTCCCAGGGCTGATGTGGTCCTCGAACCGTTCCTGGCCGAGTTTGTCCTCTAAGAACTCCATAGTGGATATGGGTTTAAGGCTTTGGGGAGATTATAAGAATAAACTTAAGCTGGTGTCACTAACCCCCAGAGGGGCATCATTTTTGGGTGATCCTAGATTCCCCACGGCCTTTGACCACCCGGACTCATATAAGATATGGGTAGATTGTGGATTGACGAAGTTGGATAACTTTCTGGTGAACTCCACTTTTGTTACTTTTTCCCATCTGCAGTCACTTCACCCTATCCCTTCCGATGAATTTTATCATTACCTTCAGATTAGACATTACTTTCAACAACACTACACCTTCCCAATTACAGATTCAAGCTCTCCCTTCGAAAACATCTGTTACTCAGCTCCCAGGCAAAAAGGTATAATCTCGGGGGTCTATAGACTAATAGACTCGATTAGCGAATCTTCCAATTTGAAATATAGAGAGCTATGGCAGCGGGAACTCAACCTGGATAGTGATGATTTTGATTGGGTGAACAGCTGGCAGGCTTTGCGCAAGTGTACTAAATCACTGACGGCTAGAGAAACCGCTGTTAACCTCCCTGGCTGTATGATACTTTCAGATTTTAGGTACCATTATTGTGCATGGAAATTTGGCGTTTTAGATTGCAGGCTTGCAATTCTTGGGAATAACTCACCTAAATCTGTCCAAACCAGAGTCTCTAGTAGACTATGACAAAGTTTGAAACACAAAATCATAAATTATAATATAATAAATAATAATAATTTAATAATAACAATTTTTGGGGGGTCAAACAAGGGTGCAAAATCATTATTCAGTAAATGTCTCGGGTATGAAAATCTTTAAAGCAAGGTATGGCGCAAAGTCCAACGTCGCAGTCGAGACAACAGAAGCGTGTTTCTTTTAGAGCTCCACTTTTAGAGCTCCAAGAAGAAGTAGAGGTTGAGGTAGAGGGGGAGGTAGATAGAGCAGAAAAAGGGGAACAACAAAGTAAGGACAAACTCCCAACAAAATGTGATATAGAAACCACGTTTGCAGCCCTGGAAAAATCATTGAATAGCCTGGAGTCCTCACTAAAAAAAGAAATAGCTATAATTCATAATGATGTGGGACACTTACTCACTAGAGTAGAAAAGGTAGAAAACAGGGCTGACATACATACAAACATGATAAAAGAACTAAAAGGAGAAATAAAATCTCTTAGAGCTGAACAGTGGGAACAAGCCTACAAAATGGAAGAGCAATGGAAGAGGTGGGGAGGGCTGGGGAGGGAATAAGTGAGAAGAAGGGGAATGGTTTGTTCCAAAAGGGAAAATAAAAAAGATAAATTGTGGCCGACCTCCTGTTGGTCCCTATGAGTGACGGGAGGAACCCCTGGTGCAAAACGGGGCCTGGGTTCCCCTTGTCCCTGTCCGGACAGTAACAAAGAATATTACAAGAAAAATTAAACAGTTTAACAAGAAGAAAAAGGGAAAATTTGTTCCAATTGTCCGGAGAAAGAGGAAACAGCTAATAAGAAATGGGTTCAATTAAACTTATAACATACAATGTTAGAGGGCTCAACTCCCCTCAGAAGCGGCATATGGTAAAGCGAGAATTGGAGAGAAAAGGCGCTGAAATAATATTCCTGCAAGAAACACACCTGGCTCTTCCCTACTTATCTTTTTTTAATATATATAAATACATATACACACACATGTATTTTCCTCCATAATTAATAATAGTGACCCCTTATGATTCTACTCTTCCTCACTTTGCCCTCTACTCTCCCTCTTCCCTACTTATCTTCAGTAGATGAAGATAAGTAGGGAAGAGGGAGAATAGAGGGAAAAGTGAGGAAGTGGAGAATCATAAGGGGTCACTATTATTAATTATGGAGGAAAATACATGTGTGTGTATATGTATTTATATATATTAAAAAAAAAGAATATCGAAATAAAGTTAAAAATAAATAAATATAATAGATATTCACAAGTGATGCAAAACCAAAGTAGAGATAAAGGCTCTTCTCTACATGTGTAAACACGAGCGAGTCTCTGGACATGGTGGAGTCTGATGTGAAAAAAAAAAAAAAAGAAGCGTTTCTTTGCGTAT
This sequence comes from Rana kukunoris, assembly GCA_029574335.1. Lineage (NCBI taxonomy): Eukaryota > Metazoa > Chordata > Amphibia > Anura > Ranidae > Rana > Rana kukunoris. The sequence continues at coordinate 366,229,290 of CM056052.1, forward strand.
TTTTTTTCCGCTGTCGTCGCGCTTGGAGCAGCAAACCACACACATCCGTGTGGGTGCTGTTTTTTTTCCACTGGGTGGTACGTAGTCCAAAAAATGACGACCAGTCAGTTGCTCAGGATTCACAACACCAGAAGCCCGTTGTCCAGAATGGTTTACCGCCGTTTGCGTTTGGTGTTTCAGAAAAATCTGTTCTGCCACCTTCCACATAAAGTCTGCATGGACCATAGACCTGACACTTTTTTTTTTCAGCAGGATGAAGAAGTTCCAGAGACATTGCTCCAAAAAATGTCGGAATTTTTTTTTAATAATACTTTTTCTGCTGCTTTCTCATAGCCTGGTCAGCCCTGTCCACACCTCCCATTGTGTGGTTGTAGTCCAACACAACCTGTGGCTTTCTAACATCTTTCCACCTCTGGTATGGACCATGGCGGTCGAGGTGTTATGGATTGTGCTCATAAGGGAAACATCCTTTTTGTCCACTTCAGTGCCAACTTTTTCCCTTTTTGCCATGCAGCTACTTCTTCTTTCCCAAGCTTTTTATTTGAAAATGCTGACGGCATGTCGCGCCGGTTAGGCCTCACGGTCCCATAAGCGTCCGTCTTATTCATAAGAAGAAACTCATATAGTTCTGGGGAGGTATAGAAATTGTCCGTAGTGACACAGTAGCCCTGGTTGAGCGAGGGCTCTATCAATGAAAGAACTGAAGCGGTTGCCATCCCAAAACCGCTGAATCTCGGGGAAAATTTGGTCCCTTTGCCAGTGTACAGTACTGCATTCCAGATATATCTAGAGCTGGATTCACACAGCATAAAGGATTTGATTCCAAAGCGAGCGCGCTTAGATGCAATAAATTGAATCCAGCTGAGCCTACCTTTATAGGCCATCAGACTTTTGTCAATGGTAATGTCCCTCTCAGGTATATAGGTCCGCTGGAAGTTCTGCAAAATAATTTGGTAAATATCCCAATTTTTTTTAGCTTTGGAGCTGGATGAGAACGTTCATCGAATTCCTCGTTATTTGCAAAGTGCAAATATTTCATTATCAATTAAAATCTATACTCAGACATTACAGTTCCAAAAAAAGGTGTGGCCAATAATTTATTTGTTGTCCAGTACCACTTTTGGAGTGGTTTCCCCACCACTCCCTGTAAAATTAGGAGGCCAAGGAATTTCCATATATCGTCGCTGGTCACAGGCTCCCATTTTCTGCGCCGTGAAAATAGCTGATGGTTAGCAGCTTGCTGTTCTTGATATCTGTTTGTCTCCAAAACGATTTTGTCAATCACCTCATCCGTCAAAAAAAGTCGGAGGTATTCCAAGGGATTGTCATCCTCTATGTCCACTTTTATCCCAGGTGATACTGTGAATGGAAACCTTGGGGGCGCTACATGCTCTGTAGCGCAATAAATTGCGCACCAAGTCTGCACATCGCTGGGCACAGGTGCAGGATCGTCACTCACATCGCTTTCTGCGTCTGACGAACTTTCCCACGCGTCGCTGTCACTCAGCTCCCCCGCAAGTGATTCTGCATCGCTGTCGCTGTTTGGCAGCAGGTCGAATAGCGATTTGGAAGTAGAGGTGCGCTTTGCCACGATTGCTGTGCAGTATACAGACACTGGCACAGTAAATCTGCAGACAGGGCACTGGAGAAAGCACTGGGGGGGGGGGGGATCAAAGGTCACTGTATTTATTTTTATTTTAATCCAATAGTATCAGTGTGTTTTACTTTGTTTTTACTTATACGTTTGAATTTCACGCCGTTCCCCACCGCTCCTCCCCCCCTGCGTCGCGACGCTCGCCGGCAAGGGAATCAGAGGAACACAGAGCAAAACCTCTTTCTGCATCCAGCGAGGCAAGCCCGAGTGTGGCTTGGGGTTACCGATCGTAGCTTGAAAATCTCACCCTGACAGGAATACCGCCAGGAGGGTTAAACTACTGATGAGGTGGTACTATACCCCCCTCTGGCTTAGTAAAATCTATCCGCTTGCCTCCCCCTCCTGTTTTAGAGGTTGCCCACAACAAGGTTAATTTTTCCATTTGTTCTGGGAATGTGAAAAATTGCAGCTTACCTGGAGAGTGGTCTTTGAATTGATAGATAAGGTGGCTGGGGAGCCTGTTTCTTTAACATTTAAACATTGCCTCTTATTTCACACTCACCCTGACATCCCGAGCCCTATTATGAAATGAATACACTCTATCTGTATAGCTATGCTGTGGGAAATTGCACTTCATTGGAAAAGATCATCAGTCCCCTTTAACCCGGTAGTAGCTCGAGTTGATCAAATGATGCTGTGCGAAAAAATATTTCACACATTACATGACTCTATTCCTGCTTATGATGCTAAATGGACCCCTTGGTTCCTGTATAGACTCCAAGAATAACTGACCTCAATCTTAATGTTAGGTTTTATTTATTTTGATTTTGTTTGTTTGAGTTCTCTGTGATTTTTTGGATTGCCCTTTACATCTGCCTTATACTGATTCCCCAGGGGTCTGGGGTTGCACTATATGCAGGTATCACCATCTGTATAATACTTACTTTTATAGTTATTGAATCCCTTCTTGTATCACCTGCTCAGAGTATGTTATGTGTGTTCTCTGTATTCTTTTTTCATGTACTTGGCGAGCCTTTACTTGTGATTTGTTTGTTTTACTCTCAATAAAATATTTTGAAAAAAAAAAACATGATAGCTTTGAATACCAATCTAACAATAGGCCGCCATAGTTAAAAGGTTGCAGATTATTTTCCTGTGCTAGATATGAATAGCAATTTATATGTACAATGAATGTCTGTGGTGTGAATCACCTTCCTGAGTCCTGGAACTGTTGAGTCTTTCCAGTGTCTAGCTAGGGTTACCCGTGCAGCTAAGAAGATGTTTATTATCAAATTTTTGGTGGGGATATAGCCTCCACTTACAAAGAAAGTAGAGCTATACCAGGGGAAAGTGAAATAGGGAACCCCAGGACCTGTGCTATGAAGCTGAAAATAGGAGGCAAAAAGACGGATAGCAGTCAGTAAGATCATAGAATTTGAACTTGTGTCCCAGAAGCGCCACACCCTCTACAACAATTGGGAAATTTGTAATGTGTGGTGGGAATTTGGATATGTAGTGTGGAGGTAAACAGCATCTCCTCAAAAATTTCTGGATTAAATCCCATAAGTTTACAATTCTAGTTATGGCATATGTAGTGTTCAAAGCTGATCAAGTTGGTAAACAGTAGCAAGATATTTTTCCCAGGCTACAATATAGGATGTATTGGCAAACTCAGATTTTTTCCCAATTGAGTAAGCCTAGGTTCACATTGGAGCGATTTCTCATGCGATTTGAGAGATCAAACTGTATGACAAGTCGCACCCTATTGACGGCAATGCCAGTCAGTCCCCTCCCCCACAGTAAGAATCATTCCCTAGGGAACACATTAACCCCTTGATCGCCCTTTATTGTTAACCCCTTCCCTACCAGTCATATTTATACAGCAATCAATGCATTTTTATAGTACAGATCACTGTATAAATGTGAATGGTCCCAAAAAATGTATCAAAAGTGTCCGATGTGTCCGCCGCAATATCACAGTCACGATAAAAATCACAGATCGCTGCCATCACTAGTAAAAAATAAATAAATAATAAAAATGCTATAAATCTATCCCCTATATTGTAGCTGCTAGAACTTTTGCGCAAACCAATCAATATACGCTTATTACGATTTTTTACCAAAAAAATTTAGAAGAATATGTATAGGCCTAAACTGAGGAAAAAAAATGTTTAAAAAAAAAAAATTACATTTATTATAGCAAAAAGTAAAAAATATTGTGTTTTTTTCAAATTTGTCCCTCTTCTTTTGTTTAAAGCACAATAAATAAAAGCCACAGAGGTAATCAAATACCACCAAAAGAAAGCTCTATTTGTGGCGAAAAAATGATAAACATTTCATTTGGGTGCTGTACCCATGCTGTGTTGCATGACCGCGCAATTGTCATTCAAAGTGTGACAGCGCTGAAAGCTGAAAAATGGCCTGGGCAGGAAGGGGGTGAAAGTGTCCTGTAGGCAAGTGGTTAACACGATCATCTACAGAAGGAGTGAGGGTAATTCCTAAGTATGCAATCCCCTGATTTTTCCCACACATACTGGAATGCAAACTTGAGATTATTCTTAACATTGAATGGTACACTAAGGTCTAGTATGTACGATTTAAATTAACTTACTGTATTTATTGACGTATAACACTCACTTTTTTACATTGAAAATAGGTACTTTATTTACTTTGTAATAGGACACTCTGTTAAATAATTGTAAGGCCTGATGAACTGAAGTCAGGGAACATTTTGGGGTCTGTCAGTCTGTCAATAATATTATCTGCAAAAAAGCTACAAGTATGCATCACATTACCCACCAGGAAAAGCATAATATGAGGATGGAAACATATAAAGGTTTCTAGGGGTTCCATTAGCAAATTAAAAAGTGGGGATAAAGGGAAACCCTGGTGGGTGCCATTGTGTGTATCAAATGGGGTAGAGAGCAGAGAGAGAGAGGTAACAATGTTGATAATAATAATAATAATAATAATAATATTACGTTAAGGGCAACATTAAAACATTTAAATTCCTTTAAGTAATGTGCATGGGGCGTGCCCTTAACCTGCTTGTGAAGTGGTGCATCTGTACAATGTATACAACCTACTGAAGCAAAACTGATATTTTCAAAGAAAAAAAAAATTAAATTTTAATTACCAGAAAATTACATCTTCAGACACTTGTTTTCTTTTTTTGTAAACACATGGCTTAGGATTTATTTAATCTAAACTAGACCCATATCCTAGATGAGGGTGTGAAGTAGATGTAGATGGGGACCCCCCACAGTACATTTTTCAAGAGGGAAACATACGCAAAACAAAAAAAAATAAGAAAAGTATAGTATCCCCCCTAAAGATCCATAGCAAGCATGCAGCCTGACAGGTCAGTAAAGATGGTTTGCCCCCTCAAATCATACCAGTTCAAATGCCCTCAACATAGTGGGTGTACCTTCCCCAATACCCTGGCCTGGTAGTTTGCAGGCTTATCAGAATCTGGAAGCCCCCTTTAACAATAAGGAGATACATAGATACCCCTGTGTAAATGAATAAAGGGTATAAAGTACCCCTATTTATTCACACAAAATTGTGAAAAGTAAATAAATCCCCAGCTTTTGAAAAATCGTTTAATGAAAAAAAGTCCTACAATGTGAATCTCTGATCAATAAGTTCATTCAATGATGCAGAGCCAGGTGAATTACAAGGAATGACATTTGCTGCCCATCCAATCTTGTTGCTGACAGGGGCTGAATGACATATTCCTGGCCCATCACTAAAAGTAAACAAAGTGGTCCCTCAAGTGAGGTCGTTAATGAAACATGGCCATATCATTCCCCAAATATGGCCATATTTGGTCTGTGTTATCATGCTAACCCCACCACTTTGTTTATATGGCCAATAATTCCAGGTCAGCAAATGAAAGTAGACAGGTTTGTTCAGGATGTGGCAAGTGCTTGCACATGCTGCTTCCTTCGCAACCATTGACAACAAAGAAGCATGTATAGTATAGCAGTAAAAATACAACTACTAAAAGTAAAATTCAGTTCCCACTGAATAAGTAACAAGTCCGATGTTTGGACAGCAACAAAAATCTGATAATGTTTTTAAGCCTTCTTATGGAAGAGCCCTGGGGCCATCATAAAAAAAAAAAAAAATCTGAGATTCAAAGTCAGAATTCTGAGTTTCAAAGTCATTTCAAAGTACCTTCTACATTGAATCTAAAACCGAAAGAAAAAAAAATTACCGTATTTATCGGTGTATAACACGCACAGGTGTATAACACGAACCCTAACCTTAAAAGGGAAGTTTCGGGAAAAAAACTTTCCATAGTTCCCTGCGTATATCACGCAGGCACAGTTTAACCCTCTATTTTCAGGGTAAAAAAGTGAGTGTTATATGCCAATAAATACAGTACTTGGCCTTTAAATATTACTCAGTAATGTAGCTTATCTCTATTAACCATAGGTGTGCACAGCCTATTGCATTAGGGTGTGCACCCCAAAGCTTCAACACATATGTGTATGTATGTGTGCATGTGTATATATATACTTATGTATCGGTAGAGCAGTGGATGGTGTCGTTAGGGCAAAGACCGGTGTCAGTAGTATTTATTTTTATTATTTTATTTTTTACAATTGTATATTTTTTTACTTATTTAAAAAAAAAAACTTTCCACAGCCCCCTGCGTATAACATGCAAGCACAGTTTACCCTCTATTTTCAGGGTAAAAAAGTGAGTGTTATACGCCAATAAATACAGTATATTTCCTGAGACATATTCTATTCTCTGAAATGAAAACCCTTACATTTTCGTTTTTTATTTTCTTATTCCAAAAAAGATCAAGCTAATCATTAGTTTAAGCATTCAAATAACCTGCTATCAATGATGACAACTGGTGCTGCTCAACTCAGTGTGGACAACTATTTTGCATTTCACCTTAATCACATGAAATTAGGACAGGTGGTAACCCTGCAGGCAATATAATTATGAGAAATATCTGCTCTGAATGCAAACTGGGTATAATAAGGCACAATGACATATAACCTTTGAACACAAAAAAAATGAAAACACATAGTAGCATACTCAGATGGAGGACATTCCAGCTGACAGTCAATAGCTCATATAAATACTGTATTTATCGGCGTATACCGCGCACTTTTTTCCCCTTAAAATAAGGGGAAATCGTGGGTGCGCGATATACGCCAATACCCGCTTCCCGCGCTCAGTTTGAAGTTAGCCGCCGACATATACCGAGTACTCGGCTTCGCTTGTGCTCACGCATAAACATCACAGAGCGTGAGCACGAGCAAAGCCGAGCCTGGCCGAATGTATCCGAGTGTACTGCACTCGGTATATGTTGGCGGAGGCGTTTAAACTGAGCGCGGGAAGCGGGGATTCGACTCGAGACATCGCTGGAGAAGCCAGGAGGACACCACTGGAGCCGAAGACGGACGCCGGACCGGACGATGGACGCCGCGCAAGACACCAAAACTGTAAGTACTAAAAGTTTTTTTTTACAGGTCAACATTAGGGGTGCGCGCTATACGAAGGAGCGCACAATACCCCGATAAATACGGTACTTCCAACAGTTTAATTATGTTTTAAATCTTGTAGAAAAATGTTTTAGTTGTAATCAACACAATATGAATCTGATAAATCAGATAAACTGGCAAATGTAGGGAAGGATAGGATAGAAACAACTGGCAGCCAGTAAAAAATGGGCACTTTTGTCCTGCCAGTAAATGCCAGTGGAAGAAAAAGGTTGCCAGTAAAAAATTTGGCTGTGAGACGTTTGGCCAAGACAATCTAAATGCCTGCTACAGTGTGTTCGGACTGTGTCGGCAGTGTGACGTGTGAAGTCATGGTGCAAGGGAACGGAGCAGCAAGAGCCTCATGGGCAGGTCTGCGGAATGGGAGGAAGGCAACCCGGGAGTGGACTGAAGAGACCACCTGGCATGGATAGTGAGGGATGGATAGTGAGGGTCACTGTGACTCAGGAGGGGATGTGTCATGTTGGTGAGGTGTCATCATCATCTGTTGCCTGCCCATTCTAATTTCATGCCCTCTCGATTCCTGTTCCTGAGTTACTCATTTACTATTTTGAAAATAAAGTAAGAAATATGTTTTTGCCTTAAAGGAGTTGTAAATATTTTTTTTTTTGCTGAAATGACTGTTTACAGGGTATAGAGACATAATGTGAAAAACACAGTACAATAGACCAATGGAACCCAAACAAGTTGAAAACTAAAAAGTTAAAACCTAAAAGAGTCCATAAGTTGCATAAAATACTGTAGCAGCGCTTGATCTCAAAATCAAATCTGAGATTCTTCTAAAAGTCCAAAAAAATCTTTTAGGGATAAGATGATAGTGCAGATGGTATAAACACAAAAGACAGTCCTTAATTAAGTGCTCCTTTCACCAAGAGAGGGGGTGTTCACCACGTGGGGGGATGATTAATCCCCAGTTGGGGATGCACTCACCACAAGACTGGATCAAAAGGGCCTGGATTATATATCTGTGTAAATCCTGGAAGATGCACTCTCCACCGTCAGGGATGTTTAAAGATCAAACCAGCAGTTGATATCCAGTGATGTCCTGTTGCCATCCACCACCAAGCACCTGGTGGTGGTGGTGGATGGCAACAGGACATCACTGGATATCAACTGCTGGTTTGATCTTTAAACATCCCTGACGGTGGAGAGTGCATCTTCCAGGATTTACACAGATATATAATCCAGGCCCTTTTGATCCAGTCTTGTGGTGAGTGCATCCCCAACTGGGGATTAATCATCCCCCCACGTGGTGAACACCCCCTCTCTTGGTGAAAGGAGCACTTAATTAAGGACTGTCTTTTGTGTTTATACCATCTGCACTATCATCTTATCCCTAAAAGATTTTTTTGGACTTTTAGAAGAATCTCAGATTTGATTTTGAGATCAAGCGCTGCTACAGTATTTTATGCAACTTATGGACTCTTTTAGGTTTTAACTTTTTAGTTTTCAACTTGTTTGGGTTCCATTGGTCTATTGTACTGTGTTTTTCACATTGCTCTATTTTATTTAGCAGCAGCTATCCATGTGCATATCAGATAATCTATTCTAAGATACCTTGAGGTGTTGTACCTAAGCCCTGAGTGGTGTTACATTGAAGGAAGGGCTACGGTTACACCATTTTATTGCTATAGAGACATAATAGTTTACTGATTCCTTTTAAAAATGATTAAAAATAGATAAAAATCAATTATATAATGTACCTGCAGTTTCTAGTTTCGTTTTTGCATGGTGTTTCCTGCCTGCTGTACAGAGCCAATACAGGGCAGTGATGGTTTGGAAAACTAAACTCATTGGTGCTGAGGGGTTTTAGACACACAGTAATCACACCTCCTTGAAGTTAGTGACCACAGAGAGAAAGCTCCCAGCACTGTGGTTATCAGGAAACAGACAACCAGGAAGTGTGGAGATCAGAGAAGAATTACAGCAACTTAAGAGCAAAAACGAACAATGAGGAAGGAACGGCAGGAACGGCAGGAACGCAGCCTCGGGCCAGCATGGCTCCGAGGCTAAAAATCATACAGCACATTCCTCGCACCTGGAGGGCCACGAGGCGAAGAGGGACCCCGAAAAATGGCATCTGCCCCTTAAGTATCCTTCCCCAGCATGTCCAGAGGGAAGACCACATCGTTCCGCCCGTCGAGGTTCTCTGCCGGCCGTCAGATTCAGCGACTCGCCCGTCGGGAATGGCAACCAGCCATTCATCCAGGTGGGCTGTCGAGCAAATAGAGAACATGCTCTCTATTTCTGCTCGACGGCATTCCCGACGGGATGCTCGCCGAGAGCGTACACACGGCCGAGGTTCTCGTTGGAATGCAGCTTCCAGCGAGGTTCTCGCTGGTTTCCAGCGAGAACCTCGGCCGTGTGTACGCCACCTCACTGATAGGAGATGCTATTTCTCTTACTACCACCAATGATGGGGCACTATTTCTCCTACTGATACCAATGATGGGGCACTATTCCTCCCTCTGACACCAATGATGGAGCTCTATTCCTCCTACTGATGCCAATGATGGAGCACTATTCCTCCTGCTGACACCAATGATGGGACACTATTCCTCCTACTGATACCAATGATGGGACACTATTCCTCCCACTGACAGCAATATCCAGCCCTCCTCAAGTCTGAAGGACAGTAAACTGGCCCTTCGTTTAGAAAGTTTGGAGACCCCTGGATTAAAGGAATCCCTGGCCCCATCGTTTACAAACAGATGGAGGATGAAGCTGTCATTTACTGACTTTTTAAAATGCATTTTTTCTTCTTTGTAAATGTCTTTGCCTGTAGTAGGTTATTTTCCAGGTTAAGGAAATTTATAACCCACGTCAGTCTTTTGTCATATGTATCTAATTGGGGAGATTTCCCTTCACTGCCTGTTCTATACCTAAAACAAGAAGTAAAGGCCTGTACACACAATCTGACTTTTTGACAACAAACCTCAGACGGAACTGTTTTTGCAGACAATCCGACCCTGTGTACGCTCCATCGGACAAACTTTTTCGCTTTTTCATAGGAAAAATTTTCGCTGTGAGAACTGGCAAACTTTCCGGCAACAAATGTCCTACGTCGGCTAATCTGATCGTGTGTACATAAGTCCATCAGACTAAAGTCCATAGTACAAACACACATTTACAGAACCAATGCTAAAGATCAGACAACAATAGCAGAAGTTTCCCAAAGGGTGGCGGCAAAGAGCAGAAAAAACACGTAGTACGCCTATTACGTCACTATGTTCGTGTTTGTTGGCATACCAAGTACACTGACAACTCCCTTCGCAGCAAAATCCATGGAAAAGTCAGATGGAAGTCTGATTTGTGTATGAGGTTTTAAAGCGAATCCCTCCAAAGTGAGGGAATACCTGGCTGTAACCAGGTTCACCAGAACAAGTGTCCCCATTGAAAGAGTTCCCATCTATTCTTGTACTGGTGACAACCTACAACATTTTTACTTGAGTGACAATGATAAACAGGACAAATGGAGAGAGGCGCTGAGAGCAATAACAGCCTGACAGGTCTACTAGTCTCTCTACACCCTATCCACTCATGCTTTTATTTATACAATTAAGCATCATTAATATAGTTGCTAGTGCTACCCATTTTTTCTTAAGGTGGAGGTCCCGCGGTGATTCGCTTATTTTTTGCCCATTGCATTGTTTTCTCCACTATTAATCATTACTCACTGTTTAGACTTTCTAAAACATCCGCATTCCGGAGAATGGAGAATTTCTTCAAGATTAAAAAGTCCAAGAATTTTATGGTGGAGTAATGCCACCCATCGAACTACTATTGTGAACAAGGTTTGGAACAGAACAAGCATTGTGGGCCAAAAGGTGAGCAGTTGTGAGCAGGACCACCAAACATGCAATACGTCACTACTTTGACTGCAACCCCTGAAACATCTGTTAGGTCCCTTTCACACGGGGCAGTGGAGGTGCGGTGGCGGTATAGCGCCGCTGAAAATAGCGGCGCTATACTGTTGGGATTCGGCCGCTAGCGGAACGGTATTAACCCCCCGCTAGCGGCCGATAAAGGGTTAATATCGCCCGCAATGCGCCTCTGCAGAGGCGAATTGCAGGTGGTATTACTGCGGTTTCCCATTGTTTTAAATTGGAAGGAGCGGTGAAGGAGCCGTATACATACTGCTCCTCTCACCGCTCCAAAGATGCTGCTGGCAGGAGATTTTTTTCTCTCCTGCCAGCACATCGCCTTAGTGTGAAAGCCCTCAGGCTTTCTCATTGAGAAGGCTGGACAGGAGTTTTTCAGGCGGTATTAAGGCGCTATTTTTAGTGCTGTACCGCCTGAAAAAAGGGGTACCGCCTGTGTGAAAGGGGTCTTACTGTAGTTCTTTATTTGCTTCCCATTTGAACAAAGGGCTACATTCTGCCTTTCAAACCTTAAAAGCTGAAAATATGTACAATCTTTCAAGTTACCTATCAATTTGGTGCATTTCGATAATTATGTATATACATTTAAATTTAATATTCTACATGATTAGGTTTTTTTGCAAGACAAATTGACACAGCTACATGATACCACCAAACACTAAGCAACATACTAAGAATGCGGGTAGGTTGTACATAAACCCATAAAAGTCTAAACTCCTTCTTCTTCTTGTTCATGGATAGCCAAGACCACTGGTGTTTTGGGGTGAAAAGTTTATCTTGTTTTTAGCTCCCCTTCTTTTTAAAAGCTCAGGTGACATAAGAACTAGTTTTAACACAACAGGGCATGCACTGTGAGGACCGACTAGCTAACGCTCAAAGGAATAAAATTGTTAACTCTAAAATGCTTCCTTTATATCTAAAATGCACAGTGGTAATATCAGACTGCGTACTTACCGAAGCCGAGATGCCGAGGGCGGCTTACCGTTGCGACCCGGCGCACACCGTCCCCTGGAGTTGGGACAGGGGAGGTAGGCCCCAGGAGGCACCAGCGCCAGCGAGGTCCTAGTTGGTAGCTGGGATTCTAGTGAAGACTTAAACTGGAGCCCCTACTGGTGGCAGTGACCAGAGCAGGCAGCCCAGGAGGCACAGGACAGGTGCATGGCAGGTAGTAGAGACTGTACTGAGCAGCCGTGGAGCAGGTAGCTTGAGTGGTACTGAGCAGGTGCAGAGCGGGTGAGACTGAAGACGGGTCCGGGAAGCAGGCCGAGGTTCAGGGGTTGGAGAGAGCAACAAGTCCAAAGCCAAGCCAGAGGTCAGGGGGTGGAGAAGACAGCATATCCAGGAACAAGAGCCAAGGTCAACTTCAGGGAGAGAGCAGAGTCGTACGGAAGTCCCGGTCAGTGATTCAGGTAGAGCGGCAGAGAGTCCAAGCACAAGCTGAAGACAAACCAGCAACCCGCCATGAGACAGGAGCTGGTTTAAATAGCCTGGTCAGGTCTCCGATTGGTTCCGGGGGGATGCGCGCCCGTGCACGCGCCCGTGCGCACGCTGCGCCGCCAGACCGCGCATGCACGCACGTGCCTTTCCTGCATGGGTACGCGCCAGAGCGCGACTCTACTGCGCATGTGTGGAGATCGGTGGCAAACAGGGCTGGATCCCTGACAGGTAAAATGCATATTTCTATTCAAGGATTTTATATTTAGCTGCGTTTACATTTTGAAAATGTCTGAAAGACATTATTTTTTAAAGTTATACATCGATTGTAAAATGTGCATTAATACCAGTAAGGCCTTATACACACAAACAGTCCAACCCAATGAAAACGGACTGAAGTTCATTTTCATCGGTTCACAGACTGATGGTCTGATGGTCTGATGTGCGTACACACCATCAGTTCAAAAACCGATCGTGTCAGAACGTGGTGACGTAAAACACAACGACGTGCTGAAAAAAACGAAGTTCAATGCTTCCAAGCATGCGTCGACTTCATTCTGAGCATGTGCAGGTTTTGAACCGATGCTTTTGCATACTAACCATCGGTTTTGACCGATGGTCAGGCGTCTATCAGTCCGATTTTAAAGCAAGTTTTAAAACTTTGAACTGAAGGACAAAGGACTGATGGGCCATACACACGGTTGGTTTGGACCGATGAAACTGAACTTCAGTCCGTTTTTATCGGTTTGGACTGATCGTGTTTACGCGGCCTAAGTGAATGGTCATCACATCAAGAAGGTGAAAGCTTCAATAATGCTTAGACAGCTGAATAGCTTAATATTTAATGTGGCATGTTATTTATTCAGATTTTCTGTTCATAATGTATTCTTTTTTTTTTTTTTTTTTTTTTTCTTTTTTTTACACATCAGCTCAAACCTTACATGTAGGGCCCGCTCATGTTTGAGGCTCCGCTCGTCTCAACTGGCGGTTTTGCATCATTTGTGAGTCATCTCTAATTTATTTGCTTCTTTGCATGTTTGTGTTTTTTTTTTTTTTTAAACAGGGGTAACAGGTTTCCCCCGCCCCCCCTCCCCCCACCCTGGTGGCTCCCAGATACCTCCGATATAGTCTAGTCCATACAAAGTTTATGTAACATTTAAAATTTAAAGGTAGAAAGGCAGAGAAACACCATTTCGAGCCCGCATCATGTAGTCTATCATTTCTATTCCCCCCTTCTCCTCTGGCCTATTACAAAATTCCACGTTGTTTTGAAAAGCCTCCATTTATGCCATCTGGAGTGGTAATCGTTATTCGCTCCTGTGGCGCAATCTTTCAGCTCCTCCATCTTATAAATTGATTCGACGGCTTCTATCCATTCCCAGATCTGTGGGCCTTCCTTTTCCTGCCATTTTGTTGGAATCAGCTTTTTAGCTGCGTTTAAAAGATGCGGTAATAGAGATTTTTTATACTTCTCTACTCCCCCTTCATTGCAATGAAACAAACAGATCCACGGATCCATCTTTAATTCCGAGCCCGTAATCTCCTTTATATAGAAGAGGATGGATTCCCAATACTTTTTAATTGTAGGGCATGCCCACCATATGTGTGCCATAGTGCCTCTTTCGCGGCACCCGCGCCAGCAGTCTGCCGACTGATCCTTCTTAAATTTGCTAGTTTGGACCGGGGTGAGGTACCATCCAGAGATGCATTTATAATTCATCTCCGCCATAGAATAATCTATGGCCGAGGCGTGGGTCAGATACATTATCCTATTAATCGAGGTATTGCCTTTGTCCACCCCTAATTCTGTTTCCCATTTCTCTACTAGTGGTGTAGCCCCTCGTGCTCCAATCTTTATGAGTATTTTATAAAGTTTGGATATTGTGCCCCTAGTGTTCTCTGTTGTGCATAACTTTTCTAAAGGAGTCATCTCCGACCTCGCCCGAAGTGGTTGAGGTAATTGCTTTGTAAAGTGTTTTATCTGTGAATAGTGCCAACTATCTAAATTCCACGTGTCAACTTTTAATTTCAAGACCTCAAAGGCCGCCACCTCCCCCCCTATTATAATATCTCCCAAATATACCGTATCTTTCTTAATCCAGTTCCCCCCTATTTTATCATCACCAGGTGCAAAATATGGATTATTTTTTTAGTTAATGAGTGGGGAGTTGAAGGGATTTCTTGTAAGTGTCAGTGCTCTATCCCATAATTTCAATGTGCTTTTTGTGAGAGGGAGTAAGTTGTGCTTCAGTGGTCTAAGTTGTTTAGGGATCCAAAGAATTTTTTTTACTAAATCCTTGGTTAGACATTTCTCGATTTGGACCCACCTTTTCTCTTTCTTGTCCCTGGCCCATTCTACAGCTCTAGAGAGTATCGCAGCCCGGTGATAACTTTTAATATCAGGGGCTGCAAGCCCTCCCTCCTGTTTGTCCTGTTTCAAGTTTAAAAGGGAGATTCTATGCTTTTTGTTTTTCCAAATAAAGTTCATTACCACCGAGTTTAATTTATTTAGATATTGAGAAGGCAGTGGGATTGGTAATAGCTGGAATTTATATAATATTTTGGGTATATAGATCATCTTTAAGATATTGATGCGTCCGACCCAGGAGATGGGTTTATTTCTCATTCTCGTCAATTCATTTTTTATATCGTTTAGTAGTGGTATAAAATTTGTCTTGTAAATTTTCCTTTCCGTGTTGACTAATTTAATCCCCAGGTAATTTAGTTCTTTCTGCCAGGGAAAGACACACATCTCCTTAATTAAACTCACTTGGATTTTATTAAGATTTACATTTAAGATCTCAGATTTGGTCGTGTTTATTTTAAAGTTGGAGATAGCTCCATATTTTTCTAGTGTCTGAAGGATCTTGGGGATAGTTTTTCCCGGGTTTGTGATATAGAATAATATATCATCCGCGAAAGCGGATAACTTGTGCTCCTCCTCTCCTACCCGGATCCCTTTAATTTCTACGTCGTTTCTTATGGTGGACAGTAGGGATTCCAACGATAGAATAAAGAGGAGGGGAGAAAGAGGGCAGCCCTGTCTGGTCCCATTTCTCAGCCTGATAATTCCTGAAAGAGTCCCATTGATCTTACATCTGGCAGTGGGCTGGTGATATAATGTCTTGGTCCAGTTTATAAATCTGTTGCCAAGTCCTACTACCTCTAGTGTATGTATCATGAAACCCCAGTCTACCCTATCAAATGCTTTCTCAGCATCTACCGAGAGGAGTAGACTGGGGGTTCCATCTCTCTGGGTCTTTTGCATCAATAGCAGGGCCCTGATGACATTATCCTTTCCTTCCCTGCTGGGGACAAATCCCACCTGGTCCGGATGGACCAGGCTCTGCATTACGCCCTTCAAACGTTCAGCCAGGACTTTGGCAAAAAGTTTGGTGTCTATGTTCAATAGGGATATAGGTCTGTACCCCGAACAAAGGGATCTATCCTTTCCTTCCTTCAGGATAATGGCCACTACAGCTGCTGAGGCTTCGAGGCTAAGTTGGTATTTGGTACCCAGATCATTGAAATACTTACAAAGTCTAGGTATCAAAATTTCACTAAATCTTTTATAATACAGGACCGAGAACCCATCGGGGCCTGGGCTCTTATCCACAGTCATACCTTTTAGAGCGTTTTTAATTTCAAGAGCTGTGATTGGTCTATCTAGAGTTGCACTTAGGTTCTCGTCGATTTTTGGTAAGTTCGCTCGGTCGAGGAAATCCCTTTGTTTCTCTTCTCTTTCTCCCTCATGCCCCTCCACTCTTTTAATCATGTAAAGTTCTTCATAGTAGTTTCTAAAAGTATCGGCAATATCTGCCGTAGCATATACTAGTTCACCATTTGGTCGTCTGATTTTTTCAATATAATTCCTAGTTTTCTTTTTTTTTGCCATCCTAGCCAGATGTTTACTTGATTTATTCGCCCACATGTACCTCTCCCTTGAGATGTTATTGAGTTTAACCCTGGCATCTAATTCCATTATCTCCTTTAATTCGTTTCTTTTGGTAACTAGGTTGAGATATGTGTTTTTTTGCCCTTTTTCTTTGTGTTTTTGCTCTAGGTCTGCTATCACTCTAATCAGGGTGTCCCGCTGTTTATTTTTCTCCCTTTTCCTACGGGAACCTTCCGCAATTAAAATCCCTCTGATATAAGCTTTGTGCGATTCCCATATCGTTGCCATGGAGATTTCGTCAGTCTCGTTTATTTCAAAAAATTGTTTTAATTCAGTTTTCACCTTCTCAACTCCGGCCTCATCTCGGATCAGGTAATCATTTAGACGCCATGGCATCTGTTTGGTTTTCATATGTGCTGTTGTAATTGTCATCGTAATAGGGGCATGGTCTGATATAGTCATCAGGCCAATGCCTGTTGCCGTAACATGGTCTAGTAACCTGTGGTCTATCAGTGCGTAATCGATCCTGGAGTACGTTCCATGAGGTGGGGAAAAGAATGTGTAGTTCCGCTCCCCAGGATGGAACACCCTCCAGGCATCGACCACCTGGCAGTCTACCATTTTACGTTTAATTTTTTGCAGATTTATGTTGTTAGGGTCTCTCTTCGGGCTGGTACTATCTATTTTAGGATCTAGGACAAAATTTAAGTCTCCCATCAGTACTATGGAACCCTCTGCGAAATCACTAATTTTATCTAAAATTCTACTTAAGTACTTCATAGGTTGACTATTAGGGGCATAGACATTAACCACAGTATAGATGTGGTTTCCGATTGTCCCTTTTAAGATTAAGTACCTACCCTCTGGGTCCACCAGTCTTGCCATGAGGGCAAAATCTACCCCCCTGGCAAAGCCTATGGCTACCCCTCTCGCACGATTTGTTATCGCATCTCCGTAGTACCAAATGGGGTATGTAGAGGAATATAATTTTATATTTGAGTTCAGGGTCAGGTGTGTTTCCTGTAAAAGAATCACATCCGCCCTGTACTGTTTAATTTCTTCTAAGATCTGCATTCTTTTTCCCCGGGAATGCAGGCCTTTTACATTGTAGGATAGAAATTTTACTTCCGCCATTTAACACTTTCGTACCTAATTTTTCCAACTGAGTCCCTGAGGGCCACCCTCCCTTTGTCCCCTCCCTGCCCTCCCCCTGCCTGGAAACCCCCGTCCCTTTTCCCCCATCCTTTTCTCCCCCACCCTTTGCCCACACCCTCCCTCCATCCCCCCATCCTACTTGCTATGCCCCCCTCCCCCATCCCCCTCCTCCCCCGCCTAACACAGGCCTTAGATCCATGGGGGTCTTCCTGTCCCATACCTGCTGGATCTATTTAATTGAGGTGGTGCCCGCCCGTACCTCCCCCGTCCCGGCCCTTTCCTCTCCTTGGGCCTGTTGTCTCTGACGGGGGTGTCGCCTTTGGCCTGGGATCAGCCCACCCCACCCACCCCCCTTTCGCCCCACATCTCCTCTCCTCTCCTCCCTCACTCGCACCATCCAGGAATTTTTATTTTTGGCAAATCCAGTTTGCCACAGAAGATAGGGAGATCCTCAGAAAAGGTTAATTTTGCGGACCTCCCATCCCTCTGGGCTATCAAACACGCCGGGAAGCCCCACTGGTACTTGATATTATGTTCTCTCAACTGCTCTGTGAGGGGTTTAAGGAGTCTCCTCCTCGCTAGAGTCTCCCAAGCCAAATCTGGAAAAATTTGTATCTCAGAGTCTTTGTAGATTAAAGGGGCCTTTCTTCTTAAATGTGACCAGATCTCCTCCTTATCTTCGTAGTGCCTAAACCTAACAACCACATCTCTGGGTCTTTCGCTGGTGTTGTCTTTAAATCTCCCTAACCGGTGTACCCGCTCGATTTTGAGGGGTTTTCCCGCTTTGCTCTCTAGGAGAAGGGAGAACAACGTGTTCATAATGAGCCTTAGATCCTCTCCCCTGTCTTCTTTGATGGATCTAATCCTCAAATTTTGTCTGCGGTACCGGTTTTCTTGGTCCTCTAAACGATAGAGAAGGTTCCTTTGGTTTAACTTCATTTCGGAATGTTGGTTTTTAAGTTGGTCTATCTCCTGGGCTTGTTCTTCCACTTTTTTCTCAGTCTCCTCTACTCTTAGGAGCATGTTGTTAATGTCCGTTCTAAGGCCGTTGATTTCCGCTTTGATAACATCTTCCACCCTTTTTAACATTCTGTCAAATTCACCCATCGTTAGTGTATTAGGTTCAGTAGTGGCCTCTTCCATCAGGCTTACTTCCTGTTCCCCCTCGGTTGACACATCGGTGGGCTGTGTGGTTGTGCCCACCCCTCCCCGTTTTGTAGTGCCCGTTTTACCAATTTTCTTGCCATTTCCAGGGCTAATGATGCCTCCTCCTTGGGACATGTATTGTCTTATGGTACTAGTCACTACGGTCCCCTTAGGGGTTTTTGGGACCGAGCCCCTGGTTATCTTACTCATATTACAGTTCGGTCGAGATCTGATTCGCTTCCCCAGCTTTTCGACTCCCTCACTCCTGTATGGGAGTTCCGTGCCTAGATTTCCTTAATGCCTGTATTTCAGAGGGATCTAACTTTGTCGTTGGGAGTGGCTATCTTCCCACAAGTTTCTTGTTACCCCCAAGAGACCCGTTAAAGGTTTACATCCAAAGAGAGTTTGCACATTTAATTTCTTCAGATAGTTTTTGTTTATTTTTGTGTCAATAGATATGTATTTTTATTTTTTATTTTAAAGGCTCTGAAATATAATCCCCCATTAGAGAGATAAAAGGCCCTCAAGATGTTATATAATGGGGGCCTACTTACTCTCAGCCTCGGCTGAGGAGTTGTTAGGGGTTGCCAGGACAAGTGTGTTTCGCCTATAGGAGTAGGGCTCTGTACAGAGGGGGAGAGACAATTCGGTCAAACAAGGGACAAGGGCCCGTTCCCAGTACCAGTTTTGTCCTGGGTGTCTCAGGCCTCTTGAAAATCAGAGATCCATCCTATTCCATAGGTGTATGAGGGAGGGGGGGAGAGGAGAAAAATGCGGTAAAAGCTGCACAAATGGTAGACCTCTCTACTATATATAGGCACCCTGCTTCTCAGGTCGCTGAGCTCAACAAATTTATCATGTCCTTTTGCGGGTAGAAGATGGACCCCGCGGTCTCCACCGCTCCACTTATCTTGTCCCTCCGTGAGCACACCATGGGGATGAAGGAGTTAATATGAAACTACAGCATCAAGCACTCTAGTGAGACTGAGCATATGATGATTACATAGATTTTCCCAGCGGTTGTAGCCTTACTCTCTGTACACACTTAGTCAATATTTCAGGATATGAGATCAATCAAAGAGCCAGATATAAGAATAGGCAAACATCTCAGCAGACAGTGTGAGCAGAGTAAAAATCGGAATGATCTTACCACACCATAGGACCCTTCCTTCTCAGTGGTAGAGCCGCTCTCCCTTTTTTTTTTTTTTAGATCACCTCTCCTAATTTGTAGCCGTTCCAGAGAGCAGAGTCCTTTTTTTTTTTTAATCCCGTGTGGTTGTCACTAGGGCTCTGCACCGTAGCACTGGACCCGTGCACGGTGTCCTCTGTCCTCTGTTTCTCCGGAGCTTGTGGGCGAAGGGGGGGATTACCGCGTTGGAATTGCGGGCGGTGGAGTGGTGGGGTGGTGGTGAGCGATCCGATGGCAGCGTCCGCATTGCAGCCTCTCACGCTGTGTTGATGTCGGCTGCCTCCATTGATCTCCCGGCCGCTCGATCCTCCTTCCCCAAGCCTCGGGCATAGCACGGGTTAGGCGCCTCCCTCAACGTGCGTGCGTCACATCCCGCACGTCAGCACCCTCTCCATAATGTATTCTTAACAGTGAATTATTTGCAACAACCTGATCAGATTTAGTGATCAGAGTTATAATGGTATTAACTGGGATTTGGTTTAATGCTAATTAAATATGTATTCACATTGCAGTGTGTTACCCTGATTTCCTCAATGTGATGAGAAAGGATTATTTTTTGTTTTGTATTTAACTGTGACAAGAATAACTAACTGCACATGCTATTACAAAGAAATAGGCATATAGTGCATAGTACAAAATACAAGGATTACAGATTTATTCAAACATATGTAGAAATAATGGTTGTTCTTGCTCATTTAACTGTCTTAATAGTTATTGAGCACTGTGGATTAAATGAACCTGTCAGTACTTTCATGGCATACAATCATCAAGCTCTGTAAAATGAAAAATGTAATACTTTACAGTCTTCTAAAGAGCTTGCCTTTTTTTTTTTTTGACCAGTAGGGCCACTAATCCTATTGATCAGTCACAACTTGTGTAATAACAGAGGAAATGGGTGAATACGCTTTCAACAGTACTAGCTGGAGTTTCAATGTAAACTAATACAGCATCCCGAGATACACTAGTGGAAGCGTTGACGTGTATACACAGGCATTAGAAAACATTTTCATTGCAATGCTGTAGCTTCTTCAGTATCATCTGGGTACCAAAAATGAAGTTTAGATATTGTGTATTTTTACATTGAGCCATACCTGGCTAAGCACGTTGAAGCAGGAAATCACTAAAGTAGACATTTCTGCTCCCTTGATCTCTATATGCTTCCAGGTCCCATGCTAGGCTGCTGGCCTCATGCATTCTGAAAACAGGAGATTGACACAGCACAGGCACCAGTCAGAGAATACCTTGCATTTTCTGAATGAATGCAAAGCATTCCCTGACTCCCTCTTGTCCAATCAGAGAACTCTTTACGTTCATTGATACAATATAAAGCATTCCCTTGATGGCACCTGTGCCAAGTGGCCAACCTCCTGTGTTCACAATGCAGCAGGCTAGACACTCAGCAAGGGACCCAAAAGCAAGGAAGCATGTGGATAGCACTGCAGTAGTGATGCCTAGTTTAGTGATTTCCAGCATTCAGGCACATTGTTCAGGTATGGCATCTACAACAATTTGTTATTTAATGCAGAATGCAGTAGAGGTAGGGTCCTGCACTATTCACTTTCTCTAGCACCATCTGTGTTCTAGCACCCAGGCCAGCTGCCCTACATCTAGCGGTCGGTGAGGGTGGGGAGTTGATTAAGGAGAAGGAGGGTGAGTTTCTGAACTTTAAGTCCTGCATAGTACCTGCCACTGGACCAAAATGGATCAATATAAGTAAATACAAATATTCCAAACTTGAAAATCATCTTTAAGCATTACAAATAGCTCCAGCTTTTTAGAAACTCAATATGGTTAATATATATATACATACAGTATACCAGGGGTACCTAAATAAAATTCAAGGAGGTCAGGTCGTCAAAATGTTCTTTGGGCCGAGGTCCGAATTTCAAGTCTGTGCTATGACTCTGAGAAAGATTGTAGTCACTGTATGTCTATCAAAACATGAGAAATTTACAATTTTCTCAGCATTTCAACAATATTTATTGTCAAGATTTAGGTGTCCCATCACAGTGCTTCTTTACATCAGGTGTCCCCATCACAGTGCCCCTTTACATCAGATGTCCCCATCACAGTGCTCCTTTACATCAGGTGTCCCCATCACAGTGCCCTCTTACATCAGGTGTCCCCATCACAGTGCCCCTTTACATCAGGAGTCCCCATTACAGTGCCCCTTTACATCAGGTGTCCCCATCACAGTGCCCCTTTACATCAGGTGCTCCCATCACAGTGCCCCTTTACATCAGGTGTCCCCATCACAGTGCCCCTTTAAATCAGGTGTCCCCATCACAGTGCCCCTTTAAATCAGGCGTCCCCATCACAGTGCCCCTTTACATCAGATGTCCCCATCACAGTGCTCCTTTAAATCAGGTGTCTCCATCACAGTGCCCCTTTAAATCAGGTGTCCCCATCACAGTGCCCCTTTAAATCAGGCATTCCCGTCAGAGTGCCTCCTTACATCAGATGTCCCATCAGAGTCCCCCTTAACATTAAATGTGCCCATCAGCATGCCCCTTAACATAAAATAAGGGTCACACTGACAGGCACATTATATGTTAAGGGACCGTCTGATAGGCACTTTTTATATTAAGGGGCACTCTAATGGGCACAACAAAATGTGCCCCTTAACATAAAATATGGCCATCAGAGTGCCCCTTAACATAAAATATTCCCATAAGAGTGCCCATTACCATAGAATGTGCCCATCAGAGTGCTCCTTAACATTAAATATGTCCAACAGCATGCCCCTTAATATAAATGTGTCCATTAGCGTTTCCCTTAACATAAAATAAGGGTCACGCTGATGGTCACATTTTATTTTAAGAGGCACTCTGATGGTCACATTTTATTTTAAGGGGTACGCAGACGGACAAAATTAAATTTAAGGGGCACGCTGATGGACAAATTTTATTTTAAGAGGCATGCTGATAGGTATATATTTTTTTTTCTTCAATACGTTTTTATTAAGTTTTGCAAATACAAAGTACAAGTTAAACATTGTATGTCGTGCATCGACGTCATGAAACTTACATATTTTGTAAGGAACAAGGTGTAAACAGATAAATTAGTGGCAGGGTGTGTAGTTTGGACAAAACAAGTGATTTGGTCTCCTCTACCTCCAGGCCACCCCATATGAGCTCATTCTATGACTCAGGAGGTGGATGAGACCAGTGTTGAGGCCCCACAAGGGGGGAAACCCTGCAGGGTTCATATCAGGAATAAACAGAACAAGAACACCGAATAAACAAACAGATAAGTATATAAGCAAGCTCTTGTATACTGCAATTTTTAAGCGTTCACATTGTTCGGTCAAGAAGGGTCTGGTTAACGTGTTATAACATGAGCGTCATTACTAGTGTTGCTCAAGAATATTCGCAGAGTGGAGTGTTTCTGTGCATTTTTCCTGTGTATTGCAATCTTAGAGCTTAGCATTGTGCTTCCTATAGTGCTTTCAGTTCTGAGTTTCCTGCTTCTAAAACCAAATGCTTTTTTTAAAGCAAAAGACCCAACAGCTTTTCTAAAAGCTCAGATTTGTGTTGTTTTGTCCAGGTTAGTGTAGATTAGTGTTAGATAGATTTCTGTGTAGTTAGTGTAAGTGTACATTTCTTTAAGGTAGCTTAGTTTAGTGTGTGTTTAGTCTCTGTGTTTTGTGTATATAAAAAAAAAAAAAAAAAAAAATTAGCTTTAGTTTAGTCATATAAGTTTGTGTAAGTAGAGTTAGTGTTTAGTGCATATTAGTTTATTATTTTTAGTCCTCGTCTTTGTCCTTGTCAGTCAGTGTAAAAAAAAAAAAAAAAAATGTAGCTTTAGTTTAGTCATATAAGTTTGTGTAAGTAGAGTTAGTGTTTAGTGCATATTAGTTTAGTAATCCAGGAAATAATCTCAGTTTTCGAGTGTTGTTCGCGCGCATGCGCATGCGCATGCGCGGACAAGAATTTCGCAATCAATTTCGCATTCGCATTAGCGAAATTTCGCAAAAAAATGTTTTTTTGATAAAATATCACGAATATTCGATATTAACGAATATTTCACGAATATTCTTCTATATATTCGTGAAATATCGCAAAATCGAATATAGCGTATTCCGCTCAACACTAGTCATTACATGGTTATCGCAGTTCTGGAACAGTGTACCCAGGGACTCCAGACTAGACAGAGTTTTGTACATTGGGCAACGGTAGTTGCCATCGTAATTTCGTAACTGGAGTGTAGGTCCACAAGGTCAATAACCTGGTCAATGGTCGGGGACTTCTCTGACCTTAAAGTCTTGTTAAGCAGAGTCTAGCGGCCAGTAGTATGTGGGTAGTAACGTATCTAAGGGGGGGGGGTGTCTTCAATGGTGAGGTTGAGCACTGCAAGCTCTGGCGTGGGGAGCACTGAATGTCTGGTGGCTGTGGATATTAGTTTAAACGTGTGATCCCAATATGTTCGGATATAGGGGCAGGTCCAGAATATGTGGAAGATGTCTCCTTTAGAGGATTTGCATCTCCAACAAAGCTTGGAGGTTTGGGCATTAAACGATGCTAGTCTAGCTGGTGTCAGATACCAACGTAGTGTAATTTTTTGGGTAAGTTCCCAAAGTGCGGAGCACTTTGTGGACTTATAGATATATTGCAAAGCATGCTTCCATTGGTCATTGGAGTAGCAACGCTGCAGATCAACTTCCCATAATAGGTGAGAGTGTGATTTGGAGAATTGAGTTTTGTGATGGAGCAAATTGTAAAAGTGAGAGATGCCTTTAATGCTGGGACTGGGTTCTGCTAAGAGTTTCCAGGTTTTTAGCGGGATATTGTAGATGGGAGAGGGTATTGGCTTTAGACAGTGACGAATCCTCATGTAAGTAAAGAATTCTGTGGAAGATATAGCAAACTCCTTCTGGAGTTGGGAGAAGGGTTTGGGACTATTATCGTGGAATAATTGATGGAGGAAGCAAATACCCCTATGGGACCAGAGGGTCAGGGGAAGCCCTGGCGAGGGGTAGTGCAGCGTTTCAAGGGGGATTTGGTCCAAGGGGACGGATGACTTGTAGGCGGAGTGATTAATCAGTTTGACCCATGCTTTAGCGGTGGCCCTCATGGTGGGTGAAAGGGAGGACGGAATTGGCGCCCCTAACGGTATACTCAGAATCCAGTGTTTAAGGGGGGCGGGTTAGTGAGAGGTGTTCTATTTGTCCCCATGGAGTGATAGGGTGGTCACGGAATCAGGCAATTGGGTGAGGATAGCGGCTATATAATAGTCTTCAAAATCTATGGAGCCTACACCTCCTGCCAATTTGTGTTTAATAAGTTTGGAATGTGCACATCGAGATCTTTTGCCTTTCCAGAGATGTTGGTTCAGGATGGTTTGTAGGGATCTGAAGAGGGAGGTGGGGACCGGTATGGGGAGCGTCCTAAAATAATACAGTATCTGCAGGAGGCAGAGCATTTTAAATGCTGCTAGTCTCCCCGACCAGGAAATCTCGTGTTTCGTTATGAGCTGAGATTCCGAACGAATCTTTTGTAGGAGGGGTTGGAAATTGGCGGAGAAAAGATGTCTGAGGGAGCGCGTCAACTTAATCCCTAGATATGATAACTCTCTGTCTGCCCATTGGAACTTGTGTTGTAGTTGCAAAAGGTTTTTAGTAGTAGCGTCAAGGTTGATGTCGAGTATGAACGATTTGGTCATGTTCACTTTATAGTAAGAAACATTGCTAAACCAGGTGAGCAATTTTTGTACTTCTGCCAGGGAAGAAGCCGGGTTCGTGAGAAGTAGGATGATGTCGTCCGCAAATAGACTAATTTTATGCGAGGTGTGTCCAATTCGTATGCCTGATATGGTGGGGCAGGCTCTAATGTGTGCAGCAAGAGGTTCCATAAGCAGGTTGAAGATTAAAGGGGATAGGGGGCAGCCCTGGCGTGTACCATTTGTGATGGGGAATGGGCGGGAAGTCATACTTGCTGAGAATACTTGAGCCGTAGGGGCCGGGTAGAGGGCCATAATGGCGTTAAAGATGAATCCGTGGAAGCCAAAATGTTGGAGCACCGACCTAAGATAGGACCAGTGGACCCTGTCGAACGCCTTCTCTGCGTCCAAAGAAAGGAGCAGAGAAGGGGTTCCGGTTGTTTCTGCATGGTGAATCAGGTTTATCAATCTTCTTGTGGCATCTGATGCCTGTCTGCCGATGGTAAAGCCGGTCTGGTCTCCATGTATGAGAGAGGGCATTATGTCTTTCAGTCTACCTGCTATAGTTTTAGTGTATATTTTTAGATCCAAATTAAGGAGAGAAATCGGACGGAAATTTTGGGGTACTGTCGTCTCCTTCCCTGGTTTCGGTACGTCACAACAAGAGCATTTAAAGATTCAGGTGCGAAATGAAAGAAGGAGGCAGCGCCGTTGAACAACTCGGTCATGTATTAAGTGTTCCGAAAATTGTTTGTAGTATTCTCCTGGCAAACCATCTGAGGGGAGTGATCTAATAGTCAGTAAAATGTCCTGGGCAGTTAGCGGTGCATTTAGGGACGAGAGTTGGTCAGTCGTTAGAGTGGGCAGTCGAACGTATCGGAGGAAACCATTGATGTCGTCTTGTGAAGGCTGTGGAGTTTGAGGGTCCTGAGCCAAGATATAGAGATCTTTATAGTAGTTGCCAAATGCATTAGCTATGTCTTGGGGATTCGTCAGGGGAGCATTGGTGTGTGGGTGAAAAAGTTTTGAGATATTAGTCTTAGTGCGTCTGTGCTTAATGCGTTGTGCAAGTCGTTTACCAGCTTTGTTGGACGTGGAGTAAGCTGTAGCCTTCACTTTCCTCTGAAGATGTTCATAGGAGTGAAGGAGAAGCATTCTGAGTTCTCGTCTAAGGGAAATCAGTTGGTCTAGGATTGCAAGGAGGTTATTTGAGATGTTATCTCGTCAAGGCGCCGCGTCCTCCTCTTTTTATGAATAGAGCCTATCTTCATTAACACGACCCCTCATGTAGGCCTTGTGAGCTCTCCACACAACCCCATGGTCAGACACCGAACCCACATTAAGTGCAAAGTAGTTTTTGATATGGTCAGCAATCTCTAGGGAGTAGTCTTCATGCTGTAGTATATAATTATTTACTCTCCATAGAAAAGTGTTATGTGGGCGCTTGGTGTGTTCAATGGTGATCGAGATTGGGGCATTAACCGGCCATGTGGCAGTGTGTATCGCCGAGGCAGAGATTTGTTGCAAGAGACATTTGTCCGTTAGGAATAGATCAATACGTGAATACGAATTGTGTCTAGGGGAGAAGAAGGTGAAGTATTTTTCAGTTCTGTGGTGGCACCTCCAGACATCAAACAAATTGTGGGAAGAGAGAATCTTTTTCAGCGGGGAGTCCCATCATTTAGCTGCTGACGTGGTATTCTTGAGGAAGTCGGGGGCAAGGTTAAAGTCCCCTCCTAGGAGTACATAACCCTTTTGAATGGGTTTGGCCACGCATAGCACTTTGTGGAGGAATTTCTTCTGGTGAGAGTTCGGGGCATACAGGTTGATTAGGGTGTATTCTGCTTTGTCGATGGTGCAGACTAAAACGATGAAGCAGCCTTCAGGGTCTGTGTGCACATCAAGGGGTTGGAAGTCAGTAGAGGCAATAATTGCTATCATCACACCCCTAGATTTAGATTTGGTGGTGTGGACGGCATGGTACACATGGGGAAAGTTATGGTTGTTACATAGATGAGTATCTGGTTGAAGGAGGTGAGTCTCCTGGATGAAGACAATGTCACTGTGAAGAGCCGTAATGGATTTCCAAAGTGAGTGTCGTTTAGCTGGGTGGTTAAGTCCGTTCACATTCAATGAAAGGATGTTGAGTGGCATCTTAAGCGTGAAGTGCAGTAAGGTAGGATACAAAAAGACTTACAGTTTGGAGTACCGGAGTCCGCGTTCGTTGAGACCAGTTGGTAGGGCGGATGAGGGAATCAGCGAAGGACCAGGATGTATCCGCAAGAGTGGAGCTGGAACTGCGGATAGAACAATATGTTACAGCACTAGAAACAAATATGATTACAGTGCGCAGTAGGGGGAGGAACCACTGCAGTTCAGTGAGACCAAAATGAGCGAGAGGTCTCTCTTCTCTTTTTTATTTTTTTTTAGATGGAAGGGATCCTCGGGGTGGGGGGGAAGAGCTTGCGTGAGTGACTGGGCAGTACACTTGGTGGAATACTCGCTTTAGAAGGTAGTGAGGCCAAGGAGGTGGAGTTGAACACAACTGCGACCTCCAACAGGGGGTAAGAACAGTCTAAGACAACTGGAGCTGAGAAGATCAAACAATTTCTCGGTCAAAACCCATGGGAGGATAGTCGAAGCGGGAGGCCCATTGATGAGCAGAGGCTCACAACATCTCCTCAACTTCTGGGAGCATGTTCCCATTCCGGCGGGATGCGTTTCAATCACTGCGAGGTGGGAGTGGGATGGAGGGGTCGGGCAGAATGCTCCATGTGTGTAGAAGGTGAAGACCCTTGTTGAGATCCGTAACCACATGAGATTTTCCGTTATGAGTGTCACGGGTCACGCCATTTGTATGGAATGGAGTGATTCTGAAGGCCCTTGGTGACAGGACTCATTTGCCTCCGCAATTGGAGGGTATACTTTGAGAGATCAGGAAAGAGTTGGACGCCTGTGTAAGGCGCAGGCAGGGGTGTTTTAGCTTTGAGTTCAAACATGAGCTTTTCTTTAAAGCATCAGGACAGCTCTGGGCACAGTGGCGGCGAGGTGAGAGGGCTTTGCAATCCTATGTATTCTGTCTATAATTATGCCGCGGGGGGGGTGCTTCTGGGAGTACAATACGTATGAGCTCCTTGGCGTATTTAGGGAGGTCTGCGGGCATAATGGATTCAGGGACACCTCTGATTTTGACGTTATTCCTGTGAGATCTGTCCTCTAAATCCGCCATCTTGGCGCGCATTTTATGATTGTTCCTCCCTGATATCATCATATATATCAATGACACCGTTTACAGTGGAAGCACAGTCATTCATATTTCTCTCAATGTGGGTCACTCTATCATCCAGAGATTGTATATCTGAGGTGACCTTTGTGAAGAGGGAAGAGAGATCAGTCATTAGGGAGGATTGCAGGGACAGAAGCATTTCCTTTAGAGTCGAGTCTAGTACAGGCTGGCCTGAGGTGGGAAATTAGGCCATGGATGAGTGTAAGGCCTGGTTGGAGAGGAAAGCCGGGGCCTCAATTAGTGACGGGGCCGGCCGAGTCGGCGGCGCATCCAGCCGCATTTTTGCCTTGGCGGGGCTGCTAGTGAGGGGGTCTCTGTTTGGGGACCGATCGGAGGTTACAGGGGGGGTCTGGTTGCCCGATCCATCCGGCAGTGTGGACGGGAGATCCGTAAGGGAGCCACGTGGCATGGCCTGGCCGGCGCCATCTTTAGCTGCACTGACCTTCTCCGCCGGCTTGAAGGAGAACTCGTGAGTCTTTGAGGCTTGTACTTAGTCAGCCTCTTCCTCGAGGAGCTTGCTATGGTCCTGGGTGCTTCCAGAGCTAGGATGGCCGTGGATGGTGTCTTAGAAAGGGCCGTTGTAGCGTCATCTAGCGTCGTTTATCTCCTTGGGCTGACGAGCAGAGGGATTATGCTGCCATCTTCAGCTCTGGCCGGCCACGCCCCCCTGATAGGTATATTTTTAATGTGCACGCTGATGGGCACATTTTATGCTAAGGGACACTCTGATGGGCACAACAAAATGCACACTGCCCCTTAACAAACTATGCCCATCAGTGTGCACATTAAAAATATACCCATCAGCATGCCTCTTAAAGTAAAATGTGTCCATGAGCGTGCCCCTTGAATTAAAATTTGTCCATCAGAGTGCCCCTTAAAATAAAAAAAAGTGCCCATCAGCCTGACCTTTAACAAAATATGCTCAGCACAATAAAAAATATTTTAGTGATCACTAAGTGTGTCCCTCATACCTTGCATGCAGGAGGGCACATCTGAAAGATCGAAGGGGCAGAAGCTGCAAGATATTGAAAGCAAGGTCCCGGGAACCGCGAACAGCAGGAGGGCAGGCGCGCACTACACTTCACGCCCTTACTCACAGGGAGAGACGGGAACCATGAGCAGCAGGAGGCGGGGTGCATGCGTGACGTCACGCCCCTACCCGCCGCGGTCCGTGAGTGAACTTTTGTTCTGAGACATGTGGCAAGGAGCAGGGGGCGGGCACATGCATGCAGCGTCAGTGGTTGCTGAGGAAACCAGCGCACCCAGCACACCAACGCTGACATTACTGGCGGTCCGGGGAGAAGCGGCACTCGGTCCAGACTCGGACCGCGGGCCGCCATTTAGTGACGGCTGCAGTATACTGTATTTTCTGGCTAGCCTAACGTCAGCACACAATGGGTTAACCCCTTTCTCCAGTCTCTCAGTACCACCTTCTCTTAGCTGATAAAAGGGGTGGCCACTCCTCCCCCAACCTTGTTCCTTTTTTTTGGTCGGACGCCAGGCCACCAGCCTCGTGGAATAGACACCCCCCTACTGAACATACCCACCCAGGATCAAGCCTCTCCTGGGACTGGAAGGTCCAGAATAATAAAGGTAGTTCCTTTTTATCACACTGGATGCTCTATGTGCAGGAGCTATGCGGGCAGATCAAGGCTTAAAGAGCTTACTTTTACTGGGCTGTGGTGCTGCTGTATTATCATGCTCTCCGAATCTCTGCTCTGTAGGAGTGCAACGGCCTGCCTCCCCTGTGTTTTCTGTCGGCGGCGAAGACGTCATAGGGGGGCGGCACTGTGGGAATCAGATGAAGCACTGACTATAAAAGCTTAGAGAGACAGAGGATCCAGTGCTGTTTGCCACAGGTAGTGAGAGGAACTTTCTGGTGAGTCTCCTTCACAGAGGGGGAGGGGTGGCTGGGCTGTGTCAGCGTGTTCTAGCCTGCCTTTACCAAATGCATAACCTCATTTCACCTGCCCTTCTGGCCATGGAGACCATGGTTCCCTCTGCTCCTGCAGATGGCAGTAGTTCCCCCAATATGGCTGCTGCTGAAGAGAGACATTTTACAACAGGGCCAGTGGTATCATCCCAACCTGGGTAGGTTGCAACTGATGGCATGGCTGTTGAATCAGCCAGACTGCTGTCGCAAGGCATCTCAGAAGAAGTAATCTTAACATTACTGAAATCTATGAAAGTCACAACTAATGTCACTTACACCAAGATTTGGAGGAGATTTACAGCATTTGCTTTGCATCAAAATTTCTCCCCATTGTCCGCAAACATTGCGCAAGTACTGGACTTTTTACAGTCAGCTCTAAAGATGAGCTTAGCCTATAACACCATAAATGTACAGGTGTCAGCCTTAGTGTGCTTCACAGGGCACAAGTGGGCAGACAAACCACTAATAAAACTATTTTTTAGAGCACCCATAAAACTAAGACCACCAAGGAGGCCCCTGTTCCCAGTCTGGGACCTGGGCATGGTACTAAGAGCCTTGCTCCTACACCCATTTGTGCCTGCGGAGATATGCCCGCTTTGGTTCTTGACAGTCAAGCTGATCTTTCTTACAGCCATAACTTCAGCAAGGAGAGTTTCAGAACTGGCAGCTCTATCTTGCAAAGATCCCTTTTGCATCATTCTCCCAAAGTGATCCTAAGGCCCTCACCGGTTGTAACCCCTAAGGTGGTTTCCAAGTTCCATGTAAATTGGGAGGCGGTCCTACCTAGCTACACCCAACCGTGGAAACAAGCAGAGGAGCTAGATCTCAGACCATTGGACACGGTCAACTTGTTCTCAATTTACTTAAACCGCTCTCTGCAGATGCGCAAAACTGATACACTTTTAGTCCTGCCATCAGGGCCTAGAAGAGGACAAGCGGCATTAGCAAGAATCATAGCTACCTGGATCACCAAGGTGATAAGCCTTATGTATGAGAAACAGGGGCTGACGCCTCCACAAATTATTAGAGCTCATTCTACAAGAGGGGTGGCAGCCTCATGAGCAGCTTCTGGTAAGATACAGATTGAAGACATATGCAGGACCGCTAGTTTGAGCTCCTGCATAACCTTTGCTAAACATTTCAGTTTAGATGTCACAGCGGCGAACGCAGTGGTGTCGGCACCCTTTCAAGCTAAATAAAATATCACTAAAGCAGCATTTTCAGTTGTTGGTCGAGTCTTATGTGTTCTTTTCCCACCCTATATCAGCTAAATTAAATCCCATTGTGTGCTGACTAGGGATGAGCCGAACACCCCCCTGTTCGGTTCGCACCAGAACCTGCGAACACACCAAACGTTCATGTGAACGTTAGAACCCCGTAAAAGTCTATGCGACTCGAATGTTTGAAATCTAAAGTGCCAGGTAGGTGCGCATGCGCGCGGCGCCGACGGAGGTCATGCTCTGAAGAGCTACGCACACCTCCGGCCCTTTTAAGCCTATATTTCACCTCTAGAGCGAGCGGATCGGTCTCTCTCCGTCCCCCCTCCACGGGACATGCAGGTCAGCGGGGAACAAATTTTCTCAACGACGGCCCTCTAATCCCGCCCGTCGGACCCGGGCTTCACAGGCCTCGAGGCAGTCCCCATCAGGCAAGATGGCGCCGGGGAGGAAGAACACGGAGCGTGGTGGCTCTCAGGCTACGCCGACACCCCCCCAGCTCACTGTGCAGCAAAGCACCGCAGGAGAGATGAGAGGAGACTCGCAAGCACCGCCATGCTCCCCATGGATGACGCTGCAGCCTGTCGGGGAGACAGAGGACTTTCCACCCCTGCAATCTCCCCTGGCAGCTATGGAGCTGGTTGCCTCAGGTACTGAGAGGGGGGATACTGTATTCTATACAGTGCCAGCCACGATTAATATGGTCTCTGTCCAGGCTGAGATCCACAGGGATCCCTTCTCCTCACAGTCCCAGGAGGTGATCCCCTCCCCGCAGAGCAGCTGTTCCCAGCATTCTCCTTTATCCAGCTCTCCGGACAGGCCCCTGTTGTTCTCGGCCTCCCCTGCCTCCTCCACTGATAGGCAAATGGCATAACTTGCGGAACTGACCTATAGCCAGGCTAGCCGGACTGGTTCTGGGCCCCTCCAGCCCCCAGTGTCTACTACTGCCCAGTATTCAGGGGATACGATCCTGCTGGCTAGATTTTCTGCCCTTCTGCAACAAGAATTGACGAAAGCCTGTGCCATGATCACTGCTGGGATGAAGGCTGACTTTCAAAATATAGGTGGGCGGCTGGATGGTATTGAGACTAAGATGATCAAGCGTGTAAATCAAAATTCCAGGATGGTTACTTCCTTACAAGACCAGCTGGACCAGGCTAACGCGAAAATAGAGGACCTGGAGAATAGGTCCAGGCGCTATAATTTCCGCGTGCGGGGCCTTCCGGAGACGGTCCTGGACTTGGAGGAGGCTGTACATGCTCTGATGACACAGTTGATACCGGATATCTCCCTCCACCAGTTGGAGTTGGATAGAGTCCATCGCGCCCTGACAGCCCCTAGGCCTGATGGCTTACCTCTAGACGTTATTGTCAAACCGCATTACTACAGGATTAAGGAAAAGGTGATGATGGCGTCCAGGCTGCAGGGCAACGTGCCTCTTATGGAACATTCGGTCCAGATTTTCGCGGACATTTCCCAAGCAACGATCCTGAAGAGAAGGGCACTGAAGCCTCTTCTGAGTCACCTCATCAATCATCACATCAAATACCGTTGGTCGTTCCCGTTCAGACTTTCTTTTTCATACAAAGGGAAGTCCCACTCCTTTTCTACTTTCCAGTCTGGGGAGGAATTGCTTCAAGAACTGGGGCTGATTTCGCAGGAGCCGCGGTCCCCCTCCAGGGTCCCTGAGAGGGGAGATAGACCAGTGTCCCCTCTCTGGTCTCAACAAGGCCGCCCTAGGAAAAGCAAGAAGTCCCTCGCGAACACTTGAACGTCTGAGGCCTCGTACACACGATCGGACATATCCGATGAAAACGGTCCGCGGACCATTTCCATCGGATATGTCCGATCGGGAGTTTGATCCGATGGCGTGTACACACCATCGGATCAAATTCCCCGCCGCCGGACGGCGCGGTGACGTGGCGGTGACGTGGCGGTGACGTTGACGCTGCCACGTCACCGCCACGTCACCGCGCCAGGAAGTTAAACACTTCCGCGCATGCGCTGAATCCATTCGGCGGCGGCGCGGCGGCGGTGGGGGACGACATGTCTGCTGGTAAGTGTACTAACCAGCAGACATGTCGGGCGGACAGATTTCACCGGATGGATTTCAAAGCATGCTTTGAAATCTGTCGGGTGGAGAAATCTGTCCGCTAGCCCATACACACGAGCGGAGATGTCTGCTGAAACGGTCCATCGGACCGTTTTCAGCGGACATATCCCCTCGTGTGTACGAGGCCTGAGACTTCCCCTTTTTAAAATCTTTGAGTCCTTTTTTTGCCTCATTCTCTTGCAGGTTGGGGGGAATAGTCCTCCCTAGATTGAGGTTGAGGTCCCGCTGGACATTGTTTTTGACCATTTTTGCATCACTAGTCCGTTTATCTTTTATTTTTTATTTTTTTGCTATTGGTCAGTCTTTGTTATTACAAGATTATTGTTTGCTAGGATTTTAGCTCTGTCATGGGGTAGCAGACCCGGCGGAGGCTCTTGTGCCTGAGTTCCCCCCTGCTCTCCTTACGGAGTTTTGACGATCGATTCCGCCCGCTCTTCTCATTCAGCGATTGAGCTGGGCTGAGGTGGAAACGTGTGCCACTCGAGTGAACTTGCCTCCTCCTTACCGGTGGGGGCAACTTTACGTTGACTACAGGGAGTCTATTGCTCTCTGGATTACACTGGATTTTCGGTGTGATACTTTATTGCTTAAGCCTTTACTAGGCGTTGGTTTATTGTTTATAATGATGCTTATGTTCTTGTTTTCTTTGTTTTTTCTTTTTTCTAATCTGACCCTTTTTTCTCTTCTCCGAATCTACCTCTTTTGGGGAGCACTCCTACATTGGACCGGGTTGTGGTTGGTGACTTGGGAGACTTCCGGGCCTCGACCTCTGAGGCATCTAAACCGTGAGTACAGCAAACCGAACCACTATGGCCTCTAGACCCTTAACAAATTACACTATTTTGACTCATAACGTCCAGGGTTTCAATTCCCCCGTCAAAAGGTCTAAAGCGTTTCACCAATATCATAAAATGGGGGCGGATGTCCTGCTTCTGCAGGAGACACATTTTTCTAAGACCTCAGCTCCTAGATACTTAAATCCGAGGTACTCCACGTTTTTCTTATCTAATGGTCCTGATAAAAAAGGAGGGGTCGCCATTTGTTTTGCTAAGAAGGTCCCTTTCACTCCTTCGATTGTGATTAGAGATAAGGAAGGTCGTTATGTTATGGTGGCGGGGAAAGTTAATGATAAAGAGGTGACATTCCTGTCCTACTATGCCCCTAATGTAAACCAATTGCCCTTCTTCCACTCTATGCTGGAAGTGATAATGCCCCACGTAGCAGGTCATGTGGTACTGGGGGGGGACAGTAATTTCCCGTTGGACCGGACCCTCGATAAATCTGATCTGCGAAGAGCGGTGCTAAAACATGTGCCTAAACAGAGTAGCGCAATGGCGCGTCTCCTTCATAGCTATGATTTGATTGACGCCTGGAGGGAATTCCACCCCACTACCAGGGATTTTACATTCTATTCCCATGTCCACAAGACGTATTCGCGTATAGACCACCTATTTACGCTTTCCCCTCTACTTCCGTATGTTTTGTCGGTTAAGATATCCCCTGTGGCGTGGTCGGATCATTCACTGATCCAGATGGTGCTGACAGACCTTTGGTCTAAATCGGGTCCGTCGCTGTGGCGTTTAAACAAGTCCTTGCTGAATGACCCTGTCCTCGAAAAAGAGGTGGAGAGGGCTATTCAACAATAATTCAGAGAAAACTCCCTCCCGGAAATATCTCCGGTAACGCTCTGGGCTGCCCACAAGGTCACTATATGGGGTACACTGATACATTTGGCCTCCAGGGTGAAGCGTGAACGGGAACAAACTATTCAACGTCAGGAGGAGGAACTGAAGCGACTTATGCGAGATCAAACTGCTAATCCACATATTGACCTCCGAAACCAAATAGACGGGGCCCAAACAGCTCTGAATTTGAGCCTGACCACGAAAGCAGAAAAATCCATCCGTTGGGCCCGCCACCGTTATTACACTTTGGGTGACAAACCGAATACACAGTTGGCAAGGAAGCTGACTCCTAGGTCCTTTAGCCCCGCTCTTCCTAAACTACGGTTAAGATCGGGCTCGACCACTCAAAATCCCCAGTCCATTCTCAAAGAATTCTCCAAGTTTTATTCCAAACTGTATGCATCCCCGGGGTTGTTTGACGTGTCGGGTGCGGAGAACTTCTTGCGTGACTTGCCCCTCCCGATGTTGTCCAAAATTCATACGGAAATAATGGAGGCGGAATTTACGCCGAATGAAATTGCCATGGCTATCAAGTCTTTGAGTCCATCGAAATCGCCGGGCCCCGATGGATTCACGGGTCATTATTATCGCAAATACGCCGAAATATTAACCCCACACATTTGTGCCTTCTTTAATGCCCTACGTGGGGGGCTCCCCTTCCCCCTTACGAAAATGGTGCCTTTATTCATGTTATCCCCAAACCCAATAAGGATCTTGGAGATTGCGAGAATTATCGCCCCATTTCATTGATAAACGCAGACCTTAAGCTCCTGACGAAAGTCCTACAGTAGGTGACTGGGATATTGTGTCAATCTCGCTCCCTTTCTCGGCGAGATTGAGCACTTGCGAGCCCCATCGCGGGAGCCAGCGCCGAGCTGGCTTGCCACGATGGAGACAAAGCCGCCATAGAAGCGACGGGGATCCGACGCGGATTCCCGCCAATTCTACACGTGGGCGGAGTTTGTTATGAATCCTGAGAAGGAAGTCCCCGCCGGATTTTAAATAAAAATCCGGCATGGGTTCCCCCCTCAGGAGCATAACGGGCCCCTTAGGTCTGGTATGGGTTGTAAGGAGACCCCCCTACGCCGAAAAAACGGCGTGGGGGTCCCCCACAATCCATACCAGACCCGTATCCAAAGCACGCCGGCCGGTCAGGAGGGGAGTGGGGGGCGAGCGAGCGCCCCCCCCTCCTGAGCCGTACCGGGCAGCATGCCCTCAACATGGGGGGGTCAGGTGCTCTGGGGCAGGGGGCGCACTGCAGCCCCCCACCCCAGAGCACCCTGTCCCCATGTTGATAAGGACAGAGTCCCTTCCCGACAACCCTGGCCGTTGGTTGTCGGGGTATGCGGGCGGAGGCTTATCGGAATCTGGAAGCCCCCTTTAATAAGAGGGCCCCCAGATACCGGCCCCCTACCCTAAGTGAATGAGTATGGGGTACATTGTACCCCTACCCATTCACCTGCAAGAAAAGTTTAAACACAAATAAACCACACAGTGTATTGAAATATTTTATTAGTTGGCCGTGGGGGGGGGTGTGTATGATCGCTT
Organism: Rana kukunoris; assembly: GCA_029574335.1. Taxonomy (NCBI): domain Eukaryota; kingdom Metazoa; phylum Chordata; class Amphibia; order Anura; family Ranidae; genus Rana; species Rana kukunoris. The sequence continues at coordinate 366,266,549 of CM056052.1, forward strand.
TTATAAAAGCGCCCCCCTCCGGCGGGCTTCTGCGGGGGGGGTGGGTGCCGCTGTTCTTCACCGCCGTCTGGTTCTCTTCCGCCGCCGGGGGGGGCGCTTTGATAAAAGCGCCCACCACCCGGCGGGCTTCCTTCGACATCTTCGGCGGCGGGGGGGTCTTTTCCCACTCTCCGGGGTCTTCTTCCGCTCTCCGGGGTCTTCTCCGGCTCTCCAGGGGTCTTCTACGGCTCTCCGGGGGTCTTCTCCGCTCTCCGGGGGTCTTCTTCTTCTTCAGGACTCGCCGCCGCTATCTTCGTGTGTTAGCTCAATTACTGGTGGTGGCGAGTCCCCTCTTCTGTGATGTCTTCTTCTCTTCTTCTTCTCCAGATGTTGACGCAACGCTTCCTTCCGCTGTTATGGCTGGCGCGCGGCTCGCAGCGAGTTATATAGGCCTGTCTTGTGACGTCGCAGTCCCATCATGCTCCGGTAGGTAGCACGTGGTACCTACCGGAGCATGATGGGACTGTGACGTCACAAGACAGGCCTATATAACTCGCCGCTATATTACTGCTATCTGTTTTTTGGTATCTAAGTGTGTAGACGGGATGTTCCTGTCCTATTGTTTCACTTCTTTTTGAAAACTCAATAAAAATATTGGAAAATAAATCTAAAGTGCCAATTTTAAAGGCTAATATGCAAGTTATTGTCCTAAACAGTGTTTGGGGACCTGGGTCCTGCCCCAGGGGACATTTATCAATGCAAAAAAAAGAGCAGTGAATTTTATAATGCTTAAAGTGAAACAATAAAAGTGAAATATTACTTTAAATTTCGTACCTGGGGGGGGTGTAAAGTAAGCACGTGAAATAGCGCATGTTTCCCGTACTTAGAACTGTCTCTGCAGAAAGTGTCATTTCTAAAAGAAAAAAAAAGTCATTTAAAACTGACTTGCGGCTATAATGAATTGTCGGCTCCCGGCAATTCAGAGAGAATTCATTCATAAAAAAAAAAGTATGGGGTCCCCCCAAATTCAATTACCAGGTCCTTCAGGTCTGGTATGGATATTAAGGGGAACCCCACTGTCAATTTAAAAAATAAATGACGTGGGGTCCCCCCAAATAGACCCTTCAGATCTGGTGTGGATTTTAAGGGGAACTTCACCCAAAATATAAAAAAAAAATGACGTGGAGTTCCCCCAAAAATCCACACCAGACCCTTTTATCCGAGCATGTAGCCTGGCCGGCTGCTGAAAAGAAGGGGGACAGAGAGCGCCCCCTCCTGAACCGTACCAGGTCACATGCCCTCAACATGGGGAGGATGTCCCCATGTTGATGGAGACAAGGGCCTCATACCCACAACCCTTGCCCGGTGGTTGTGGGGGTCTGCGGGGCTTATCATAATCTAGAAGACCCCTTTTAACAAAGGCAGAGGCAACACAGTGGTGTAGGGGTTAGCACTTTCACCTAGTAGCAAAAAGGGTCCCTGGTTCGAATCCCGACCACGACACCATCTGCTTGGAGTTTGGAGTTCTACCTGTGTCTGCATAGGTTTCCTTCCACACTCCAAAGACATGCTGGTAGGTTAATTGGATCCTGGCCAAATTGGCCCAGTATATATATGTATATATGTGTGTACGACTGTGTGTCCCAAGCGTGTCAAGATCCTACGGGGTAAATGACTGCACCAGCCAGGAAGACACTGGCTGCAAAAAGCGCCTAGAGGCGATTCAGTTCGCATGTGTAGTGCTATACGAGTCATTCATTCATTCATTCATTCACCCCCAGATCCTGCCCCCCCATGAGAATTGGTAATGAGGAACATTGTACCCCTACCATTTTACAAAAGAAGTGTAAATAGTTGTAAAAATAACACACACACCGTGGAAAAAAGTCCTTTATTAAAAATAAAAATAAAATACAGCGCTGGTAATCCACTCTCGGTCCCGGCTCCCCGCTCCAACGTTGTCAGTATCCAGCGACAGGTGATCTCCTCTCCGGTCCAGCGATGAGAAGATCATCCGACATCCAGAGCGCAGCATCACCAGAGAAAGCCCGGCGAATGACGCTGCTGGAGCTAGTGACATTTATTATATTGGTGAGGCGTGGCCATCCATCACGTCACCCCGTCCCCTCTGACGCAAGGGGGAATCCTGGGTTTCCCCAGGGACATAGCATAGGGTGCATCAGAGGGGGATGGGGTCACGTGACGGGTGGCCCCGTCTCACCTACATAAGAAATATCACTAGCTTCAGCAGCGTCATTCGCCGGTGTAGACAGGCGGCCTGCGATGCTGCGCTCTGGATCCCGGACGATAGTCTCATCGCTGGACCGGAGAGGAGATCACCCGTCGCTGGATACCGACAACGTTGGAGCGGGGAGCCGGGACCGAGAGTGGATTACCACCTCTGGATTTTTTTTTCTTTTTAATAAAGGACTTTTTTCCACAGTGTGTGTGTGTTTTTTTTACAACTATTTACACTTCCTTCGTGAAATGGTAGAGGTACAATGTACCCCATTACCAATTCACATAGGGGGGCCAGGATCTGGGGGTCCCCTTTGTTAAAGGGGTCTTCCAGATTCTGATAAGCCCCCCGCCCGCAGACCCCCACGACCACCGGGCAAGGGTTGTGGCTGTGGCCGGCCAGGTTACGTGCTCGGATAAGGGGTCTGGTGTGGATTTTTAGGGGAACTCCACGCCATTTTTATAAAATTTGAAATGGAGTTCCCCTTAAAATCCATAACAGACCTGAAGGGCCTGGTAATTGAATTTGGGGGGACCCCACGCTTTTTTTTTTTATGAATGATTTCTATCTGAATTGCCGGGAGCCGACAATTCATTATACCTGCAAGTCAGTTTTATAAAAATAAAAACAGAAATTACACTTTGTGCAGAGACAGTTCTAAGTACGGAAACATGCGCAATTTCACATGCTTACTTTACACCCCCCCAGGTACAAAATTTAAAGGAATATTTCACTTTTATTCTTTCACTTTAAGCATTATTAAATTCACTGCTCCCGAAAAAACGTTAGTTTTTAAAACTTTTTTTTTGCATTGATACATGTCCCCTGGGGCAGGACCCGGGTCCCCAAACACTTTTTAGGACAATAACTTGCATATTAGCCTTTAACTAGTTCCCGACCACCCACCGTCGTTTTACAGCGGCAGGTTGGCTCTCCTGCGCGAGAGCCCGTAGTATAACGTTGGGCTCGAGAACAGCTAGGGGGCACGCGTGCGTGCCTCCCCGCCATTCACGACGATCAGATTTGCTTTGGAACTGATCAATCTCCAGGTCCAGGCCAATAAAATCTGGTGATCACTCTCAGCCAATGGTTGTCTTCCCCTGTCTCTGTATTTGTAAACATTGACAGGGTAGAGCATCTAAACGTGAGTTACACAACAGTACACTGACACCAGGTCACGTAGGCACACAATTAAACCCCCGATCACCCCCCGATAACCCCCAAATTAACCCCTTCACTGCCTGTCACTGTGTCACCCAGTACATCGATCGCATTTTTTTTTGATCGCTGTAATTGTTAGGGTAATTAGGCGGCGTACACACGACTGAGAAACTCGTCGGCCGAAACACATCGTTTTCCCCGTCGAGTTCCTTGTTCAGCAGTCAAAAAACTCGTCTAGCCAAATTTTCCCATTGCCCATCCAGTTAATAGAGAACATGCTCTCTTTTTGGCTCGACGAGTTCCTCGATGGGTTTCTCGGCGAAAAGTGTACACACGACCGGTTTCCTCGGCAGAATACGCCTCCCATCGAGTTTCTTGCTGAATTCTGCCGAGGAAATCGGTCGTGTGTATGCCGCCTTAGGATAAAAAGAAAAAGTGCGGCGCTAAATGATATAGCTTGACCTATATCAAAACAATATGGTGTAAGGGGACATACAAAATGTATTTGGGTAATAATAGATATCCCTCTGCAAATATATATAAATCAATACATCAATGCTAGAGTGCATATAAATATAGCATATTGTGTATAAACAAAGTGATAAGAAATAAAATAAACCACATTAAACCAAATGTGTGATAGTTCAACATACAATGGTAGGGTGATAGCCCTTATAGTCAATATGCATGAACGTCCCACTGTGCGACTATGCTGGAAACATGTGAGATGAGTCGCAATAATCAGAAACGTCCCGCTATGGGATTCTACTAGGATAGGGTCACATCAAGTTGAAACTATAGGGGTTCACAGATGTATTCACTGTTGGGTCCAAAATGCAATCCAAACACAGCCAGGAATAATGAGAAATGGATACTCTTACCAGACGTGGTGGACACACACACACCAGACGGTGGTATGTCAAACAGGCAAACACGAAATCCTCAGAGTGATGGTGTCCACAAAGAAGGCTATGAGACTTATCTAAAGCTACCTATATACTGCGCTCTGCTATATTACCCTTTTGTGATCACATGTACGGTACTTGTCCTCTCAGTGGGACCTGTATTTTTTATTGATCTATGCCAATAAAGGCTTTTATACTTCCCATTTGGGTTTAACTACACTATGTGGAGCTTCTTTTTTATTTTTTCCATGTTCCATCATATGAATACTTTCTCTCACCACTTTCTATGATGAGTCTCCATTTCCTGTGCATCTTGTCCTGGATAATACCAAATGACGTGGAATAGTAACGTTTTCTCCAAAGTCTCATCGCCTTCTTTGTGGGCACCATCACTCTGAGGATTTTGTGTTTGCCTGTTTGACATACCATCGTCTGGTGTGTGTGCCCACCACGTCTGGTAAGACACCTTTCACACTTGTACGACTTTAAAGTCGTGCGATTTTCCCGCAATTTCTCAGGCGCGATTTTGCCGCGATTTGCGGCCGCGATTTCAATGAATGGCATATTATGATACTGTCTTATTGTTGGTGCAGGCAGCTAAACTTATTGGGCCAGATTCACAAAGCACTTACGCTAGAGTATCAGGAGATGCGCCTGCACAATTGGAAATATGCGCCTTCGTATGTATGCGCCGTATCCCCAAAACGTTATACGCCAGAAATCTAGACTTTTTCGTCTGACGTAATTTCGTCAGACAGCGGCACCGTGCGCGGAAAAAATGCACTAGACACACCATTGATTTGCTAGGCAAATATGCAAATGAGGGAGTTTTGGCAAACCACAAAAGTAAGTTTGTGCAGCGCAGGCTACGCGCTGTACGCATCAGCTGAACGTCCTGTCAAAAATTAGGCAATATAAAAGCAGGCTTTAAATTAGACAATCCGTCTACATGTCAGCTAATAAAGCAACACTGTTAGGGAAGAGCTGAGCAGCCACACTTGCAGGACAACAATCTGTATGCCAACATGCCAGGGGCATCCTTGCTCATAGCTATACTACTGACTTTAGATGAGCGCAGAAGGAGGAGGGCATGGAGGAGGGCACGGGAGAGGATCCAGGATCCTGACCGAGGGCCCGCACATCCTGACTAATGCCTGCTGTGGTAGCCTGCTGTTCATTTAGGCAATTGATCAGAGCCAGGGAGTTGCAGGCCATGTCCCCAAGTGTATCCTTTATGGAGGACAGGCTCTCCTCCATCCACCCCAAAGTCTGGCTGACCTGTCCCAGATGGCAGGTCTGAAGGGCCTGGATCTCAGGTTGGCAGGCAGAACCTCGGCCACCCCCCTAGTTTTATGGGTTGCCTTCCTGCCTCCAGATGAGGCTTGTGACCGGGGAGAAGGGGAGCCCCTTGGGAGGGGAGACCTGTTGGGGGAGTAGTGGGAGGGGCTACCCCTGATGGAGGCCTGGCTGCTGCCAGCCAAAGGGGAAGACTCCTCCAAAATAAATAAGCCATTCCCTGACATGCCCTCCAAATCAAACTCCTCCTCCTCAACCGTGGGGAAAAAAAACCTAGCTGCCCTGACCCAGTTCTGCTGCCATATTGGCACAGGTTCTCATTGATGGCCCGCTGCTGCGTGTGCAGCCGCTGCAGCATGGCCAATGTAGAGTTCCATCTGGTGGGCATGTCACAAATTAGGCGGTTCTTGGGCAGGTTGTATTCCCTTTGGAGGTCAGTCAGCCGAGCAGTGGCATTATATGACCTCCAGAAATGCACCCAGACTTTCCTGGCCTGCTTCAGGACATCCTGTAAGCCTGGGTACCTGCCCAAGAAAAGCTGCACCACCAAAGCACGTGGGTTTTCCCTGTCGCAGGGCAGAGAGGAGGTTGGTGCCATTATCGCTGACCACCATTCCAGGCTTTAGCTGGCGTGGCGTCAACCACCTCTGAGCCTGCCGCTGCAGAGCTAAAAGAACCTCTTCCCCAGTGTGGCTCCTGTCTCCCAAGCACACCAGCTCTAGCACCGCATGGCATCTCTTGGCCTGCATTCCTGCGTAGCCTCTCGTACGCCTACGGAGCACGGCTGGTTCTGAGGAAACATCAGCACAGAAAGAGGCCACAGAGGAAGACGAAGAGGAGGGGTTGGAGGAGAGAGGTGTGTCACAAGCAGTAGTAGTGTTTTGGAGGCTTGGTGGCGGAACAACCTCCAAAACTAGTGTACCTTGCCCTGCGTCCTTCCCAGCTGCCAGCAGAGTCACCTAATGGGCCGTAAAAGACAGGTAACGTCCCTGTCCATGCCTGCTGGACCATGAGTCAGCGGTAAGATGCACCTTACCACTGACTGCCCTGTCCAGCGAGGCATGCCATTGCCTTCCACATGCCGGTAGAGAGCTGGAATCGCCTTCCGTGAGAAAAAGTGGCGTTTTGGTACTTGCCACTGAAGTACTGCACATTCCACAAACTCACGGAAGGGGCAGAATCTACCAACTGAAAAGGTAGCAGTTGAAGTGCTAGCAATTTCGCTAAGCTAGCATTCAACCGCTGGGCATGTGGATGGCTGGGAGTGTACTTCTTTCGGCGCTGCAGCAGCTGTGGCAGGGAAATTTGTCTGGTACTATCATTAGATTGCCCGCATGTACTACCACTACTAGGTTGTGACACACCTATTTCTACAACTTCAGTGCAGGCTTCAGAGAGGACTGGGGGTCTAGAGGGGTTGGAGGTCACAGAAGGGCAAGGGGAGGTCCGCTTTGGTCTTTGGTGTGGGTTTTTCTGGTATGCTTGCCAACGAGTTGCATGGCAGGTCGACATATGTCTTGACAAGCATGTGGTGCCCAAGCGGGTGATGTTTTGGCCACGCGAGATACGCTTGAGACATATGTTGCAAACAGCAAAGGTACGATATAATGGACATGTTTCAAAAAAGGCCCACACCAAAGAACTTTTGCTGTACCGTTGAGACACCGCAGTGCCATGCGAAGATGTGCCACGTAAAGCAGTTGGTGTGCTGCCCTTAAGCTGACCCCTGCCTCTTTGGAGATGTGCCTGTGCCTCGTCCTCCTCCTACTCTTCCTCCTCCTCTCTCCTATCAGGCACCCAGGTAGAGTCAGTGACCTCATCATTAGTGTTGAGCAGAATATGCCATATTCGATTTCGCGATATATCTCGAATATATAGTCGAATATTCGAGAAATATTCGCTAAATACGAATATTCGTGATATTTTTTGGAAATTAAATTATTGCGAATTTTCGCTATTGCGATTTTTCGCTATTGCGATTTTTCGAGAAATGCGGAATGGAGCACTCTGATTGGCTCAGAATATTCGTGATATATTACAATACAAAATAATTGCGAATATTCGGCAAATGCGGAAGGAGCACTCTGATTGGCTCAGAATATTCGTGATATATTACAATATAAAATAATTGCGAATATTCGAGAAATGCGGAAGGAGCACTCTGATTGGCTCAGAATATTCGTGATATATTACAATACACAATAATTGCGAATATTCGAGAAATGCGGAAGGAGCACTCTGATTGGCTCAGAATATTCGTGATATATTACAATATAAAATAATTGCGAATATTCGAGAAATGCGGAATGGAGCACTCTGATTGGCTCAGAATATTCGTGATATATTACAATACAAAATAATTGCGAAATTTCGAGAAATGCGGAATGGAGCACTCTGATTGGCTCAGAATATTTGTGATATATTACAATATAAAATAATCGCGCGATATCGCTATTGCCGAATAATCGCATTGCGATTTTTCGGCAATATAAAATGAGCGCTGCAGCTACTCGGCCCAAGGTCTCTAATCATACCAGCAATGCTTTTAGACGTCGATGGGGATCTCTAGGATGTGATCTGTTCTAAAAAAAAAAATGAAAAAATTCGAATATTCGAAATAGCGAATATTCGCCGCGATATTCGTGTTATTCGCGAATACTCGAATATGCAATATTCGTAGCGAATATTCGCAATGCGAATATTCGTGAGCAACACTACTCATCATCCCCTCCCTCCTCATCATCACTGTCGAAAACCTGGCAGTATGCTCCAGCTGGGGGAACATCACTCCCAGATTGCTGTCCCTCTCGGCCACCCCCTCTCCCTGGGCTCACATAAATGCCTTCCTCTATCTGTGTTCCGTCATCGGAGTCTTCAAAACGCTGCGCATCTTCCTGCAGCATGTATCCAACACTGTGTTGAAACAGTTCGGGGGACTCCTCAGGAGGACATGGTGGGACTAGGGAAGGATTGTGTGAAGCCATTGTGCAGAGGGAAGAGGACGCCTTGGCAGCTGCTTTGCCAGACAAACTTAGATCAGTCTGTGTGAAAGAGGATGAGGAGGATGAGGACGGCCTGGTCATCCAATCTACTAATTTCTCTGCATGTTGAGGCTCAACACGGCCAGCTCCAGAAAAGAAGGACGAGCAGCCATGGCCACAGCCATGCTGTGCTGAAGAGGATGAACCACATCCACCACCAGCGTTACCTCTAGATGCAGAGCCTGCTCTGCCTCTCTTTGTTGTCCGTTTAGACATATTTATGCGTTCAGGTGCTATGTAACAGCACACGCGCAGTGACAACAACTGCGTTTAGGTGGTATTAAACAGCACACGCGCAGTGACAACAACTGCGTTCAGGTGCTATGTAACAGCACAAGCGCAGTGACACCAAATACGTTCAGGTGGTATGTAACAGCAAATGTGCCGTGACACCAAATGCGTTCAGATGGTATGTAACAGCAAACGCACAGTGACACCAACTGCGTTCAGGTGCTATGTAACAGCACAAGCGCAGTGACACCAACTGCGCTCAGGTGGTATGTAACAGCACATGTGCAGTGACACCAAATGCGCTCAGGTGGTATGTAACAGCAAACGTGCAGTGACACCAAATGCGCTCAGGTGGTATGTAACAGCAAACGTGCAGTGACACCAAATGCGCTCAGGTGGTATGTAACAGCAAACGTGCAGTGACACCAACTGCGCTCAGGTGGTATGTAACAGCAAACGTGCAGTGACACTAACTGTGCAGTGACACTAACTGCGCTCAGGTGGTATGTAACAGCACAAGCGCAGTGACACCAACTGCGTTCAGGTGGTATGTAACAGCACACGTGCAGTGACACCAAATGCGCTCAGGTGGTATGTAACAGCAAACGTGCAGTGACACTAACTGCGCTCAGGTGGTATGTAACAGCACAAGCGCAGTGACACCAACTGCGCTCAGGTGGTATGTAACAGCACACGTGCAGTGACACCAAACGCGCTCAGGTGGTATGTAACAGCAAATGTGCAGTAACACTAACTGCACTCAGGTGGTATGTAACAGCAAACGTGCAGTGACACCAACTGCGTTCAGGTGCTATGTAACAGCACCAGCGCAGTGACACCAAATGCGTTCAGGTGGTATGTCACAGCACACGTGCAGTGACACCAACTGCGCTCATGTGGTATGTAACAGTAAACATGCAGTGACACCAAATGCGCTCAGGTGGTATGTAACAGCAAATGTGCAGTGACACTAACTGCGCTCAGGTGGTATGCTGCATCAGAGCCAATCAGAATAACTCGAATATTCGGCAAAAGGAATATTGCGCGATTTTCTTCTCCGCCCTTCTTTTGCATCAGAGCCAATCAGAATAACTCGAATATTCGGCAAAAGGAATATTGCGCGATATTCCTTTTGCCGAATATTCGAGTTATTCTGATTGGCTCTGATGCAAAAGAAGGGCGGAGAAGATAATCGCGCAATAGGAATATTGCGCGATTATCTTCTCCGCCCTTCTTTTGCCCCCTTATTCTCCTTTCTTTTAAGTAGAGTTAGTGTAGAGTTAGTGTTTAGTGCATATTAGTTTAGTAATACAGGAAATGATCTCCGTTTATGAGAATTTCGCAATCATTTTCGCATTAGCGAAATTTCGCAAACATTTTTTTGGATAAAATATCACGAATATTCGATATTAGCGAATATTCGCGAATATTCTTCTATATATTCGCGCAATATCGCAAAATCGAATATGGCGTATTCCGCTCAACACTAATTGCCACTGCGCTGCGCCGGTACATGCCTTAATTGGTGCGCTGGATGAAGCCTTAATTAGGCGCATGAACCGGCGTAGCACAGCAGCGCAATGCAATTGATAAGTAAAGCCGCCGCCGAACTCCCTGTTAAAGTCTATGGGGGAAATCTTAATTGTTAATTTTAAAGGCTAATCTGCAAGTTTTGTCCTAAAAAGTGTTTGGGGACCTCAGTCCTGCTTTTTTTTTTTTTTTAAACGGCCATTTTTTCGGGAGCAGTGATTTTAATAATGCTAAAAGTGCAACAATAAAAGTGTAATTTTTCTTTAAATTTCGTACCATGGGAGAGGTGTAATGTCAGCATGTGAATAAGCGCATGTTTCCCGTGGTTAGAAATGTCTCTGCACAAAATGACATTCTGACTCGCGGCTTTAATGAATTGTCGGCTCCCGGCAATTGCAGGAGAATTCATTCATAAAAAACACAAACAAAAAAAGCGTGGGGGTCCCCCCAAATTCAATAACCAGACCCTTTAGGTCTGGTATGGATATTAAGGGGAACCCCGACGTCAATTTAAAAAAAAATGACGTGGGGTTCCCCCCAAATATCCATAACCAGACCCTTCAGGTCTGGTGTGGAATTTAAGGGGAACTCCACCCCAAATTTAAAAAAAAATGGCGTGGAGTCCCCCCTAAAATCCACACCAGACCCCTTATCCGAGCACGTTGACCTGGCCGGCCGCAGAAAAGAGGGGGGGACAGAGTGCGGCCCCCCTCTCCTGAACCGCACCAGGCCACATGCCCTCAACATTGGGAAGGTGTTTTGGGGTGCCCCCCAAAACACCTTGTCCCCATGTTGATGAGGACAAGGGTCTCTTCCCAACAACCCTTGCCCGGTGGTTGTGGGGGTCTGCGGGCAGGAGGCTTATCGAAATCTGGAAGACCCCTTTAACAAAGGGGCCCCCCAGATCCCGCCCCCCCCGTGTGAAATAGTAATGGGGTACATTGTACCCCTACCATTTCACGAAAAAAAAAAGTGTCAAGTGTAAAAAACGACAAGAGCCGGTTTTTGACAAGTCCTTTATTAGCTTCTTTCTTCTTCTTTTCTTCTTTCCTTCGGGTTTCTTCTTCCTTCTTCTTCTTCCTCTGCTTCTGTCTTGGGTCTTCTATTCCCGCATCTTGACCGGCGTGTTCTTACATCTTCTTCTCCTTCCGCTGTCCTTCTCGTCCGGAGCCGCCGCTTCCAATTGAAATCCCCGCTGTCTGCTTTCTGACATGTGACCACGCCCCCCTCTGACGCACAGGCACCACACGGGGACTTTCCTAAGAGCTTGCCCGTGGCGTCAGAGGGGGGCGTGGTCCGGCAGACAGCGGGGATTTCAATTGGAAGCGGCGGCTCCGGCGAAGAAGAACCAGAAGAAGAAGATGCAGACGAGAAGGACAGCAGAAGGAGAAGAAGATGGAAGAACATTCTGGTCAAGATGAGGGAATAGAAGACCCAAGACAGAAGCAGAGGAAGAAGAAGAAGGAAGAAGAAACCCGAAGGAAAGAAGAAGAAAGAAGCTAATAAAGGACTTGTCAAAAACTGGCTCTTGTCGTTTTTTACACTTGACACTTTTTTTTTGTGAAATGGTAGAGGTACAATGTACCCCATTACCATTTCACACAGGGGGGCGGGATCTGGGGGGCCCCTTTGTTAAAGGGGTCTTCCAGATTTCGATAAGCCTGCTGCCCGCAGACCCCCACAACCACCGGGCAAGGGTTGTGGGGAAGAGACCCTTGTCCTCATCAACATGGGGACAAGGTGTTTTGGGGTGCACCCCAAAACACCCTCCCAATGTTGAGGGCATGTGGCCTGGTGCGGTTAAGGAGAGGGGGGGGCCGTGCTCTGTCCCCCCCTCTTTTCTGCGGCCGGCCAGGTCAACGTGCTCAGATAAGGGGTCTGGGGTGGATTTTGGGGGGGACTCCACGCCATTTTTTTTTAAATTTGGGGTGGAGTTCCCCTTTAATTCCACACCAGACCTGAAGGGTCTGGTTATGGATATTTGGGGGGAACCCCACGTCATTTTTTAAAGAATTTTTTTTTTTAATTTGTTTTATGACTTAATCTTTCACAATTGCCGGGAGCCGACAATTCATTATTGCCTCGAGTCAGTTTTAAACGACTTTTTTCTTCAGAATGTCACTTTGTGCAGGGACATTTCTAACCATGGGAAAAGTGCGCCTTTTCACATGCTGACATCCCCCCCCATGGTACGAAATTTAAAAGAATGTTTCAAATGACGTGGAGTTCCCTTCAAATTCCATTACAGGCCCTTCAGGTCTGATATGAATATTAAGGGGAACCCCGCCGTCATTTTTTGGAAAAAAATGACGTGGGGTCCCCCCCAAATATCCATAATCAGACCCTTCAGGTCTGGTGTGGAATTTAAGGGGAACTCCACCCCAAATGTAAAAAAAAAATGGCATTGATTCCCCCCTAAAATCCACACCAGACCCCTTATCCAAGCACGTTGACCTGGCCGGCCGCAGAAAAGAGGGGGGGACAGAGCGCGCCCCCCCCCCTCTCCTGAACCGCACCAGGCCACATGCCCTCAACATTGGGAGGGTGTTTTGGGGTGCCCCCCAAAACACCTTGTCCCCATGTTGATGAGGACAAGGGTCTCTTCCCCACAACCCTTGCCCGTGGTTGTGGGGGTCAGCGGGCAGGAGGCTTATCGAAATCTGGAAGACCCCTTTAACAAAGGGGCCCCCAGATCCGGCCCCCCTGTGTGAAATGGTTATGGGGTACATTGTACCCCTACCATTTCACGAAAAAAAAGTGTCAAGTGTCAAAAACGACAAGAGCCGGTTTTTGACAAGTCCTTTATTATATTCTTTCTTCTTCTTTTCTTCATTCCTTCGGGTTTCTTCTTCCTTCTTCTTCCTCGGCTTCTGTCTTGGGTCTTCTATTCCCGCATCTTGACCGGAATGTTCTTCCATCTTCTTCTGTTTCCGCTGTCCTTCTCGTCCGCATCTTCTTCTTCTTGTTCTTCTTCGCCGGAGCCGCCACTTCAAATTGAAATCCCCGCTGTCTGCCGGACCATGCCCCCCTCTGACGCCACGGGCAAGCTCTTAGGAAAGTCCCCATGTGGTGCCTGTGCATCAGAGGGGGGCGTGGCCACATGTCAGAAAGCGGGCAATTCAATTGGAAGCGGCGAGTCCGGCAAAGAAGAAGCTTCGCACAAGCTTCCAATTGAATTGCCCGCCCTCTGACATGTGACGACGCCCCCCTCTGACGCACATGCAGCACATTCCTAAGAGCTTGCCCGTGGCGTCAGAGGGGGGCGGGGTCCGGCAGACAGCGGGGATTTCAATTGGAAGCGGCGCCTCTGGCGAAGAAGAACCAGAAGAAGATGCGGACGAGAAGGACAGCGGAAGGAGAAGAAGATGTAAGAACACACCGGTCAAGATGCGGGAATAGAAGACCCAAGACAGAAGCAGAGGAAGAAGAAGAAGATGGAGGAAGAAACCCGAAGGAAAGAAGAAAAGAAGAAGAAAGAAGCTAATAAAGGACTTGTCAAAAACCGGCTCTTGTCTTTTTTAACCCCTTACATTATTTTTTTGGGTGAAATGGTATGGGTACAATGTACCCCATTACCATTTCACACAGGGGGGGGGCCGGGATCTGGGGGGCCCCTTTGTTAAAGGGGTTTTCCAGATTTCGATAAGCCTCCTGCCCACAGACCCCCACAACCACCGGGCAAGGGTTGTGGGGAAGAGACCCTTGTCCTCATCAACATGGGTGCCCCCCAAAACACCCTCCCAATGTTGAGGGCATGTGGCCTGGTGCGTTTCAGGAGAGGGGGGGGCGCACTCTGTCCCCCCCTCTTTTCTGCGGCCGGCCAGGTCAACATGTTTGGATAAGGGGTCTGGTGTGGATTTTAGGGGGTCTCCACGGCATTTTTTTTTTAAATTTGGGGTGGAGTTCCCCTTAAATTCCACACCAGACCTGAAGTGTCTGGTTATGGATATTTGGGGGGAACCCCACGTCATTTTTTTTTTAAATTGACGGCGGGGTTCCCCTTAATATCCATACCAGACCTAAAGCGTCTGGTTATTGAATTTGGGGGGACCCCCATGCTTTTTTTTGGTGTTTTTTATGAATAAATTCTCCTGCAATTGCCGGGAGCCGACAATTCATTGTTGCCGCGATTCTGTTTTAAACGGCTTTTTTCCTTCAGAATGTCACTTTTCACATGCTGACATTACACCCAGGGCCGCCATCAGGGGGGTACAGGCAGTACACCTGTAAGGTGCCCGGGGGGCCGGAGGTGCCCAGATGCCTGGAGGCCCCCAGGGCCCCAGATGGTAACCCCCCTCTTTTTTTTTTATATATATTTTTTAATATTTTTTTTATTATTTTTTATTAAAGGGACAATTTTTTGTATTTATTTTTTTAGCAGTCCGGAGGTCCCCAGGGGCCCAGAGGCCCACAGGGCCCCGGGTGGCAACCCCCCATATTTTTTTTATTAAAGGGCCAATGTTTTTTTTTAGAGGTCTGGAGGTCCCCAGTGGCCCGGAGATCCCCAGGGCTCCAGATGACAACCCCCCTTTTTTTTTAAAAAAATACAAAAAATGATATATTTTTATATTTGTTTTAGTTATTTTTTATTATTATTAAAGGGCCCAGAGGGCCCCAGATGACAACCTTTTTGCTTATAAAAATGTTTTAAACATTTTATATTTTCTTTATTTTTTTTGTAGATATAGATATATTTTTAGTAAAAGGCTCAGAGGTCCCCAAATTTTTTATTTTTTTTAAAAAAAAAAAATCATTTTTTTAAAGTGTATTTTGTGCATGAAGTCGAGAGAGAGGAGCTGGACTTGGGAGTAGTCAGACCCTCCCCCCGGAGGCAATCGCCATCCTTCTCCATGCCCCCGGTGGCAATGGCGGGTGTGAGGGGGGCCTCCCACTCACCCCGCCCTACCAGCTCCACTTGGGAGCCCGACTGAAAAAATGAAAGCATGAGAGCTGTTTTCTTTATTTTTTTCCCCCTGAACTGATGAATTACAACCTGAAGGGGAGGTCTTATTGAATTTTTACGTAACAAATAGTGTTGACTTAGAGATTGGACTTGAATCCAGACTCTTTAAATTCCAGACACATTTTAAGGCCACTGATAGAAACAGTTTTATCCCCACTGACAGTTGCCACCATAAAAGTTGGCTCAATTCTGTCCCATGTAGTCAGTTCCTGCGGCTACGTAGGAACTGCACCAACGATGACGCCTATTTTTCACAGGCTTCTATGCTCAAAAATAGATTTGTGGAAAAGGGCTATGACACCATGGCAGTGGATGCAGAATTACAAAAAGTGGCATTAATAGAACGTAATTCATTATTGATGGAGAAAGCCCCACGAGAACAGGATGACTCTTTTAAGTTTTCCATGATCACTGCATATTCTAATCAATACAGGGATATTAAAACCATTATCGATAGACATTGGGATATACTTAAGAGTGATAAAGTTCTAGGACCCACCCTACCAGATAAGGCTAAAATCATCTTTAGAGGGGCCCCCACGCTCAGGAACAGTATTGCTCCCAATGTCATCGATCCTCCATGTCGCCCAGAGTTCTTTCAAGATATGAAGGGATATTACCCGTGCAAGAAATGCAGTGTTTGCTTGGTTAATACTAATGGACGATCCAAATCTCTGAAGTTCAGGTCCACTAACACGGGCCGCAGTTATCCCATCAAATCTTTCTGCACTTGTGCCACTACTCATGTGGTATACCTTATCACCTGCCCGTGCGGAAAGCAGTACGTTGGTCGTACCATACGGGCCTTTTCCGTACCGGTAGGTGAACATGTTGCCAAAATTGTGGGTGGTAGCACCAAACATACGGTCCCACGACATTACAGGGAATGCCACCAACGTAACCCTAAGGGTACCCAGTTTTTGATAATCGACAAATATGTACCACCTTGGAGGGGAGGAGCTAAAATGAGAGGGGTCTCCCGATTAGAGGTCTATTGGATATATGAATTGCGCACTTATGTGCCATATGGCCTCAATGTCGAATGGGACATAAATGCCTTCATTAATAAGTCTTGATGTCTTGTTTTTCCATGTGCCCCTACTCTGTCACGGCTCCTTATTTTTATTTTTTATTTTTTATTTTTTTATTTTATACATTTTTATCTTTTTATTTTTTATTAAAGTTTCATAGACTTTTTTTATGACACACAGTTTTACTAGACTGTAGTTGCCATATATACACTAACCACGGATTTAAATCCCATGACCGTGTACAGTATTACATTTTTAACTCACAGGTTTATTCTCTTTTTCCCTGTCATATTTGAGTGATCAGCACTATTTGTCATCTTAATAGGTGACTCTGATTTGTTGCCTGACACTGAGATTTATTTATATTCCATCCCCCCGATTTTTGTTTTTTATATATCCATCCCTGTGTACTTGATTCTAGCCTGTGCTGGCCTTGCTGGCACATTGTGGATTTGTTAGCCCAAGTGTCAGCTTTGTGCGTGAACACGCCTGATGGGTTCACATGATCCTCATGTGACCATACATCTGACGATGCGTTCCGGCCTCTTTTGTTACCATGAGGCTTGGAGCACACTCAGTCATCACGAGGGCGGACGCGCTGTGATGACAGCTTAGCATCTGCCTACGTTCGACGCTCAGACGGCGCTATTCCTGTACGTTCTGACGTCATTTTCTCTATACGTCCAGCGCTGCTCTCCAATTGGCCCTTCAGAGCGAGTCCTGGAATGCACGCCGTTTACACGCTACCTCCATACCCGGAAGTCATCTGTAACCAGTGATTTTGTGAAGCTGGAGCCGTGATTAAGGTAGGGGGGCTTGGCTATATATTGTGTCTTATTATAGCAGTCGGTCAGCACCCCAGATGATGATCGTTTGATCGAAACGCGTCGGGTCTTCTGCTGACTTTACTGCTAGACGTTTTTACATGCTTTTGATATGTCTGCTGAAATGTGAGTGCAACCAACTGTATTTTGGGTATTACAGTAAAATTACCATACGTTATTACACTATGTTTGCATCCATTTCTTTCTTCCCTTAATCGTTGCATCTGAGCATTCTGGATCCTCTGTAATGAGCCTACGAGTCTCATATATTCAGTCCTGGTGTTGTTACATCTTTCTTGGTCTCTCACTTACCGTATGAGGAGTTGATTCATACTCAAAACTCATCCCTGTTTTCCAATGGAAGGTTGATGTCCGGATATCATCATAACAAGCCTGATTGACTCATTAAGTGTATACTTAGCTGAGTCCACGCTTTCTGGTAAGCCTCCTATTCTCTCTGGTGGTGGATCTGCTATCAAAACTTTCTTCACCTATTGTCACATTTTTTGGACACTTTGAATCAAATCCAATTTTTTTTTAGACTTATCTCTTTACACATTCAATCGATATGACTATTTTGAACACTTGGTGATTTGTTTATGTGTTGCTTCACGTACTATATATATTATTTCATTTCATATTTATATGATGCTTTGCAGTGTTATATTATTATTTCTTACATAATTTTAGCGCTACACTTTTTGTTTTCCTATTTGTTTCCTGTTGCAGTTCTGTTGTGTTGGCAGCTTTTTTTATGTTTAGCTAGGTAGCGCGATGTTATATGCACTTTTGTATATATATTTTTTTATTCCATCAAGTTAAACCATGGAATTAAAGTGGTGGTGTGGTGGGTTAAAGGGGAAGGGATGGTATTTTATAACTCAATTACCACTAAATTCCTGTGCTAGGCGTGGGGTTATCATAGTAATCCTGTGTACTCCATCAAGCCCTTTTGTTTAACATGAGATCGTCAGAATAATACAAAGGAAACACAAACAGCTCATTTTACCATGGTGGCAGCCCAGCTCACACTCAGTCCCCTGTAGTGCCAGCAAGACCCTTTAGTATAACATTATCCCATTGGTTAACTGTCTATATAAATTTTGTATTCATATACAATACAGCAGAGTACACATAATTTGCATACGTTATTAGAAATCATTTTTACATATATGAACATTGTGTTATTATAGGAGCTCCTCTACCATCTGTGCGCCCCAAGCGCACAAGGCGACAGGCCGCAGAGGAGGAGGAGGAGGAGGAGGAGGAGGATGAAGAGGAGGAGCAGGAGGAGGATGCACAGGAGGAGCAGGAGGAGGATGCACAGGAGGAGAGGGATGAGGAGCAGCCAGGGCCCTCCCAGTGTTTACCACCCCCAGCTCCTGTTGAGGAGCAAGAGGAGGAGCTGCAACCCCCCCCCCAAACGCCTGGTGAATCGGGTGATGGAGAAGAGGAGCAGGAGGATGAGATGGTTCCTGTGAGCCCCAGGCAGGAGGGTAAATATGTGCACAAAGATGAATAACATTTCAACAATAAGATGTAGATATAAAAATGGACAGCATTTAATCCTATTTTTTTTTTTCTTATATCCTAACAGTTTTCAAAAAGATGGAGGAAAATTACTGTCTCATCCAGAGGACCAATGAGAAAATCCTCTCAAATCGCCGGAAAATGCGATTATTAGACCTCCAAAACCAACAGCTGGAGCAACAGCAGAGGAAGAATTTGGATGCGATGGCTGAGCTTCACAAGCTCATGCAAAAATACATGTAATTTTTTTTCTTGTAATAAAAAATGTTATTCTTTTAACCACTTGCCGACCAGCCGCCGCAGTTATACGGCGGCAGGTCGGCACTCCTGCGCCCCCCGCTCGCCCCCGGGTCCCGTGCGTGTGCCCGGCGGGCGCGATCGCCGCCGGGCACACGCGATCGCTCGTTACAGAGCGGGGAACGGGAGCTGTGTGTGAAAACACACAGCGCTCGTTCCTGTCAGCGGGGGAAACGCTGATTTTCTGTTCATACAATGTATGAACAGAAGATCAGTGATTCCCCCTAGTGAGGCCACCCCCCCCATACAGTTAGAACACACTAGGAACACACTTAACCCCTTCCCCGCCCCCTAGTGTTAACCCCTTCACTGCCAATGGCATTTTTATAGTAATCCAATGCATTTTTATAGCATTGATCGCTAAAAAAATGCCAATGGTCCCAAAAATGTGTCAAAAGTGTCCGAAGTGTCCGCCATAATATCGCAGTACCGAAAAAAAACGCTGATCGCCGCCATTACTAGTAAAAAAAAAAATAATAATAAAAATGCCATAAAACTACCCCCTATTTTGTAAACGCTATAACTTTTGCGCAAACCAATCAATAAACGCTAATTGCGATTTTTTTTACGAAAAATATGTAGAAGAATACGTATCGGCCTAAACTGAGGGAAAAATATTTTTTTAAATATATTTTTGGGGATATTTATTATAGAAAAAA
This sequence comes from Rana kukunoris, assembly GCA_029574335.1. Lineage (NCBI taxonomy): Eukaryota > Metazoa > Chordata > Amphibia > Anura > Ranidae > Rana > Rana kukunoris. The sequence goes on from CM056052.1 coordinate 366,286,235, forward strand.
GTAAAAAATATTGCATTTTTTTCAAAATAGTCGTTCTGTTTTTGTTTATAGCGCAAAAAATAAAAACCGCAGAGATGATCAAATACCACCAAAAGAAAGCTCTATTTGTGGGAAAAAAAGGACGCCAATTTTGTTTGGGAGCCACGTCGCACGACCGCGCAATTGTCAGTTAAAGCGACGCAGCGCCGAATCTCAAAAAGTGCTCTGGTCTTTGGACAGCAATATGGTCCGGGGCTGAAGTGGTTAAAATGTTTCCTTTCTTATTGAGATTGTTAGGTTTTTCAACACATCTAACTTCATAATAACCAAAAACATACTATTATTTTATTTAACACAAACCTAAGACAAACTAAAATACACAGACACTACTGACACAAACTAAACTGTTAAAAAATTACTATAACAAAAGCTACAATATATATATAGATATAGAGAGAGAGAGCAAGAAAGAGAGAGAGAGTGCTGATTTGCTCTTGCAGACAGGCTAATGGTTGCAGTATAAAGGCCGCAAACGAGGGTTTAACATAAAGTTCAGTCTTTTAGTCACACTTGCTGTTACGATCTGGTCTGGTAGCTTGTAGCGGAGGCTGTTGGTGGATCCGCTGTGCCAGAGAGGTCATGAAGGCAGCAGCAGTAGTATTAAAATATAATGTAATTATCACACAGGCAACATTTACAAGCAGTAGTGGTAATAGTACTAGATATCATCTAAACACTTGGGCAAGACTTGACAGCAGCAGTAGTGGTAATAGTAGTATATAGTGTTAAATAACTCATGACATAGGTGTTGTGAGCAGCAGCAGTAGTAGTAATAGTAGACAATATAGTGTCAAATCACTCGGGCAAGGGTGGAGGGAGAGCCAAGGAGAGGGAATGAATGACAAGGGACCCTTCAGCGCCCTGAACCGACGGCGTGTGCCAGAAAGTCACCGCCGATCCAGGACTCATTCATCTTGATGAATGTGAGTCTGTCCACGGAGTCTGTGGACAGACGGGTCCTCTTGTCCGTGACCACCCCACCTGCCGCGCTGAATGTTCGCTCAGATAGTATGCTGGAGGGGGGGAAAGACAATAACTCCAGCGCATACTGAGCGAGCTCGCGGCAGGTGTCCAATCTGGCAACCCAGTACTCCATGGGGTCGTCGGTGCTCATACTGTCAGAAGCACCGACGGACCCCATGTAGTCTGCCGCTGGTGGTGACTGCTGCTGCTGCTGCTGGTACTGGGTCGCTCAGATTGGAAGAACATCCTCATCTCACCCATTAGGTCCCCTGCTCGGCTGCTGCTGGGTGCAGCCACCTGCTGGGTGAGATGAGGGGGGACAACTGGAGACCGGGGAGTTGCCTGCTCCAACCGGCTGACTATGCATGCCTGCAGTTCCTCCATCCGGTGCTGCCTCCGGCTGGCTGGGAGGAACTGCTCCAGTTTCCCCTTGCATCTTGAATCTAAAAGGGTGGCCATCCAAAATTCATCCCTCTCCTTGATAGTCTTAACCCGGGGGTCCCTCCTAAGGCATCTCAGCATGTGGGCAGCCATGGGGAAGAGCACAGCCCGCTGTGACTCCTCATGGCTGACCGGGTCCATGACGTCTGAGTATTCATGCTGGAGGCGCTGCTGCTTGCGCTCAGAGATGCCCAACCCCCGGACTATCGGTGCCCCCAACACCGGCTCTCCCTCCTGACCAGGCCCTGACTCCAGGAAGTCACCAGTAACCTCCTCATCATCATCATCCTCCTCCTCCTCGTCCTGGGCCTGGTCTTGGTGGAGCAGTGTTGCCTCCTCCTGCTCCACCAAGGCACACTCCCCAGCTTCGAGCAGGCGATCTAGTGCCCTGTCCAGCAGGAACACTATAGGGAGCACGTCATTGAGGCCGACATGCTCCCTGCTGACCATCTTGGTCGCCTGCTCAAAAGGGGCCAACACATGGCAGACCTGGTGTATCTGCCCCCACTCCGCACTGGTGATGTACGGGAGTGTGTTTGTGATGGCCTGGCAGTGCCTTGCTCCAGCAGGTATTCCTTCACCGCCCTTCACTGCTCCCACAACCTCTCCAGCATGTGGAGGGTGGAGTTCCACCGCGTCACACTGTCCACAATCAGCCTGTGAAGGGGCAGGCTGTCGCCCCGCTGCAACTTGGATGGGACGCGGTAGCGGTTGGGAGCGCCTGAAGTGGCTGGCAATCCTACGTACCCTTAGCACAATGTCACTCAACCCAGGATAGGTGCGCAGGAACTTCTGCACCACGAGGTTGAGGACATGTGCCAGACAGGGCACGTGGGTCAGACTGTCAGCCTGGAGGGCGGAGAGTAGGTTGCTGCCGTTGTCACAGACAACCATACCTGCCTGGAGCCTTCAGGGTGTCAGCCACTTCTGGACCTGAGCCTGAAGTGTGGTCAGCACTTCTTGTCCAGTGTGTCTCCGGTCCCCTAAACTAACAAGCTGGAGCACGGCCTGACAGCGCACGTGCCCCACACTTGAGTAGCTACGGGGGCGCTTGCTTTGAGGCTCAGCAGCTGCCGAGACAGTGGCTTGAGGGAGACCAGCAGTTCTCCCCTGGACACCCCGAGGCGGCACCACAAAATCTGATGCCGCCGATCCCTCCCCGGCGCCTCGGAGGGAAACCCAATGGGCCGTGAAGCTGATGTACCGGCCCTGCCCATGCCTGCTGGTCCAGCCATCCATTGTGGGATGCACCCTGTCGCTGACAGTGTGATCCAGCGACAGGGTTACATTCTGCACAATGTGCTGGTGTAGGGCAGGGACACCAGTCCTGGCAAAGAAATGGCGGCTGGGGACACGCCATTGGGGTTGGGCCTGCTCCAACATCTGCCTGAAGGGGTTGCAGTCAACAATGTTGAAGTGAAGCAGATGTTGGGCAATAACCCTTGCCAGGAGCCCATTGAGGGAACGCACACGTCGGTCTCCAGGGGGGAAGGGAGTGGTGCGTTCGAAGGCGTCGGAAAGCGACGCCTAGCGCTGGACGGCAGTGCAGGACACAGAAGAGGAGGGTGCTGCGGAAGTAGAGGTCTGGCTGCCGGTAACAGTACCTCTACTAGAGGGAGTGGGGGGGCATGACCTGCTGGGAACAAATGAAGCTGTGGCAGGGGCTGCTGCACCCTGCACACTTGTGGTGGTGGTGCTGCTACCACCACCATGCTTCATCTGGTCATACTCCTGCCAGTGGTTGATTCGCAGATGCTGGTTCAGAGCTGTGGTACCCACCCGAGCCAAGCACTTCCCTCTCTTCACCCTGGGACGACAGATATGGCAGATGGCTATGGTCTGGTTATCTGCTACCAGGGTGAAGTAGGCCCAGACAGGTGACTTCAGCGCCGCCCTCCTGTCAGATGGGGTGCCGCTGACTTGCACCTGCTGGGACTCGGTGCGCACAGGTGGAGCTGCCTGCTGCTGCTGCTGCTGACACCTCCTGCTGCCATCACCAGTGGAGACCCTGACGCTGGTCTCCCTGGTGACCTGGCGCACCGTTTCCCCAGGGTGCCTACCTTCCTCGTCGTCACTGCTGCTGTGAACCGACAATCAGGTGGCACCCATGTTGGGTCACCCTCCTCTTCGCCCCCAGATATGTCACACCCAGGGCTGAAATGTGGTGGTCTGAGGGAAACAGCTGAAAAACCAAAAACACCAGCACCACTTGGAAGGGATGTCTCTGGGATACTGACAGCAGGTACCCCATCCTCCTCCTCCATCATCCCTCCCCACAGAACTGGATGTCTGCCTGATGCAGGACCTCCCCCAAGATATCCCTCTCACTGTCGCTGTCAAACAGTAAGAGGCTGGACCCTTGGGGGCTGGGGGCGGGTCCTAAAGGCACCTGTGTACTGGTGGTGCTACTGGGAGTCGGGACTGACGACTCTGTGGCACTGCTGTGCCCCATATACTCCAACACTACTGGAGCATGAGAAGGCAATATCGGGCGGCTGCCCGAAGGAAAAAACTTGCGGATGAGGCGGACTCCCCTTCCACCTGATCCACTACCACTAGTAGGGGCGCGAGAGGTACCCCGTGCTGGCAGCGACCCAGCACTGGGAGTAACTTACCTACCCCTGCTGCCACAGCCACGGCCACGTATGCTGCTCATACTTGCTGATGTGGGGGGGGGAACTTTATTGGGGGGGGAAATGTGAGAAAGGAGTGTTTTTTTTTTTTTTTTTAGCAAGACAGGCACGCAGACAAAGACGCAGACAAAGACGCAGACAAAGACGTAGACAGCTACTAAACTAGAATAAAACTACTACAACTAAAAAATTTGGAGTAATTCGATATGCGCCACGGAACTGTGAAGATGCGCCGTCGTTTCTATGTGGCCGTACCCACCAAACTAGATGCGACAGAAAACGGGCCATTTCCGATCAGCTTAACTTTCCGACGCCGGAGTCTCGTCAGCGCATAATTTCGTTTGGCGCATCAGTCGCGCCTATTGATTTCCCCTGCAAATATGCAAATGAGGGAGATTTCCCGATTCACGAACGGATTAGCACCATACGCTGGCTACATGCGCCGCGCGTATCTCGTCCGTCCGGCGCAAAGTTATTTCTACAAAAAGCTGCTTTATCTTTACTCCAGACGGCCTTAGGTCAGCAGGAGAGCAGCTACAGCAGCAGCGTTACCGACGAAACTAGAAAGCTGAACAACCACACTTGCAAGGACAACACCTCTGTGTGCCAACATGCCAGGGGCAGTCGCGGTCCTAGCACTAGTACTGGGTCCCCCAGAACGGAGTAGGCAGGCACGTGAGAGGATATACCGCACGCGCATGAGCCTCTTTGGCATGGGGGATGAGGAGGTGTATCGCCTCTTCAGATTCAGCCCAGATGCAATACTTGAACTAACCACAACCCTGCAGGGTGACATCACCAGCAAGACACACCACTCACAAGCAGTGCAGCCACTGGTGAAGGTACTGGCAACACTTCATTTCCTTGCCAGTGGATCATTCCAGCGTACAAGTGGAGTGGTGGCTGGGATGTCACAATCCTCCGTGAGCAGATGTGTGCACCAGGTTGTCCCTGCAATCCTCAGACGCATGTCCAACCAGTTCATCAGACCCACCACTGAGGAGCTGCGGCTGAAGGCAATGACAGATTTCTACAGCATTGCCAGATTCCCACGCACCGTGGGTGCCATTGATTGCACACATGTGGCCCTACAGCCCCCCAGTGCCACAGAGCACATATACCACAATCGGAAGCATTGGCATTCCATCAACGTACAGGTGATAGCTGATGCCCAATGCCTCATATGGCACGTACGTGCCAAAGACCCAGGGTCCAGCCATGACAGCTTCATATACCGTCAGAGCCCCATCCCAGCAGAATTCGAGCAGAACATGTATGGGGACAGCTGGCTGATTGGTGAGTGACATGGGTGGCAGGCATGACTATCCCCTCCCGTGATGCACATCAGAAGTGGCACATGCATGACTAACATCCTCCTGTCTTTTCCCTTACAGGTGACTCTGAATATGCACTGGGACCCCATCTCATGACTCCTTTCCGGAACCCCCAAACCAGAGGAGAGAGAAAATACAATGAAGCACACATCAAAACCCGTGCAGTGGTGGAGCAAACATTTGGGCTCCTGAAGTCCAGTTTCCGCTGCCTGGATAAGTCCGGGGGGACCCTATTGTATTCCCCTACCTTTGTGTGTCAGATCATCGGTGCATGTTGCATTCTGCACAACTTTGCAATGAGAAAAGGCCTGCAGATTGACATGCGTGATGACCTGACCCCCGACCCACACAGTCCCCACCTGCCAGAGGAGAACCAGTCTGCTGATGGAAGAGCAGTCAGGAGGGTCCTCGCCGTAGGCATCTTTGGACAATAAACCAAAACTTTTATCACACAGACAATGCACGCGTGTACACCACTGATGTCCCTAGATCACACACACCACATCCACATCGCATTGGATTAGCCCAAGTCCAGCATGTAGGACTTGGGAGCAGTAACGCCAGCGTCAAGGCCCCAATGATGTCACTGTCCATTCATACACCTTTCACACGTCATTCATACAGCCGTGGGGTTAACTTCACCACCACGGCCGAGGGTGACACCCCTTACTGGCAGGAGTGCCACCCTCTCACATTCACACACCATTCACACTGCAACGTGTGCAGTATAAAAAAATAAAAATCTCATAACCTGAGCATAATCACAAAGAAAATAACTCATAACTTGAGTATTAATAATAAAATAAAAATCTCATAACCTGAGCATTCACAAAAAAATATAAAAAAAACTCATGTCCTGAGCATCAAAAAAAAAAAAAAAAGACAAATTATCTGGGATGCCGGGGGCTTCTTCTGGCGGCCCCTCTCTGGCTCCTTAGCTGCCTGGATGGAGTGGGTGGGGGTGGGGGGGCATCTGGAGGTGGCTGATCCTCAGGTGGGCCACTCCTGGCAGGTGTGGCCTGCCTGCCCTCCAAGGCCACGGCAATCCGGCCAAGGTAAGAACTGGTCTGGGCCTGCACCCTGAGCTGCTGGGCCTGCATCCTGAGCTGCCGGGTGACCTGATAATGCTGGGCCCGCCGACTCAGCCTCCCCTGGTCCAGGATGGCAGCACTGTTTGCCTGGACGGCTGCCGTGAGGTCCCTTAGCTCACCCTGCACCTCCCCCAGACTGGTCACCACTGCAGCGCAGTTGCAGCTCACATCCTGCACTGCCGAAGACATCTGGGCCACGGAGCACAGGCTGTCAGCCACTCTGTCCAGGTGCCCAGCAATCTCCCCCATTTGCTGGGTCTGTCTGGCGTGATGCCTCGCCACCTGGTCCTGGACCAGATCAGACACCCCCCTGGTCTTATGGGTGGCCTTCCTGGGGCCAGTAGATGTTTGTCCCCGGGGGGATGGAGTCGCCCTTGAGGGGCTTCCTATAATGGGGGAGGGGATCTGAGAGGGTCCAGCAGAAGAGGAGGATTCCTCTAACAATAAAACAAAGTCCTGCTCTGCCCCAACAGGCTCCTCCTCAACGACCTCTGCATGTGTGGTGTGGCCACTCTCCTCCTCCACCTCGGTGTCTTCACCACCCAGGGGCACAGGCACTGGGTGCCGATGGGGGGATGGGGTGGACTGGCCGCCGACAGATGATGGCCCAGCTCCGTCATCTGTGGATGACACAAAGCAGACACATGTTGGTGGTCCCACACACTTGGCACATGTACCCTCCCCCCCCCACATGCAACACACCAAATAGGGGATAAAAAACACTTACCTGTCCTGGAGCCTTCCTCCACAGAATCAAAGCCTGGTACCCCCTCCAACTGCTCCCTGTCCAGGCAGCGGGCGACCACCTCCTCCTCTGTGGTCAGGCTGACCGGACATGGTGGACCACCACCTGTGCCCCTCTCATGGCTCCTAATGGTGGCCACCTTGCCACGGACCTTGCGCCGCAGATCATTTATTTTTTTTTGAATATCCCCAGCAGTCCGGGTGGAATACCCCAACACATTGACCCTGGCAGCAATGGTCTCCAGGATGCCCTACTTCCTCTCCCGGCTGGTCTTCCTACTTTTTTTGCCGTGGAGAAAATCATTAAACGTCTCCATCGCCGAGATGACCACAGAGACCTCCTGGGCATTAAAGTTGAGGTTCCTCCTCTCTCTGGGGGTAGCGGGAGCAGCCATGACAGTGCAAAAGTATCTTCCCTGGGGTGGGGGGAAACGGATATACTTTTGCGCCGGAATGGCGTTTCCGCTAGCGCTTTTATACGCGCAACGGAACACATTGCGCTGATGTTTCCCGTGAAGTGGTGCCGACGGAAGTTGTGAGCATGCGCACAAGGGGGCAAGTGAAGCCTCACTTACTGCGCATGCTCCGTGGATGATGCGCTGAACGTAAGCCTCTGCGCTGGGCTCCGCCCATCATTTACATATGATCACACCCACTTTCACTTGCGTCGGGTTACGCCAGCGCATTATCGTTACTCTGGCGCAAGTTTACGCGCAACTGCTATGTGAATAACAGTACTTGCGCCGAAAGTGTCGGCGGAGTAACGTAGGGCCAGATTCAGGTAGATGAGAGCATCTTTGCTCCAGAGTAACGCTTCTCATTTACGTTACTCTGACGACCCTTTCAGCGCAAGTACTGTTATTCACATAGCAGTTGCGCGTAAACTTGCGCCAGAGTAACGATAATGCGCTGGCGTAACCCGACGCAAGGGGAAGTGGGTGTGATCATATGTAAATGATGGGCGGAGCCCAGCGCAGAGGCTTACGTTCAGCGCATCAACCACGGAGCATGCGCAGTGAGTGAGGCTCCACTCGCCCCCTTTGTGCGCATGCTCACAACTTCCGTCGGCACCACTTCACGGGAAACGTCAGCGCAATGCCTTCCGTTGGGCGTTTAAATGCGCCCGTAGAAGCGCCATTCCAGCACTAAAGTATATCCTGCTCCCCCTCCCCGCAGTGATGTTACTTTTGTTCTGAGATGGCTGCTCCCGTTCCCCGCAAACACACAGGAGAAAGCTGAACTTTAATGGCCAGGAGCTGTCAGCCGTCATCTCGGCTATGGAGACCTATGATGTCTTCCTCCATGGCTGTAAAATTTGACAGACAAGCATGGACAGAGGTGTTGTCCTGCAAGTGGGGGTGCTCAGCTAGCTCTTCTCGTTGGTAACGCTGCTGTAGCTGCTCTCCTGCTGACCTGTGGCCATCTGGAGTAAAGATAAAGCAGCCTTTTGTAGAAATAACTTTGCGCCGGACGGACGAGATACGCGCGGCGCATGTAGCCAGCGTATGGTGCTAATCCTTTAGTGAATTGGGAAAAATCCCTCATTTGCATATTTGCAGGGGAAATCAATAGGCGCGACTGATGCGCCAAGCGAAATTAAGCGCTGACGATACTCTGGCGTCGGAACGTTCCGCCGGTCGCAAATGGCCCGTTATTGGGCGCATCTAGTTTGGTGGGTACGGGCACATAGAAACGACGGCGCATCTTCACAGTTACGCGGCGCATATCGAAATACTCCAGCGCAAGTGTTGCTGAATCTGGCCTGTAAATGAGAAGCGTTACTCCGGAGTAAAGAAACTCCCATCTACCTGAATCTGGCCCTAAAACTCTACTTACACAAACTTATATGACTAAACTAAAGCTAATTTTTTTTATTTATTTTTTATATACACAAAACACAGAGACTAAACACACACTAAACTAAGCTACCTTAAAGAAATGTACACTTACACTAACTACACAGAAATCTATCTAACACTAAGCTACACTAACCTGGACAAAACAACACAAATCTGAGCTTTTAGAACAGCTGTTGGGTCTTTTGCTTTGAAAAAAGCATTTGTTTTTAGAAGCAGGAAACTCAGAACTAAAAGCACTATAGGAAGCACACTGCTAAGCTCTAAGTTCGCAATTCACAGGAAAACAGCACAGAAACACTGCACTCTCTCTAGCCACCTTGTGAATCTGCACTGAAATACTGCTGGGAGTGATCTTATATAATGGTCGTGCAGGCAGGTTCCTATTGGTTGCTATGGAGGTTGCTAACCTCTGACAACTGTGGTAGGAGAACTCTGATTGGCTCTGATGCAAAAGAAGGGCAGAGAAAGTATTCGCGAATATTCGTAATATGAATATTCTCATTGCGAATATTCGGCAACATAAAAGGATCGCCTCAGCTACTCGGCCCAGGGTCTCTAATCATACCAGCAATGCTTTTAGACGTCGATGGAGATCACTAGGATGTGATCTGTTTTAAAAATAAATTTGAAAAAATACGAATATTCGCAATAGCGAATATTCACCGCGATATTCGAGTTATTCGTGAATACTCGAATATGCAATATTTGTAACGAATATTCGCAATGCGAATATTCGTGAGCAACACTGGTAACAAACATAAATAATAATAATTAAAACGCCCCTGTCCCTAGTAGCTCGCAGTCAGAAGCGAACACGCACCATTTTTTTTTCAGGTTACCAGTTTAGATTTACAGATGAGGTCTAGTGCTAAAAGTATTCCTCTCGCTCTTACGCACGCTATGATACCTCACATGTGTGGTTTGAACGATGTTTCCATATGTGGGAGGGCCTTAAATGTGTAAGTCCCGCCCACATATTTAACCCCCGTTCAAACCCCACATGTGAGGTATCATAGCGTACGTTAGAGCGAGAGCAATACTTTTGGCACTAGACCTCATCTGTAACTCTAAACTGGTAACCTGAAAACATAAAGAAAAAGTGTTGCCTATGGGTATTTTCAAGTACTGAATTTTGGCACCATTCCATGAGTGTGTGCAATATTAAAGCGTAACATGTTAGGTATCTATTTACTCGGTGTAACATCATCTTTCACATTATGGCCATAAATTGGGCTAACTTTAGTGTTTTCTTAATTTGTAACCACTTGAGCCCCAGACCATATTACTGGTCACTGACCGGGCCAGTTTTTGCATTTCAACACTGCGTAATTTTAACTGACAATTGCGCGGTTGTGCGACGTGGCTCCCAAACAAAATTGGCGTCCTATTTTTTCCCCCAACAAAATTGTATTTTTTTTTTGGTGGTATTTGATCACCTCTGCGTTTTTTCTTATTTTTGCTCGAACCAAAAATATAGCGACAATGTTGTAAATAAAAAGACAACTTTTTAACTGTTTGCTATAATAAATCTCCCCAAAATATATCAAAAACAAAATTTTGCCCTCAGTTTCGGCCGATACGTATTCTTCGACATATTATTGGTTCCAAAAAATCGCAATAAGCGTTTGATTGGTTTGGGCAAAAGTTATAAATAGGGGTTCATTTAATGTTTTTTTTAGGAATATATTTTTGTTTTACTAGTAATGGTGGCGATCATTGATTTTTATGGCTACTGTGACATTGTGGCGGACATATTTTTGTGAGCTTTGGCATTTTTCTAGCGACCAATGGTATACAAATGCATTGCTTACTATAAAATTGTCACTGGCAGGGAAGGGGTTAACACTAGGGGCGAGGAAGGGGTTGATTATGTTACCTGGGTGTGTTCTAACTGTAAAGGGGGTGGGACTGACTAGGGGAAATGACAGATCGCTGTTCATACATTGTATGGACAGACGAGCAGGCATTCCCCCCGCTGACAGGACCGGGATAAAGGGGAACTCCACACCAAATTAAAAAAAAAAAAACGGTGTGGGGGTCCCCCTCCAGGTGCACAACAGGCTCTTAGATTTGGTCTGGAACATAAGGGGTTAAACCCACGCCAAAAACGGCGTGTGGTTCCCCCTCAGATCCAGACCAAACCCTTATCCCAGGCACGCAGTCTAGCGGGACAGGAATGGGGGTGGGGACGAGCGAGCGCCCCCCCTCCTGAGTTGTACCAGACCTCATGCCCTCGACATGGGGGAGTGTGTGCTTTGGGGGAGGGGGGCACTGCCCCCCCCCCCAAAGCACTCTTGTCCCCATGTCGATAGGGACAAGAGCCTCTTCCCGACAACCCTGGCCGTTGGTTGTCGGGGTATGCGGGCGGGGGGCTTATCAGAATCTGAGAGCCCCCTCTAATAAGGGTGGCCAAAAACAGTGGGGAACAACGGGGGGCGGAGCCCCTCCTCGGTCTTCTAGCCATTTTCTGCCGGGGGGGGCTCCAGCCCCACACCGGTCTTCGCCGCTGCCTTCCGCCGGGGGGGGGAGATACCCACCGATGCTCTCCGCCATGTTCGGCTGGGCCCCCACCCCAAAATTAAGCTCTTTTACATCCGGGGGGCAGCCGAAAATGGTGGAGAACAACAGAGGGCGGAGTCCCTCCTCGGTCTCCACCGCCGCCTTCTGCGGGGGGCTCCTGCCTCCCGCGGGCTGATGGCTGTCTTCCGCCGGTGTAAAAACGGTGGAGAAAACGGTGGAGAACAACGGTCTTCGCCGCCGCCTTCCGCCGGGGGGGAGACACCCACCGATGCTCTCCGCCATGTTCGGCCGGGCCCCCACCCCAAAATTAAGCTCTTTTACATCCGGGGGGGCGGCGGAAAATGGCGGAGAACAACGGGGGCGTCGCCACTCCTCGGTCTTCTAGCCGTTTTCTGCCGGTGGGCTCCAGCCCCGCACCGGTCTTCACCGCCGCCTTCCGCCGGGGGGGGGGGACACCCACCAATGCTCTCCGCCATGTTCGGCCAAGCCCCCACCCCAAATTAAGCTTTTTGTGCATCCGGGGGGGCGGCCGAAAACAGCGGAGAACAACGGGGGTGTCGCTCCCCCTCGGGCATCTCCGCTTCTGCCTGGCTCCTCCTGGGGCCAGGGCTTCTTTCGCTGTCTTCCGCCGGAGGGCGCCACTCTCCGGGCTTCTTGTCGCTGTCTTCTGCCGTGGGGGAACCACCCGCGGGCTTTGTCAGCTTCTGCCTGGCTCCTCCGCGGGGGCCAGGCCTTCTCGTCGCTGTGTCGCCGTCTTCCGCCGCCGCCCCCTTCGACGTTTTCTGCCAGGATGAGGGTCGCACATCCCATCCCGGACTTTGACGTGGCGGGCTTCTCATCGCTGTGTCGCCGTCTTCCGCCGCCGCCCCCTTCACCACGAAGCTTCCTGCTTATGGGGGAGGGCAGCGGGCTTCAACATTTTCGGCCGGGATGAGGGTCGCACACCCCATCCCGGTCTTCTAGTCGTTTTCGCCGCCGCCCCCTTCATCACGAAGCTTCCTGCTTCTCGTCGCTGTCTTCCGCCGCGGGGTGACACTCGCGGGCTTCTTCGGCGACCTCCGCTTCTGCCTGGCTCCTCCGCTGGGGCCAGGGCTTGTCTCCGCTGTGTTCTTCCATTCGATGTTGACACGGCGAGGTCCGGCGCTGAAATGCCGACAGAGCGGTGGGCACCGACTTATATTGGAATAGGGCGTGGGCGTGGTTATGCCACCATGTAACCTTAACCCATGTGACATCACATTCCCATCATGCCCTGTGATGTCACATGGGTTAAGGTCACATGGTGGCATAACCACGCCTACGCCCAATGCCAATATAAGTCAGTGCCCGCTGCTCTGTCGGCATTTCAGCGCCGGACCTCGCCGTGTTAACATCGAATGGAAGAACACAGCGGAGACAAGCCCTGGCCCCAGCGGAGGAGCCAGGCAGAAGCGGAGGTTGCCGAAGAAGCCCGCGAGTGTCACCCTGCGGCGGAAGACAGCAACGAGAAGCCCGCCGCCCTCCCCCACAAGCACGGCAGCTTTGTGGTGAAGGGGGCGGGGCGGAAGATGGCGACACAGCGACAAGAAGCCCTTGCCCCCGCGGAAGAGCCAGGCAGAAGAGGCTATCGAGAGCCCCCCCGGCAGAAAACTACGAAGCCCGCGGCCCTCCCCCATAAGCAGGAAGCTTTGTGGTGAAGGGGGCGGCGGCGGAAGACGACGGCGAAGACCGGGGTGGGATGTGCGAACCTCACCCCGGCAGAAAACGTCGAAGCCCGCTGCCCTCCCCCATAAGCACGGGAGCTTCGTGGTGAAGGGGGCGGCGGCGGAAGACTGCGGCGGCGAAGACCAGGGTGGGTTGGCGGAAGACCCCCGGAGCTGACTAATAAATTATTTTATTCTGAGTGGTTTATTTGTGTTTACACTTTTTCCACCAGGTGAATGGGTAGGGGTACGATGTACCCCATACTCATTCACATAGGGTGGGGGGCCGGAATCTGGGGGCCGCCTTATTAAAGGGGCTCCCAGATTCTGATTGGCTCCCGCCCGCATACCCCGACAACCAACGGCCAGGGTTGTCGGGAAGAGGCTCTTGTCCCTATCATCATGGGGACAAGAGTGCTTTGGGGTGGGGGGGCAGTGCGGGCATGCGGTCTGGTACGGGTCAGGAGGGGGGGGGGGGCGCTCGCTTGTCCCCACCCCCATTCCTGTCTGGCCAGACTGCATGCCTGGGATGAGGCTTGGTATGGATCTGGGGGGAACCCCACGCCGTTTTGGGCCTGGGTTAACCCCTCACGTTCCGGACCAAGCCGAAGAGCCTATTGTACTCCTGGGGGGAACCCGCGCCGGTTTCAAGTTTGAAATTTGGCGTGGAGTTCCCCTTCAGTGTCAGCGCAGCCCGAGAACAGCTCGGAGATTGACGTGCACCGATTCAGGCAGCGCAAACACTGCTACGCCGCTTGGTATTTACCAAGAATTTCTTGGCGTACTGACGCGGCGCACGGAATTCCCCGAAATTTCCCTCTGCGCATGCCCAGTATGCAAATGAACCTTCCGAGGTTCTGGTGTACTTTCCAAGCGCACGCGGATCGGTTCTCAAAAGTCACTTTCAATTCGGCCCGCCACACACGTTCAAACACATGTCACTACACTTCCCCTGCATCACCCCCCTCCCTCCCCTCATAAACTCCCGCCCAAATCCCCAATGTTTACATTACTAAATGCCATACGCCAGCTCTGTACTGGCGTGCCGTGCGCCCTCTCCTGGGCGCATTAGGCAGTTTAGTAAATGAGGAAATACACTGCACTGGCAGTGTATCTCTTTTGTAAATGTCAAAAACACATTTACTCCTGCTTGTGCACCATGAGTCATGGCGCACAGGCTTGGTAAATCAGCCCCACTGTCTGTCTGACTTCTCTCTCTGAAAGCAAGCCGGGAAACACTACACGAGGCCGCCCGGGAGGCGGCCTTTTTTAGTGTGGGGCGTGTGCTAAAGCCCTCAGCCCTAATCGGCCAAAGCACCCAGGCTTTGGCCAATTAGGTCTCTTCGTTTTTTGGGCGCTGTGATTGGCCAAGCATGCGGGGTCATGGTGCATGCTTAGCCAATCATCAACGCGCAACACCGCAGTGAATTATGGGCCGTTGCGCGTCATTCGAATTTGGCGCGAACGACCCGTTTTGTTCGTTTTTCGGCGAACGATCGAACAGGCAATGTTCGAGTCGAACATGTGTTCGTATCGAACACGAAGCTCATCCCTAATAGGGAGCGTTGGTAGGATAGTGTGGGAATTGGTGTCACCCTTATTCGGAAAGGGGTACCACTTGTACTTGGACAATTATTACACAAGTGTGCCACATTTTAGTCACCTTTTTGATTATGGAATTGGCGCATGTGGCACCGTGCGACCTAATGGCCGTGGCTTCCCCCAACGGCTTGTAGAATCCCATCTTAGTCGGGGGGAGAGAGCCTGCTTACAGTGTAATCATTTGTTAGCAGTGAAGAGGAGGGATTCACGGAATGTTTTTGTTCTGTCCACGCTTCACGCAGACACGGCAGTCCAAATTCGACTGGTGTTGAGAACCCCTCTGTATCCATGAGTACAACATTAACATGGGAGTGTTGAACCTCAATGACCAGTTATTGGCGCCGTACCTAATTGTCTGTAAGTCCAGACGCTGGTACAAAAGTGTCTGTTTATTTGTTTCAATTGGCTTTGCTGAACACTCATGTGCTATATAGAGCTTCAGGATGGACTGGATCCCTCCTAAAATTCCAGGAAGAGATCGTCACAGCCCTTCTGTTTCCAGATGGTGCTGTGACCCACCTTCCCAACACAAATGCAGTGAGCCGGCTGTATGAGAGGCATTTTCCTTTTGTCCTCCCTTGTACCCCTACCCAAAGAAACCGCCAAAGAAGATGTCGTGTCTGCAGCAAATGCGGATTTAGGCTTGACACTCGCTTTTATTGTCCCTCCTGTCCTGACCAACCTGGTCTCTGCATTGATGTATGTTTCAAATGCTACCACACACTAGTTGAGTATTAGCGTAGGGTACAGCACCACACAGTCCTAGGCACACTAACACAGGGTCTCGAAAGATGTGATGGCCATCACATTTTGAGACACCATAATCTGCAACGTTCAGTTTACAGTTTTTTTTTACAGTTTTTATAAAAGTGAAAAAAGTGGAAAAAATATAAAAAAACTCACACAAAAACACAAAAATAAAACTAAAATAAAAAATACAAAAATGTGGTTGTATTTTTCTCCTCTTTCTTTATTGTTCTCTCTTATGTTCACTTTCTACTGTCCACTCACTATTGTTCTATAACTATTGTTCTCTCTATTTTTACAATGTTTTATTGTATTTGCTTTGCAGGTATGGTATGTTATACTGTAATGTTTGTTTTATTGTTAACCATCATTTGCTTAGCAGGTACTGTACGCCATTCAGTTGCAGCGCGGATTTATTTAGCGTGACAGCAACAGCTGTCAGCAACAACTTTTTATGCCGCGTACATACGGTCGAAATTCCGACAGGGGCATGCCAGTGGAAAAGTCCGACCATGTGTGAGCGGCATAACTTTTTTGCGGGATGATACCCCCATGCTTCAGCATATATAAATGGTGCATGTATGCCCATCATTAGAAGTGAGTGGATGAAGGGAGGTATTCTAATGGTGGGCATACCCACTGATCAATCTCTTTTTTTCGTTCAGCCAATATGGGAAAAAAAGGTGCACACACCTTTAAACCTATAAAGAAACATATGAGTTTTTTTTTATATTACACCCTGTTGCTACGTAGTGCTCCTAATCTGCCCCTCGTCACCCTTCCTCACCTGTGCTCCTGGGAAATGTGAGTCATCATTTCCCAGGAGCCTGTGGGCAAACTGTGGGCCTGTGAGCAAACATAAGCTACGGCCACCAGTTAATCGCACATGTGCGAGATCGAGAGGTGCATGCTGGTTACCCAGTGTGCACCTCTCCAACACTAATCCCGGAAGAGGTATCGATTGGGCTTCTCATGCCCACAATCATCATGGCAACAGCAAGAAGAGGATGCACAAACTTGTGAGTATAAAATAAATATTTTTATCAAGGTCCACTATTAAACATATTAAATCGTTCTTTAACCCCTTCAATACAGAGCTTTTATACCCACCTCCATACCGGGCCTATTCTGGCACTTCTCTCCTACATGTACAAATATTCATTATTTTGCTAGAAAATTACTCCGAACCCCCAAACATTATATATTTTTTTAAGCAGATAATAAAATGGCGGTTATTGCAACTTTTTATCCTGCACGGTATTTGCGCAATAATTTTTCAAACGCCTTTTTTTGGAAAAAAAATAGTTTCAATAATTAAAAAATAACAAAACAGTAAAGTTAGCCCAATTTTTTTGTAAAATATTAAAGATCATATTACGCCGAGTAAATAGATACCTAACATGTCACGCTTTAAAATTAAGCACACTCATGAAATGGCACCAAACTTTGTTACTTAAAAATCTCCATTGGCGATGCGTTGAAAAAAATTACAGGTTACCAGTTTAGAGTTACAGGGGAAGTCTAGTGCTAGAATTGTTGCACACGCTCTAATGCACATGGCGATACCTCACATATGTGGTTTGAATGACGTTTACATACATGGGTGGGACTTATGTGTGCGTTCGCTTCTGAGCGCAAGCTACCGGGGACAGGAGCGTTTTATTTTTTTTTATTTTTTTTACTTTATTTTTAGTTTTTTTACACTTTTTTTACATTTTTTTGATCACTTTTATTCCTATTACAAGGAATGTTAACATCCCTTGTAATAGGAAAGGTGTGTGACAGGTCCTCTTTAAGGAGAGATGCAGGGTCAATACGACCCCACATCTCTCCTCCAGGCTGAAAAGCATGAGATTGTGAAAACAATTCACTGATCTCATGCCTACTAGCCACAATTGCGGCTTTGTTTACATTCCAGTACCCGGATGTGAAGTCATCACATCGCGCCCGGTCCTCTGACGGTCATAGAGATGACTGGTGACCATCTGGTCACCAGTCATCTCTATGCTTCCTATCCGGCGCTGGCAATTCTTTCTCTGGGCCCCCGATGGCATTGGAGAGCCCGGAGAAGCACCGAATGGCAGCGGGAGGGAGGGCCGCTATGATCGTTCTTATGGTGCGCAGGATATCACTGCACAAAGTACAGGACGTCATATGACGTCCACCCGGGATGGGAGATCCCCTTTGTGGACGTCATATGTCTATGTGCGGTATTGAAGTGGTTAATTGAATAATGCATTATGCTCGGATCCTTAAAAAAAAATATATATATATATATATGTGTCTGGAACTCCGCTTTAAGTATTATGGAAACCAAGAAACATTGTAGCATTCTCCCCTTCTACAGTCAGAAACAGAACTTGTAAAAGCCAACTAGATTTTGTACTGCCAGCTACTGATATGTCATTACTGCCCATAAGTTAGAAGCAGGTAACGCAAAATACCTACCACATTTTTCAAGTGCTAGAGGAAAGTCTGACCGAGTCTGAAGCCTTGTACACACGCTTGGTTTTCTCGGCAAGAACCAGCAAGAAAACTGCTGGCAGAGTAAACCGAGCGTGTGTACGAGGCTTTCAGATTTCTCGTCAAGAAAACTGCCCAAATTCTAGATGAGAAAAATAGTGAACCTGCTCTCTATTTTTCTCTTCGGTATTCTTGCCAGTGTTTTCCTGCCGAGAAACCCGAGAGTGTGTATAATTACCTGTCGCCGCGGAAACCCGTGCATGCTCTAAATGACTTTGGCGCATGCGCGGTAGCTTCCTAGGCATAGGTAAGGTGCAGCAAGATGGCGGCGACAGCATCAAATGTGATGAGCGCATGCTCGTCGTAGTCGATGACGTCACCGCGTTTGTGCCATTCAAAAGAACAGCGGTTTTATCGTGCTAGCTGAATTTTAAAATAACGTTTTAATTTTTCTTTTTTATGTTCTTCTGTATACTTCAATATCATGCAATTTAAATAAATCGTGTGCAAACTATCCAAACACACACACAAATTTGGGTATATATTATGAATTCAGGATAATTTTAAGGAGTAAACGAAACTACTGTATATAAGAAAGCCTTTTTGCCTTTTAAAGAGGAAGTAAACGCTTGTAAAGAAACAAAATAAAAACCTGCAAGACAAAAGCAAAATGAGCTAGTATGCATGCTAGTATGTTCAAAGCCACCAAAGCCATCCTCATCTCTCCCGGGGTTACTTCTCTCCCGGGGTTACATCCGGGTTTCGCGGCTCCGGCGCTGTGATTGGCTGGAGCCGCAATGACGTCACTCCCACAAATTCACGCGGGAGATGCCGGTAACGCCACACAGACTGATGCAGCGGCACATATGTGCCATTGCCTCAGTTTGCTCTATTGCGCATGTGCCAATGTCATCGGCACATGCTGGGGACAAGGGATATCTCCTAAACCATGCAGGTCCTGCTTAGTTACAGGTAAGCCTTAATATCGGCTTACCTGTAGCATAAAGTTTAAAAATAGGGTTTACAATCATTTTAACCACTTAAGGACCGCCTCCTGCACATATAAGTCGGCAGAATGGCACAGCTGGGCACATGCACATACAGGTACGTACTGTGCTAGTACCCAGCCGTGGCTCACGAGCGTACGCCTGCGGCATGCTCCAGCGGCGTGCTCCCGTGACCCGATCCGAAGCTCCGGGACCCAGACCGTGGGACTCGCGGACCCTATGCTTCCCCGTTCTTCACTGTGGCAGCAGCATCGATCGTGTCATCCCTATTATAGGGGGACACAATTGATGATGTCACACCTACAGCCACACCCCCCTACAGTTGTAAACACTTCAGGTCACACATATCCTCATTAGCGCCCCCTGTGGTTAACTCCCAAACTGCAACTGCCATTTCCACAGTAAACAATGCATTTTAAATGGTCCCAAAAATGTGTCAAAATTGTCCGAAGTGTCCGCCATAATGTCGCAGTCACGAAAAAAATCGCTGATCGCCGCCATTAGTAGTAAAAATAAATACTTAATAAAAATGCAATAAAACTATCCCCTATTTTGTAAACTCTATAAATTTTGCGCAAACCAACCAATAAACGCTTATTGCGATTTTTTTTCCAAAAATAGGTAGAAGAATACGTATCGGCCTAAACTGAGAACATATATATAACATATATATATATATATTTTTTGGGGGGGGATATTTATTATAGCAAAAAGTAAAAAATATTGCTTTTTTTTTCAAAATTGTCACTCTATTTTTGTTTACAGCGCAAAAAATAAAAACCGCAGAGATGATCAAATACCACCAAAAGAAAGCAAAAAGGGGCAAGGTCCTTTAGCTGCATTTTGGTCCGGGTCTTAAGTGGTTAACTACCAATGTTAAACAACTTTGTTAAAAAAGTAGAAACAAATATTCTACATATCTGTTATGATGACATTGAAAAGTCACAGACAAAAAAGAAATAAAGCATGTTAGGCATACACTCTTAACATTTAGCTTTGTTTCTTGGTGCTGCTTGATATTAGCGGAAGGACTGTAGGACATTGGATACAAATCATTAATGTTATGATATATATTGCAGCATTTTGCTCATTACCTGGAAATGATTCATAAAAGTGCAAGTTGCTATATGAACTCATTTTCTAATGGAATGATGTGTGTAGTCAGTGGAACCAAACCCATTAGCAAAGTCAGTCAGCACACACAAATTTATACTCCACTTAGCACTACAAATTCTTAGCCGGGGGTATGGTAAACTAAAAGATTTGCTAATGGAGAAAATATAGCAGTGAAAATATTGCATTTGGAAATTGATAGAAAAGCATAATGTCAAGAAATCTGAGCACATGTATATGTATGAGCTTTCGCAATGTTTGCAGATATAGTACAAGAAGTAGACACTAAAATTAAAAAATACAAATATTTCTTGAATCTTTTTAACTGAAAGTTTTATTTGCTGGTTTCTTATGTCCAAACAATATATGTATATGTTTCTACCAGTATATATTTTTTAGGAACCTCCATTTCCTAAAACCAGCTTTTGTGCATGTGTAAACAAGCATATGCATATACCATATTTAAATCAGTGTGGTTGGTTAGGTAAAGTAACATATTTGTTACATGCTTTGCACGAGTCTTAAAATTTTGAGGCAAGGTATACGTGGCAGGAAATAGGGCTACTGGCATTAAGCTTGAGATCTTGATTCTAGTAGACCACAGTAACTAATTTAACAAATAACTGAAATAGAATCTAAAGGGGTGTTATGGAGTTATTAGGAGGTTTTCTCCTAGTTTTCCCATGATATTATTGTAATTGAGATCTTATTGGTGGAAAGCTTTCCTCAATAAGAAAATTGGCATCTGTGATTGAGGTACAGTGGAGAAAAAAAAAAACAGGCCAGCTGTTTGAGATTGTGGTGATGTTCCCCATTTAAGGGGGATTATGGACTGACGGTTGACACCATCGAGAAACTTAGACTTAGGCCGCGTACACACGACCAAATAAATCGGTCTGTCCCACAAACCATACTACGATCCAGCTAAACTGTCACAAGTATACCAGCTATACTTGTTTCTTTCCAAAGCAGTTAATCCTGAAAGCATTTTTTATACAACACATAATGCACAACCTGGATATAAATACCGGTAATTCAGGATAACTGAATCATTATATATTAAAATAAAATAAAACTATGCTGTTTCTCTTTATAACAGTTCTTGCAAGAAAATATTAATTTTAGTACAGCACATAGTCCACATAATCATTAAAAATAGTATACAAATAGTATTACATTTATAATAATAAATATATAATATAACAACACACATAAATATATAGGCAGCGCTATATAAACTATATCAATATATGTGAGGGACCCCCGCACGCACATATACGGCCACAGCACGTACATTTTTTTGGTGATCCGCCATCGCTCCCAGCCAATGGGAGCGCGCTCCCAAATTTGTGTGTTGGGCTGAGAGAGAAGACATCACAAGTAAGTGTGCATGACACACACTCACATAGGCCCCCTTGTGATCGCCCCCTGTCACAGTGTCACTGAATGCAGTCACTGGTGTCAGTGTCACAGGCAGTGTAAAAAACAGTTAGTGTTAAGGATAGCCCCCCCATAATAAAGTTTTAATGATCACCGCCCTAGTTAACCACTCCCTATTGCCAGCGTCACTAAGCGATCATTTTTCTGATCGCTGTAAATAGCTGCGAACTAAAGACATGTGGCTAAATAAATTTTGGCCTAAATGTTTGACTAAAATTTAGTCCAAAAATGTCGCTCTATTTTTGTATATAGAATAAAAATCGCAGAGGTGATCAAATAGAAAGCTCTATTTGTGTTTTGTTTGGGAGCCACGACGCAAATTTTGAACGTCAACCAGCGTGGTCCGGGTCTTAAGATGCATATATAATAAAGTCCATAGCCGCAGGAATTTTCAAAAGGAGGTTCCTGAAAATGGAAGATGCCTAGCCTTTCACCAACACCGCCACACTTGCAAAGAAAGGGGAGTACTCAAATCCCCCTCTGTATAAACTCTTACCAGAAATAGTAAGGTAATAGGCAGGAAATAATGCTGGTCAACAATCCTGTGATAACCAATCTAAATCTGATTTCCTAGGACCAACTTTACCAAAGGGGCTTGATTAAACAGAGGATCACTGTGTTCAATCATATGAGGAAAAACAGAAACATTTCCATAGTGTAATTCTGTATAGAAGGGGCCAGATTCACAGAGCCATTACGCCTGTCTAACTGGTGTTAGACTGGAGTAATTTCAAATTACGTGCGTTTTTTAGCTAGTCAAAAACCTCAAACCATGAATAGGCGGCTGCGGGCTTCAATTCGACTGGATTACGTGTTTGTACGCCTTCGGATCTATGCTGCAATAAAATTGCGGCCACTGGGTGGACTTCCCGTCGTTTTCCGCGTCGGGGTAAGCAAATGAGCTTTTGCCGGCGATCCCCGAAATTACGATCTTCAATCGCAATCTCTTACGGCACCTTTAGTCATCTTTTATTTGCGTAACACTATACCAGCTTTTTGCTGCTCTAATATTAGACAGCCCATGTTAAGTATGGCCGTCGTTCCCGCGTCGAATTTCTATGTTTTCCGACGTCTTTTATTATTTTTTACGTAAGTCGTCCGGGAATAGGAATGTTCGTAAACGACGCTACTCAAACAACGAATGACATAACGACGTGATTTTGCGCAATGCACGGCGGGAAATTTCTGAACGGAGCATGCACAGTTCGATCGCCGTGGGAACGCGCTTAATTTAAATGCTTCACGCCCCCTAATCGCGTATTTCGATTACGCGGCGAGAAATAGACTACGCCGCCGTAGCGTACGGGCAAAAATCTACCAGGATTCGGTGTAGAGCCTGGTAAAATACGACAGCGTAGAGTATTTCGATTACTCTGCACAATATTAAGTTTATGTGAATCTGGCCCAAGGTTTTTATTTTCCTCTAAAAAAAATGACACTAACAAGAATATAAATACAATAGGCATTAAATGAAGCAGTTAAACAGTTGTGACAGCCAGATACGAATCAAGGAATGTCAGGGTATCTCCTACCGCAAGCAGCAATGACAGCAGTGATAGTGAGATCCGTGTCTCCAGGTAGCATACTGAGACTAATGTTTGATCGTCGCTGAGACAACCCTAATGTTTCGTCGTAATCTACAGTACATCATCAGTGGGCGTGTCTTAGCGATACGACGACTCAAGCTAGATACTGCTAACAATCAATGCTGAATTAACCCGTGGAGAGGCACGTCACTGCATCGTATGTGCAGAGATAGCTGTCTGCATACATATGGAGCATAGAAGATTTTAAACTGGCAACCATAATCTTCTAAAATCTTCTATGCTCCATATGTATGGTACATTTTTATGCGTGTTAAGCCCTATACACACCATCAGATTATCTGAAGATTTTTGTCTTCAGATTTACCAAAACCATATAATATGAGGTCAAACCTTAATGCCGCGTACACACGGTCGTTTTTTGTGATGAAATAAAACGACTTTTTAAAAAATGTCATTTAAATTGATCGTGTGTGGGCAAAACGTCGTTTTTTGTCTTAAAAAAAACGACCAAAAAAAAATTCCAACATGCTTGAATTTTTTGTGTCGTTTTTCAAAACGTCGTTTTTTGTTTCACAAAAAAGTCACCGTGTGTAGCAAAAACGTTGTTTAAAACAACGTTTTTCAACCCGAGCATGCCCAGAAGCTAGTTATGAAGCGAGCTTCAATGGAAAAGAGTGGTGAACGTAACCTTGCTTTTTGTGAAAAAAACGATGGTGTGTAGGCAACATCGTCTTTGAAAGTGACGTTTCAAAAACGTTGTTTTTTACTTCACTGAAAACGTTGTTTTTTTTCATCACAAAAAATGATCGTGTGTACGCGGCATAAGAGTTTCAATTTGTATGCAATCAGGCAGGCCCTTGTACTACATGGTTTTGGTAAACCTGAAGACAAAAATCTTCAGATAATCTGATGGTGTGTATGTGTGTTATTATATTATCTGTTTAAGCCTTGGTAGGTTGTAAGGTAGCAGCTGTTTGCCTTAATTGGTTAGAGGTATTTAATTTGTTTAATTTGTTCATTTCACCTTATCCAACAGCGCTTGTTAATATAGAACCTGGGCGCTTTTTCTCCTATATTCTTTTTCATAATCATAAAAATATGTTTCCTGACAGACTCCATGGCAGCCTACTTGTGGGTTAATCCCGCCTCTCATACCTCATAGGACCCTACTCCCATAAAGCTTTGCGTCTCCCCATAGACTGTGTTCCTTTTTTGTCCTCCTCCTAGGACCTATGCTGTTAAAGCAGAAAAAAGAAGAAATACCTTTTATTTTTTTCCTCAGTCCTGATGATCCTGCACATAGAGCTCACCTTCTGGTGTCCAACAAGTCCCAGCTATTAGCAGGGTAGACATGGGCGTCGGTTGCAATATCAACAGGTGCTTACTAACCAGCCATTGGCAGGCAAGCAGCAACAAGGCCAAACGTCCTAGCTATTAGCTGGAGGCCTCTATTCCTTTAAGAATGCCCGAATAGTGCGGAGTGAGCTTCATAGCTCTCAGTTCCAGGACAGGTCGGCAATGGTATCCTTGGTAACGTATTATCCTCTCTTACCTTGTACATGGCAGCCGTACTCTATGTTGTTTTGTTGATTGTTTTGTCTCCGCCGTGGCCATGGCCGCTGGAACGCATCTGCGTTCCAGTTCGTTGTTTTCTGGTCTCTGCGCCTGCGCTGGTTCCAGCCGAGATTGAGGCTTGGATGCGCATGCGCAGTACGATCGGATTGTCGCGATCGCGCATGCGCGCGAGGTCTGTGTGGGGAGGTGCGCCTGTCACGTCGCAATTGCGGCGTGAGCATGGCGTGCGCGGTGCGGTGACGTCATCATCAGGGCGGCAGGTTTAAATAGCTGTCAAAACAGCTATCTTTGGGGACACACGCAGGCTGTGCTGTTGCTGTTTTCGTTGCCCCAAATTGATAGTCTTCCCTCTTCAAGGTATGTTTCTTGCCTTCTGCCTTTTTAAAGCCCTGTTTGCTTGATTCATCCATGCTGCATCTTACATTGATATGTTTGTCTTAGCAGTTCTTGTGACTCCTTTCCACTATGGATGTCTCACCGCCCCCCAGTGGCCAACCCTTGCGCTGCAGGTAGGATGGAAAAAAATTATTTTTTTTTCCCTACCTGGCTGTTTGGGTTTCTGTGTAATCAGAGGTTAACTCTTTCCTCCTCATCAGCCCCTCTAGGTCTGAACATCAATCTTCAGCACGCGAAGTTGTTGACGAATCCAGGTTACAGCATCGTCACTCCAGATCAAGTTCCAGACGCCCCAGGTCATCTTCTAGACACCGCAAAGAAGGCTCCAGATCTTCATCTGGCCGCCATTCCCACCGCCATTCCAGCCACTCCAGTAAGAGAGTCTGCTGGGGATGTAGAGCTCGGGTCTCGGAAGGAAGATCCCTTTGTGAACTATGTTATTCCAAGGCGGTGAGGGAGAGAGGAAATGATGGTCATCAGGTGGAGGCTCTGGTCAGGAGAGTAGTCCAGGAATCCCTGAACAAATCTGGTTCCAGATGTGATGTTACTGTTCCTGATGACCCAGTTCCAGCGCTTACACAGGATAATCCTGAAACGCCTGGTCCCTCTCAACGTGTACGCAGTCCAAGTGTGTCTTCCGTCAGTGAGGCAGAGAGTGTTGTCAATCCTGCAGGATTTGATTTTTCCCTAGTACCAAGTTTAGTGAAAGCGGTAAAGATCCGCCTTGAGGTGGGAAGATCCGGTGGAATCTCCTTCCAAACAGAGAAAATATTTCAAACAACTTAAAAAGGAGCGCCCTAGTTTTCCTTTCTTGGGTGAACTGGGAGATATCATTTCTGACGAATGGGCCAGCACGGACAGAAAAAATTCTTTGCTTTCAAAAGTAGCAAAGATGTACCCGTTCAAAAGTGAACATGTTAAACACTTGGAATCAGCTCCCTTGGTTGATGCCGCCGTGATGAGGTTGGTGAAACATGTCACACTCCCTCTGGAAGATACCGTCTCCTTTAAGGACGGTCTAGATAGAAAGATAGACACAGATCTGAAACGTATATATATTACAGCAGGCATGGCTTGTAAACCGGCTCTAGCCCTAGCTGCCTTGTCTAAGGCAATGGAATCCTGGACGGATGAAGTGGATTCTACCTTAGCGAACGTCTCCGAAGATGTGCTCAGCAGCACACCGGTTCATGAGCTGAGAATGGCGTCCGTCTTCCTGGGGGAGGCCTCCCTTGACATTATCCGGTTGGTGGCGCGGATCATGCTCTCCTCTGTCACAGCTAAACGTGCTCTGTGGTTGCGCCCTTGGGCGGCTGATCCCGCTTCAAAACAAGGGTGGTGCAGAATCCCCTTTCAGGGGTCTTCCCTGTTTGGGAACAAGCTGGACAGCGCTATCACCCGTGCCACTGGGGGTAAGTCTGGGTTCCTTCCTCAGGATCGCCGTCCGTTCGGTCAGAGAAGATCCTTCCCTAGGCAAGATCAAGACCGTTCAAGAGATGCGCGCCGGTATAGACCTGGTCGCGAGTTCCGGAAAAACTGGAGGAGAGTCCAGCCCTCTGGACAGAAGCCCCCTAGGGGACCCTCGTCTGCCGGACGTGATGCCCCTAAGTCCTTTTGATGCGAAGCCAGCCCAGACGGAAAGAGTAGGCGCTCGGCTACTACAGTTCCGACATATCTGGGCAGCCTCAATAAGAGATTTTTGGACTGTCAAAACAGTGTCTACAGGCCATACCTGGACCTTTATCAGTCCACCCGTGCTACAGTTTGTACCCACAACAATACCCGGCTCAGAAGAAAAAAGGAAAATTCTTCTGTTATACACAAGCTCTCTCCTAGCTCTGGGTGCCGCTATTCATGTTCCATCTTCCGAAAGAGGTCAAGGGATGTACTCGCCCCTGTTTATGGTTCTAAAGAAGACAGGTTCTTGGAGACCGGTAATAGATCTGACACATCTAAACACCTTTATCAAAAAGGAAAAATTCAAGATGGAGTCCTTGCTTACTATTCGTCAGACGGTTCAGCCAGGCGATTGGCTGATGTCCATAGACCTAAAAGATGCCTACTTCCATGTCCCAGTCGCAGCGGACTTCCAAAAATATCTTCGATTCTCAGTAGACAATGTCCACCTCCAATTTACGTGTCTCCCGTTCGGGCTCACAACATCGCCCCGGGTGTTCTCAAAACTTCTATTGGCTGTCGTCGCCCTGATCAGAACCAAGGGCATTCGACTTCATCACTACCTCGACGACTTACTGTTACTTTCGCAAGACAAGGAACAGCTGTTGACACACCAGATCCAGGTCATTTCCACCCTGACCGAGTTCGGTTGGCTGATAAACAGGGAAAAGAGTCATCTGCAACCCACACAATCTCTGATTTTTCTGGGAGCTCAATTCAACACAGTTCAATGTTCCATCTCCTTGCCCCTGACAAAGATCCCGGTAGTCCGGGACAGAGTCCGGCTTGCATTGGATTCTCCCTTTCTAAAAGCCTCGCAATGCCTCAAGATAGTGGGCACCATGGTTTCCACAGTCCCCATGGTGAGATGGGCACAATGGAGGATGCGGCCCTTTCAGAAGGGGTTTCTCCAACAGTGGGATCCGAAGTCTCAGGATCAACGCATTCGAATAACTTCGTCGATGCGAGAGAGTCTTCTTTGGTGGCTACTAAGGAAAAATCTCCTCAACTACCATTCGTTAGCCCCGATCTCCTGGATCACAATTACATCAGATGCCAGCAACAGCGGCTGGGGGGCTCTGTGCTTGAAGGAGTTTGCTCAAGGGAAATGGACGTTACCATCCCGGAGTGTGAGTTCCAATGCCCTGGAACTCCGTGCGGCCTATCGTGCCCTTCAATCCTTTCTTCACATAGTAAAGGGATCGTCAGTCCTGTTGAGAATAGACAACACGACAGCTGTGTCATACATAAAGAGACAGGGAGGCACTCGCAGTCTATCCCTGCTGAAGGAAGTGGATCCGATCATGTCGTGGGCACAAGTACATCTCTCAGATTTAACAGCTGTGTATCTCCCCGGATCTCAAAATCTCCAAGCAGACTTCCTTTCGAGGACAACACTCGACCACAACGAATGGTCTCTCCACAGCGAAGTCTTCAGCTGGGTCCTATCCCTGGGAGTTGTGCCGGAAGTGGACCTATTTGCATCTCCATGCAATTACAAACTAGAGAAATTCTATACGAGGGGTCGCTGTCCCCAAGCGTTCGGAGTGGATGCTCTAACAGACCAGTGGAACTTTCACAGTGCCTATGCTTTTCCTCCAGTCCCGGTCATCCTCCGGTTCCTGGCAAGACTCAGGTGGGAAGCGGTCGAGGTGATGGCGATAGTCCCTTATTGGCCCAACAGACCATGGTTCCCGTTGCTGCTTCATCTGAGCTTCCGGGCTCCAGTCCCGCTTCCGAACAGGGCAGATCTCCTGTTACAAGGGGTAACCCCCCATCCATGTCCATCCCGTCTTCATCTGATGGTCTGGTTTTTGAAAGGGAAAGGCTTATTGCGTTAGGCTGCCCAAATCAAGCCATCTCCACTCTGTTAAGTGCGAGGAGATCAAGCACCAACAAGGTCTACCAGAGAATATGGTCAAAATTTGCAGATTTCGTCTCTTCCATGGATGGATCCCCTAGTAATCCTAGGATTCAGGATGTTCTTGGCTTCCTTCAGACAGGTCTGGATCTGTCTTTATCAGTCAGCTCCCTGAGAGTTCAAATTTCGGCCATTTCGGCCTTCACTGGGTTTTCATGGGCCAAACACACCCTTGTCAAACAATTTTTCAAAGGTGCCATGAGGCTTAGGCCACAGAGAAAACCAAGGTTCTCAAAATGGAACCTTCCCTTTGTTTTGGACTTCCTTTCAGAAACTACGCACTCGGATAACTTGTCAATCAAAGATCTATCCTCAAAAGCTGTCTTCCTTGTGGCCATAACATCAGCCAGAAGGGTCTCAGAAATAGGTTCTCTAGGATCCAAAGAACCGTTTCTTACTTTTTTCCCTGATCGGGTCGTACTAATTCCCATGTTGGGATCCAATCCCAAGGTAACATCGGTCTTTCATGAAAATCTAGAAATTGTTCTCCCCACTTTTCGATCTCCTGAGAACTCTAATGTCCATCCTCTAGACGTCGGACATGTATTAAGACAATATCTGGAAGCCACAGCAGCCTTCCGTCAATCTGACCATCTGTTCGTTTCCTTCCATGGAAAAAGCAGGGGAATGCGTGCTTCTCCCAGAACCATCGCTGCATGGATAGTTCAAGTAATCCAAGGGGCATACAAAGCAAAAGGGTTGGCTCCTCCTGAAGCGGTGACAGCGCATTCGACTCGTAGCATCTCCACATCATGGGCAGCCGCCCGGCATGTTTCCCCAGAAGTAATCTGTAGGGCGGCCTCCTGGTCGTCATTAAACACATTCATGACGCATTACTGCGTAGAACCGGCCTGTTTGTCGTCGGTTGATTTTGGTTTACATGTTTTATCTGTTGACAATGTCAATTAAACCTTTTTTTTTTCTTTAATCAGCAATTTCCCACCCGGGTGTGTCGGCTAGTTATTTCCCACAAGTAGGCTGCCATGGAGTCTGTCAGGAAAAGGGAAAATTTATATCAAATACTTACCGTAATTTTCCTTTCCTGATGGACTCCATGGCAGCCGGAGTTTCCCTCCCATTGCTGGAGTAGGCTAAATTACGGAACACAGTCTATGGGGAGACGCAAAGCTTTATGGGAGTAGGGTCCTATGAGGTATGAGAGGCGGGATTAACCCACAAGTAGGCTGCCATGGAGTCCATCAGGAAAGGAAAATTACGGTAAGTATTTGATATAAATTTTCCCTTTTACCACATGCACCACTGAAAATAAATTTTAGCCATCATTTTTACACTTCCATATTGAGACTTTTTGGCCTCAACATGGAACCTCTCCATTTTTCCACCACCTTTTTATCCCATAAAACTTTAATAGACTATGGTCCCTGTTATGATGGACCTTAAAATGCTATTTTTGAGAAGAGAAGCAGTCAAAAAATGCAGAGACAACTCATACAAATAGGAAAAATAGCAAGCTTAGTGTACATGCAAAGCCAATAAGCAAAGGAGACAATGTAGAAAATGTCCAACCAGAGAGTCACAGACAGTCACAACGGTTGGGGATGGTAGGATTTATTGATGTGTTCAGGCTGCCTCAATAGTCACTGTGTATGAATTTTCCTTGAAAAAAAAAAAAAAAAAACAGTACATCTTTTTTTCTTTGTAAACAATTTATTTTTTCTCAATCAAAGGTTTTATTAAGGCTTATTACAAAACATATAATAAGGCATATTTAGTATTGGAGCATACATCCATGACTAACACATCGCCACAGTACATAAAATGTAAACAATTCTTATATGGGAGAAAAAACTGTTTTCTTTTCTGCATACAGTAAGTGTTATAGATATAATTTGTGTAGTCTAGTTTTCACATTCAGCCTAAAGCAAAAAATCACACCAACCCACTGACATGTTTGCTGCTAACAGAGACTCATCATGAATGACATTTACCAAGCCAGCAGCTAAATGTAAACAAAAGGGTGGGGTATCCCAGGTAGCATCATTGACCAAATATGGACATGACCAAATTTGGCCAGGGACAATCACGTGATGTATTTGACTAAATAGCAGTGAACAAGAGCGAATGTGTCAGCATGATTATTGTTTCAGCGGGTTGGCGAGCAAAGTTGATCAAAATTTCCATGGATCTACATCACTATATGAAGTGATTGACAATGGATTTACACTGGGCATTTTTTCATAAAGATCAATCATGATAAACAATGCCTGCCGACCCATTGAAACAAAAATGCCAACCAGCTGACGCATCCACTTCCATTACAGTCCTGTCCACAACTAAGGCCCTGTATACACGATCAGTCCAAACTGATGAAAACAGACTGAAGTTCAGTTTCATCGGTTCACAGACTGATGGTCTGATGGTCTGATGTGCGTACACACCATCAGTTCAAAAACCGATCGTGTCAGAATGCGGTGACGTAAAACACAACGACGTGCAGAAAAAATGAAGTTCAATGCTTCCAAGCATGTGTCGACTTGATTCTGAGCATGCGTGGGTTTTGAACCATCGCTTTTGCATACTAACTATCAGTTTTGACCGATGGGTAGGCGTCCATCAGTCCGATTTAAAGCAAATTCAACATTTTTGGACTGAAGGACAACAGACTGATGGGGCGTACACACGGTCGGTTTGGACCGATGAAACTGAACTTCAGTCCGTTTTCATCAGTTTGGACTGATCGTGTGTACAGGGCCTAACAAGTCCCTGGCCTGAAAATATGAGATTTCCAACCAGCCACTGGTTAGAATTTTATATCCAGCAGTTGAATGGATTTAGGGATGTGTCACTGGTTGCTTGAATGCTGGTTGTTGCTGGATTCTTAGCAACCATGAGCCCTAAAATGAGAAGCTTTTAGATTTTGCTGCTAAGTTTATGACTACTGCAACCCAGGGTTGAGCTCAGGGGCAGGCAGGAAGAAAGGAACTAATGTCACCAAATCTAAGGCTGCTAATCTGCACTATACTACATTTTCTTTTGGGTTTCAATACACTTTTTAAGGGAAGGATAATCAAAAGATTCTCTGACATATTTCCACACAACAATCATATGAATGCAGCAGATTTATAGCTTGTAAACCCAACCTTTGTCTGCACCGAAAGTCTGCAGATTCAACTGGTGTTTGTGTCTTCAAGTTATCATAGAACCTTTAAGCTAACAGGTGGCTGACCCTTCATAACATGTTTCATAAAAAGTAGTCAGTAAATTTTGGGACGGATCTTCCATAAACTTCCATTCTTCATCTCGTTAAAGGGTCAGTTTTTTACAGACCTTTTCTTTTGCTCCAAAGGCCTGATTGGAGCAGCGTAGGAGCACAAAAAGGTATGTATAGCATTTGCATCTGAGGACGTTTGCATTAAAGTTACATATTGTATTGAACTGCAAGGGAGAAGCACAGATTCATTAAAGTCTATTTCTACCTAAGTTATTAGTACCTTTTAGAAAAAAAAATATTCTGTTTATTGGCCTGGTAGATAACATCCCCCTCTCATCCATTAAATTTCACCGTGCATTACTTCAGAACTTCAGAAAGTTACATAATCTGAATCAATTTCATTACCATAAGTAAATGTCAAATGTCTGAAATACATTTTTTTACTGATTAAACTGTCAAGGACAAGTACATTCAAGAATATTGATTTTAGGTGCTATTACATGTTGCAGAAATAAATAGAAGCAGAATTAAATAAATCCTTTAAAATAACGAAAGTTTTATTTTTGTTTAGGTTGAAATGATATTGGCTATTTATTGGCATAATGCATAATGCATAATAGTGGCATAGCAACAGTAGTTGCCGCATGCCCTTTCAGTGGGAAAAGGGGAATTCTGCTGATGATTTAATAATGCCATGATTCCTTACTATTGAGTATTCTAATGAAAACATTATCCTCATTATCATCATCATCATGTGTTTATTTGCTAGAAAATATTTCAGCTGAGTGTATAGCTTATCATAGCAATGCCAAGGTGGTGGTAAATTTTTTGGCGGAGCATCCAAACAGCAAGAAAGGTATGAAGAGGGTATCAAGCCAAATCCACTGCAGCTAAAAAAGAGAAACCAGTTTAAGGTGAAACAAGTTGTTTAAAGCAGAGTTACAACCACAATTAGCATTTTTTAAATGTATGTCCTTTCATCATGCATTTTTATAATATAAATCCGGTCACTTACTATTTTACAATCCGCTGCTGCTCTGCATAGTTATTCAAAAAAGATAGTTTATACAATTATGTCTACACCGTAACCATTTTGGTAGTGGGCATTGTGAAGCCTACAAGCCCTTACTTCCTGGAAGTCTTGGATGGGGAGTGATAATTGGACAGCACACTGCATCCTGGGAAATGATGACACACGTTTCCCAGGAGCATTAGAGGGAGATGATGTCAGAATCCTAGGTGATTTCAAAGGCAGATTTTGTTGGGCCACATAGCAACAGGCATTTCCAGATGAGTAAAAAAAAACATTTTTCCTTTTTTAGGTCTCCTTTTTTAGGTCTCCTGAGCACAATAATGAAATAAAAAAAAAATTGGGATGGAAACTCCACTTTAAACCTAGAGCAGATTCAGTTTTTGTTTTCAAGATTACAAATAAAATGTTGCTTGGAATTTAGAGATAAATTCAGTTTTTTTTAGCTTATGCAGGATCAAGCTAATTGTTTTATTAGAAAAAAAAAAAAAACATTAACCACTTCCCGCCCGGCCAATAACAGATTTACGGCCGGGAAGTGGTTATGAAATCGTGACTGGCCGTTCTCAAACAGCTAGCACGATTTCAATGCCGCGCGCGCCCGTGGGGGCGCGCAGCGCGGCGATCGGTGATGCGGGGTGTCAGTCTGACACCCTGCACCTCCGATCTCGGTAACGAGTCTCCGGCGGAGCCTCGTTACCACGTGATCAGCCGTGTCCAATCACGGCTGATCACGATGTAAACAGGAAGTGCCGCCCATGAGTGCCTATCAGTGTCCCATACCAGCGCCGCCTATCAGTGCCCATCAGTGCTACCTAATTGGCGCCCATCAGAACTACCTCATCAGTGCCCATCAGTGCCACCTCATCGGTGCCCATCAGTGCCACCATATCAGTGCCCGTAATTGAAAGAGAAAACATACTCATTTACAAAAAAATTAACAGAAAAAAATAAAAACTTTATTTTTTTTTCAAAATCTTCGCTCTATTTTTAGTTGTTGCGCAAAAAAAAAAAAATCGCAGGGGTGATCAAATACCACCAAAAGAAAGCTCTATTTGTGGGGAAAAAAGGACGCCAATTTTGTTTGGGTGCAGTGTAGCATGACCGCGCAATTGTCATTCAAATTGCGACAGTGCTGAAAGCTGAAAATTGGCTTGGGCGGGAAGGTGCGTAAGTGCCTGGTATGGAAGTGGTTAAGGGACATCTCAAGGCAAATTATGGGTGGAGGTATTGTTTACTCCATGTGCAGAGTCCCTGGCCAAAGGCAGACATAATGAAAATGTTATGGTACATGTCCATGCTGTCAGAGACATTTTGTTTTACATATACTGCTTTTAAGTCTCTTGTTAATAAAAGTACATATTTCTTAGCAAAGCATTTATTTTGATTCCACTTTAAAGGAGAGTTCCAATATAGCAGGGAAGTAATTCACCTACAGGTATATCATCTTTCTGTTTTCAGAGGCAGTGTTTGAAAATATAAATTATGTTCTAAAAGGGATTTGACCTGTAGCATAAAATTACTTGTTTTGGGAAATGAGTCCAACTCACTAAGCATTAAAGCATGATTGTGCATTGTAATTAAATTCATTCTTTTCTTCTGGTGTCAAATTTTATTTATATGCAATTTTCTAAGAAATATAAAGTTGCTTATACAGTATGTGTAAATAAAGATTTCTTTATTGCTTTTTTTTTTTTGCTTTATTTTAAGACTCTTTATTATATAAACCTGTAAATTGTCAACTCAACAAAAGCAAAAAGCATGAATACACTGCAGAATAATAAAAAACACCAATACATGAGAACTGCACAAACAGACTTTTCACAGAAATGTCTCTGTGACTTAATAATCAGGGTAACATGTGGTTGATGAACAAAGTCTCCAAAACAATCTACAACTACAGAGAGTTAAGCTAAGAATTGGTACTTTAGTAAAAAAAAAGGCTAGCTGCACTTATCCTAATGGACATTGTGCTTCAGAGTAAAATCCAGAGTAGCTCTGGTGACAAAAGTGAACAGCTGGAGGGATCCAAGGCCCAAAAATAAATCATCATTGCACTATAACTGCAGTACTCTGATAGAAATCAGTAAGGGGTGCTTCTAGAGAAGCTGTAGGCTCTTAGGGTCTGATCTGGCTGCCTGCTGCGTGCCAGATCGTATCCTCTGTCTCTTGCCTGGCTGCAGTTCACATGCCTAGCAACTCCTGCCTTTATAGATGTGGCCTATCTGGGCTATTGAAGGGGGAAGAAGAGAAACTCATCTTCCCTGGGCATGTCCAGGAACCCAGAAGGTTGTTGGAAAAGGGGTCTGTGCCTGCATCTGAGCATGGTGAGTAAATGGAACTTCACTACAGTAGCTTTGTGTCTTTACTGATTTACCTGCTTTGACTTCATAGCTCCATTGAAGGAGTTCCTGCTATGATCTCCTCCTAAATCTATCTTCACCCACAATGCTGAAAGTGGACATGTATAGAATCTGGGCAAATGACAGCAGGGAAATTCCTAAAACTTCCATTTTCAGGAACTCGGAATGCATTTCGTTACAAAAGATACGGTAAAATAAATCAGCTGGAAATAAGATGCCATTGACTGTAAGAAAAGCAGAAACAAAACAAAAAACATAGGGTACACATCACATGTAAGGCCAAGTCATACAAGGTGTGATGGGACTGTGTTGGTCAGCTCTTTCAGCACAGTTCCACCATATGACAAAGCCAAAAGCTCTGTCTCCTGTGTGCCTGGTTAACAACACTGAATTGCAGTGGTGTGCAGGCATGGTGCACTGATTAAAGTACTGCATACACTACTTATTTCAGCACAGGACAATACCAGATGCCGGTAACCAATTCAACTTTATGAAAGGTCCATGTGATAATTCAATAAAGTTCATAAAAAAAAAGGGAATGGTGTGGTGATCCTGCATATAAAATGGCTCTTTGAAAGTTTTATGCACATACTAGGACACAAGAGCAGTTATTTACACTCCCTGAATCACAAGGGATGTGTCTAAGACAGTCAGTGGTTCTTGTGATGCCGCGTACACACGATCACTTTTTGCGATGAAAAAAAACGACGTTTTTTAAAACTTCATTTAAATTGATTGTGTGTGGGCGTTTTGTCTTCAAAAAAACTACAAAAAAAAAAATTCGAACATGCTTGAATTTTTTGTGTCGTTTTTCAAAACGTCGTTTTTTGTGTCATAAAAAGTGATGGTGTGTGGGCAAAACGATGTTGAAAACGACGTTTTTAAACCCGCGCATGCTCAGAAGCAAGTTATGAGACGGAGCTTCAATGGAAAAGAGTGCCGTCGAATGTGGTGTGCGTCACCACGCTTTGCTAGAGCTTTGTAGAAAAACGATGGTGTGTACGCAACGTAGTTTTGGAAAATGAAGTTTGAAAAACGTTGTTTTTTTTCATGATTGAAAACGTCGTTTTTTTTCATCGCAAAAAGTGATCGTGTGTACGCGGCATGAGAGAGTAGACATCTTCAAGCAGGAAAAGTGTCTGCTGCAATTCCCTCAAAAAATCATAGGCATACAGAAGAGAGACGGAGAAAATGAAAAAAATAATAAATAAACAAATTATGATAATACATTGTATGTTGAGTATAATTTTTGTATGTATAGTCACTGTGTGGTGTGTATATATACACCGTATACCATAAGGTTCAATATTGAGTTGACCCACTCTTTGCAGTTACAACAGCTTCAACTCTTCTGGGAAGCCTGTCCACAAGATTTAGGAGCGTGTCTATGGGAATGTTTGACCATTCTTCCAGAAGCGCATTTGTTAGGTCAGGCACCGATGTTGGACAAGAAGGCCTGGCTCACAGTCTCCATTCTAATTCACCCCAAAGGTGTTCTATAAGGTTCAGGTCAGGATTTGCTTTGTGCACTGGTCCAAATCAGCATACATTGTATTATCATAATTTGTTTATATCAGAAGTTTATAAGGATGTTCTGAAATAATTTTTTTCCAACTTTCCCTTTTAACATAAAACACATATAGATGACAAGAGTTTACCTTTTAATATTCAGGGAGAGTATATATGCAAAAATAGAAGTTTGCAATTTTGGCAAAAGTTAAACACAAAAGATTTCATTAAGTGTCTTAGCCACCCTGCGGTCTTCTGCTTTTATCTGAGTAAAAATAAATCCTATTCATTTACCAAAACATACAGAAAAACATTGCTTAAAATTGACAGAGGCTTTTTGTTTATGCTTACATAATCAAGCAGAATAAACTGGAGGGCATTGCTTTCAGTTAACTGTAGAAAACAGTTGACTCATAGTAGATATCTTTTACCCTGAAACCTCTCAAGAGAAAACTGTGAATAAAAATTACAATTGCAAAAACACAAAAAGAGAAATGAATATTCTGTACACAAAAAGTTATCACTTCTTTTTAAAGAAAAGTTCTATAATAATAAGGACATTTATTGCGTCATTTAACCACTTGACCACTGGGCACTTAAACCCCCTTAATAACCAGACCAATTTTCAGCTTTCGGTGCTCTCACAGTTTGAATGACAATAACTCAGTCATACAACACTCTAACCAAATGAAATTTTTGTCCTTTTTTTCCCACAAATAGAGCTTTCTTTTGGTGGTATTTGATCACCTCTGCGGTTTTTATTTTTTTCGCTATAAATGAAAAAAGAACGTAAATTTTGTAAAAAAATGAATTTTTCTTCATTTCTATTATAAAATTTTGCAAAAAAGTAATTTTTCTTCATAAATTTGGCCTAAAATGTATACTGCTACATATCTTTGGTAACAAAAAAAAAAATATTGGATAATATTTAGTCTGGGTGAAAGTTATGGGGTCTACAAGCTATGGTACCAATTACTGAAAATTGATCAATTTGATCACATCTGATGTACTGACAGCCTTTCTCATTTCTTGAGACCCTAACATGCCAGAAAAGTACAAATACCCCCCAAATGACCCCTTTTTGGAAAGAAGACATTCCAAGGTATTCAGAAAGAGGCATCGTGAGTTTTTTGAAGTTGTCATTTTTTCCCCACAATTCTTTGCAAAATCAAGATTTTTTTATTTTAATTTTTTTTCCACAAAATGTTCATATTATTAGGTTATTTCTCACACACAGCATATGCATACCACAAATTACACCCCAAAACACATTCTGCTATTCCTCCCGAGTATGGCGATACCCCATGTGTGAGACTTTTACACAGCGTGGCCACATACAGAGGCCCAACATGCAGGGAACGCCATCAGGCGTTCTGGAACACCCAGACCAATTCTGACATTTCTCTCCTACATGGACAAATCATCATTTATTTGCTAGAAAATTACATAGAACCCCAAAACATTATATATGCTTTTTTAGCAAAGACCCTAGAGAATACAATGGCGGCCGTTACAACTTTTTATCTCGCATTGTATTTGCACAGCAATTTTTCGAACGCGTTTTTTTTTGGAAACAAAACAGTTTTGTGCTTAAAAAAAAAAAAACAGTAAAGTTAGCCCAATGTTTTTGCATAATATGAAAGATGAAGTTACGCCGAGTAAATAGATACCCAACATGTCACCCTTCAATATTGCACACGCTTGTGGAATGGCGCCAAACTACGCGACTTAAAAATCCCCATAGGCGACGCTTTAAATGTTTTTCCTGGTTACATCTTTTTAGTTGGAGAGGAGGTCTAGGGCCAAAATTATTGCTCTCGCTCTAACGTTCGCAGCGATACCTCACATGTGTGGTTTGAACACCGTTTTCATATGTGGGCGGGACTTACGTGTGCGGTCGCGTCTGTATACGAGCACACGGGTACAGGGGCGCTGTAATTTTTTTTTTTTTTTTTTATTGTTCATTTTACTTTATTTATTTTAGTTTGACACCTTTTTCCCCAAAAATAAATGTTTTGGTTACTTTTATTCCTATTACAAGGAATGTAAACATCCCTTGTAATAGGAATATAGCATGACAGGTCCTCTTTACAGTGAAATATGGGGTCAATAAGACCCCACATCTCCCCTCTAGGCTGGGAAGCCTAAAAAAAAAAACGATTGCAGAGTATTGCGCGGGGGGAGTATTGCGCGGGGGGAGTATTGCGCGGGGGGAGTATTGCGCGGGGGAGTATTGCGCGGGGGAGTATTGCGCGGGGGTACTGCAGAGTATTGTGCGGGAGTATTGTGCGGGAGTATTGTGCGGGAGTATTGTGCGGGAGTATTGTGCGGGGTACTGCGGGGTATTGCGGGGTACTGCGGAGTATTGCGGGGTACTGCGGAGTATTGCGGGGTACTGCGGAGTATTGCGGGGTACTGCGGAGTATTGCGGGGTACTGCGGAGTATTGCGGAGTATTGCGGGGTATTGCAGAGTATTGCGGGGTATTGCAGAGTATTGAGGAGTATT
Source organism: Rana kukunoris (assembly GCA_029574335.1). Lineage (NCBI taxonomy): Eukaryota > Metazoa > Chordata > Amphibia > Anura > Ranidae > Rana > Rana kukunoris. The sequence continues at coordinate 366,325,610 of CM056052.1, forward strand.
GGGGGTATGCAGAGTATTGAGGAGTATTGGGGGGGGTATGCAGAGTATTGGGGGGGGTTATGCAGAGTATTGGGGGGGGGTTATGCAGAGTATTGGGGGGGGGTTATGCAGAGTATTGGGGGGGGGGTATGCAGAGTATTGGGGGGGGTATGCAGAGTATTGGGGGGGGGTATGCAGAGTTTTGCGCAGGGAAGGAAGGAGTTAATGCAGGGATGGCTGAGCAGGGATGGATGGATCTGTGACTGCAATAGTCACAGATCCATCCCACACTGCTGCAGCCATCCGCGCTCTCCTCTCACGCTGTACCGATCGGTACAGCGAGAGGAGGGAAGAACCGGCGTCAGCAAGTGACGCGGTTTGTTTACATGTGATCACGCCGTCATTGGACGGCGCGATCACGTGGTAAGGAGCCGCCACCATTGGCTCCTTACCGAGATCACTGACGCTGCGGGTCCCGTGGACCCGCCGAGCGCCGTGACCGCGTGTGCGCGCCCGCTCGGGCGCGCGGATCTGACGCACGTCAGATTTGTTTACACACGTGGTCGCGCCGTCATTGGACGGCGCGATAACGTGGTAAGGAGCCGCCGCCATTGGCTCCTTACCGCGATCATCGGTGCTGCGGGTCCCGTGGACCCGGTGAGCACCGGTGATCGCGTGTGCGCGCCCGGTTGGGCGCGCACACCTGACTCTAACGGAGGACGTCCATGGACGTCCTGTTAGAGTACAGGAACCGCCCTATAGCCGTATTTCGGCTATAGGGCGGTGATTAAGTGGTTAAAATAATTAACTACATTTAAAGGGGACCTGTCAGAACATAAACATAGAAATCTGCCATTAGCAACTTGTTTTTGAGGTGCAGCTTGTTCATGGTCACTGAATCAACCAATTTTTGAAGCAAGGGTAAGGATGATGGACTGGAGCTGCAATTCAGCCATAGAATGTTGGTTGGTTGATTTTAAAATAATAGGGATTAAACCTTTCTTTCTTTTTTTTCAAGAAAAAATACAACATAAGTTTATCGACTCTCCATATTGTTCATGCTCCTGCATACATTTTTCCTTCCCTGACACCTGTCCTTAATCACTTGAGGACCTCAGTGACCATCCCCGCAGGATAGGCGTACCCAATCGCGGCCGATGTCCCACAATCGAGTCACAGAGAGGAAGAACGGGGAGAGGTAAGTGTAAACAAACGCCCCCCCATGCTTCCTAGTGTGGCTGCCAATGATCGTCTGTTCCCTGTGTTAGGGAACAACGATTAGTGACGTCACACGCACAGCCACGCCACCCCACAGTAAGAACACTCCCTTAGGGCACACTTAACCCCTACAGCGACCCCCCTGGTTATCCCCTTCACTGCCAGTGTCATTTTCACAGTAATCAGTGCATTTTTATAGCACTTTTCGCTGTGAAAATTACAATGGTCCCAAAAATGTGTCTAAAGTGTCCAATGTGTAAACGCTATAACTTTTGCGCAAACCAATCAATAAAGGCTTATTGCATTTTTTCTTACCAAAAATATATAGAAGAATATGTATCGGCCTAAACTGAGGAAAAAAAATGTTTTTTTTAATGTATTTTTTGGGGATATTTGTTATAGCAAAAAGTAAAAAATATAGAATTTTTTTCAAAATTGTCGTTCTATTTTTGTTTATAGCGCAAAAAATAAAAACCGCAGAGGTGATCAAATACCACCAAAAGAAAGCTCTATTTGTGAGAAAAAAAGGACGCCAATTTTGTTTGGGAGCAACGTCGCACGACCACGCAATTGTCAGTTAAAGTGACGCAGTGCCGAATTTGCGAAAAGGGGCCAGGTCCTTTACCTGCATAATGGTCCGGGTCTTAAGTGGTTAAATAACCAGTAGATGAAGAATCGTTCAAATTTGGCACTTTCTTGTGTGTGCTGGGGGTCCAAGTATAAAAACTGGTAGCAAGCTGAAAGGAACAGAGCTTCTTTAGCAGAGGCAGCAGCAAAAAGAGAAATAAGATAAGCACCATCAATTCTAATACAACTCAAAGCTCCAGACATCCATACTGAAGGCTCAGCAGAAGCTCCAGCCATAGATATCTTAATAAACAAAGGGTCATCTTTATTTGAAGTGTTGTTTAAATTTATCACCACCATTTTTTACTGTGAAATGGCTAGAAGTTGAGAGAGCTCCTTATTGTACAGAGGGGTTTTCCAACTTGGTGGAAAATCTCCCTGATAGAAAAGCATATTCGTCATTCTTCATTGTAGAACAGTGAAGTGTCAGTCTGTAAACCACTGTCAGTGCTGGTTATGTTTCTGTTGGTCACTGAGAAATTATTTTAATCTTTTTGATGACTGTCAAACAAAAGTATAAAACCCAATATTAGCGCTTGCCCACCAGCCGGCGTCATTATACTGGCAGGTCGGCCCAATCCTGCTTATCGCTGTAGCTGCAGGTCAGTCTATTTAACAGCTATAGCAGGTGCACACCTGCTGCACGGCAGGGGACCTGAGTCGTGTGGCCAGTGGCCGCGATGTCCCCCGGGTCACCTGCGATCGCTCCACAAAGAGCCAGAATTGGGATATGCAAATGTTAACAAACGATCCCCATTCTGCCAGGGGAGTACAGTGATCGTCTGTTTCTATTGATAAGGAACAGCGACCTCTCTCAACTCCCTGTCAGTCCACTTCCCCTACAGTTAGAAACACCTCCCAGGGAACACATTTAACCCCTTGATCACCCCTAGTGTTAACCCCTTCCCTGCCAGTGTCGTTTATACAGTAATCAGTGCATTTTTATAGGTCTGATCGCTGTATAAATGTCACTAGTCCCAAAAAAGTGTCAAAGTGTCCGATATGTCCGCTGCAATGTTGCAGGCCTGCTAAAAATTAAGAAAGGAGAAAAGCGGCGCCTTCTGAGCGTAGCAGGTAAGTATTTATTCAGGTAAAAACATATGTAAAAGTATTGTACTCACAAACGGAGCTACAAGTATGGCTTCATAAGATGTATGTTCATCCGCAAGAGTCCCGGGAAAGGCTGTAGTCACTCGTTGTCCTGGATCAGCTTGGTCCCTTGCCTCAGATGGCAGCGACAGTGGGAGCCGAACGCTCTCGGAACACCAAAGAAGGGAGCTTGTTTCCCGAGTGTGCTGTTGGTATGACGTCACTTCCGGGTGCGGGAGGATGCGCGCGTTCGAGACATGCGTGTCTCTTCTTCAGGCTCTCTAAAAATTGCTTATCACCGAGATTACTAGTAAAATAAAATCATAATTACAAAAATGCCATAAATATATCCCCCTATTTTGTAGATGCTGTAACTTTTGTGCAAACCAATCAATATACGCTTATTGCAATTTTTTTACCAAAAATATGTAGAATACATATTGGCCTAAATTGATGATATTTATTATAGCAAAAAGTTAAAAAAACATTTTTTTCAAACTTTTTATAGCGCAAAAAAATAAGAACTGCAGAGGTGATCAAATACCACCAAAAGAAAGTTTTTTTTCTGGGGAAAAAGGGAACATCAATTTTGTTTGGGTGTAATGTCGCACAACCGTGCAATTGTCAGTTAAAGTAACGCAGTGCCAAATCGCAAAAAAAATCCTGGTCATTAAGGGGGGTAAATCTTCTGGGACTGAAGTGGTTAGATGTAGCCTTCACTGACCTCTCTAGCTGTAGACATTTTGATCAACTCAGCCTCAAAGTTCACAGTAAAAGCACTAATGTAACTCCTATTCAGCAGTGACTTGGCAGACTTTCAACCTTAAAATCTCTATTGAACTTTGATGATGAATTGCTTTTCAACTTGATGCTGCATAAACAAGTGTCATTCCATGAGATAATCTACGAGGGTGTTTACGGGTGCAATTAGGCGCAGGGCAGTGTATGAATTAGGTGGGGCAACTGGTGGCGAGTAACTCTTGAGGCCTGGCTAGTAGCTCAGGACTTGAAATTTTGAGCCCTGGTAAAAGCACTAATGTAACTCCCATTCAGCAGTGGCTTGGCAGACTTTCAACCTTAAAATCTCTATTGAACTTTGATGATGAATTGCTTTTCACTTTAGTTACAGAGGTCATTGAGGAATTTTTGTAATATTAATTTACTGTTTTATAACAAAATATATAAATATTATTATATAATAATATTATAAAGAATATATAAGTAATTAAATGTAAAACTTGATTAATTGAATATACTAGTGACCAGCTGATTGAATCTTGTTTGATTTGAGGTTTGAATGCCAAATTAAACTTCTTCTGAAATCAAGGAGCGAATTCTTAAAATTGGTAATGGTCATTTTCAAGGCTAATCAATAAGGAGTTGTCAAGCAAAAAGCATGATAAGATGAGCAGTGCCCTGTAGACATGTACTGAAGAAACAAAAATGTTTAATAATTATTTATGAGAGTAGAGTAGGGTAGAAGGTAGATTTTTTTTTTGGGCAGCTTAGGGGGAAACAAAAAAACTATGCATGCTTGGAGGATGTGGTTTTAAAGAACATTAATATTCTCAAGGACATCATCAATGACACTGGATTGTGGCATCAAATAAATTGCATAATTGTGTAATATTTTGGCTTATTTTTACCTTGGATTACATACATCATTGTCTTACATACAGCAGCCGCCAGCCCATTTGTTTGATTTACACTTAAACTTGCAAAGACAGATGATTTTTGTATACCGTATATACTTGAGTATAAGCCCAGTTTTTCAGGCCTTTTTTAGGGCTAAAAATACCTCTCTTGGCTTATACCCGAGTCAGTGCACCTTGGGCGTCCATTTTTTAAAACTCGGGGCTTCCTCCTGGTCTCTTCCTGTTCCGTGATAAGCGTTTGACACTGTGTTCAGTGTTCTGCTTAACACGTACGTTCTTTCATTCTTGGTTTCCCAGCAGACACTGTGTTCAGTATTCCGCCTATCACGGACCTTCTCTTGTCCGAGGATAAAAGAACGTCCGTGGGGGAGGCGCGCGCAGAGCTCTGCGGGATGGTGCTGTCTGCCTAAAGCTCCGTACACCACGGACCAGGAGAGCCTCTTAACGGGTGAGAAAGCCCGAATTTCATCACAAAAAGTATCCCAGGGGCTGCATAAGACCACCTACCTCACAGAGGTATACTCCTTGGAGGTTTTTGAAGCAGCTTTAGACCCGAAAGTCGGCAGGAGGGAGCCCCCTCACAGACGCACAGTGTCTCACAGCTCCTGTCATGGTGATGCACCCGTCGTATGCAGAGATAGCAGGGAGGGAGCTGAAAAAGCAGACAGCCCCTCCTGCTACATCACACAGTGAAGCCCCTGCCCAGTTAAAGGAACATTGTCAGCCTAATTTCTCCTCAGAAGATACTGTGGGAGAGAGGGGGAAATGTGAAGGAACACTGCAGAGTGTATTAACACCGCAAATAACATTAGAACATATAGAGCTGCTGCTCCAAAGATCATTAAGGCCTCGTACACACGAGGCAATCTATCTGTTGAAATCGGTCGGACCGACCGTTTTGAACAGATCTGTCTGCTTGGATTTTGGTTTGCTCGTGTGTACACACGAGCAAACCAAAATCCCCGCCAGCAGACAGCGCGCTGATGTGTCGGTGACGTAGCGGTGACGTTGACGCCGCCACGTCACCGCACCAGGAAGTAAAACACTTTCGCGCATGCGTCGAAATCATTCGGCGTGTGTGCGAGAAGACATGTCTGCTGGTTAGCATACTAACCAGCAGACATGTCGGGCGGACAGGTTCCCAGCCGACAGATTTCAAAGCATGCTTTGAAATCTGTCGGGTGGCCAAATCCGTCGGCTTGCCCGTACACACGGTCGAATCTGTTTGCTGAGACGGTCGGGCCGACCGTTTCCAGCAGACAGATTTGATCGTGTGTACGAGGCCTTAAGGTCACCTCAGATCATATCACTACCAGTCTCACCAAGGAGATTAGGGAACTAGGGCAGCGTACTTCAGCACTTGAATTAAGAACCAATGATTTGGAAAAATGTACAGCAGATTTCTCCTCAGAAATTGATAATCTTAAAGAGGAAAATTTGACCCTACAAACGAGATTAGAGGACTTTGAAAACCGCGCTAGACGATCAAATATTCACGTTAGAGGAATCCCCGACAGCTCTTTTCCAGGAACTACAACTGGGAATACCGGTGGAGCGACTTGAAATGGATAGGGTACATAGAGCCCTCACCCCAAAAAAAGCGAATGGCCCACCACACGATATTATCGCTAAATTTCATTACTACCGAACCAAAGATCAACTACTGAATGCAGCAAGATATAAGAGCGTATTACAATTTCAAGGGTATAACTACCAACTTTTCGCCGATTTATCACAACTAAAAAAACGCACTAAAGCCTTTCGCACTTTTAGATAAAAAAAAAGCACATGTCATATGCCTCCAAGAAACACATTTCACGCCACTGTCCACACCCAAATTCTTTAGTAGGTCCTACCCACAAGTTTATACAGCCTCGGCCCCTACAAAGACGCGGGGTGTGCTCATAGCATTCCACAGTAGTACCCCTTTTCAATTTCAAAAGAAATCAAGGACCCAGAAGGCAGGTATTTGATTCTTACAGGGCATCTATTGGACTCAGAAATCACCATTGTGTCATACTAAGCCCCCAACAAGCAACCCAACTCTTTCCTATCCCACCTTTTACTAGTCATCGATTCCCGTTAAATAGGTACTGTAATATTAGCAGGAGATTCCAATCAGACCATCTTGCCCTTTCTGGACAAATCACCCATCCAAAAGAGCAGATAAGCAATCCTTTTCAAAACTACTCGCTAAATACAATCTAGTCGACTCATGTCGCGAAATGAATCCAACTAGGAGGCAATATAAACACTATTCTTATCCCTGTCAGTCGTTCTCAAGAATAGACCACATCTTCCTGCCCATAGGTATGACGCCGGAAATATTGATCTCCCAAATTATACCCATCCCATGGTCTGACCATAGTGCAGTCTTCAGTACCATATCATCTACAATACCGAAAAGCGTGATGCCACATGGCTGCTTAAAGACTTTCTGCTCAAAAACCCAATTTATAAACAGAATATTGAAACTGCACTACGAGAATATTTGAAATTCAATTATACTCCGGATATTTCCCCAACTACTTTATGGGAAGCCCATAAGCCTGTTCTCCGGGATGTATGTTTGCGCCAAGCTAATCTATGCAATAGAGAAAGGAAAACTATGTACCATACCCTAGAAACAAATTTTAAAGTTCCACCCTAAAAATTAAGTTTCGCTTAATCCCCTCCCTCTTACATGCCACATTTGGCATGTAATTTTTTTTAGGGGGGGGAGTGGGGGCTTCAGTAGGAGTGGGACTTCCTGTCCCACTTCCTGCTTCCGCCGAGGGGCTGGTAAGGTGATTAAGCCTAATTGCCTTACTGCAGCCCCTCCCTTTGGCGATCGTCTAGGACACTGACAGGTCCTAGACGATCGCCTGTCCAATCAGCGGCAAGCTACGCCGCGCGTGCATGCGCAGTGCGGCTCGCGCATGCACAGTGGGTGCCCGGCCGTGAAGCCGAAGGCTGTCACGGCTGGGTGCCCACAATCGCAATGAGGATGCCGGCCCGGGGAGGGGGGTAGAGGAGCGGAGCCCTGGTCGGCGCGTCGCTGGAAGTGGAGAAGGTAAGTGTCTGTTTATTAAAAGCTAGCAGCTACACTTTTTGTAGCTGCTGACTTTTAATAAACATTACATTTGGGTGGAACACCCCTTTAACTCCTGCCATATGGCATTCCAACAAAATCCCTCTACATCATCCAGATTGCGACTAGACAAGGCCAAGCTGGAATTTGATCTATTCCTCACGAGTCAGCAGATAGAATTTTAAAAAAATCGAAACATAATTATTTTGTAAATGCAAACAGACCAAGTACACTTCTAGCCCGAACATTGAAATCCTGTTAAAAAAAACAATAAACCAATCTGTCTAAAGCTTTCTAGAGGAGTATACTCCACTAATCCTGTGAAAATCCTGCAAAAATTCAAAACACAATTAGAAAGTCTTTACTCATCTAATAACGAGCTGGATCAATCATAGGCAAACAGCTTTTTTTCCCCAGATCTCCCTTCCTGTATTATCCAAGGCACAAATGGAAATGATGGAGGAACCGGTGTATATTGAAGAAATGTCCCAGGCTATCAAAACCTTGAAAGTAAATAAACGACCAGGGCCTGATGGGTTTTCTGCCCTCTATTATAAAACGTTCACAGATATCATGTCACCAATTTTGACGAAAAACCTTTAATTCCCTCCTGGATAACCATTCTTCCAGGAAAGAAACCTTGGCCCAGATTCACAGAGCCATTACGCCTGCGCAACAGGAGATGCGCGGCGTAAGTCGAAATGTGCGCGTGCGTTTCGATGCACGGCATCCCCAGAACGAGATACGCAAAAAATCTACTTTTTTTTGTCCCGCGTAATTTCGTTAGACTGGCGCATCCGTCCGCGCAAAAGTGCGCTAGACAGACCATTGATTTGCTAGTCAAATATGCTAATGAGGGACTTACGGGGATCCACAAAAGAACGTTGGGGCAGCGCAGGCGACGCAGTGTGCGCAACAGCAAAATGTCCTGTCTAAAATTAGACCATATAAAAGCTGGTCTAAAAAGAGAAAAAAAGTCTACTTGTTAGATAAAGCAACACTGTTAGTGAGGAGCTCAGCAGTCACACGTGTTGCACAACAATCTGTATGCCAACATGCCAGGGGCATCGTCGCACATAGCTATACTACTGACTTTAGATGAACAAAGAAGGATGAGGGCACGGAGGATGGCACGGGAGAGGATATACCGCACCCGCATAGACCTGTTTGGCATGAGTGATTCTGAGGTGTTTCACATCTTCAGATTCACCCCTCATGTCATCCTGGAATTAACCACAACCCTGCAGGAGGACATCACCAGCCCAACACACTGCTCACATGCAGTGCAGCCACTGGTCAAGGTCATGGCAACACTCCATTTCCTTGCCAGTGGCTCTTTTCAGCGTACAAGTGGAGTGGTGGCTGGGATGTCACAATCCTCCATGAGCAGATGTGTGCACCAGGTTGTCCCTGCAATCCTCAGATGCATGGCCAACCAAATCATCAAACCCACCACTGAGGACCTGCGGCTGAAGGCAATGACAGATTTCTACAGAATTGCCAGATTCCCACATACTGTGGGGGCCATTGATTGCACACATGTGGCACTCCAGCCCCCCCATTAGACAGAGCACATGTACCGCAATCGGAAGCATTGGCATTCCATCAACGTACAGGTGATAGTCGATGCCCAAGGCCTCATATGGCACGTCCGTGCCAAACACCCAGGGTCCAGCCATGACAGCTACATATACAATCAAAGCCACATCTGAATGGAATTCGATCAGAACGTGTATGGGGACACCTGGCTGGTTGGTGAGTGACATGGGTGGCAGGCATGACTATCCCCTCCCATGATGCACACATCACAAGGGGTACATGCATGACTAACATCCTCCTGTCTTTTCCCTTACAGGTGACTCTGCATATCCACTGGGACCCCATCTCATGACTCCTATCCGGAACCCCCAAACCCCAGGAGAGGAAAGAAAGATACAATCAAGCACATGCCCAAACACGAGCAGTGGTGGAGCGCACCTTTGGCCTCCTAAAGTCACGTTTCCGATGCCTGGATAAGTCTGGGGGTACCCTCTTGTATTCCCCAAACTTTGTGTGCCAGATCATCGGTGCATGTTGCATGCTGCACAACTTCGCAGAAAGAAAGGGCCTGCAGATTGACCTACGTGATGACCTGACCCCTGAACCAGACAATCCCCCCCTAACCGAGGGTCCCCCGTCTTCTGAGGGAAGAGCAGCCAGGAGACAGCTCACATTGGGCATCTTTGCACGTTAAACACACACATTAATCATGGCACAATGAGAATGCATGCATGCACACCACTGTGGTCCCTAGCACACACACCCCACATCCACATCAAATTGGATTGGCACCAGTCCACCATGCTGGACTTGTGAGCAGCAACGCCACTCCAAGGCTCCAATTATGTCACTGTACATTCATACACCATTCACACGGACCTGGGGATCACTTCTCCCTGGTCCTGGGGAACCCTTCTCCACCAAAATTGAGGGTGACACCCCTTTTCCGGCAGGAATGTCACCCCCACATTCGAACAGCATTCACAACCAAAAAAAAAAAAAAATACCCAGCAAAATCAAAAAATTTCCAGCAAAAAAAAAAAAGAGGGGAAAAAAAAAATTATTGCCCTTTACGTGAGCCACGCCTGGGGCGCCCCCGGCCACGGCCCCGGCTCCTCAGGGGAGACTCATGGGGAGGGGGAAAACCGGGGAAAGAGGAGCAGCCCCTGATCTCTGCCCACCTGGCGGCCTGCCCTCCAAGGCCACGGCTATTCTGTCCAGGGCAGCACCAAGTGTTGCCGTGTTGGCCTGGATAGCCTGGGTAAGGGCCCTCACATCCTGCCCAACGCCTGCTGATGTCGTTTAGGCAGGTTCTGAAAGCCCGGGAGTGGGAGTCCAGGTTCCCCAGCGTATCCTTGATGGAGGACAGGCTCTCCTCCATCCGCACCAATGTCTGGCTGACCTGTCCCAGATGGCGGGTCTGGAGGAACTGGTCCCTTCTCAGAGTGGCGGGCAGGAGATCGGCCAACCCCCTGGTGTTCTGGGATGAAATCCTGCCTCCAGCTGATGCTTGTGGCCAGGGAGAAGGGGAGGCCCTTGGGAGGGGAGCCATGTTGGGGGAGGAGGGGGGGGGCTCCACCTTAGGGAGGGCTGCCTGCTACCAGCCAGAGGGGAAGAGTCCTCAAAAACCAAAAGTCCAGTGCCTGACATGGACTCCTCCTCCTCATGATTCTCCTCCTCCTCTTGAACCTCCTCCTCCTCTTGAACCTCCTCCGCGGACTCCGGCCTTGTTGGGGGGGCCTCATGTTTGACCAGACGCCGGAGGTCATTGATTTTTTTGTCAATCCCAGACCGGGTCCGTGTCTCCCCCTCCCCCGCTGAATTGACCTGCTCAGTGATCATATCCAAAATCTCCCTCCTCCTGGCCGGGTTGGTGTTGGCACTGTCTGGGCCGTGGAGGAAACGCCCATAATCGCTAATGGCCCGGGCAAGAATTCTTTTTTCCCCCACAGTAAAATTGAGCTTTCTCTTTCTCTCTGTCATACTTCCCAAAAAAACTCACTCCCAGTCAGCAAAAATCACTCACAAAAACAAGCACAACCAATCAAGCAAGAACACACACAAATCTAACACCCAAAAAATCACACTAGCACTCAGCAAGAAACAGTCACAAAAACAAACAGCAAAAAAACAGCAAGAAAACAAACAAACAGAAATATATCAAACAAACAGTCACTCAAACACTTATCAAAAAACACTTTCAAAGATCTACTAACAAACACTTGATCACACAGAACACTAATCTGACAACTACAAAACACAACGCAACGAACAACAGGACAAAAGCACTTGGTTAAATGGGAAGGGACAAAGGGATGTACTTTTGCAATGCAAGTGCGTTTGTCTCTGTCTATTTATGCTGTTTGCGTAGTTCACAACGTTGCCCTAGTCCATTTCCAATTTCACTGATTGCGCCTCTCCCGAGTTGTGAGCATGCGCACAGCGGAGCTGACCATGGTCTCCTTCAAGCGCGCATGCGCGAGCCGGCCGGCCCTTCATTTGCATGGGGTCACGGCTCATTTCAATGTAACACGCCCACGTCCTTCCCAATTTGTATTACTCCGCCTTACGCCTATGAAAAAACGTTATGCATGCGCAATTTTCTGCGTAAAAGCTACGAGAATAGGGTGATTACGCGGCAAAATTGCGCAAGTCTAACGTAAAGGCGGTGTGCTACGCCGGTCCAATAATGCGCAGATGTACGTGAATCTGAGCCCTTAACTGCAATTATCTGCATGCTGCCGAAGCCACATACGGACGATTCAGTTTGGTCAAACTATCGCCCAATCTCCCTGCTGAATATTGAAGTGAAAATTTTAGCCAAAATTTTAGCAACCAGATTAAATAAGATAATTGGCAAGCTAATACACCGTGATCAAACTGGTTTCATCCCTATGAGACAAGCTGGCGATAACATCAGACGCGCTGCCCTCCTATCCCATGCAGCCAAAACACGTCGAATACCCTCGTGCTTTCTCTCTATCGACATAAAAAAAGCATTCGATACAGTCTCATGGATGTATATGCGATTCGCTCTTGAGAAGTGGGGCACTGTATCACAATCCCAAGGCCTATATCAAATATGCCGGCTACAAATCGGAAGAATTTAATATCCAGAGAGGGACTCGTCAAGGGTTTCCCCTATCGCCGCTATTATTCGCTTTAATTATCAAACCCCTTGCACAAAAGATAAGGATGGAACCAACGATCATGGGTATAGAGTTAGGCGGATGTCATCACAAAATAAGTTTATTCGCAGATGATATACTTATATTTTTATCCTCACCGCAGGTATCGTCCCCGAATCTAATGCGGGTACTCCATGATTTCTCCCACATTTCCGGCCTCACAGTTAATAACCAAAAATCCCTGGCACTGAATATCTCACTCAGTGACACGGTGAAACAAAGTTTACAGTCCTCCCTACTCTTTAAATGGGCAGACTGCAGTATACCATACCTTGGTATACAACTTACGGCTAATGCTTCAGAATTATTTGCTGCCAACTTCCCTCCCTTACTGAAAAGTGTCACTAGAATGTTGGCCGACTGGTCTTCTCTACCAATTTCCTGGTTTGGAAAAATCAATATAATAAAAATGGCGATTCTCCCCAAATTTGTATATCTATTCCGAACCCTCCCAATCCACATTCCTGCTTATTTCCTTAGATTGATCCAGCATAAATCAACACAGTTCACTTGGGGGACAAAAAAAAACAGATTGCCTAAAAAAACATTAATTTTACCCAAATTGATGGGTGGGCTGGGATTTCCAGATTTAGCAACATACTTCAAAGCAGCACAACTGGCGCAACTATCTAAGTACCATTCAACCACAGAAATCCCATTGTGGGTACTTTTGAGGCAATAGACTTTGATCCACTCCCCACTAACAATATCCTCTGGCTGAGCCCTCAAGACCGCAGAAAATTGAAAAATCCAATCTCTAAACACTCATTGTCACTATGGGACAGGCACAGAATCTCTCATAGATTACAATCTCCACACAACTCACTTCTTTCCTTCTATAAAAACTCGTCCTTTTATCCAGCATGGGTATTTCCAAGAACCTTTAAGGCATGGATCAGGGCTGGAATTACATGCTTATACCACATAGCATCAACAACTACAATTCGACCATTTCCAGACCTATGTGAGGCATCCGGCCTCCCCAATACGGACATTTTCAGATATCTCCAAATCAAGAACTTTTATGGACCTTCCCTTAGCCTTAGCGATAACCTAAATAATATTACACAATTTGAAAAGATATGCCTAAAAGATCCACATGCCAAAGGTCGTATTTCAACAATTTATTCCCAACTGATTACTATATCCAACACTCTAACACCCTCCTACACTGCTAAGTGGGAATTAGACTTAGAATGTACAATTAATAACGACACCTGGGCAAGCATTTGGTCTAATACTAGCTCTCCATCTATAAATGTGGCAGCATTAGAAACATCATATAAAGTGCTTTCCCGTTGGTACCTGGTTCCCAATAGAGTAGCCAAATTTTCAGAAAACTGCTCAGATCTCTGTTTCCGCGGTTGCCCAGACAAACATATATCCATATCTGGTGGCAGTGTTCACTTGTAAGGAAATTCTGGGAGGGGATTTTCAAGATCGCCTCTAAAATATTTGACTGTATTATACTACCAGATCCAATGGCAGCCTAACTTAACATTAAACCAGAAACCCTTTCAAGGAGTCAACATAAGTTATTTATTTTGTTTATGATAGCCGCGAAACAGGTAATAGCTAGCGCATGGAAATCGCCTACATTATTGTTACCGGAAGCCGAGAAGAGAATGAATCTTTCATTCGTACATGCTAAACTGGATGCGCTAGATAAGAATAGGCTGGAAAAATTTGATGGTATATGGAAACCCTGGGCCATATACTATACCTCAGACTCTTTTGACTCGAGAGTTCTCATGTCATGGTATTGACACCCTTTCATGGAAAACATGAAATAAATTAAGTGAAAATCCATCTTCGAAACAACACCACCCTCTCCCTTCCCTCCTTTCGTCCCCATTTCCTTTTATTTATGTTTGATTATTTTTATTGGTATTTCATAACAAGGAAATACAAAAAGTCAAAGTATCAGTATAAATATAAACAACATTAGAATTCAAAACAAATCGGTAGTTTTTTTTTTACAAGCAAAGATAAGTCTATAACAAATGCCAACGTGCATAAGCAGTAAGACAATATAAACATTGAGACAATATAAATATAAAACGGTAGAACAGGGGATAGATATTAATGGAAGAGGGAATAAGTGTGAAATGTCACATACAGAAAGGAAGAGGCGCAAACAAATATATGTATAATAATGAAACAGAGCTGCAGCCCATCAAGGTTAATCTAAAGGTGGATCAATTATTCATCAGTACACTAAACTCCATTGAATTTGTAAAGTGTATCCAACAAGCCCATTTCTCAACGTAACTTTTAGAGGAGTCGTGCGATTGATGAATCAAATCCTCCATATTTGCAATATGTTCAACCTTCTTAATCCAATCAGAGACACGTGGGGGGGAAGATTGCATCCATTTGAGAGGAATGCATAACTTAGCAGCATTTATCAGATGTAAAATAATCGAATCTTTGTAGACTGAGTTGGGCAGAGAAGAGAGGTGTAGAAGATACTGTTCTGCAGTAAAATCAGGTGTGTGTGCAGTGATATTGGATATCAAATCGTGAATTTGTTTTCCAAAAGGGGACAATAGAAATGCATTCCCACCATATATGAAGCAAAGTGCCTGTAGCTGAGTTACAGCGCCAGCACTGGTTAGATACATTCGGGTTGAACTTATTGATTACATAAGGGGTTCTATACCATCTACAATAGAGCTTGTATCCATTTTCTTGGGTAAGGACATTAAGTGAACCCTTATGTAGTCGACGGAAGACAATTGACCATTGTTCCGGAGCGATTGAGATATCTAGATCTTTCTCCCATTTCAAGTTAGTAACATCCAAAGTCAGATCGAAATTAGAAAACAGCAAGTTATATATTAAGGAAATCAAATGCCTCCGGGGGTCATTGAGAATGCACAGAGTTTCAAATTGCGATTTTGGTCTATGCCAGTTCTGTAGTGCGTCTGGTCTGTCAATGAATCGAACTAGTAATTTAAAGAAAGCTAATGAAATGGAACTGTCGGGGTATTTAGTAGAGAAAGTTTCGTAAGACATTAAGTTACCTCGATCAAACAGCATTTCAGCTCTATATTCCCTATCCATACGAGTTATTATGGGATCACCAGTCCGTTTATCAGTCCCCACTTCAGGATTGCAGCATAATGGCGACAAGGGGCCATGGACCGACGAGATATCAATTTTTTTACAAAGAGATCTAAAAAATTTTAAAGTGGTCCCTGTCATCGGGTGGGACTTGATTGCCTTCGGGAGTTTGCTTTGGGAGATCCATGGAAAATATCTCAGTGGGGTTGGTTGACAATATATGGACTCTTCTAATGAAATCCAATCTTTAAGTCCAGCATGCAAGTGCCAATCAACTATTCTTGTCAAATGACAGGCCCAATAATATTTTTCCACATCTGGAAGACCAATGCCTCCTATAAGTTTAGGAACTATTAACCACTTGCCCATGGTGTCATAGTCAAAATACGTCATGACTTTAAAGATGGATATCTCGGTAACGGCAGCAGCTGCTGCCACAACCGAGATATCCATCTTTTCCATGGGCAGTGCTGTACACGATAATGGCGGTCCCAGCGGCGGATTCACCGCAAGATCGCCGTTATCGGTGGCGGGAGAGGGCCCCCCCCCTCCCGCCGCTCTCCCGCGCTCTCCGCCGCTTACCGGAGCCGTCGGTAACGGCGGAGGCGATCGGGTCCTCCTGCTGGCTGTGTTGGGATACGAGTGAGGGAAAAATCGCCCCCACCCGTCCCCCACAGCTCTGCTGGGCGGAAGTGACGTCAAAACGTCAGTTCCGCCCAGCGTCTTAAAGAAACATTTTTTTTTTCTGAAATTTGAAAAATGACATTTTTTTTTTTTTTTCTTTTTTTGCATTTAAGCCTAAATATGAGATCTGAGGTCTTTTTGACCCCAGATCTCATATTTAAGAGGACCTGTCATGCTTTTTTCTATTACAAGGGATGTTTACATTCCTTGTAATAGGAATAAAAGTGATAATTTTTTTTTTTAATTTATTTCGATGTATAAAATTATAAACTAATTAAAAATAAATAAGAAAACCAAAAAAAAAAAATGTAAAACGCCCCGTCCCGACGAGCTCGCGCGCAGAAGCGAACGCATACGCGAGTAGCGCCCGCATATGAAAACGGTGTTCAAACCACACAAGTGAGATATCGCCGCGATCGTTAGAGCGAGAGCAATAATTCTAGCCCTAGACCTCCTCTGTATCTCAAAAAATGCAACCTGTAGAATTTTTTAAACGTTGCCTATCGAGATTTTTAAGGGTAAAAGTTTGACGCCATGCCACGAGCGGGCGCAATTTTTAAGGGTGACATGTTGGGTATCATTTTACTCGGCGTAACATTATCTATCACAATATATAAAAAAATTGGGCCAAATTTATTGTTGTCTTATTTTTTTATTCAAAAAAGTGTTTTTTTTTCAAAAAAAGTGCGCTTGTAAGACCGCTGCGCAAATACGGTGTGACAAAAAGTATTGCAATGACTGCCATTTTATTCTCTAGGATGTTAGAAAAAAAAATATATAATGTTTGGGGGGTTTAAGTAATTTTCTAGCAAAAAAAACAGTTTTAGTCTCGTAAACACCGAATCTGAAAAACAAACCCGGTGGGCAAGTGGTTAATTTATCCCATTTTATTCTGGCTTGCTTACCATTCCAAAGAAACTTAAGACATATCCATTTGAAGGCCTTAAAAAAGGAGTTGGGGATGTTGATCGGGAGGGTCTGCATGAGATATAGGAGTCTGGGGAGGGTATTCATTTTTATAATATCCGCCCTCCCAAACCAGGAGAAGAAGCCCTTATCCCACTTGGTAAAATCATTTTCAATGGTGTGCAGTAGGGGTAAAAAATTCCTGTTGTATAGGTCATTAATTTTGGGCGTCAATTTAATACCAAGGTAAGACAAGCTAGTGTCTTCCCAGCCAAAGGGGAAGTCAAGTTTACACAAGTCAACATCGCTCACGGGAAGAGATATATTCATGGCTTTCGATTTCTTGAAATTAATTTTGAGGTTACAAATAGTACAAAACAGAGAGAAATCTTTAAGCAGGTTGGGAATAGTAATGATAGGTTTGCATAAAAACATTAGGATGTCGTCTGCAAAGGCCGCCAATTTAAATGATTTATCTCTTATGGTAACCGCTACGATATCTTGATCATACGTAATCTATTGAGGAGCGGTTCCAAGACGAGTACAAATATGATCGGGGACAATGGGCATCCCTGTCGCGCACCATTTGACACGGAGAAGGCCTCCGACAGTCCGCCATTAACCTTGATCCTAGCCGTGGGTGAGGAGTATAAAAGACTAATATATTGGAGCATACGTTCGTGCAAACCCAATGCTTTCAAAGCTTCCAGCATGTAATCCCAGGCTATCCTGTCGAAGGCCTTCTCCGCGTCGAGCGACAAAAAAAATCCGGGGAAACCAGACTCTCCCATCCAACTCTGCACAAGAACAGCCTTTAACGTATTGTCTCTTGCCTCTCTCCCCGGTATGAAGCCCACCTGGTCTAAAGATATTATTGAAGATAAAAGAGGCAGTAAACGATTGGCTATAATTTTCACATACAATTTGATGTCAACATTTAAAAGCGAGATTGGCCTATAATTGGAAACCAAATTATGATCAGAATTAGGCTTGGGGATCATGGTAATATGTGCCTCCAATAGATTCTCCCCTGCTCTGGTCATTCATTTACGATATACAGTGATCGCCATAGAAGCAACCCAGGCAAGCAACGGAAACATGATTTAACCTATGTTGCTGAGGACACGGTAAGGTGATATTCACCTATTAGCTGCAGGGGTATTCAACTTGAACCCCCACCAACATTGGATATACGCTCACTTAAGGGAAATAACAGGTGCATCTCATTTTCTACTTAAACGCATGCAAGTTGTTTAATATCATGAACCACATAGATTTCTATGGTACAATATAATTGACTCAGTATTGATGGTTCTAGTTTACATCTCAAATATATGGGACTTGGCCATCCAGGACCAGATTCAACCGGATATTAATCCTATCCTCCTGTGTGATATTATTGAAAAACTACCTGCAACAATTTGATTATGGCAGTACATATAGTAATTTTTCATCAGCCTTGATTCCCTTATATTAGCCACCGCTATTTCTATCCCCCGCGGGGACGCACTCATTGGGGTTTCCCTTTATATATGCCATTCAATTTATTATTTTTTCATTATATATTTTGTATGCGGTGTATTACCGCTGGGAACCTTAATCAGTGCGGTCACCACAGTCCGAAAACCCGTTTTAATTTTTGTTATATGTTTGTATTTGTCTCTGTGTGTTGGTATCCAACACTTATATAGTGGACTAGTTGTTCATTGATATGCCACTCTTTGTTTATCTAGAGACCTGTTTGGCTTTGATTGTTATAGCCTCTTTATATTTGGGGTAGGGGGGTGCTTTTAGATAATATATTTTTTCTAAATAAACTTGTTTATATATACTTATTTGAGTATAGCCCATTATTGCCTATGTAGCCCCTTTTGTCAACGGTGATCTCCCCAATTCTTGGAGACCTCCTGTTTGACAGTTCTTTTGTTTATGCTTATAATAGTTAACCGTGAAGCCATCTGGGCCCGGGCTTTTGCCTGTATTAAGTTGCTTGAGGGCTGACAAAGCCTCATTAAGTTCAATAGGTTTATCTAAAGATTTTGCTTTGTCAGTGTCTATGGGGCCTGGGCTGTGGAGTTTCAGAAATTCGGAAATTAGGTCAGCTCTAGAGGGAGCAGTTTTCCTAGGTGTAGCCTCGTGTAAATTGTATAATTTAGAGTAGAACAAGCGAAATTGGTTAGCTATATCATCAGATTTCGTGTACACCTTGCCAGATGGATCAGAAATGGAGAATATGTTATTATGCCTAGAACCCTTATTATTTATTATATTAGCCAAGAGCCTTCCACTCTTGTTACCGTATTCGTAGAATAGTTTTTTTTAAAGATCAAGGTTATGCTTAACTTTTTTTCCCAGGAGAAGTAAGAGATCCTCCCTTGCCTTTGAAAGTTCAGTCAGGGTGTCAATAGCGAGTGATTGTTTGTGTTTAATTTCCAAGTGGCCATTACGTTCAGTTAGAGATTTAATTTGTGCTTGCCTCAACCTGTTCCTAGTGGCAGCTAGCGATATCAAGTCCCCCCTAATAACGCATTTGTGCGCCAGCCAAACTGCTATAGGATGGACATCCACACCGTTGTTATTATTGAAGTAGTTATCAACCTTGGTAGCTAGCTTAGTTACAGTACCGCCATCATTTAAAAGGGAATTGTCTAATCTCCAAAGTCTTGGTGTAATAGGTTTATTTCCAAAGGACAAAGTCATAGTAATAGGGCTATGGTCCGAAAGAAACATTGGGTCTATTGTGGCTTCAAGAAGGGCACCTAGGTCAGTTTGAGATATTAAAAAATAATCCAGTCTGGAATATGTGTTGTGTGGGGGCGAATAAAAAGTGTAGTCCTTCGTATTGGGGAACAACGTGCGCCATGTGTCATGTAATGATAATCGTCTAATAGATTCCTTAATCACCCGTAAGGTTTTATACGAGATCTTAGATGAACCCGAGGACGTATCTATCAGGGGGTTAAGTGTCAAGTTGAAATCTCCTCCTACAATTAGTGAACCAGTAGCAAAAGATTCCAACAATCCTAGCGTGTCATTGAAAAATGTAGCGTGCAATCTATTAGGAGCATATATATTTGCTATGGTAACTGGTTTGTTGTGTAGCGTCCCTTTAATAAACAAGAACCTCCCATCTACATCAATCTTGGAGTCAGTCACTTGAAACGGACAATTTTGAGAGATTAGGATAGACACCCCCTTAGACTTAGAATCTAAGTTGGTTGCATGAAAAATAAGAGGGTATCGTTTATCCTTAAATGTCGGATAGTTATTAGTTTTAAAATGCGTTTCCTGCAGTAAGACAACGTCTGCCTTTGATTTCCTTAACAACATCATCAATTTTGACCTCTTTTCAGGTACATTCAAACCTTTTACGTTTAGTGAATACATTTTAACTTTTTGTTGCTGCAGTGAAAAATTCCCATTGGGAGGTGACATTTCACAAAAAAAAAAAAAGGGGGGGGGGGGGAAGGGCAGTAAAAAATATAAGGGAAAAAAAAAAGGGTAGGTTGTGAGAATAACAAAGTATCGAGTTCCGAGAACTCGCTAAGTACTACTGATGTACAGTAGAAAGGTAAGTGTATACTCGAGAGTAGAAAATATCCTTGTAGGGATGTACCCCAGGCAAAGAATGTAGTGACAATCTTGCGTCCAAACCCTATCGGATTGAGGGACACAAGGAGTCACTAAGTGGGGGTTGGAAAGAACTAGGCAAAAAGACAAACAACCAGACAATAAAGCACTCCGCCACCAGCAGACCACTAACAAATTTCCACTGTATGGATACTAGAGAACAAAGAAAGCCTAAAAAAAAACAAAAAAAAAAACACTTGTATATGACTTTCAGGGATTGTTCCCCAATGCATCCCCACAATGGGTTCATGGGTCGGCTAGCGTTAAAGTAGACAAAAAAAATGCGGCACGGATAAGCTCAAAAGGAGATTGATATGTATAACCTTGATTCTGAAAAGGTTTAATTAGATCCTCGTGCCCACTGAAAAAATTTAGATAAACAAACTATTATGTGAGCCTCAAGTAGGTAACCAAACCCATTTAGATTGATTTCAAGCAAGCATTACAAAGAGAGAGAAAAGTCATATAAATGAATACAGGGCGTTAGGAGACAATGTTTCAGTTTGGTTACAACCAAGCATATTCTTCAGATGTGAAGATACAATATTGTGAAACCGTTCCGCAGCAACAGAGAGACAGTATATTAAGAAAGCAGATGAGCAGCTAAGCATAGTAACCAAAACTGAAACAATGAGTAAGCAAAACTAAGACAAATCATACATTCGCCCATTGCAATTAAAAAAAAAAATGGAGAAAAGAAGCCCTTCCAATAGACACAGTAAGACCTCAGAATTCGCGTCTTCATTTCCTATAACGTGTAGAGCCTGGTGATTGTAGGTTGGCTTGAGGATCCGTAGTGGAAATCGGTGTTCTGTCGCCGGATTGTGAACGACGTCTACGAAATCTAGTCGGAGCAGTTTCCATGTTATCTTCTAGCGGAAAGTCTTTCTTGTGAGATTTGAAGCGGAAGTCCGCGTACCAGTTAGGTACATCCATATAGGGTATCCCCATGGCATCACAGAAAGGTTGCAAGTCTTCTGGGACACGCAGAAGGGCAGAATGGCCCTGGTTAGTCGCCAACAGTCCAAATGGGAATTTCCAATGATAAATTATGTTCTTATCACGCAGTACTTCGAGCAATGGTCTCAAATCTCTTCTGTGTTGAAGGGTGATGCGTGAAAGATCTTGATATATTTGGAGTACTGCGCCTTCGAAATAGCATTTGGATCTCAATTTAGCATTTCTCAGAATTTCTTCTTTAAGTTGAAAGTCAGCGATGCAGCAAATGACATCTCTAGGAGGTTCTGTTACCTTACCCCTGGGCCTCAGAGCTCTATGAATACGTTCCATCTTGATGGTGGATTGAGGAGGGCGGCCCAAGAGGTTATTAAAGATGCCCATGACCACAGGGGACAGCTGGTCAATGTCCACGGTTTCTGGCAGACCCCTCAGACGCAAGTTATGGCGTCTGTTTCTATTCTCTAAATCCTCAACTTGGCGATTTAAATCCCTTAAATGAAGAGTGTGCGCGTCCACTTTGCGATTGACATGGCGCAGTATAATATTGTGTTGCGCAGTTGTTTTTTCCATGTCGGTGACACGCGCCGTAACTGCGCGTATATCTATGCTCAATTCGGCAATGGCTGCAGCAAGCGTCGATTTGATATCAGCTGCTACCGAGTGTAAATCATTCAGGCTGGGTCCTTGCGATAAACCGAGCGTATCCCCGATTGTCTGACCCGTGTTGCGGCAAGATACGCCATCCACCGGGTGTTGTTGGGAAGGTTTCGCCAGCTGATTGTCCGCCATGACAGTCAATTCGCCAATAGGGGCGATGCCACAGAGAGCCGAAGAGTCCACCGGGGAAACTGTATAACCTTCCTAAATGATCACGGGGATCGTCGTGACACCGACAGACGGTTCAGGGTGCTGAAACTCAGCTTACCGGCTCACCGAGCAAGTTTAAGAGTCCGTGGCGGCGGGAGCTCTCCAATTAGGCGTCCATCTCCAAGCCCGGCTAGACCACGCCCCCTCCATTTCCTTTTATTTATGTCTATTTAAATCTGTATAATATTTCATCGCCAACAGTATGATAACTACTGCACTAATCTGTATTCTAATATTGTATCTCATTCCTAATTGTTGTCATCTAATATACTGTAAATGTTGTAATCTAATATCTAAAAGAAAAAACATTATACCTAAAAAAAAAAGAAAGAACGTCCGTGATTGGTGGAACACTGAACACAGTGTCAAACACCTATCATGAAACGGGACAGGACCAGGAGTAAGCCGCAAGTTTTAAAAATGGGCGCCCGCAGCGCAGCCTGTCAAGAATTTCAGGTACGCTGCAATGGGCAAAGTGAGGTTGTAATAGACACAGTGAGGTAATGGGCACAGTGAGGTTGCAATGGGCACAGTGAGGCGTTGCAATGGGCACAGTGAGGCGTTGCAATGGGCACAGTGAGGCATGCAAATGGCCATTGTTGACCCTCTTTTTCAGTTACAGTGGCTGCTGCATTCTCACCCTAGGCTTATACTCGAGTCAATACATTTTCCCATTTGTTTGTGGTAAAATTAGGTGCCTCTGCTTATACTTGAGTCGGCTTATACTCAAGTGTATATGGTAGGTCATAATTGAGCAGTGGAAGGGACGAAACAAACAGTATAAAATTAAAAATTCAAATATGCAAATATATACCATCTGAATTCTCATTATATACCCAACTTACAATATAAACTATCCATAATATAAAATAATTAGAATATATATATATATATATATATATATATATATATATATATATTTGAGTTTAAGTTTTTTAAACTTTACACTTTTTCAGAGAACATATTTCTTGACATTTTGATTTTGCTAAAATACTGTACATTTATTGATGGATTTGGTACTAACAGTTTGCAATTGTTGATATAGCCACTTTCATTTTGATATGTTTATTGGAATTTAAAACTAAGGCCGCGTACACACGATCAAATCTATCTGCTGGAAACGGTCGGCCCGACCGTCGCAGCAGACAGATTCAATCGTGTGTACGGACGAGCCGACGGATTTGGCCAGCCGACAGATTTTAAAGCATGCTTTAAAATCTGTCTGCTGGGAACCCGTCGGACCGATATGTCTGCTGGTTAGTACGCTAACCAGCAGACATATCTTCTCGCACATGCGTCGAATGGATTCGACCCATGCACGGAAGTAATTTACTTCCTGGTGCAGTGACGTGGCGGCGTCAACGTCACCGCTACGTCACCGCGCTGTCTGCTGGCTGGGATTTTGGTTTGATCCTGTGTACAGCAATCAAACCAAAACGGCCAATTTTTTTGCAACAGGACAATGACCTCAAACATGCAGCCAATGCCATTAAGAACTATCTTAAGCATAAAAAACAAGGAGTCCTGAAAGTAATTGATTTGACCCCTACAGAGCCCTGATCTCAACATCATCAAGTCTGTCTGGGATTACATGAAGAAACAAAAGGATCTGAGGCAGCCTGCATCCACAGGAGATCTGTGGCTAGTTCTCAAAGACGTTGGAACAACCTACATGCAGAGTTCCATCAAAAACATTTGCAAGTGTACCCAGAAGAATTAAGCCAAAGGGTTGTCACAACAAATATTTATTTGATTTAGATTTTTCTTCTGTTTGCTCACTTTTCATTTAGAAAATTTATAAAAATAAACAACTAAAATATATATACTGTTTTTTTTAAAGCATTCTTACTTTTCATCACACCGGCCTAAAAGCTTTACACAGTACTGTATCTCTCATTAACCACTTCCCGACCGCCCACCGCAGGTATACGTCGGCACTTTGAGGATGGATATCTCGGTAACGGCAGCAGCTGCTGCCACAACCGAGATATCCATCTCTTCTGTGGGCGGTCGGGTAAACGATAATGGCGGTCTCCGCGGCGGAATCGCCGCGAGATCGCCGTTATCGGTAGCGGACGAGCGTCCCCCCCCCCCCTCCCGCTGCGCTCCCGCGCTCTCCGCCGCTTACCGGAGCCGTCGGTAGCGGCGGAGGCGATCGGGTGCGCTCGTCTGGTCAGCGGGGATGCGAGTGAGGGAAAAAATTTCCCTCGTCCATCCCCGTAGCTCTGCTGGGCGGAAGTGACGTCAAACGTCAGTTCCAAACAGCGTCTTAAAGAGACATTTTTTTTTAAATGTCATTTGAAAAATGACATTTAAATTTTTTTTTTTTTTTTTTTGCATTTTAGCCTAAATATGAGATCTGAGGTCTTTTTGACCCCAGATCTCATATTTAAGAGGACCTGTCATGCTTTTTTCTATTACAAGGGATGTTTACATTTCTTGTAATAGGAATAAAAGTGATAATTTTTTTTTTTTTTTTATTTTAGTGTTAAAAATTGGTAAAATTAATACAAATAAATACGAAAACAAAAAAAAAAATTTTTAAATCGCCCCGTCCCGACGAGCTCGCGCGCAGAAGCGAACGCATACGCGAGTAGCGCCCGCATATGAAAACGGTGTTCAAACCACACAAGTGAGGTATCGCCGCGATCGTTAGAGCGAGAGCAATAATTCTAGCCCTAGACCTCCTCTGTATCTCAAAAAATGCAACCTGTAGAATTTTTTAAACATCGCCTATCGAGATTTTTAAGGGTAAAAGTTTGACGCCATGCCACGAGCGGGCGCAATTTTTAAGCGTGACATGTTGGGTATCATTTTACTCGGCGTAACATTATCTTTCACAATATGTAAAAAAATTGGGCCAAATTTATTGTTGTCTTATTTTTTTATTTAAAAAAGTGAATTTTTTCCAAAAAAAGTGCGCTTGTAAGACCGCTGCGCAAATACGGTGTAACAAAAAGTATTGCAATGACTGCCATTTTATTCTCTAGAGTGTTAGAAAAAAAAAATATATAATGTTTGGGGGTTTTAAGTAATTTTATAGCAAAAAAAAATGTTTTAGTCTCGTAAACACCGAATCTGAAAAACAGGCCCGGGGCTAAAGTGGTTAAAAAGATTAAGTCAGCATGACTTTGTGTGTGGTATACCAGTTGTAAGTTTGCTTCCTCCCTTTGTGATCTTTAGGCCGCGTACACACGTACACACGTACGAGAACCTCGACGGGCGGAACGATGTGGGTTCTCGCCCGGCCGTCAGGTTTGGCGACCAGCCCGTCGGGAGCCATTAATCCCGACGGGCCATCGAGAAAATAGAGAATCGTCGACCAAGCCGTCCGGAAAGGCGCCGAGCCATGGTTCTCGATGGGCCATCGAGCAAATAGAGAACCTGCTCTCTATTTTGGGTCGACGGCTTGCTCGACGGGACGCTCGACGAAAACTTACACACGACCGAGTATCTCGGCAGAACATGGATCCCAGCGAGCTTCTCGCTGGATTCTGCTGAGGTTCTCGGTCGTGTGTACGGGACCTCAGAGACTTGAGTTTCATCAGTCCACAAAAAAAGAAGCAACACCGCTCAAGGCTAGTACACTGTAGCCCATATGCCATTTATAGGTGAAGGCGCCCATCCAGCTCACTCCCGCAAGTGCTGAACATACAAAATAGGATGGCCACATACTCTATTACAAACATTGATGCTTTAGGGAAAATTTTAATAAAAACCAACACAGCACAAAAGCACAATGAGTAGGGAGGTTAACCTTTCTACTTTTTGTGCTTTTGTGCTATAATGGTTTTTACTTAAATCTTCAATAAAGCATCAATGTTTGCAGCAGAGTGTGCGCCCATTCTATTTTGTATGTTGAATTCTATCTGATACATTTACATACGTGTACATTTATTTACAGTATAGTAAAAAAGGGTTTGTCAGCCAGAGGTCTGGAGAGTAAGGCACCACATCCGATAAACTCGAAAAAATACATATAGAATACGGATAGGGGACTCTTAAGGTGCCAGAAAGAAACAGTATACTCAGGGCAGGACTTAGGGTGGTGGGGGCCCCTGGGCTTGAGTGTTGAAGGGGCCCCCTGGAGCGAGGGGGGGATCATAGTTGTTGAGCGGGGGGGTGCGCATTAAAGTTGTTGAGCGGGGGGGGCGAATTGAAGTTGTTGAGCGGGGGGGGCATTAAAGTTGTTGAGCGGGGGGGGGCATTAAAGTTGTTGGGCGGGGGGGGGCGAATTGAAGTTGTTGAGCAGGGGGCCATTAAAGTTGTTGAGGGGGGGTGTTGAGGGGGGGTGACTCTTATCTGTGCACGGAATGTGTCGGCTCCCTTCCCTTCAGCAGACATCCCCACACCGCTCTGGTACCTCCTGGGGGGAGGTTTTGCAGTTGTTGAGCGGTTCCTCCTGCTTCTGTGCTGCCTCCTATTGCAGTGCAGGAAAATTAACCCTTTTGCGGGACTGCGGGAAGAAGCGGAAAGTCCCCCAGAATCCGTGCATGTTGGGAGGTATGCACAGCTTAAGGCATGGGCCCCCTGGAGCAGAGAACCGGGGGGGGTGCTGCCGCCTGAAATTGAGAAGCGGGGGGGCTGCCACAAATTGAGAACCAGGGGGGGCCTTTACAAAAAAAGAAGAAATAAAGAAAAAAAAAATATATATATAAAAAAAAGGGGGGTAGCCATCCGGGGGCCCTGGGGATCTCTGGGCCCTTTAACCACTTGCCGACCGCGCTATAGCAAAAATACTGCTACAGCGCGGTCGAGCTACTGTGACACGACGTCCCTGGGACCTCGTCCTTCATTTCCGCGATTGCGGAAGTGTCCGTGCTCGCCGGGTCTAGAAGACCCGGCGCATCACAGGTTACGGTAAATTGCCGCTGATAGCGGCCGTTTACCATGTGATCGCGCCGTCGAATGACGGCCCGATCACTTGTAAACAAACCGGTTCCTCCCTCTCCTCCCTCTCCTCTCTGTACCGTCTGGTACAGTGTGCGAGGAGAGGGGGGGGGAGAGCGGGGTGTCAGCAGCAGCGATGTGGCTGGATCTGTGACAAATGCAGTCACAGATCCAGCCATCCCTCAATCCATCCCAGCTCTGCAATACCCCAGTACCTTGCAATCCCCCAGTACCTAGCAATACCCCAGTACCCAGCAATACGCCAGTACCCAACAATACCCCAATACCCAACAATACCCCAATACTCGGCAATACCCCAATACTCTGCAATACCCCAATACTCTGCAATACCCCAATACTCTGCAATACCCCAATACTCGGCAATACCCCAATACTCGGCAATACCCCGATACTCTGCAATACCCCAATACTCTGCAATACCCCGTGTGATACTCTGCAATACCCCAATACCCTGCATGATACTTTGCAATACCCCAATACTCTGCAATACCGCCTATGGGGATTTTTAAGTAGCGAAGTTTGGCGCCATTCCACGAGTGTGCGCAATTTTGAAGTGTGACATGTTGGTTATCTATTTACTCGGCGTAACGTCATCTTTTTACATTATGAAAAAAAATTTGGCTAACTTTACTGTTTTGTTTTGTTTTAAGCATACATTTCTGCGAAAATACCGTGCGAGATAAAAAGTTGTAACGGCCGCCATTGTATTCTCTAGGGTCTTTGCTAAAAAAGCATATATAATGTTTTGGGGTTCTATGTAATTTTCTAGCAAATAAATTATGATTTTTCCATGTAGGAGAGGAATGTCAGAATTGGTCTGGGTGTTCCAGAACGCATGATGGCGTTCCCTGCATGTTGGGCCTCTGTATGTGGCCACGCTGTGTAAAAGTCTCACACATGGGGTATCGCCATACTCAGGAGGAATAGCAGAATGTGTTTTGGGATGTAATTTGTGGTATGCGTATGCTGTGTGTGAGAAATAACCTGCTAATATGACAGAAACAAGTTTTTTTTGTTTTTTTTTACAGAATTTTCAGTCGTTTTTCTTTTATAGCGCAAAAAATAAAAAACCCAGAGGTGATCAAATACCACCAAAAGAAAGCTCTATTTGTGTGAAAAAAAGGACAACAATTTTAAATGGGTACAATGTTGAATGACTGAGTAATTGTCATTCAAATTGTGAGAGCACCGAAAGCTGAAAATTGGTCTGGTTAGGAAGGGGGTTTAAGTGCCCAGTGGTCAAGTGGTTAGTAAAAAGAAAAAAGAAACCTCTGGGCCCTTTAATAAAAAAATAAATAAAAAAATAAACATTTATAAAAAATATAAAGAAAAAGTTAATATTTCCATTAAAAAAAGGGGGGGGGGGTTGCCACCCAGGCGCCCTGGAGACCTCTAGGCCCTTTAATAATAATAATTATATATATATATATATATATATATATATATATATTGCCATCCGGGGGCCCTGGGGACCTGTGGGCCTTTTAATAAAAAAAATAAATAAAAAAAATAAACATTTATAAAAAAAATAAAAAGGGGGGGGGGGTTGCCACATGGGGCCCTGGGGACCTCTGAGCCCTTTAATAAAAAAAAAATATATATATATATATATATATATATATATATATATAAAATCTAAAAAAAGGGGGGGGTTGCCATCCGGGGGCCCTGGAGACCTCTGGGCCCTTTAATAATAATAATAATAATAATAATATTAATAATTATATATATATATATATATACATATATATATATAAATATATAAAAAATGTTTTTTTATAAAAAAAAAAAAAAGTAGGGGTTGCTGTCCGGGGCCCTGGGGACCTCAGGACCCCTAAAAAAAGTCAAGTCAAGCCCAAAGGTAAGTCAGGCCCTGAGTATACTACATCACATTTTAACCACTTAAGACCCGGACCAATATGCTGCCAAATGATCCAAGGGGTTTTTGCGATTCGGCACTGCGTCGCTTTAACAGACAATTGCGCGGTCGTGCAACGTGGCTCCCAAACAAAATTTGCGTCCTTTTCTTCCCACAAATAGAGCTTTCGTTTAGTGGTATTTAATCGCCTCTGCGATTTTTTTTTTTGCGCTATATACAAAAATAGAGCAACATTTTTGAAAAAAAATCAATATTTTTTACTTTTTTTATAAGAAAAATCAATAAACTAAATTTTAGTCAAACATTTAGGCCAACATTTATTTAGCCACATGTCTTTAGTAAAAAAAAATTAGCTACCTAGCGGGAACAGCGACACTAATACAGCGATCATTAAAATGATCGCTTAGTGATGCTGGCAATAGGGAGTGAAAGGGTTAACTAGAGCGGTGATCAAGGGGTTAAAACTTTATTAGGGGCGTACGGGGGCTACCCTGGACCTAACACTAACTGACTGTCACACTGCCTGTCACACTGACACTAAATACAGTAATCATACATGTATGATTACTGCATTCAGTGACACTGTGACAGGGGGAGGGGCGATCGTGGGGGTTAAATGTGTTTATGTGTCTGTGTGTAAGTGTAGTGTTGGTGCAGGACTTACTTGCGTTGTGATCTCTCCTCAGCGGTGGTTGAAAAAACCGCCGAGGGAGAGATCACATCGCTTCCTCCTTCCTGTGTTTACACAGGAGGAGGAAGTGACAGGGCGGGGGCGCGCATTGGCTGGGAGCGATCCGGAGGGGGCGGACAAAAACGAATAGCCGCCCCCTCTTGTCGGATCGCTCCTGCAGCCGCGCGGACCGCCGCATGTACGGGGGGGGTCCGATCGGACCCCCGATCCCCCCCAAGGCACCAACGTATATATACGTTGATGTGCCTGTCGGTGCCATTCTGCCGACGTAAATGTACATGCGGCGGTCCTTAAGTGGTTAACTGCTTGCCGACCAGCCACCATCATTATCCCGCGGCGAGTTGGCGCTGCTGCGCAAATTTCCGTAGGTGTATGTCAGCCGCTTTAAGAGCTCTACGGGGCATGCGTGTGTGCACTCATGTCGCGAAGCTGAAGCAATGTCTGCCGGCGACACGCGATCGCTCATCAGAGAGCCAGAACTGGAATCTGTCAACAGACAGATCCCCATTCTGTCTGGGAAGTAGAGAGAGATCTGCAGTTCCTAGTGATCAAGAACAGTGATCTCTCTCTCTACTCCCTGTCAGTACACTCCCCCCACAATAAGAAACACCTCCATAGGTAACAATTTACCCCTTGATCGCCCCCTAGTTTTAACTCCTTCCCTGCCAGTGACATTTATACAGTAATCAGTTCAAATTTTTTAGCTCTGATCGCTGTATAAATGTCAATGGTCCCAAAAAATCGTCAATAGTGTCCGATCTGTCCATTGCAATGTCGCAGTCATGCTAAAAATCGCTGATCATTAAGGGGGCAAATGCTTTCAGTCCTTAAGTGGTTAAAAACCATATCAAATTGTATTAAGTACATTAAAAAATACTTTGTTTTAAAAGAAAGTTTGAATGGAGCTCACATGCGATCCAGGTTTACAGTACAGCGATTTTTGCTCAACATGTTTCACCAAAAGGTGGCTTCTTTAGGAGACTTTTTAAATTGCTGTATAGTATATTCACTGTGGACAGAAAGAGTGCACATTTGGAGACAATATCACATGGGGCCATACAGCCCTATTAGCTATGTTTCACACATGATTATTTCATATGCATCAACGTTACAATGAATCATCTGAGAGACTGTTATTATCCCGGAGGTACCACCAGGTAAGTATGCATCAGTGTAGGAGCCACAAAATTACCGTCAAAGGGATCCAAGTGTGTCATAGGAGGACCATATCCTTACAGTGGAAATCTATGGAAAATATCAAATAAAATGTTGAAGAAACCATTGTGGATCTAAAATCCTCCCAATAGTAAGTCCCAATCGAGGGCACAGATTCCTCAAAAATGCACCTGTCATGTCACAATGAGGAGCCAAAAAGACAATGGGGTAGATTCACATACACTTAATATTCTGCTGCGTAATCGAAATACTCTACGCTGCCGTATTTTACCAGGCTTTACACCGAATCCTGGTAGATTTTTGCCCGTACGCTACGGCGGCGTAGTCTATTTCTCGCCGCGTAATCGAAATACGCGATTGGGGGGCGTGAAGCATTTAAATTAAGCGCGTCCCCACGGCGATTGAACTGCGCATGCTCCGTTCAGAAATTTCCCGCCGTGCATTGCGCGAAATCACGTTGTTACGTCATTCGTTGTTTGAGTAGCGGCGTTTACGAACATTCCTATTCCCGGACGACTTACGTTAAAAATAATAAAAGACGTCGGAAAACGTAGAAATTCGACGCGGGAACGATGGCCATACTTAACATGGGCTGTCTAATATTAGAGCAGCAAAAAGCTGGTATAGTGTTACGCAAATAAAAGATGACTAAAGGTGCCGTAAGAGATTGCGATTGAAGATCGTAATTTCGGGGATCGTCGGCAAAAGCTCATTTGCATACCCCGACGCGGAAAACGACGGGAAGTCCACCCAGTGGCCGCAATTTTATTGCAGCGTAGATCCGAAGGCGTACAAACACGTAATCCAGTCGAATTGAAGCCCGCAGCCGTCTATTCATGGTTTGAGGTTTTCGACTAGCTAGAAAACGTGCGTAATTTGAAATTACTCCAGTCTAACACCAGTTAGACAGGCGTAATGGCTCTCTGAATCTGGCCCAATATCTTCCAATATGTCCAGGGTGGATTTATTTAGCTTCAACTAAACAGATTCATCCCACTAGGAGAAGCCCAAGAGGCCCTATATGCACAGAACTTCCTTAAAGGGATTGTAAACCCTCATGGTTTTTCACCCTAATGCATTCTATGCATTAAGGTGAAAAACCTTCTGTGCTGCTGCCCTAGCCCCCATTTTACTTACCTGCCCCCGATCTTTCTCCAGCCAGGAACTAGCACACCAGCACTAGCTGGTGTCCTGTGTCCTCATTGGATAGATTGATAGCAGTGCAGCCATTGGTTCCTGCCAGGGCCATCTTTAATGTTGATTGGACCCTGGGCAAAAAAAATCTTGGGCCCCCCCCCATGCAAGTTTGCTTTCCACCTGCTCTGAGACATACAATAAATATCAGCTAGACTTAAAATCAGTTTACTGTATCAGATCAGGCAGTGATTGCGATTAGTTGCCAGAGGTTACGACAGCATAGTATTACCACTTACTTACTGGTTGCTAGAGGTTACAGCACACATTACAGCTCACTGATTAGTTGCTAGAGGTTACAACACATTTCTTTTTGTTGATTGCTTGCTAGAGATTACTGTACAGTAATACTACTCACTGATTGGTTGCTAGAGGTTACAGCACATCATCTCTTCACTGCAGAGGGGCTAGATATACATATGAATGCCGTCTTTATTTACATATGAATGCCACCGGCCTCAGCTATTTACATATGAATGCAGACGCTATTTACATATGGATGCTCGCGTTATTTACATATGAATGACAGTTATTTACATGTAAACACAGGGTCTGCAGGTGAGTCATCTGTACACAACAATAAGGCAGAGCTGGAGCAGCAGCACTTCACACTGAGATATCAGGACACAGCAAAGGACTAAAACTTGAAGGAACAAGGAAATTTAAACTGGAATAGTTGGCAAGTATGAGGCAGCTACTTTGGGCCCCACAACAATGACAGGGCCCAGGGCAGCTGACCCTTTTGCCCTTCCTTAAAGATGGTCCTGGCTACTGCTGCTCTCAATCAAATCCAATGGCGCGGTGACGGGGTCGAGTCCAGCATTCTGTGTGAATAGACACAGATGGGGGACTCAGGAGCACGCCCACATGGGCGTCCACCAAGGAGAGTGCTTCTCCAACATGGACACTCGATGTGGGGAGGAGCCATCAGCGCTGCTGAGGGACCCCGGAACAGGGCAAAACAAACTGCACAGTGGAAGTAAGTATGACATGTTTGTTTTTTGTGTTGTTTTTCAAACAAGGGTTTACAACCCCTTTAACTATAGCAGATGATGTAACAAACATATAAAAAGAGAGAAACATTTTTTCCCCCTAAATATAAGGCGCCATTGTATGTTTAAAAACCACCAAGCCACCAAGCCAGATGATATATAGGAGTTCGTACCTATAGGTGCTAGATAAGGAAAGTGAATATAGAAAAAAGGATTCCTCAAAGAATTCAACTTTTTGTAAGACTATTAGACAGCTCATGGAAAACAAGTCACTACAACAATAGACTGTCACAGGCAAGCATCATAGAGCTAATCTAAAAAAGAGACAAGCAATGCGAAAGATTAGTGACTTCAATCATATCAACCCTGCATAGTGACTCAACATGCTAGCAGATTATCCTTACTAGTGTTGAGCAGAATATGCCATATTCGAATTCGCGATATATCTCGAATATATAGTCGAATATTCGACATATATTCGCTAAATACGAATATTCGTGATATTTTTTGGAAATGAAATGATTGCGAATTTTCGCTATCGCGAATGCGAATGCGATTGCGAATGCGAATGCGAATATTCGAGAAATGCGGAATGGAGCACTCTGATTGGCTCAGAATATTCGTGATATATTACAATATAAAATAATTGCGAATATTCGAGAAATGCGGAATGGAGCACTCTGATTGGCTCAGAATATTCGTGATATATTACAATACAAAATAATTGCGAATATTCGAGAAATGCGGAAGGAGCACTCTGATTGGCTCAGAATATTCGTGATATATTACAATGCAAAATAATTGCGAATATTCGAGAAATGCGGAATGGAGCACTCTGATTGGCTCAGAATATTCGTGATATATTACAATACAAAATAATTGCGAATATTCGACAAATGCGGAAGGAGCACTCTGATTGGCTCAGAATATTCGTGATATATTACAATGCAAAATAATTGCGAATATTCGGCAAATGCGGAAGGAGCACTCTGATTGGCTCAGAATATTCGTGATATATTACAATACACAATAATTGCGAATATTCGAGAAATGCGGAATGGAGCACTCTGATTGGCTCAGAATATTCGTGATATATTACAATACACAATAATTGCGAATATTCGAGAAATGCGGAAGGAGCACTCTGATTGGCTCAGAATATTCGTGATATATTACAATATAAAATAATCGCGCGATATCGCTATTGCCGAATAATCGCATTGCGATTTTTCGGCAATATAAAATGAGCGCTGCAGCTACTCGGCCCAAGGTCTCTAATCATACCAGTAATGCTTTTAGACGTCGATGGGGATCTCTAGGATGTGATCTGTTCTAAAAAAAAATTGAAAACATTCGAATATTCGAAATAGCGAATATTCGCCGCGATATTCGCGTTATTCGCGAATACTCGAATATGCAATATTCGTAGCGAATATTCGCAATGCGAATATTCGTGAGCAACACTAATCCTTACCTCACTTAGCATGACAGTCAGGTTTGCTTCTTCCACAGCATGGCAGGCAGCCTCACTACGGAGACCACCTCCATGCAGGGCAATTTATAGTCCTCCTATCTCACGGTGGACATCCCCACCAGCAAGATGTGAATGCCATATCAGTGCTCATGGCAAATGTGTGAACGCCATAGCTGAGATGACGTCACATGCATGCGCTGTGTTTTGTCGCTCATTTTGGAAAATCCTCTACATCCCAGAAGAGATGGGCCTTGCCAACACGGTAACAAACAATACCAGAATTTTTAATCAACAAATAGGATGTTAGGATCTGGGCTTGAACCTGGGACCTCTGGTGTGTCTGGTAGTGAATCTGCTTTCTGAGCCACCTGGAATGCTGGACAGTAGGGATGAGCTTCGCGTTCGATACGAACGTATGTTCGACTCGAACATTGTCTGTTCGTACGTTTGTCGAAATTCGAAAAAAAAACGATCGTTTGCGCCAAATTCGAGTGACGCAAAACGGCCCATAATTCACTGTGGCATTGCGCATTGATGATTGGCCAAGCATGCTGTATGTCCCGCATGCTTGGCCAATCACAACGCGCAAAAAACGAAGAGCCATAATTGGCCAAAGCCTGGGTGGCTTTGGCCAATTATGGCTCAGGGCTTTAGCACACGCCCCACACTATATAAGGTCGCCTGCTGGGCGGTCTCGTGTAGTGTGTTCCGGCTTGTTAATGAAAGCAGTCAGAGAGACAGAGAGATTGTCTTTTTAGATAGCTAGATAGAGTAGGCAGGCAGGCTAGTCAGTTTAACTTAATTTACAGTGTGTAGAGGATGTATATACATCCCTAGGAGTTGTACATATATTTATACACTGTATAGCTTAGATAGATCAGTTCTTCCTAATTTACTGGCAGCCAGGTGATTGTGCTATTTAAAGACGTTATCACACGTATAGACACCCAGCAGGTACAATATTTAAAGGATTTTTTTTATTTTTTATTTAAGCATCAATAAAATTACTGCTCCTGGAGAAGTGATTTTAATGATGCCTAACTTCTTAAGGACCGCCTCCTGCACATATACGTCGGCAGAATGGCACGGCTGGGCACACCCACGTATATTTACGTCGGTTCTAGTACCCAGCCGTGGGTCACAGGCGCGCGCCCGCAGCGCGCTCCCGTGACCCGGTCCGAAGCTCCGTGACTGGGACCGCGGGACTCGCGGACCCGATCGCCGTGGACCCGATCGCCGCTGGAGTGTGGCGATCAGTCCCCGGAGCTGAAGAACAGGGAGAGCTGTGTGTAAACACGGCTTCCCCGTGTGTAAACACAGCTTCCCCATGCTTCACTGTGGCGGCAGCATCGATCACGTCATCCCTGTTATAGGGGGACACGATTGATGATGTCACACCTACAGCCACACCCCCCTACAGTTGTAAACACACATAGGGAACACATAACCCCTACAGCGCCCCCTTGTGGTTAACTCCCAAACTGCAACTGTCATTTTCACAGTAAACAATGCAATTTAAATGCATTTTTTGCTGTGAAAATGACAATTGTCCCAAAAATGTGTCAAAATTGTCCGAAGTGTCCGCCATAATGTCGCAGTCACGAAAAAATCACTGATCGCAGCCATTAGTAGTAAAAAAAAGTAATTAATAAAAATGCAATAAAACTATCCCTTATATTGTAAACGCTATAAATTTTGCGAAAACCAACCGATAAACGCTTATTGCAAAGAAGAATACACATCGGCCTAAACTGAGGAAAAAAAATGTATATATATTTTGGGGGGATATTTATTATAGCAAAAAGTAAAAAATATTGATTTTTTTTCAAAATTGTCGCTATATTTTTCTTTATAGCGCAAAAAATAAAAACCACAGAGGTGATCAAATACCACCAAAAGAAAGCTCTATTTGTGGGGAAAAAAGGACGTCAATTTTGTTTGGGAGCCACAGGTCTTAAGTGGTTAAGTTAAAAAAAAAAAAAGAAAAATTCCTTTAAATATTGTACCTGCTGGGTGTCTATAGTTTGCCTGTGAAAACGTCTTTGAGAACCCGGGTCTTGCCCGAGGGAACATGTATCAATGGAAGAAAAAGTTTTAAAAACAGTAATTTTTTCAGGAGTCCTGCTCCTGAAAAAACGACCGTTTTTTTTAACTTTTTTCCATTGATACATGTTCACTGGAGCAAGACCCGGGTTCTGAAAGACTTTCTCCAACAATAACTTGAATATTGGTGTTTAAAATGATTGTTTTTTAATTCGAAGATTCGAGTCCCATAGACTTCAATGGGGTTCTAAATGTTTGCGTCAACGGTCAGTCTGTTCGACGGTTCTGGTGCGAACCGAACGCGGTGGTGTTCGGCTCATCCCTACTGGACAGCTCCTTGGACAGTTCTTCCTTAAATGATCTTGTCTTGAATCTTGTTTGCCTTGAACCTTGAACCCTTTGCTCCTCTCATTAACTTCCTATAAAAACCATGTCCCTGCACTTCCTGGTGGGCAGAATATTGTGCCTTCACCAGCCAATATCTTGCTCCTGTCTCTCTTGCTACCAACCAATCTTTGCTACCATTCGCTATCGACTTTTGGCTCGTCCCCCGACTACGCTTCTGCTGAATCCCAACCTGCAACTATCTGTTACCGACTTTTGGTTCGTTCCCCCGACTCCGCTTCTGCTTGAGCCCTACCTGCTATATCTGCTTCCGGACCCCGGCTTGCTCACCTTCTGGTGGTGCTATCTTGAGGACTGCGACCTGGCACTAACACGCAGCAAAGCACATCTCCACCATTAGGAGCTCTGGTGAATACCGGTCAGTGCTTACACCCCGCACCTCAAGTGAACCCATGTCATCAGCCAGGGTGACCTGTGTGTATATTTGCTCTGCTGCTATAGCTACTGGCCTCTGAGCCTGACTCCAGACCGTGACAGAATATTCTGGCCCAAAATATGGAGGCCGTTTTAGCAGCTGCTGTAGCTCCTCTCAGGGTGCAAATCGCTGAGTTGCAGACGTTTGGTGTTAAAGTGG
This sequence comes from Rana kukunoris, assembly GCA_029574335.1. Classification (NCBI taxonomy): domain Eukaryota; kingdom Metazoa; phylum Chordata; class Amphibia; order Anura; family Ranidae; genus Rana; species Rana kukunoris. The sequence goes on from CM056052.1 coordinate 366,363,427, forward strand.
AGCTCCGGCCGAAATTACACTTTTTAAATAAAAATACCCCTATAATACACAAGCTTAATGTATTCCTGTAAAGATATGGCCAGATTCTCAAAAGAGATCCGACAGTGTATCTCAAGATACACCGTCGTATCTCTGTTTTTTGGCCCGGGTATCTATGCGTGTGATTCCTAGAATCACTTACGCATAGATACGGCGTAGATCCGACAGGTGTAAGACACTTACACCGTCGGATCTTAGATGTAATTCTTCTCTGGCCGCTAGGTGGCTTTTACGTTGTTTTCTCATTTGACTATGCAAATGAGCCTGATACTCCGATTCCCGAACGTTTTTGCGCCACCTCGTCGTCGTTTACGTCGTTTCGGTAAGCGCAAGGTTACCCCTGCTATATGAGGGGTAACCTTAGGTCAGTCCGCCGTATGCCATGTTAAGTATAGCGTGGGGACAGCGTCGTCTTTTTCCGTCATTTACGTTGTTTTACTAAGTCGTTCACGAATAGGGCTTTATGTCAATGACGCTCACGTCGGCCTCATTGACGCTTTCCGTCGGGAGCTGGAGCATGCGCACTGGGCTATTTGTATGGCCGGCGAATGCGCAGTTCGATCGGCGCGGGGGCGCACTTAATTTAAATACAAGCCGCTCCCTTTCAATTACGCGTCCTTACGCTGGGCCATTTACACTACGCCGCCACAAATTACGGAGCAAGTGCTTGGAGAATACGGCACTTGCTCCAGTAAGTTGCGGCGGCGTAGTGTAAATGGCTTACTCTACGCCGCCATGGATTCTACGTGAATCTGGCCCTTAGTCTGTAAACTAAGGTCCATTTTGTTAGGTTATTACAGCATTTTGAAACTATATAAACTAGCATTTGGCCATGGCCATCTTAAGTGTGGGCATATAAGCCAGACTGTATTACTTCCTGGATTTCAGCTTTGCAGATCTCGCACATGCTCAGTGCTGCACAAGCAGTGTAATAGGTTTCAGGTCAGGTTTCCACAGCAACGGCAGTGTCAGACAAAGTTGCCGCCCCTTATGCAAACCTCTCCTGAAATAACCCATTAAAAGTTGATATGCAGAGGGGGATAGGGATTGTCGATCGCTGAAAGTAAATGACATTAAAAGTTGATAATAAAAAACAATGACATCGCCCACTAAAAGTTAATAAGCGGGCATTGCCGCCGATCGCTGAAAGTAAATGACAATCAATGACATCGTCCATTAAAAGGGTCACAAGCGGGGGGGAGGGGGGTGCCGTTGATTGCATATATATGACAATGACATTGCAATGACAACTTATAAAACTTCATGCTGCCGATCGCTAAAGGTAAATTACATTTAATGGCATTGCCGATCGCCGAATATAAATGACACTGACATCGCACATTAAAAGTTGCTAAGGGGGGGTGATTACTGAAAGTAAATGAAAATCAATATAAATAGAAAGTAAATCAATCAATATGACAGCGCTCATTAAAAGTAGATAAGCGGGGGGGCGATCGCCGAATATAGAAGACACTGACATCGAACAATATAGGTTGAGAAGCGGGGGGGGGCCGCCGATCGCCCAACATAAAATACAATGAGAGTGCCCAACACAAACAAAGCCACCGCACACTGCTATCGCCCATGAAGGGTGGGGCGGCCGATCGTGCAACATACACTGCCATCGCATCGCACACTATAACTTGAGAAGCGGGGGGCGCTGATCGCCCAACATAAAAGACAATAGACCAGATGGGTGCCGCCGATCAACCATCAGAAGAATAGAAGACACTCAGAAGCGGGGGGTGATCGCCCAACATACACTGCCATCGCCTGACATAAAAAAATATTAACAAATTGGGTGGGGGGGGGGTTGAGGGTACATTCGTCTTCCGCCCGCCGATCGCCGGACATAAAACATATTGAGAAGCAGGGGGGCGTCTTCCGCCGATCGCCGCACATAAAAACAATACTAAGAAGCTGTGGGGGGGTTGGCGACGTGTGCCGCCAGTCGACGGACATTAAACAAAATACTAAGAAGGGGGGTGTTTTGGCAGCTGCTGCCGATCGTAGGACATAAAAAATTACTGAGAAGGGTCGCGGTACATAAAAAAGAGAAGTGGGGAGGGGGTGGGGGTGTTGTTGGCTGCTGCTGATCACCGGACATAAAAATTACCGAAAACGCGGGGGGTTCGCGGTAGCCATTCGTGGCTCATTAAAAAAAATATTGAGAAGGGTGGGTGATCCGCGGGTGCCGCGATTGTGGCTCATTTAAAAAAGATTGAGAAGGGGGGGTGATCCGCGGGTGCCGCGATTGTGGCTCATTTAAAACAAATTTAGAAGGGGGGGTGTTCCGCGGGTGCCGCGATTGTGGCTCATTTAAAAAAGATTGAGAAGGGGGGGTGATCCGCGAGTGCCGCGATTGCGGCTCATTTAAAAAAAACTGAGAGGGGGGTGGTCCGCGGGTGCCGTGATTGCGGCTCATTTTAAAAAAATTGAGAAGGGGGGGTGATTCGCGGGTGCCGCGAATTGCGGCTCATTTAAAAAAAAATGTGAAGTAGGGGGTGATCCGCGGGTGCCGCTATTGAGGCTCTTTTAAAAAATATTGAGAAGGGGGGGTGATCCGCGGGTGCCACGATTGCGGCTCATTTAAAAAAAAATGAGAAGGGGGGGGGTGATCCGCGGGTGCCGCGAATTGCGACTCTGGCGATGAAAAAAGAAAAATGGACTGCCGCACTCCAGGAGAACTTCAAACGAAAAAGTAAACTAGTGCTCAGCCATGACTAACCACTAGTTGAGTGCGAAACGCGTCGGCTGTCCTGTTTTTGTGGTTGTGGTGACTGTATTTGTTCCTGTTTTACATTAAAGACTACTTTTTCGTTTGAAGTTCTCCTGAAGTGTCATTGCTATTTGCATCGCTAGCACCTTGGTAATCCAACCATCGCTAATTGTCCACAGGGCTCACCTGGAGCGGTGACTCCTTTCTCTTGCGAATTGTGGCTCATTGTAAAAATATTGAGGGGGCGGGTCATTAAGAAAAAATACCAAGAAGCGGGGGCGCGATCGAGGCTCATTACAGGTGCTACTACTGTTTTAAATTGAGAAGTGGAAGTGAGTGACTAGCGTCCGGCTCCATGATAACAGGATAGGACATCAGCCGCCCCTCTAGGCATGGCTGGCCAATAAGAAAAATGGGAGGGCGTGGCTACTGCCTTCTGGGATTCGTGCCAAACATCTCCCAGGAAGCATTGCGGAGCTACAGAGGAAAACAACCGTGGTGCAGGAAGAAGGCAGATTAGGAAGTCTGCCTAGCAACAACCGTTTTAAGGTATGTAAAACATTTTATTTTATTTTTTACTCGGCTAATGACATTTTTTTTAAAGTGCTGATGCAGAGTTTGATTTGAGGGTGGAGCTCCGCTTTTCTAAATTACAAATTGAAGTGAAAGAACTACAAGAGGAAATCCTTGATCTGAAAAAACAATTGTGTGACTTTCGTTGCTTGAGACACTGCTGCCGTAGATACTAATGCACAAATGCCCCTACCACTTAAGTTTAATGTAGAACGCCGCCATTATAGAGGGTTTGTTACGATCCTGGTGGTGGAGTCTGATGTGCAGGGAATGGCTACTCTTGCTCCTCTCACTCCGGAGGACCTGATAGGAAGAACAGGAAACCCGAGAGTGCCGAGTCGCAGAAGCGCCTGGCAGAACGCTGGTGCTGGTCTGAACTGAAATCCTGTACACTTCAGAGTGGTGTCAGCGGTGCTGAGGGAGACTGGACAGCAGGTGACTGGGGCCGGGTCAGCACTGTGGGAGGTGTATCATAGTACGGATAAACATAAGTAGGTTCAGGCAGGCCGGGTCATACACTGGCAGGCGGATCAGATGCAGGGTCAGAGCAGGAGCAGAGTCGTGGTCTAAGCCGGGTTGGCAACTGGCGGGCAGCATACAGATCAGTGAAACAGGCAGAAATGTGGTCAGACAAGCCAAGGTCAGGGCAGGTGGAGATCAAGGGTAGTCAGAGGCAAGCCGGGTCTCAGTAACAGGTAGGTACGGATAAGAGGCCCCCAGGGCCAGCTCCCTTAAATAGCCATATTTGGCGCCAAGATGGCATCCACACGTGCCCGCATGCCGTTACCGCTCGTGCACGCGCCTGTGCGTGTCAAAGTGGCGCGATTGTGCGCCGTTTCCGTGTGTGCTGATGCGCCGATACCGCCATCTAGCGGGCAACTTAAGTGGGTGAGAGTCCTTAATGGATTGAATCAGTCTTTCCGCATGTATATTGCATCCAGGCTCCCAAGAGTTTTCTTCAGGACTGTATCCTTTCCATTTAACCAGGAACTGGACTTGGTTCCACCTTTTCCTGCAATCCAGGATGGACTCAACTTCGAACTCCTCCTCGCCATTAACCAGGATTGGTTTGGGAGGGTCAGTGCTTCACCCAGGAAAGGGATCAGCGACATTAGGTTTCAGAAGAGCAACGTGAAAAAACGGGTGGATGCGGAACGAATCTGGTAACTCTAGTTCGTAGGCTACGCTATTAATTTTCCTTTTGATTGAAAAGTGCCCCACAAATCTAGGACTCAGTTTTTTTGAAGGACAGGCGAGTTTTAAGTTAAGGGTGGACAGCCACACCTGATCTCCAGGTTCCCAGTTGAGTTCTCCCCTCTTGTTCTTATCAAACAGTTCCTTGTTATGTTCCTGTGTCCTTGTCATAGTCTCCTGTAACAGTTTATTGTTGGTATTGAAGAAATCCAATGTCTCCTGGACAGCGGGTACTGAACACTCCGGGATACAGTTGGACATAAACAGCGGATGATAGCCATAGTTTGCCTAGAATGGGGTTTGCTTAGTAGCAGAATGAACTGAATTGTTGTATGCAAACTCAGCTAGTGGCAGCAGAGATACCCAGTCTGTTTAATCATCTGTTGACGTTTAGCACCTATTTGGATGCTAGTTTACATCTAAATCTATGAGTGTTTATTCACTTTTGCGTAATTTCTGGTATTTGGCTGCTGCTTGGTTACTGGCGTATATGTTTTTGGCGTCTATGGCGACATTTCTGTAGATAATCAGAGATGTCCCTGCGCTTAGGTGAATAAAGGGTAAAAGAGAGAGACTGCAGCCCCCTAATAGATACCCCAAGGGGGTACTAGGAAGGTAAAAAGTAAAAGTGTAAGGGAGATGGCGCTGTCTAAAAATCCTAAGATGTAGAAAGTATGCCGCTTCTGAAGACGTATTATAACGAAATGTGCGTAAAGCGGATACATGCACGCACTTCCGGTCTGGCCAGCTGACACGCTCTTGGAACGCACACCGTCCCATATGTCTGGCGGCCCTACTATCACTGGTGTATGAGCTGCGTTTTATTTTTATTTATTTTTAAATATTCAACCATCTGGTTTGTTTGTAATTTATTTTATCCATTCCATGTCATATACTCATTGGTGTATATCACTCATGGTCTAGTGATTGGCTGTATTTTATTTTATTTTTCTGCACCCCCCACCTTACGGGTGTTAGTGCAAATAAACACATACTTTTAATTTTACCACGCTATGGAAGCTTGTCTTCTTTTTTTCTGGAGGACCTTGGATTACTAGGAGATTGTTTCACTACGAGAACTGGAGACCTAGCACTGAGTGACAGCTGACGGGAGGATAGGACCACCACAGCGTATATCCTTATGCACTTTACCCCTGCAGGGGTGAGTGTTTCTGGTGAGTGGGGACCCAGGTGGGGAAGCACCGGAGCCACAGCGGAAACACATACTGCATAATTGTTCACTTTGCACCACGGATTGTTGCACCTTGAGAGATTTTCTTATTGGAGCACAGACATCTCCTATGGACTGTATACTTCTTTTGTTTTTTGCTATCTATTATTTTTAATGGACATGATGCGTTTTTATTGCTTTTGATTTTTAATATTTTGATGTATCTCACACTTGGTGTAATTTGGTTACTGTGGCAACACCTACATCACTAGTAGTAGTGGTGTTGATTCTAATATATTTTGCACAACATTGTTCACATAATAAACGGCCGGATATACCATTGCACACATTGGGCCAGATTCAGGTAGTAGTTACGCGGCTTATCTGTAGATAAGCCGCGTAACTTCTAACCTACGCCGTCGTATCTGTTTTCTGTATTCAGAAAACAAGATACGCCGGGATTGAGTTCAGATACGAGCGGCGTAATTGTATTTCGCCGTCGTATCGAAACTGCAATTTTAAAATGGCCGCTCGGGGCGTTCCCGCTGATTTACGCCGAGAATATGTAAATCAGCGAGATACAGCAATTCACGATCGTACGCGGGCCCGAAGCAGTGACTTTCCGACGTTTCCGTAGGAGATAAGTGGCGTAAAGAAAAACATGCCCCCTAAGTGGAGTATCCTATGTTAAGTATGGCCGTCGTGATCGTGTCAAATTGAAAACGTTTCACGTCGTTTGCATAACTCGTCCGTGAATGGGGATTGACGTCATTGACGACGAAAACACCGACAGAATTTGGAGCATGCGCACTGGGATACATTGACAGCGGACGTATGCGCAGTACGTTCGCCGCGGGATCGCGCCTAGTTTAAATACTACACGCCCCCTACCCGCCCAATTTGAATTCCGCCGGCTCATTTTCGCTACGCCGTCGCAACTTTAGGAGCAAGTTCTTTGTGAATACAGTACTGCTCCTAAAGTTTCGGCGGAGTAACGTAAATGATGAACGTTACGCCAGAATAAAGATCCGCTCTCTGGATGCGCTCTCTGAATCTGGCCCATTGTGTTCTAATGTCTATTAGGATTTACATTTTCTGACACATACACCTTGGTAGTGGTTTATCATCCATCGCCTTTGGCAGGCTATCACCGCTCTAGGCACACAGGTTTGATATTAGTTTACTCTAGTGTTGTGAGTTCTCCATCACTGATTACTTATTTACTAATTGTTCACACACGTAGGGCAGATCCAGCACCACACTTTCCTCACACTGGCCCTAGCTTATGGTCAGTTCATTTATGACACATGACTGTGGCATTCAGTGAGGTCCCTCCTTATTCCCTCTCATCCGAGGCTGGGAGCAGGTGCTCTGACCCCCATACTTTCTACATCTTAGGATTTTAATTTCAATATTTTTTATTAGTTTTAGCAGTTTTAACACAACTGACAAGTACAAAAAATACAAAGAAAAGGTGAGGAGGTGTCTTATCCATACAATACTATGGTGGTGTACACAACATTATGCCAAAAGGGCCAGTTTTCATGTAGACCCGAGGCGCTAGTATAGCACCAGACTCAACATGACTAAAGTGAGATAATGCAACTGAATAACAAAAACAAGAAAACAAGAAAAAATAAATAAATAAGCAGAATAGCAGATTAAAACTAGGGCATTAGAAGCAGACGCAGTCAATCACCATTAACAATGGGCAGCATACCAGGCAAGGGCTAGTTCACGGCGGGCCAGGGCCGGGTTGAACTGTATACCAGTTGTTCCAAGGGTCCCATATTTTATTGACCTCTGCATAGTTACCTACCCCGGAGGCAAATAGTTGTTCATATGAGCCATGGGTATTGATTATTTGGATAACTTTAGACAGTGGAGGTCTAAAAGTGGTCCTCCAATGCCTGACCAAAGCTAACCTAGCAGCTAGAAGGATGTGGGATAGAAGCTTCCTCGAATGATAAGGGATCTGATCTATACCCAAGGAAAGTAGCGCTAGCCCCGGGGACAAGGTCAGATTAAGTTTAAAAACCTGTACCACCAGGTTTTGGATTAGCTGCCAGTATTGCATTGTCACGGGGCAGGACCATAGAATATGGAACAGCGTACCCGTTCCCCCACATTCCCTCCAGCACTTGGGGGACACACCTTTGCCGATCTTAGACAACCTGAATGGGGTGAGATACCATCTCAATACGATTTTTTGGAATAGTTCCCAAAGATTAACACATTTGGTGGAGGAGTATGTCACCCTCAGGGCCTACTGAGTATACTGTATCAAATTCTCTCTCCCGGGCTTGCATATCAGAGGATTTGGTGAATGCTAGCTCATCTTGTAGATAAGAGTAGAACACTGATATACCTTTGACAGATGTACGTTTCGCTGAGTAATATTGAGCTATATGCCACGGGAGGAGAGCATGCAGGTTAGTCTGTCGTTTCAGTAGGTGTGAGATTTGCACATACCGAAAGTATTCAGTCCTAGGTATAGAGTACTCCAGTTGGAGAGCTCTAAATGTTTTGAGTGCAGGTCCCACAAACAGGTCCCCCACATCCAGCACCCCACCCGAATTCCAGCCTTCCACAGAGATATCAGGTATGAGATGGGATAGATAAAAAAAATGAGTCCAAAAGCATAATAAATAAAAAAGTGATCAAACAGGATGAAAATGGTTAGAAAATCTCTTCGATAGTCAGTAGGCTGCTCAGATGAACTCCTTAACAGCAAACAATTATCCTCTACCGGGAGTACAAACCGCTCACCTGAACGAAGGGACCTCTGTGTTAGCAGCAGGTCAAAAGCACTTGTCCCTCAACCAAGTGGGGGGGGGGGGTTCACCAAGCTGTGTCTCCGCACATCCTCCTTTTCTCCAGATACTCCAGATGGTGGATGGTCATCCAATACACTCTCAAATGGAATGTTGTCATGGAAAGGTATAAAACAAACACATAGTGCTCTCCGTATGATCACACTACAAATAAATTTATTAAAAAAAGGTACTCACAAATATAGCACTATATCCTAGTGCATAGAAAATGGGTATACAACAATAAAAAAACAGGTGGGTGGCTGTCCTGACATCAATAAGAGGCCCCCCGTCAGGACAGCCACCAGGACGGCACCGTATTATCAATAGGGTTCAATTAACCTTGAATAGTAACACAGACATCAAGTTGAATAAGTTCTCTATACAGCTTTGTCACACAATGGCAGCGAGAGTGGGTGTCTTTACATTGAATAGCCAACACCTTAGGATATTTCAATAGCCCATTATACAAAAGGTATGACTCACTGGCTGACCTGGTCATGTCATCATGACTCCTTGTGATATCTCAGTCCTGCAATATGAAGTATTATTAATGTCCCATCATATGTAATATGAATTATGATTCACTATTAGCCACCCTATACCCAAAAGGGCACAGGGTGGATTTCGACCCAAGAGTTTTTGGTGCTGCTGGCACAAGAGTATCTCTCATCCTTCCAACGTCTCTGGGTGTCACGGGCCATTCTGTTACATCTCTCCCCTTTCGGTGGGAGACGGACACAGGAGGGAACCCCGAACGGGTTGACTCCGAAGTCCGTCAGTAGTTCCCGTCCTCCAATGCTGTTATCCATACTGTACCCCAAATAAATGGCTCAAAACTGAGCATTACTCACCCCGCCAACCTCTGCCTCTCTCAGAGAACACGCCTGCCGCTGGGGAGAAGGCAGGGTAGCTGGGCTCAGTCCATCATGCTGCTGGGGGTCTGGGCCAACTGCCCCCCCTTCCTGGGGTATACCAGTGGAGACTGAAGTCCCATCCACTGGTGCTTGGTGAAAACCCCCCGGTGCTTGCAAAGCAAAGCAGACATCCTCCTGTCCCAGTCCTGTACCATTTTCGGGGGTTGTGCCAGTGGAGACTGAAGTCCCATCCACTACCCCAGGAACCCCCTCTTCTGTTAGTGAGGAGCAGAGGCCTATGACACTCTGCTCTGTTGCCAGCTCTTCCGCTGGGTTGCTGTGAGTGGAGACCATAGTCCCATCCACTACCACAGGATCCCCCTCTTCTGTTAGTGAGGAGCAGAGGCCTATGACACTCTGCTCTGTTGCCAGCTCTTCCGCTGTGTTGCTGTGAGTGGAGACCACAGTCCCATCCACTACCACAGGGTCCCCCTCTTCTGTTAGTGAGGAGCAGAGGCCTATGACACTCTGCTCTGTTGCCAGCTCTCCCGCTGGGTTGCTGTGAGTGGAGACCACAGTCCCATCCACTACCACAGTGTCCCCCTGTGATACTGGTCCTCTATGCTGTATCCGCATCTCTTGTACCCTTCTTTGGAATTCCTCTTCCATGGAGACTGGTATCTGCACCTCTCCTCTCTGTTTAGTTGGTGCTGCTGTGACTTCAGCTGCTGCAGCACTTCTCATCTGTAGCAAGGTGGCATTCAGAGCCGCTATAACTCGGTCCCTGATCTCCAGTGAAGGGTTAGGACCATAATGTGTCAGTCTTATGTTAACAGCCCGATCAAAACTTGCTTCTTCGGGTGTCCTGTCTGCTACGGCGGGCCTTTTAGCTCTATCCATTTCGACCAGTTCTGCGATAATGTCCCTTTTCTTACGGTTGCTGGCCGGTCTGCCCTGGCTCTCCAGTAAGTCCATGAGGGAAGAGAGCTTCATCCGTTCATACACCGTCTCCATTGTCATGTGTCCTTGTAGCCGTCCTTCTGAAGATGGAATCATCCCACTGCTGTGCCACCAATGTAACGGTTACCACCGCTTACAACTTTCCATCCAACCACGACAAGCTTATCCGACACACCAACAACCAGCCAGACATGATCCATTCCATTTCCCAGAATAAACGAGACAGCGCTCCGTTCTCTAGTTTCCAAAATGTATGAATATCTTTATTGGTTCTTAGCTTGCTTATATCCAGTACAACATAATGCAGTTAATCACAGGACAATGTAATCTCCACCCCCCTATTCACTCACTGAGGATAATTCTTTAATTGGTAGCTAGACATGACGGCACCGTATTATCAATAGGGTTCAATTAACCTTGAATAGTAACACAGACATCTAGTTGAATAAGTTCTCTATACAGCTTTGTCACACAATGGCAGTGAGAGTGGGTGTCTTTATATTGAATAGCCAACACCTTAGGATTTTTCAATAGCCTATTATACAAAAGGTATGACTCACTGGCTGACCTGGTCATGTCATCATGACTCCTTGTGATATCTCAGTCCTGCAATATGAAGTATTATTAATGTCCCATCTCATGTAATATGAATTATGATTCACTATTAGCCACCCTATACCCAAAAGGGCACAGGGTGGATTTCGACCCAAGAGTTTTTGGTGCTGCTGGCACAAGAGTATCTCTCATCCTTCGAACGTCTCTGGGTGTCACGGGCCATTCTGTTACACTCCCCTTCTCGGGATTGGACGGAATCGTCCAATCCCGAGCAAGGGGGAGTGTCTATACACACGGCTCAGTGCATAGACACTTCCCCTTGCTCGGGATTGGACAGATCCGTCCAATCCCGAGAAGGGGTGTGTCTATACGCGGCGGGCATTAAGAATTCAAACAGGTGCCTGTAATGCGTTGATTACAATACACGGCGGTATGTGGCGGGGGCGGCTTTGTGTTATGGCTTGAGGTAGCGGCGACGGTGGCGACGGGAAGTATTCTATTTAGGCATCGGGGGTATTTGCGCGAGTACAGGTACTCGGCATTGGTCCCAATACCGATACTAGTATCGGTATCGGGACAACCCTAGTTTGCAGGAGGACAGTAGGCCTCGGGTGTACCAAGATGGCCACCGTGAGCCTTTTATTCAGCTGATGCACAGAGAGGTTAGTTCTGAATCTCCTTCTCTGAGGGGTTCAGGACAAAAGGGAGGGTGGGTGTTAGATGGCGACCGTGTCGCCGATAGTGGTTCGGCCGAGGTGCACTTCCGTGGGGTGCGGCGTCAGGAAAGTCCGGAGATCCACGGGCCTAGCTAGGCCGCACCGGATCGCGGCTGCTGCGGACGATTCCGGGCCCAGGCAGGGCCACCGGACAGCACCGGGTAGGTGAGGAGGAGGTGGGCAAGGGCTGGATCTGATCCCCTACCTCCAGAAGCTGTGGGATTTGGCTCCTCCAGCAGGCCTCGAGCAGGCAATATGGCGGCGGCCTCGTGGGTTGGTATGGGGGTATCTCCAGCGCTGACCGGCCAAAGTTCACCAAAATACAGGCACCAGGCTCCTTGGGGACTAGGGCCCAAGGGTGGAGTAGATTCAATGTGTAGAAGGGTGAGTAAAAACACCCAGATGGCTGCAGGTTGCACTCCTGGGACTCGGAGCTCTCCTTAGAGACTTCCGCCACCATCCACGCCTGGCCACGCCCCCCCATCTTAGGATTTTTAGACAGCGCCATTACCCTTACACTTTTACTTTTGACATTTCTGTAAAGTCGCTGAAGCCGTTGCGTCACTTCTGGTGCATCCTGGACGCTAATCATGTTATTTTTACGGCTTGCAGGCTGGTGCACATACAGCGTCCTCACCTCTCTTTTGGCGCCAATTGGTGCCGAGCATAGGAGGGGTAGAAATACCTTGAATACTGTGGAACCTCTTATTCAAGGTAAATAATTTTATCAAATTATTTGGGTATTTGTTTTTAATGTACCATTTAATATCTTCCCTTTTTTAAATGACCGCTGGTCTCCGTCGTTGGTGTTTCCTGCCCAAGTCCATCCCTCCTCCATCCTTCTGTTGTGCAGTGATATGGGGGCGGGGTGGGAGGACCGGTCCTTTTTTTTCTCCACCTCCTCTCTGTCTCTGTCACGATCTTCTCCACCCGGGCGGCACGGCTGCACACTGTCCTTTCCAGCTGCCGCCCATGTGGGGTTTGTCCTGAGCCGAGGGGGGGGGTCTTTACTAATGGAGGGGGGGTGGTTTGTGGGGGGTGGTTTGTGCTAATTGTGGGGGGGTGGTTTGTGGGGGGTATGTACTAGGTGAGGGGTGGTCTGTACTAATGGTGGTCTGTACTAATGGAGGGAGTGGTTTTTGGGGGGTCTGTACTAATGCCATTAATAAAGACCCCCCACAAAGCACCCCCCTATTAGTACAGACCCTCTCACAAAGCACCCCCTCCATTAGTACAGACCACCCCCCACAAACCACCCACCTCCATTAGTACAACCCACCCCCTCCAGTAGTCTAATAGAGAGGGGTGGTTTGTGGGGGGTGGTCTGAACTAATGGAGGGGGGGTGGTTTGTGGTGGATGGGCTGTACTAATGGGGGGGGTTTTTGTGGGGGATGGGCTGTACTATTGGGGGAGTGGTTTGTGGGGGGTGGTCTGTACTAATGGAGGGAGGTGGTTTGTGGGGGTGGTCTGTACTAATGGAAGAGGGGTGGTTTGTCCTGGTGGGGGTCTGTATTAATGGTGGGGGGTCTGTACTAATGGAGCAGAGAGGTTTGTGGGGGGGTCTGTACTGAGAAAGGTCTGTACTGAGGGAGGGGTTTATACTTAGTGGGGAGTTTGCACTGATGGAGGGGGTCTATACTTAGTGGAACTTAGTGGAGGGGGTCTGCACTGAGGGGTGACTATAGATGGTGGAGGGGGGTGACACCAACCCTAGTAACGCCACTGCAGCCTCCCTCTCCCTCTCTTTGCAATGCTGTACTAGTGAGCAGCGCTTGCCAGCACAGCTGCCCACTATGTTTTTCCCCCACATTCATATTGGCCAGGGAAGAAATAGAATAAAAAAAGGAGCAGAGAAGAGGATTGTGGGACATATAGTCCTGAGGCCTGGCAGCCCCACTGTAACACGGAAACTGCATGCCCAGCTGAATGAGAGAGAGAGAGAGAGCCAGGAGCCCAGGAAAGCTTTCAGGGAAGTGCACACAGGACTCCAGAGGGAGAGGACAGTGCTGAGAGAACACCATCAGAGAGAGAACCCTGCTGCCCTCCACCACCAGAGGGAAAGCAACACAGCCTGGCACTATCCCTGGCAGAGAAAGGAATGGAGTCATTGCCAGAATACAGATCTGGATTCTACCCAGCGGAGTCACCACTGGCAATTTAGAGTGAGCTGACTTCTGATCAGGGGAACATTTATTGCTGTATCGCTGCGTCAGGTGAGAGGGCCGATCGGCCATTATCTCCTGTAGTATGTCTGCCAGCTCTGAACATCTCTTGTGCTATGTCTGCAGTCTCTGACCATCTCCTGTATTATATCTGCAGTCTCTGACCATCTCCTGTAATATGTCTGCACTCTCTGAGAGTCTCCTGTAATATGTCTGCACTCGCTGACCATCTCCTGTACTATGTCTTCAGTCTCTGACCGTCTCTTGTATCATGTCTGCAGTCTCTGACCATCTCTTGTATCATGTCTGAAGTCTCTGACCATCTCCTGTACCATGTCTTTAGTCTCTAATCTTCTCCTGTAGTTTGTCTGGGAGCACTGTCTAACAGAAGCCCCCTCTGTGTGCATCATAGAGACTCCCCTCCAGGTCTCATTAGTGTACACTGTTTCTGTATTTTCTTTATTGTTAAAAGATCATGGGAGGATCCTAGGGTAACAAAGACTTCTTAGGGGAGCATCTATGTGTTTGAGTTGTTTCCATAGAAACATGTAAATGAGAGGAGTTTGTAAGATGACCACGCCCATGTGGGCACCAATTTAGATCTGTTTTTGGGTCAAAAAATGTGCTACATCTCTAAATGTTGAATATTTTCTCTGATATACCACCCAAAAAAATATTAACACATTTTCATTGTTTTATTAGCAGTAAATTTGTGGTGGGTTTAATACACTTTGGTCAGAGAGCACCTGAATCATTTATTGCCTGCATTGCTTGCTCGATTTTAAATGACCAAATCTAATTTATGAAAGCTAAACAGATCAGAAAAATACAAATAGCCACCTTGTGTACTTTATATTTATGAACAATTGCTTTCTGGAAAAAGAAAAGACCTTTGCATTTATCTGTCTTCAGAATGTTTTATGGACACAACACAATGTTAATTTAATCGCTAAAACTTGCAGATGTGTGTGTAGTTTTTCATAGTGAAATATATACATATTTACAGCAGTAAACAGCCCCTGAAATATAGTAAATGATATAAATTAATAATTTTTACATTTCTGAAGTGTATTTATTACAAATCACAAGGTAGTTTGCAGCGTGAATAACAATGTCAATGGCTTTGCGGAAAAAACAAAATCAGTGTCTTCATGGAAATAGCTTTTGTACACTGCAGGCTCAGTAAGTCTCAGGCCGCGTACACACGAGGGGATATGTCCGCTGAAAACGGTCCGATGGACCGTTTCAGCAGACATCTCCGCTCGTGTGTATGGGCTAGCGGACAGATTTCTCCACCCGACAGATTTCAAAGCAAGCTTTGAAATCTATCCGGTGGGAATCTGTCCGCCCGACATGTCTGCTGGTTAGTACACTTACCAGCAGACATGTCGGCCCCCACCGCCGCCGCGCCGCTGCCGAATGGATTCGGCGCATGCGCGGAAGTGTTTTACTTCCTGGTGCGGTGACGTGGCGGTGACGCGGCGGTGACGCGGCGGCGTCACCGCCGCGTCACCGCCACGTCACCGCGCCGTCCGGCGGCGGGGAATTTGATCCGATGGTGTGTACACGCCATCGGATCAAACTCCCGATCGGACATATCCGATGGAAATGGTCCGTGGACCGTTTTCATCGGATATGTCCGATCGTGTGTATGGGGCCTAACACAATCTTATTATACTCATTTTGCAAAAGCAGGTGTGTTACATACCAAGGAAACCAAGGTTTAAATATAGATTTTTTCACATGTAGAATGGAAGTGTAATCGGAACTGCTATATAAAAAGCAAATGTGGCATTCACCAAATATTTAGGTGAACCTTCCTGGTGTATGTGTTTTAAATTATAGTGGTTAATTAACAAATGTTGCATTGAAAGATATGCTGGTAGGTTAAGTGGTACAATTGAGTTTGCCCAAGATGGCTGCCTAACCTTCTAGGTGCTCAGGGAGAGATGTACAAATGAAGAAAATCATTAAAAAAACTAAGTATATTTTTGATTTTGATATGAAGATTAGCTTCCCACAATCCCATGTGCATGTATTTTTTGAAAAAAGACAAAAAAAAAGAAATGGCTAAATCTGTGTTGTGGGCAGTTGCAGTGGTCTAATAGTGGGCACTCCCAAATCTCCAAAGAAACTTACTGACTTCCACCCTGTAGCATTATATAGATGTACACCTACAAAAATAGTAACACCCCCCCCCCCCCCCCCCCCCCCCCCCCCGCTATCTCAAAAACACTACACATTTTATTAGTATTTTATCCTCTGTTGGATGGCTCTGAAATTCACCCTGAATATTATTTAAAAACAATCAGGTGCAGCATCAAATATCTACAGAGTTAAGCAAAATATACTACAACATTAAAAGGGACGCTCTGCAACTCCAGGAGCTAACAAAAAAGCCATCTGTACTAGAGATAAAGATGAGCAGAAACTGATAACTTTTGCAACAAGATGAAAGATAGCAATACAACATCTCTATTAAAAACTATGGGCCAGATTCAGGTAGAGTTGCGCTGGAGTATTTCGATATGCGCCGCGTAACTGTGAATATGCGCCGTTGTTTCTATGTGGCCGTACCCACCAAACTAGATGCGACAGAAAACGGGCCATTTCCGATCAGGCGGGCACGTGAGAGGATATACCGCACGCGCATGAGCCTCTTTGGCATGGGGGATGAGGAGGTGCATCGCCTCTTCAGATTCAGCCCAGATGCAATACTTGAACTAACCACAACCCTGCAGGATGACATCACCAGCCCAACACACCGCTCACAAGCAGTGCAGCCACTGGTGAAGGTACTGGCAACACTTCATTTCCTTGCAAGTGGATCATTCCAGCGTACAAGTGGAGTGGTGGCTGGGATGTCACAGTCCTCCATGAGCAGATGTGTGCACCAGGTTGTCCCTGCAATCCTCAGACGCATGTCCCACCACTTCATCAGACCCACCACTGAGGAGCTGCGGCTGAAGGCAATGACAGATTTCTACAGCATTGCCAGATTCCCACGCACTGTGGGGGCCATTGATTGCACACATGTGGCCCTTCAGCCCCCCAGTGCCACAGAGCACATATACCGCAATCGGAAGCATTGGCATTCCATCAATTGGCATTCCCCCATTATAGGAAGCCCCTCAAGGGCGACTCCATCCCCCCGGGGACAACCATCTACTGGCCCCAGGGAGGCCACCCGTAAGACCAGGGGGGTGTCTGATCTGGTCCAGGACCAGGTGGCGAGGGATCACGCCAGGCAGACCCAGCACATGGGGGACATAGTTGGGCACCTGGACAGAGTGGCTGACAGCCTGTGCTCCGTGGCCCAGATATCTTCTGCAGTGCAGGATGTGAGCTGCAACTGCGCTGCAGTGGTGACCAGCCTGGGGGAGGTGCAGGGTGAGATAAGGGACCTCACTGCAGCCGTCCAGGCAAACACTGCTGCCATCCAGGGAAACAGTGCTGCCATCCGGGACCAGGGGAGGCAGAGTCGGCGGGCCCAGCATTACCAAGTCACCCGGCAGCTCAGGATGCA
This sequence comes from Rana kukunoris, assembly GCA_029574335.1. Taxonomy (NCBI): domain Eukaryota; kingdom Metazoa; phylum Chordata; class Amphibia; order Anura; family Ranidae; genus Rana; species Rana kukunoris. The sequence goes on from CM056052.1 coordinate 366,380,713, forward strand.
GGCCCAGCAGCTCAGGCTGCAGGCCCAGACCAATTCATACCTTGGCCGGATTGCCGTGGCCTTGGAGGGCATGCAGGCCACACCTGCCAGGAGTGGCCCACCCGGGGATCAGCCACCTCCAGATGCCCCCCCACCCACTCCATCCAGGCAGCTGAGGAGCCAGAGAGAGGCCACCAGAAGGAGCCCCCGGCATCCCAGATGATTTTTTTTTTTTTGTATGCTCAGGTTATGAGATTTTTATATATTTTTTTTGGAATGCTCTGGATATGAGATTTTTTTTTTTTTTTGATACTGCACACGTTGCAGTGTGAATGGTGTGTGAATGTGAGGGGGTGGCACTCCTGCCAGTAAGGGGTGTCACCCTCGGCCGTGGTGGTGAAGTTAACCCCACGGCTGTATGAATGACGTGTGAAAGGTGTATGAATGGACAGCGAGAGTTCTTTGGAAGCAAGTACGGAGCACTGTCTCGTCTAATTCTGGGAAAGGATATGGATCGTGTATGCAGGATTGTGGAGTGTCGGATAAGCTTGTCGTGGTTGGATGGAAGGTCGTAAGCGGTGGTGACCGTTACAAGTTCCTTGTTAGGTTTGTCAAGAAACTTGACAAGCTGTCTTTGCGTACACACTGTCAAGACCAAATCTCCATTACAAACGCTACTTTTACCGAAGGTGCGCGGGTTCCTTAGCATACACACCAACATGTCTCTCATCGAAAACTAGCCCGACGAGGAACACGACGAGGAAATTGAGAATCCCTTTGAGGAAAAAGAGAACTTGCTCTCTTTTTTCCTTGTCAAGTTCCTTGTCAGTTTTCTCGATGAAAAGCATACGCACGACCATTTTCCTCGGCAAAAGAGCTCTGCCACCAAGTTTCTTGATGGATTCTATCGAGTAAACCGGTCGTGTGTATGCGGCCTATTAGTTTATAACCAAGGATGCAAGGCCATTAAATATGTTCTAATGGCAGATCACATAATCTCTAAATCTAAATCTCTAGGGAGTTTATCTCTGAAGCATAGGGGGTCATTTACTAAAGGCAAATCTACTTTGCACTACAAGTGCAAACCACAAGTGCAAAGTGCACTTGAAATTGTACTAAAAGAGCATTTGGAAGTGCAGTCGCTGTAGATCCGATGGGGACATGCAAGGAAAGTAAAAAAAAAAAAAATTTTAGCTTGCACATGATTGGATGATAAAATCAGCAGAGCTTCCCCTCATTTCAGATCTACCCCTCAGATTTACAGCGACTGCACTTCTAAGTGCGCTTTCAGTGCAATTTCAAGTGCATTTCGTACTTGTAGTTTGCACTTGTAGTGCAAAGTGGATTTGCCTTTCATAAATAACCCCCATAATGTTTATTTTAACACACAACTATGGTACTTTCAAGTGGGTAACACATTCTTCCTGCAAACAACAGCTAGCCGTTTCATGGTCCACTTGTAGTCCACATACATTTAGACCACAGTTTTCCTTGGGGAGCTCATCATATGAAAAAGATTCATAGACGATGTCATGTTCACCTGGAAAAGCACTCAAACACGACTAGAAGAATTAATATTAAACCTTAATCAAAATGATCTCAACATTCATCTTTTATTACCAGCAGCAAGATATCAATTCATTTTCTTGACCTTATGCTTTTTGCCCTCATTTGCATGGGCATTGTGGCCTATAGAGCATGAAAGAGTATCTTTTTTTTTCAGCTGGAGCTTCCTGGAGTTGCGTGCAGGGGTGTTATTTTTGTCTATGGAGATGCAGCACCTGTATGGACACTAAATGTAACTTAATGAAACTAAACCAAAAAATAAGTTGCACCAAAAGTGTCACCAAATAGAAAAAAATAATTCTCAGTCATAGCTGCACTCACAAAATGTCCACGTGTCAGGGCTGGGCTAAGCCCTTACTTCTCTGAGCTGGCTGCTCAGCTGTCGGTTAATTGCCAGCTCCTATCTCTCCACAGTGACTCACCTGTTGATGATATCCTGCTCGCCAGTCCTGCTTACTTAAAGGAGTTGTAAAGGAAAAATTCTATGGATTAAGGTGAAAAAAACTTCAGAGTATACCACCCCCCGGCCCCCGTTATACTTACCTGACCCCTCGAAAATCCAGCGGTAGGTCCCGAGATCCTCTTTGCCGCTCAGCCTGGCTGCTGATTGGCTAGAGCGGATAGAGCCATTGGCCGGTACTGCTGTCAATCACATCCAGTGATGCAGCGCGCTGAGTGTCCTGGCTGTGTAAATTCACTCCATTAAGTCTTATGCTGCGTACACACGACCGTTTTTCACATTGTTAAAAATTACATTTTTTTTAAAATGTCATTAAAAACGATCATGTGTGGGCTCCAGAGCATGAAAAATAGGCATTAAAAATTTAGAACATGCTCTAAATTTTCGCATCGTTTTTCACGTTGTCGTTTTTAACGTCGTAAAAAATGGTCGTGTGTAGGCTTTAACGACGTGAAAATATCGTGCATGCTCAGAAGCAAGTTATGAGACGGAAGCGCTTGTTCTGGTAAAACTACTGTTCGTTATGGAGATAGCACATTCGTTATGTTGTAAATTATTGCATCATGTAATGCAGAGCATTCTTCTATTCTTTTTAATGCTACACTAATCCAAATCTTTGAATAAAGTGATACTCCCGCGCTGTCTGTGAAATAGTGGATGAGGGGGAAAGGGAGAGGGTTGGGAGCACTGCTGCAAACACTAGAAGAGTCTACCTCAATAGACACAAGGAAATATATGTGCAAGTGAAAGGAGTCTGCGCTGTGAAAATAGATTGAAAAAGGGCACAAGGCTAGGAAATGGGTGTGGGAAGTCACGTGGTGTGATGATACGCATCGGGATTGGAGCGCTGGACAACCGAAGCACCTGACGGACGGCTGACGAGTTCGCCACTCGTGGATGCTGTATTCGTTCCTCCATCGTCTATGTGAGTGTTTTTAAGTTGTTTTAAATAAATCCTTTTTACTGGATTATGCGATGTACCACCTTTTTTGCTTTCTGTGATATCACCCGAGCCTCTGAGCACCATCAGCCTAAGACCAAGCGGACTCCCAGTGAGAGGAAAAGGAGGACACTGACGAGTTCGCCGCTCATGGAGATTAGCCCTTTACCTTTACTTTATGTAAGTGCATAGAGTGCAGGCGTGTTTTGGCTCCCCTTTATATCAGTATCACACTATATATTGTTGTGTATCCTCTCCCCGTATGTGGTGTCTGATCCTGGGATTTTAAGAACCTTCTACCTTCATTTGGACTCCGCGTGAAAGCAGCTGGCTAGGCTATATCTGGTAGCCGTGAGTGATATCACCCAAGCCTCTGAGCACCATCAGCCTAAGACCAAGCGGACTCCCAGTGAGAGGAAAAGGAGGACACTGATGAGCTCGCCGCTCGTGGAGATAAGCCCTTGTACCTTTACTTTATGTAAGTGCATAGAGTGCAGGCGTTTTTGGCTCCCCTTTCATATCAGTATCACACTATATATTGTTGTGTATCCTCTCCCCGTATGTGGTGCCTGATGACTTTAAGAACATTCTACCTTCATTTGGACTCCGCGTGAAAGCAGCTGGCTAGGCTATATCTGGTAGCCATGAGGTGAGCTGCTGGGACCACCTGAGGTGTGCGTGTTGTTCTTGGGTGACGGCTCGACTTCTTTCACAGAATTGGCTGCTGGGTCTCTCCTCATCTGTTCCCTTCCTTGAGGAATTTACTGTTATTTTTATTTTTATCTTTATTTTCCAGTACTGGACTTCCTAAATTAATTTTGTCTTTCCTGGACTATACTTTGCCGTTTATGTGTTACCATCAGTTTACCAATTGGAGATGTTTATTGCTGTCTAGGTGTATCATTGTTATTTAGCTAACACTTTTTCACTTACCGTGCCCCTTTCCCACACCCATTTCCTAGCCTTGTGCCCTTTTTCAATCTATTTTCACAGCGCAGACTCCTTTCACTTGCACATAATCCAAATCTTTGTTTCTGCTTGTTTCTTTATCATTTATTGTTATCTCATGAATATTATTGATTTTTTGGAAGCCAGATCTCCCTCTAAAAAAATGTCAGCATATTTTAAATCTTTTAATGGTGATCTTCTTTTTTGGTTATTAATTGGACAGGCACATACGGTTTAGGTAGAACTTCCAGTCCTTCTCAGCAGTGCACAGCTTCTGCAGACAGGTTCGCTCCCATACTCCTCCACACCCTCTATCAGCACTTCCTGTCCTTTAAGCTGATTTCCTGGGAGTTCTTAACCCCCTGTGTGCCTGAAAGCCAGCGTTCAGAAGGGGAGGCTCTTTCCCTCCCGAATGTCACTTTAGAGCCTCTGAAATTCCGGCCCCCAAATGACATTAAGAAGGACAGAGAGGACTGTAAGCCCGTCCTCTCTGGATCAACTTTTAATTTGCCGGAATTTCTCACCCCCTCTGGGTGACCTCCTGAACCCTACACCACTGCCTTAAAGGGACCAGAGTCCAAAAATTGGCGCAACATAGCTTCCATCCAGGACCCAACCTTGGCGTCCTGTACACCATCAAGTTCAGGAAATGGCCACAGAGCTCACCAAGGTGCAATCTCCTACTACAACCGCTACAAAAACTTTATCTGAACCAAAAATTCCTTTGCCTGACCGGTTTCCTGGTGACCGTAAAGGGTTTTGCAACTTTAAAAACAGCTGAAAATTATATTTCAAGTTAAAGCCATCCTCGTCTGACTCTGAAATACAGAGGGTTCAAATCATTATCTCTCTGCTACAGGGTGACCCCTGGCTTGGGCCTTTAACCTTGAACCAAACCATCCAGCCCTGCTGACAGTAGATGCCTTCTTTAAAGCCCTTAGGTTGCTGTATGATTATCCAGATCGTGGTGCTACTGCAAATTCAACCCTGTGTAACTTAAAGCAAGGAACTACCACAGCTGAAATGTATTGCTCAGAGTTTTGCAGGTGGGCCCCGGAATCTGTCTGGAATGATGCAGCTCTCTGCAGCCAGTTTAGAATAGGTCTTTCAGATGAAATTAAGGATGCTCTGGTCAACTTCTCCTACCCAGCCTCACTGGAGGAGGCTATGTGTCTAGCCAGTAGAATTGACCGCCGTCAGCTAGAGAGGAGGCTAAAACTAACTACGGCTGTGGCGAACTATATACCTCCCTTGCCACCTGACCATTCCACCTCCAGTGAAAGTTCAGTGGAAGAACCTATGCAGTTAGGCTCCACCTGGTTATCTGCCCAGGAACACACATGGCGGCGTAACATGGGACTCTGCTTATATTGTGGCCTTAGGGGTCATATGTAGGGATGAGCTTTGCGTATGATACAAACGTATGTTCGACTCAAACATTGTCTGCTCGTAAGTTCGACGAAATTCGAACAAAAACGGTAGTTCGCACCAAATTCGAGTGACGCAAAAGGGCCCATAATTCACTGCGGCATTGCGCGCTGATGATTGGCCAAGCATGCTGTATGTCCCGCATGCTTGACCAATCACAGCGCACAAAAAACGAAGAGCCTGGGTGGCTTTGGCCAATTATGGCTCAGGGCTTTAGCACACGCCCCACACTATAAAAGGCTGCCTGCTGGGCGGCCTTGTGTAGTGTGTTCCGGCTAGTTAATGAGAGCAGTCAGAGAGACAGAGAGATTGTCTTTTTATATAGCTAGATAGAGCAGGCAAGCAGGCTAGTCAGTTTAGCTTAATTTACAGTGTGTAGAGGATATCTATACATCCCTAGGAGTTGTACATATATTTATACACTGTATACAGCACTGTATCCTGGCCTAGGCCAACAAGGCCCAGGCCTAGGGCAGCACTTTGCAGGGGGGCAGCACAAAATGAGTCCCCGCCGGCTTGTGCTACACTGTTAGTGTAGTGGCAGTCTTATGGGGCAGGCTGAGCTGAGAGGCAAATTAGTCTAGCGCCCCCATAAAGCGGCCGCACTGCTTCTGGTATGCAGGCGGCCGGAATTCTGCAACTGTGAGGGGGGGGGGGGGGTTCTGCTGCACCATTGGCATGGTTAAATCTTCTTAGTCCTCTCCATAAAATTATCAGAAATGTGTGCTTAAAGTAGAACTATAGACACTTTATTTTTCATTTTGGATAGAGTAAGGAGGGGGGGGGGGTTATAGCCCCTGTCAGTTTATTTTTTACCATTCCTGTCCCATTGCAGAGATTTCCCTTCACTTCCTACCCCAAACAGGAAGTAAGAGGAAATGTATACAAATTAAGGGAATCCAGGGCGGGTCTTAAATAGAAAGGGGCGTGGTCTTGTCGGGAAGGGGTGTGTCATATTTAAATTAGGGGGTGCGCAAGTTTAGTCAGGCCTAGGGCAGCACAAAAACTAAATACACCCCTGACTATATAGCTTAGATAGATCAGTTCTTCCTAATTTACTGGCAGGCAGGTGATTGCGCTATTTAAAGACGTTATCACACGTATGGACACCCAGCAGGTACAATATTTAAAGGAATTTTATTTAATTTTTTTAAATTTAAGTATCATTAAAATCACTTCTTCTGGAGCAGTGATTTTAATAATGTTTAAATAAAAAAAATGTTCCCTCGGGCAAGACCCGGGTTCTTAAAGACGTTTTCACAGGCAAACTATGGACACCCAGCACTGCAGGTACAATATTTAAAGGAATTTTTCATATATTTTTTTTTTATTTAAACATTATTAAAATCACTGCTTCTGGAGCAGTGATTAATGATGCTTAAATAATAACAAAAAAAAAAATAATCCTTTAAATATTGTACCTGCTGGGTGTCTATAGCTTGCCGGTGAAAATGTCTTTGAGAACCCGGGTCTTGCCTGAGGGAACATGTATCAATGGAAATAAGTTTTAAAAAACAGTCACTTTTTCAGGAGTCCTGCTCCTGAAAAAAATACAGTTTTTTAAACTTTTTTCCATTGATACATGTTTCCTGGGGCAAGACCCGGGTTCTCAAAGACGTTTTCCAACAATAACTTGAATATTGGTCTTTAAAATGAGCATTTTTGAATTTGAACGTTCGTGTCCCATAGACTTCAATGGAGTTCTAAATGTTTGCGGTCGGTCGGTCTGTTCGACGGTTCTGGTGCGAACCGAACGCGGGTATGTTCAGCTCATCCCTAGTCATATGCTCCGTTCATGCCCTACACGTCGGGGCAACTCCACGACCTAGGTGATTATGGGGAGGTCACCTTAGGTCTGTTTTCATCTCCCAGGGGGACAATCGTATACTTTTACACGCTGTTATTCACTTTGGGACAGGGACTCATGAACTGCTAGCCTTGGTAGATTCTGGAGCTGCTGAGAATTTTATTGATAAGACTCCGATTACCTCTTTGTCCCTGGAAACTAATGCGCTAGATTTCCCAGTCAGCCTAATTTCTGTGGATAATCGGCCTCTCTCACAAAATCTAGTGCTTCAGTCCACCAACCCTTTCCGTTTACAATTGGGGGCCTTGCACTGGGAGAAGATTTTGTGTCTTGTCATTGACTCTCCATCCACTCCTTTGATCCTAGGTCTTCCTTGGCTTCAGAAGCACAATCTTGTAATTGACTGGTGAACAGGAAATATTCTGGCTTGGTCTAATCAGTGTAAAAAAAATTACATCCAGCACCCTTTTTGACTTTCTACCTGTCAAGTGGGAATGGAACCGATTCCGCTTTGTTATAAGGACTTTCAGGATGTGTTTTCTAAAGGGATTGCTGACACTTTACCTCCTCATCGCAGTTATGATTGTCCCCTTGCCTGACACTACGCTTCCTCGAGGGAGAGTCTTTCCACTGTCTGAGCCAGAGAATCTTGCTTTGCAAGATTCTTCCTCGAGGGAGAGTCTTTCCACTGTCTGAGCCAGAGAATCTTGCTTTGCAAGAATACATCCAGGAAAACCTAGCTAAGGGTTTCATCCGTCCCTCTACTTTTCCCGCAGGCACAGGTTGCTTCTTTGTCCCGAAGAAGGATGGGGGACTAAGACCTTGGGGCTGATTTATCAAGCCTTTGCTCCATGATTCATAGAGCAAAGGCAGGAGTAAAAGCCATTTTGACATTTACTAAAGAAATGCGCTGGCAGAGCAGCATATTTTTTTTTTTACTATAATGCCTAGTGCGCCCAGGAGAGGGCGCATGGTGCGCCCTTATGGACCTGGCGCACGACATTTAGAAATGTAAATAGAAGGTGTGTGTGAGTGTGTTTATTAGGGGGATATGGGAAGATGTGGGGAAGTGTAGTGACATGTGTTTAAGTTTTACGGGCCGAATTGAAAGTGAAAGTGACTTTTCTAAAAATGATCGCATACACCGGCAAATACATGTAAACCTCCAGGAGGTTTATTTGTGTACTGTGCATGTGTGAGCGGCAATTAGGGAGATTCAAGCACGCCGTTTCACTATGCTGGCAAAATCTTGGTGAATACCAAGCGGCGTAGCTGCCTTTGCCCGACTTGAAGCGGCGCACGTGAATTCCCGAACAGTTTTCAGCTTACGCTGACCATGAAGGGGAGCTCTGCTCCAAATTTCAAACAAAAAAACAGCGTGGGTTCCCCTCCAGGGGAACATCAGGCCCTTAGGTTTGGTCTGGATGGTAAGGGGGGAAACACACGCCGAAAAAACGGCGGGGGGTTCCCCCCAAGATACATACCAAACCCTTATCCGAGCACGCCGTCTGTCCGGGCAGGAATGGGGGTGGGAACAAGCGAGCGCCCCCCCCCTCCTAAGCCGTACCAGACCGCATGCCCTCAACACGGGGGAGTGTGTGCTTTGGGGCAGGGGGCACTGTGCCCCCACCCCAAAGCACTCTTGTCCCCATGTTGATAGGGACAAGGGCCTTCTCCCGAAACCCTTGCCGTTGGTTGTCGGGGTATGCGGGCGGGGGCTTATTGGAATCTGGGAGCCTCCTTTAATAAGGTGGCCCCCAGATGCCGGCCCCCCACCTTATGTGATTGAGTATGGGGTACATCGTACCCCTACCCATTCACCTGGGGGAAAATGTAAAGTAAAAAAAAACACTACACAGAATTTTGGAGCAATTTATTAGTTAGCTGGGGGGGTCTTCTGCCGGGGCCCCCTTTAATCTTTAAGCTCTTTTACAAGGGGGGTAGGCCCGGTCTTTGCCATTTTCTGCGGGGGGAAGCCAGTCTTCTCTCTTCTTCCGGGGCTTCTCCTGGCTGTCTTCTGCCGGGCTCCACCGTGGGTCCGGTCTTCTCCTCCGCTGTCTTCTCTGTTCTCTCTACTGCCGGGCCCCGCGTGGGCCTGGTCTTCTCTCTTCTGCCGGGCCACCCGGGCTTCTGTGCTGTCTACTCTGTTCCCTCTTCTGCCTGGCTCCACCGTGGGGGACAGGTCTTCTCCGCTGTCTTGTTCCTTCTTCTCTTCCAGCAATGTTGACACGACGAGCTCTCCTGCTGTAATGCCGTTTGAGCGTTGCGCAATGACTTATATAGGCATAGGGCATGGTCACCGGGTGATGCCACCCGACAACCCCACGCATTGTGACATCACATTCCTGGGGCATGATGGGAATGTGATGTAACAAAGGGTACCGGTCGCTGGGTGGCCTATATAAGTCATTGAGCAACGCTCAGACGGCATTACAGCAGGAGAGCTCGTTGTCTTAACATCGCTGGAAGAGAAGAAGGAAAAAGACAGTGGAGAAGCCCTGGTCCCCGTGGTGGAGCCAGACAGAAGAGAGAACATAGAATACAGCGCAGAAGCCCGGGCGGCCTGGCAGAAGAGGGAAGAGAGAAGGGCGGGCCCACACGGGGCAGGGAAGAGAAAAGACAGTGGAGGAGAAGACTGGAACCCACGGCGGAGCCTGGCTGAAGACAGCGGAGAAGCCCGGGGGGTGGCCCACCCCCCGGCAGAAAACGACGAAGACCGTGTGCCCCCCTAAATGTAAAAGAGCTTAAAGGGGGTGGGGGCCATGGCAGAAGACCCCCCAGGCTGACTAATACATTATTTAAAAAATCTGTGTAGTGTGTTTTTTTAACTTCACATTTTTCCCCCAGATGAATGGGTAGGCGTATGATGTACCCCATACTCATTCACACAGGGTGGGGGGCCGGTATCTGGGGGCCACCTTATTAAAGAAGGCTCCCAGATTCTAATAAGGCCCCCGCCCGCAGACCCCGACAACCAACGGCCAGGGTTGTCAGGAAGAGGCCCTTGTCCCCATCGACATGGGGACAAGAGTGATTTGGGGTGGGAGGGTGCAGTGCCCCCCCTGCCCCAAAGCACACACTCCCCCATGTTGAGGGCATGCGGTCTGGTATGGCTCAGGAGGGGGGGGCGCTCGCTCGTCCCTACCCCCATTCCTGTCCAGCCAGGCGGCGTGCCTGGATAAGGGTTTGGTATGGATCTTGGGGGGAAGCCCCACGCCATTTTTTCTGCATAGGTTTTTCCCCCTTACAATCCAGACCAAACCTAAGGGTCTGGTATGCTCCTGAAGGGTAACCCACTTTTTTAAAATTTGGTGTGGAGTTCCTCTTCATGATCAGCGTCCCCCGCTCGCCCCTGGTCCCGACGCGGGTGCCCGGCAGGCATGATCATTGCCGCGCACCCGCGATCACTCTTTACAGAGTGAGAACCGGGAGTTGTGTGTGTAAACACCCAGCTCCCGGTCCTGTCAGGGGGACAAATGCCTGATCGTCTGTTCATACAATGTATGAATAGCGATCTGTGATTTCCCCAAGTCAGTCTCACCCCCCTTCAGTTAGAACACACACATGGAACATAATTAACTCCTTCCTCACCCCCTAGTATTAACCCCTTCCCTGCCAGTGGCATTTTTATAGTAATCAATGCATTTTTATAGCACTGGTCACTATAAAAATGCCAATGGTCCCAAAAATGTGTCAAAAGTGTGCGCAATTGTCAGTTAAAACGAAGCAGTGCCGAATCGCAAAAAGTGGCGGCCCGGTCATTGACCAGCAATATGGTCCGAGGCTGAAGTGGTTAAAAAATAACAAAACAGTAAAGTTAGCCCAATTTTTTGTGATAATCTGAAAGATGATGTTACGCTGAGTAAATAGATACCTGACTTGTCAGGCTTTAACATTGCACACACTCATGGAATGGCGCCAAACTTCGGGACTTAAAAATCTCCATAGGCGATGCTTGTTTTTTTTTACAGGTTACCAGTATAGAGTTAGAGAAGAGGTTTAATGCTAAAATTATTGCTCTTGCTCTAACTCACGCGTCAATACCTCACATATGTGGTTTGAATGGCGTTTACATATGTGGGCTGGGCTTACATGCGTGTTTGCTTCTGAGTGCAAGCTACTAGGGACAGGGGCGTTTTAATTTTTTTTTTGTTCTTTTTGCAATTTTTTGTCCCTTTTTTTTAATCACTTTTATTCCTATTACAAGGAATGTAAACATCCCTTGTAATAGGAATAGTGTGTGACAGGTCCTCTTTATGGAGAGAGGCGGGGTCAATAAGACCTCACATCTGTCCTTCAGTCTGTAAAGCATGAAATCGGGTGAAAAAAACACAGATCTCATGCTTTTAGCCGCGATTGCAGCTTTGTTTATGTTTGTGCCTGTGCATTTCTGGTGATCTGAGCATGCCCAGGGACTTAGATTTTTTGATGTTGCTTTTTGTGTGTGAACAGCGCTTGGATGTCTCTGAGCATGCTCATAGAGCGTGTTTTTTGGGTTAGTAATTTAAGGACATCCTTAACAGGTGTACCCACTTACAAGTTCACCCAATGTAGAGACTGAACTTTAGTTTTGTGTTTCATGGGCTGTCCATGTGTTTTCAATTGCCTCATTAGCACACAAGCCTATGTTATATAAAGCTTGTATAGAGAAGTTGTTAGGTGCCCTGAAAAGAGGGCAGGTTTTGTGTGTGGGGGCCGGCTGGCAAGATTAAAGTTGTGTGGCCGTATTGAATGTCTTTGCAAAATAGATATGTTTTTGATCAAGTTTTTTTTGTCAATGTACTGTATGTTTTTTTAGGGTGTTAACTTTGATGTATTTGTATGTGCTGCATTATTTTGCTAAATATTTCTCAAGATGTTGTGACTAATGTTTCAATCCTGTGTCTGTGAGTCTATTTATCCTGTTGTTTCCAAAGCATAAACCATATTCCGTTTACTGTCTCAAATTAACCTATGTTTATTTGTATTTTTTATATTTATTTATTTTTGTTTTTGATTTTTTTGTTTGTTTTTGCTTTCCTTGTTTTGTTGACCAATAAAATTACTTTCAAATTTTGAAGTTTGTTTTTTGTTATTCATGCTACAGATTTTGACAGCTGCAGCTGAAATAGGCCTGATTGGCCTAACAAAACAGTTGTGATTTGTCTCAAAGCTTTTTTCCTGGTGCCTTCATGTGTGAAATGTTTGCCATGTAGTCACCAGGAGAGGAAAAATACAGAGCGGTAAGTATTGTTTCCTTTTTACTGCAGTGGTTCTCAGTCTCAGTCCTCAAGTACCCCCGACAGGACATGTTTTGTGGATTTATCTTATAAAGAATTGCTGTCCAGACTGTCTTTTAAAGCACATGTGCAAGATGCAGGAAAACCTACGAACATGGCCTGTTGGGGGGGGGGGGGTATTGGTGGACAGGCTTAAAGTGCTGATTTACAGCACTGTGCTTAAATCTAGTGCAAGGCAATCATATCTAATTGTGGGTGTTTGAGGGAAGCCAAGTGAGCGTTAGAACCCCTGCTTGTGTTTTTTGGGTTGGTCTTTGAGTCCCTTTTCTTAAAATTGGCTTCACTTCCTGTCACACAGCAAATGGTTAATTAGTTTGGGGTTTAGTAAAGGCAAAGCCACTCTGCACTACAAGCGTAGTCGCTGAAAATCAGAGGGGAAACACTGATAATTTTAACATTCAATCATGTAGAAGCAAAGTTTTTTTTTGTTCTTTTCTTCCTTGCTTGTCTACTTGTAGTGCAAAGTGGATTTGCCTTTAGTGAATGGACCCCAAAGTCCAAGATCCCTAATAATTTGGGGTGTACACAGCAAAATGCTAGAGTGCAATTTACATAATGGGAAACTATTTAGATTGATCTGTGTGTCCCCAAGAAAAGACATTAGTAAGGTTTTACCCTCACTTCCTGTTTGGTTATGTGACAGGAAGTGAATGAATTTGAAGTAGAAAGTGACAACATTTGGGAGGTGTCTTCACCCTATCAGGGGTGCAGACATCCCCCAAAAATGAGCAGAAGATACTTATTTGCAAATGGAGAAAATTGTTTATTTAACATCATACATATTAGCAACACTGTATCCTGGCCTATTGGCATGGTTATATTTTCTTAGTCCTCTAAATAAAATGATCAGAAATGTGTGCTTAAAGTAGAACTATAATCAACACTTTTTTTTCTTTCATTTTGGATAGAGTGAGGGAGGGAGGGTTATAGCCCCTGTCAGTTTATTTTGTACCATCCCTGTCCAATTGCGTTTTTTTGCCTTCACTTCCTGCCCCATAGACAAACAGGAAGTGAGAGAAAAACTATTCAAATTAAGGGAAGCCAGTGCCCCCAGAACTAGTGTGTGTGTGTGTGTGTGTCCTGAATTTTTTTGGGCGGGTCATAAAAAAACAGGGTGTGGCCTTGACAGGAAGGGGTGGGTCATTTTCTATTAGGAGGTGCAGAAGTTTAGTCAGGCCTAGGGCAGCACAAAACCTAAATATACTACTGCATATTAGGGCTTATTTAGACAGGATCCGATTTACAGCATCTTTTTAGATTGTAGGAGGAAACCCACGCAGGCACAGGGAGAACATGCAAACTCCAGGCAGATGGTGTCACAGGCGGGATTCAAACCAGCGATGTTTTTTGCTGCTAGGTGAAAGTGCTATCCACTACATCACTGTGCTGACGAACATGATTGCAGCTGAAAGCATGAGATCAGTTTTTTTTCCGATCTCATGCTTTCCAGCCTGTAGGACAGATGTGGGGTCTTATTGACCCCGCCTCTCTCCATAAATAGGGCCTGTCACACACTAGTCCTATTACAAGGGATGTTTACATTCCTTGTAATAGGAATAAAAGTGATTAAAAAAAAAAAAAGGGACAAAAAAGTGCAAAAAGAACAAAAAACGGAAAATTGTATACTCACCTTTCCGTAATTTTCCTTTCCTGACGCATCTTCATGGCAGCACACACTGGGTTGTGACTCCGCCCCCACAACCTGACAGGATTGGTTAGCTATAAATTTGAAGGGGAGAAGCCCCGCATCATTCTCTGTATATATCATCATAAAACAGCAGGGTGGGCATCTGTGTGCTGCCATGAAGATGCGTCAGGAAAGGAAAATTACGGAAAGGTGAGTATACAAATTTCCGTTTTCCTGACGCATTCATGGCAGCACACACTGGGATATAACTCGCCAGTCGGGAGGGTGCAAGAAAACAGTAATATTTATTCTTTATAGCGCTGAGGAATTGGCTCTAAGAACAGATCTGCCGAAGTCGACGGTAGCCAGGAGAGCAGAATTCACTCTGTAGTGAGAAATGAAGATGTGTTGGGAAGACCAAGTTGCTGTTCTCCCTATGGTTTCCGGGGGAAGTCCCGCAATATGCTGCCCAAGAAGTGGCCTCTGCCCCTGTCGAATGAGCCCTAATGCCCTCTAGGAGGCGTAAGTTGCTGGATGGAATAGGTCTCCTTGATAGCTTTAACAACCAAGAGGTAATGGTACGGGAGGTAGCTGGCTGACCTCGTCTGCTCCCGTGTGGGATAATCAAGAGAGAATCCGTCTTCCTGAGATGTAGCTGTGACGTAACTGGAGATGGTAGACTTGACATCCTAGTCATGGGACTCGCCCCTCTCATTAGTAAAAGACGAAAGGACGATGTCCTGGTTATAATGAAAGGAGGAAGTTACCCTTGGATAAAAATGGTCTGAGGGCTTCAGAACCACTCTGTCAGGGAAGAACACTGAATAGGGGTTCCATAGCCATAAGTGCTTGTATCTCCGGCGCCCTCTTAACTGAGGTGATAGCAATACGGGAAGCCATCTTCAGAGCTAGGTTCCACGGTGAGACTAAGTTGAATGGAGAAAAGGTGGATTGGACAGGGCCTCGAGTACTACACAGAGATCCCCTGTTGGAAAGGCTGGCCTCCTAGGTGGTCTGATCTTACGTAGGCCCTGAGGAACAGAGTGACCAGATGATGAAGAGCCCATCTAGTACCCGTCATGGCTGAAAGGGCAGATACTTGCACCTTCAGGGTACCCAAGCCCGGGCCCTTGTTAAACCCTGACTGAAGAAATTCAAGAATTTGAGATGGGATTCCAATGTCTTTGCTGCGATGACACGAACCTCTCCCAGATCCTAGTATAGGTGACATCAGTGGAGCTCCTTAGAGCTTGTACTAAGGTTGATATTACCTCCTGAGAGTATCCTAGTTCCCCTAACCTAGCCCTCTCAGCTTCAAAGCTGGCAAATGCAGCTTCTCTGGGCTGGATGGAAGAATTGCCTCTGATGTATGAAATCCCAGGTTACTGGAAGATGTATTGAGGCCGCGTACCTAGTTGTAGCAGGGTCGTAAACCATGGCCTCCTCAGCCGGAACGGTATTAGTACAATAACTGTGGCTGAGGACTTCCGAAGTCGGGACAGGAATCTTGTAATCCGAGAAGTTGGAAGAAAAATGTACCCTAGCTCGCAGCTCCATGGAAGAACTAGGCAGTTTGTCCCTTCAGGTAATGGAAAGTGGGCTCTGGACAGGAACCTCTGACACTTGGAGTTCTTTGGCGTGGCCGCTAGGTCGACTTCTGGTTCTGGTACTAGTTTTCGTAAGAATAGAGAATACCTGTTGGTTCAGGGACCGTTCGTGTGTTTGAAAGTGTCTCTCAGCTTAGGTAGTTGGCCAACGAATTCTGTGTTGCTGGGACGCATACTCCCCACAGATCTAACAGGTGCACTTGTGCCCCTTCCATTATGAAGCGTGCGACTCCTGATGCTCCCCTGTCTCTGGATACATGACACCGCTACTTGTTGTCCATCCTGATCAGGACACTCTTCCTCTATAGAAGAGGCGCAATGGCCAGGAGGGCCTGAAAGGCTGCTCTGAGCTCTAAAATATTTGACACTATGCCCTGAGCCCGAAAATGCCACTGTCCTTGGGCTACTCAGTCTAGATAGTGTGGACCCCATCACCCCTGGCTGGCGTCCGATGTTACTACTTCTGAACTAGGGGGAACTTTTGGAATGGACTCCCTGAGGTCGGACGGGTGTGTCCACCACCATACTAATTGCTTTACCCAGTTCGGGATGTGAATGGTTTAGAGTATTGACGTTCTATTCCACTGCCTGAGAAAGGAGTTCTGTAAGACTCGCATGTGCCACAGGGGCCACTGTATCAAGGGTATGGATGCTGACATGGACCCCTGGGTACTGAGGCAGGCTCTGACAGTTAGACGTCTGGATGATAGCAGACTTTGTATCTTCTGGAGCAAGGGCTTCAGCCTCTCTTGAGGGAGTTGCACCCGGTACAACCTGGTATTTTATTCTGCCCCTAGGAACACCCTAACTTGCCGAATGCTCTGGGTGCTGAGGCGATGCCGAATGGGGGGCACCAAAATTGGAAATGGGATTGATCGATTGAGAACCGAAGGGACCTCTGGAAGTTAAGATGAACTGGGATGTAAAGGTAAACGCCCGAAAAATCTAGAGATAGCATCCAGTCTCCCACGTCCACTGACAACAAAATGGACTGAAGGCTTTTCCAATCTGAGGGCCTCTATTTTGATCGTCTGTTGAAATTCTTTAGGTCCAAGACTGGACGTAGATCCCCGTTTTTTTTTTTTTGTACCAGAAATAAAGGGGAATAAAACCCCCTCCCTTTCTGGTGCGGAAGTACTTGGTAGGCTGGAATGTGTTCCCTGGCAATGTGCCCATGAATTTCCAATTGTGACCGTTCTTGATAGAGGATAGTGTTCATGGATCTGTTATACGAGTTGCCCATATCCGAGCGAATCTCTTGAGTCTGGTGCTCACCTGAGCTGGGTGGGCAGACGGACCCTCAAAAAGGACTTCTGCTGTTCCCCAGCTGTGATTGGCTTACTGTATCTACATGAAGGAGGGTCGAGTCTTCCAGTCCCTCCTAAATTCCCTGCCGGGGCGGTAGGATCTAACATCCCTGTACTTGACAGGAAGATCACGCCTGTAAGCGGGGCCCTTCTGGGGCTCTGGTTTTTCTATCGGAGAAATCAGCCCAGACTTTCCCCCGGTAACCTTGGAGATGGCCGAGTCCATCTTTGTGCCGAATACACTTGAGCCGCCATATGGAATTTTGCACCAGTTGATTTTGACGCTGCCTTCGCTATCCAGGGTCTCAGCCATAAGGCTCTTCCCAGCCATGAAGTCGCCCCCTCAGGAGCCGTAAGCCAACTTAATTTTCCTGCAGGGAGGAGAATATCTTCCCCTCGTCGGCTCCTTCTAGAATGGGATTCTCAACATTAGCTGCCTATGCAGCGATAGTTTTAGCGACTGCCGCTGTGGTGATAGCCGGCCTACAAGCGGCTCCTGTCGTGGAGCAGGCTTTCTTCAGTTCTATATTGATTTTATGATCAAGAGCGTCCCGGAAGGTAACTGCGTCTTCAATCGGTAGAGAAACGTCTCTAGCGAGTCGCATTAAAGATGAATCGACCGTAGTTGCATTGATCAAAGAATCGATCTTAGACTACCACAAGGGGTACAATCTGCAAACTTGTTGCTCATACTGGGCCGCTTATGCGACCCCCCCCACTTATCCTTTATGAGGTTCTCCAGCTCTTCGATGAAGGGAAATGATTCAGGACCCCCTTTTCAGCACCGGGAAATATTTCTGAACCTTCAGAAGTTCTGCCATAACCTCCTCCCAGCCGATCGCTTCCTTGAGTGAATGGGCAAATGGTTCAACCAAAAAGAGACAGTCCGACGCCTGCTCACACTCCTCATTCTTAGAGAGGGTTACTGCACCCTGGCGTAACGGCCGGGCGATGTGCTTGGGGAAGGATCGCCCACATATGATCCCTGTGGCGATTCTCCTGGGAGCTCAGTATCTACTCTGGCCTCTGAATCCTTGGTTACTTCGATGAAGCACGAGTGGCAGGCCAATTCCCCTGGCAAGGATGGCGCCCCGCATATTTGGCAAACATTTGCCGTGGTGCGGGTAAGATAGCTCTGTCTGGGATGAAGGTAATCGTCTGCGGTGGGACCGACTATGACGGGTGTGCTGTGACGCGAGCGGCTATGCCTTGATTGAAGAAATCAAGAGGGTAACCTTGAGCGATTTCTTGCGCCTTCTGCCGGAAGCATGGCTAGAATCTCACTCTGTGCCGCAAACTTGCGTCTCTTGACCCGATAGGGCTACCAAAACTGTAGCGTCAGTGGCCAGGCTCTCTTTTTTGTCTCCCCTCTACTTACCACCTTCTGGACGGCCTCTATACCTGGTCAGCTGATGGTGGTCTGCGAGGGCAGTGGCTCCCATGAGGATAGCAGAGAGACAGCCCGAAAAGGTGGGAAAAAAGAGAGAAGGGAAAACATTACAATATGTTCCCCCCCAACATTTCTATTTATTAAATTAATATAATAATTTTATATACATATATCTATCCTTTTTTTTTTTTTTTGGATTATATTAATTGTTAAATTATGGATACACTTTCTTCTATGGTATGTTATAAATTAATATATAAATGTATTGAATGAATGAAATGATGAAAACTTATATAGCGCGGCACATGCAAACTGAATCGCCTCTGGGCGCTTGTATAATATCTTCTATCCTATTTATTCCTTTTTTTTTTTTTTGGTGTGTAATCAATTAGCCCAGGCTGATCTGGGACATGCCTGCACACACCTGGTGCAATCTTCACTCTGAGTAGAGCAGAGCAGCAGTGCGGCAGCCAGAACTACAGAGCAATAGGACTGTTTCTTTTTTCCTTCTTTTTTTTAATGACGCGCGCATGTGCAGAAGCGTCCCGCTCGCCCGGCGCCATTTTGGAAGAGGGCAGAGGAGACAGGCGGCGTCATCACTGAGCTGCGCGCATGTGCAGAGCGCCAAGGGGTACGCAGCGGTGACCCCGAGAGTATGGGGTGTCAGAGGAACCACAGGGCTCAGCAGAAGTGAGAAAAAAACAACAGGCAGAAAAAGGTACAAAACGGACTAACCTTAGGTGGTAAATGTAATGATACAAATACCTTTGTGGAAGGACACACTGCACTGGAAGGAAAGACAGAGCGAAAGTGGGGGCCACTGCGAGATTTGAAGCTTCTTTAAAGCTTGCTACAGATGCCAGTATAATTCCAAAGCCCCTGAGACCACCAGAACGGGGTTCCCACCATAAAGCTCATTTAGAGACTGTACAGGAGGGACTTCCAAACAGGAGAGGCTGAACCTGCTGGGGCGATTTGCGGTAAGAGACATGCTTTTTGCTTGTTCATTCAATCTTGTCAGGTGAGGATGAAAAAAGAGAATGATGCGGGGCGTCTCCCCTTCAAATTTATAGCTAACCAATCCTGTCAGGTTGTGGGGGGCGGAGTCACAACCCAGTGTGTGCTGCCATGAATGCGTCAGGAAAAAAAATTAAAACGCCCCTGTCCCTAGTAGCTTGCACTCAGAAGCGAACACGCATGTTAGAGGAAAAGCAATAATTTTAGCACTAGACCTCCTCTGTAACTCTAAACTGGTAACCTGTAAAAAAAATTCAAGCGTCGCCTATGGAGATTTTTAAGTCCTGAAGTTCGGCGCCATTCCATGAGTGTGTGCAATATTAAAGCGTGACAAGTTAGGTATCTATTTACTCGTGTAACATCTTCCTTCACATTATCCCTAAAAATTGGGCTAACTTTACTGCTTTGTTATTTTTTAATTCATTAAACCGTTTTTTTTTTGGCAAAAAAAAAAGGCGTTTGAAAAATTATTGTGCAAACACCATTGGAAATAAAAAAAAATTATGACCGCCACATTATTCCCTAGGGTGTCTGCTAAAATATATATATATAATGTTTGGGGGTCCTGAGAAATTTTACAGAAACAAAATATAATTTTTACATGAAGGAGAGAAGTGCCAGAATAGGCGCGGTATGGAAGTGGTTAAAGTGAAACAATAAAAGTGAAATATTCCTTTAAATTTCATACAGGGGAGGGAGGGGGGTATATCATGCCTGTGAAGTAGTGCATGTTTCCTGTGCTTAGTACTGTCCCTGTACAAGATGTCATTTCTGAAGAAAAAAAAAAGTGTGTAAACACTGGAAGGAGAAAGTGATGAGATCTCTCCCCACAGCGTTTTTTTCAACCACCGCGGAGGAGAGATCACATCTCACAGTAAGTCTGCACAACACTACACTGACACACACTACACATAGGCACATTAACCCCTTGCGATCGCCCCCCAACCCCCTCCCCCCTTTCACAGTGTCACTGAATACAGTGATCATATGTATGATCACTGCAGTTAGTGTCAGTGTGACAGGCAGTTAGTGTTAGGTTCAGGGTAGCCCCGTGCCCCCCCAATAAAGTTTTAACCCCTTGATCACCACCCTAGTTAACCCTTTCACTCCCTATTGCCAGCGTCACTAAGCGATCATTTTCCTGATCGCTGTATTAGTGTCGCTGTTCCCGCTAGGTAGCTATTTTTTTTTTATTGCGATTTTTTTTTACTAAAGACATGTGGCTAAATAAATTTTGGCCTAAATGTTTGACTAAAATTTAGTTTATTTGATTTCTCTTATAACAAAAAGTAAAAAATATTGATTTTTTTTCAAAAATGTCGCTCTATTTTTGTATATAGCGCAAAAAATAAAAATCGCAGAGGCGATCAAATACTACCAAAAGAAAGCTCTATTTGTGGGAAGAAAAGGACGCAAATTTTGTTTGGGAGCCATGTCGCACGACCGCGCAATTGTTTGTTAAAGCGACGCAGTGCCGAATCGCAAAAAGGGGCCAGGTCATTCACCTGCATTTTGGTCCGGGTCTTAAGTGGTTAACTGAGAATTGCACGGTCGTGCGACGTGGCTCCCAAACAAAATTGGTGTCATTTTTTCACCACAAATAGAACTTTCTTTTGTGGTAATTGATCACCTCTGCGGTTTTATTTTTTTGCGCTATAAACAAAAATAGAGCGACAATTTTGAAAAAAATGCAATATTTTTTACTTTTTGCTATAATAAATATCCCTTAAAAAATATATAAAACATTTTTTTTTCCTCAGTTTAGGCCGATACATATTCTTCTACCTATTTTTGGTAAAAAAAATCACAATAATCGTTTATCGGTTGGTTTGCGCAAAATGCATAGCATTTACAAAATAAGGGATAGTTTTATTGCATTTTTATAAAAAAATTTTTTTACTACTAATGGCAGCGATCAGCTTTTTTTTCCGTGACTGCGACATTATGGCGGACACTTCGGACAATTTTGACACATTTTTGGGACAATTGTCATTTTCACAGCAAAGAATGCATTTAAATTGCATTGTTTATTTTGAAAATGACATTTGCAGTTTAGGAGTTAACCACACGGGGGCACTGTAGGGGTTATGTGTTCCCTAATGTGTGTTTACAACTGTAGGGGGGTGTGGCTGTACGTGTGACATCATCAATTGCGATTCCCTGTATAAGGGATCACGCGATCGATGACGCCGCCACAGTGAAGGACGGGGATGCCGTGTTTACACACGGCTCTCCCTGTTCTTCAGCTCTGGGGACCAATCGCCGCACTCCAGCGGCGATCGGGTCAGCGAGTCCCGCGGTTCCGGAGCTTCGGACTGGGTCACAGGAGCGCGTCCCGCGCCCGTGACCCATGGGTGGGCACTAGTACAGGACTTACCTGTACGTACATGTGCCCAGCCGTGCCATTCCGTCGACGTACAGTACAGACCAAAAGTTTGGACACACCTTCTCATTCAAAGAGTTTTCTTTATTTTCATGACTATGAAAATTGTAGATTCACACTGAAGGCATCAAAACTATGAATTAACACATGTGGAATTATATACATAACAAAAAAAGTGTGAAACAACTGAAAATATGTCATATTCTAGGTTCTTCAAAGTAGCCACCTTTTGCTTTGATTACTGCTTTGCACACTCTTGGCATTCTCTTGATGAGCTTCAAGAGGTAGTCACCTGAAATGGCCTTCCAACAGTCTTGAAGCAGTGCGCAGAGATGCTTAGCACTTGTTGGCCCTTTTGCCTTCACTCTGCGGTCCAGCTCACCCCAAACCATCTAGATAGGGTTCAGGTCCGGTGACTGTGGAGGCCAGGTCATCTGGCGCAGCACCCCATCACTCTCCTTCTTGGTCAAATAGCCCTTACACAGCCTGGAGGTGTGTTTGGGGTCATTGTCCTGTTGAAAAATAAATGATGGTCCAACGCAAACCGGATGGAATAGCATGCCGCTGCAAGATGCTGTGGTAGCCATGTTGGTTCAGTATGCCTTCAATTTTGAATAAATCCCCAACAGTGTCACCAGCAAAGTACCCCCACACATCACACCTCCTCCTCAATGCTTCACGGTGAGAACAAGGCATGTAGAGTCCGTCCGTTCACCTTTCCTGCGTTTGCACAAAGACACGGTGGTTGGAACCAAAGATCTCAGGTTTGGACTCAAAGGCCCAGATTCAGATAGAATTAGATTATCGTAGAGTATCAGAAATACACTACGCCGCCATTTTTTACCTGGCTCTACGTGGAATCCAGGTAGATTTTGTCCAGTAAACGACGGCGGCGTAGTGTATTTCTCCCGTCGCAATCCATCTACGCGAGTAGGGGGCGTGAAGCATTTAAAATAGGCGCGTTCCCGCGGCGATCGAACTGCGCATGCTCCGTTCGCAAATTTCCCGCCGTGCATTGCGCGAAATCACGTTGTTACGTCATTTTTTCTCGAGTAGCGTCGTTTACGGAGATTCCTATTCCCGAACGAGTTACGTAAAAAAAAAAATAATAATTTTAAATTCGACGCGGGAAAGACGGCCATACTTAACATGGGCTACGCACCGTTAGACCAGCAAAAAGCTGGTCTAACAGTACGTATAAAAAAATAGACGAAAGCGATTGCGAAGACCGCTCGTATCTTCGTGGATCGCCGTAAAAACTAATTTCCATATCCCGACGCATGAAAGCGACGCGAACTCCTCCCAGCGGCCGCAAAAATATCGCAGCGTAGATCCGAAGGCTTACGAAGACGTAAGCCTCTCGGATCGAAGCCCGAAGCCGCCGTATCATGGTTTGAGGATTCAAACTAGTGATACGGCGCGCGAAATTTGAAATTACTCATGTCTAACACCAGTTAGACAGGCGTAATTGCTCTGTGAATCTGGGCCAAAGTCTCTTCTGCTTGTTGCCTTTCTTTAGCAGTGGTTTCCTAGCAGATATTCTACCATGAAGGCCTGGTTCACACAGTCTCCTCTTAACAGTTGTTCTAGAGATGTGTCTGCTGCAAAAGGTGGCTACTTTGAAGAACCTCGAATATGACATATATTTTCAGTTGTTTCACACTTCTTTGTTATGTATAATTCCACATGTGTTAATTCATACTGTTGTTTTGATGCCTCCATTGTGACTCTACAATTTTCATAGTCATGAAAATAAAGAAAACTCTTTGAATGAGAAGGTGTGTCCAAACTTTTGGTGTGTACTGTATATGTGCAGGAGGCGGTCCTTAAGTGGTTAAGGGGAACCCCGCCGTCAAGAAAAAAAAAAATTAAGTGGGGTCCCCCCCCCAAATATCCATACCAGGCCCTTCAGGTCTGGTATGGATTTTAAGGGGAACTCCACCCCAAATAAAAAAAAATGGCGTGGAGTTCCCCCAAAAATCCACACCAAACCACTTATCTGAGCACGTAACCTGGCCGGCCGCAGAAAAGAGGGGGGACAGAGTGCGACCCCCCCCTCTCTTGAACCGCACCAGGCCACATGCCCTCAACATGGGGAGAGTATTGATGGGGACAAGGGCCTCATCCCCACATCCCTGGCCGGTTGTTGTGGGGGTCTGCGGGCAGGGGGCTTATCGGAATCTGAAAGACCCCTTTAACAAAGGGGACCCCCAGATCCCATCTCCCCCTGTGTGAAATGGTAATGGGGTACATTGTACCTCTACCATTTCACCTAAAAAAAATAAAAAATTACAATAGCCGGTTTTTGACAATTCCTTTATTATGTCTTCTTTCCACGCTTCTTCTTCCATCTTCTTCTTTTCTGCTTTCATTCGGGTTTCTTCTGCCATCTTCTTCCTCTGCTTCTTTGTTGCATCTTGCACCGGCTTCTACTTCTATCTTCTTCTCCTTCGGTTGGTCTTCTCGTCCGCATCTTGCTTCTTCTTCCCCAGACAATGCGCTTGCAATTGAAGTTCCCGCTGAGTGATGCTCCTGTGACCCCGCCCCCCTCAGACGCCACGGGGAAAGTCATAAGAAAGTCCCTGTGTGGTACATGTGTGTCAGAGGGGGGCGGGGTCACAGGAGCGTCACACAGTGGGAACTTCAATTGCAAGCGAACCGTCCGCATCTTGCACGGCTTCCAATTGAAGTTCCCGCTGTGTGACGCTCCTGTGACCCCACCCCCCTCTGACGCACATGGGAACTTTCCATGGCGGCAGAGGGGCAGAGGGGGGCGGGGTCACAGGAGCATCACACGGCGGGAACTTCAATTGGAAGCGCATCGTCCAGGGAAGAAGAAGCAAGATGTGGACGAGAAGGCCGACAGAAGGAGAAGAAGATGGAAGAAGAAGCCGGTGCAAGAGGCAGACGAGAAGACCCAAGAAAGAAGCATAGGAAGAAGAAGATGGCGGAAGAAACCCAAATGAAAGCAGAAAAGAAGAAGATGGAAGAAGAAGAAGCGCGGAAAGAAGACAATAATAAGGGAATTGTCAAAAACCAGCTATTGTCATTTTTTTTATTGTTGACACTTTTTTTTTGTGAAACGGTAGAGGTACAATGTACCAGATTACCATTTCACACAGGGGGGCTGGGATCTGGGGGTCCCCTTTGTTAAAGGGGTCTTCCAGATTCCGATAAGCCCCCTGCCCGCAGACCCCCACAACCACCGGCCAAGGTTGTGGGGATGAGGCCCTTGTCCCCATCAACATGGGGACAAGGTGCTTTGGGGGGAACCCCAAAGCACCCTCCCCATGTTGAGGGCATGTGGCCTGGTACGGTTCAAGAGAGGGGACCGCACTCTGCCCCCCCCTTTTCTGCGGCCAGCCAGGTTACGTGCTCGGATAAGGGGTCCGGTGTGGATTTTAGGGGGAACTCCACGCCATTTGTTTTTTATTTGGGGTGGAGTTCCCCTAAAAATCCATACCAGACCTGAAGGGCCTGGTATGGATATTTGGGGGGAACTCCACGTCATTTTTTTTAATTGGGGTGGAGTTCCCCTTAAAATCCATACCAGACCTGAAGGGCCTGGTAATAGAATTTGGGGGACCACACACTTTTTTTTTTTTTATGAATGAATTCTCTCAGAATTGCCGAGAGCCGACAATTGATTATAGCCGTGAATAATTTTTATAAATTACTTTTTTCCTTCAGAATGTCATTTTGTGCAGTGATAGTTCTAACCACGGGAAATATTTCACTTTTAAAAATTAAACACTTTTGATTTCTCCCATAGACTTCTAAAGGGGGTTCGGCAGCGGCTTTACATATTAATTGCATTGCGCTGGCTGCTGCGCCGGTTCATGCACCTAATTAAGGATTCATCCGGCGTGCCAATTAAGCCATGAACCAGCGCAGCGCATTGCTTTTAGTAAATCAGCCCCTTTGTGTTGACTACAGAGGTCTAAATAAAATAATTCTTCCCAATCGGTACCCTCTTCCTCTCATCACAGAATTGTTCTCCCAAATCCAGGGAGCAAAAATCTTCTCCAAACTAGACTTAAGGGAAGCCTATAATCTAATGTGCATCCAGGCAGGAGATGAATGGAAGACGGCCTTTAACACCAAGGATGGCCATTGCAAATGCCTTGTCATGACTTTCGGTCTCAGGAATGCACCAGCTGTTTTTCAAAACTTTATGAATGACATTTTCCGTGACCTGTTGGGTCGCTTCATGCTTGTATACTTAGATGATATTTTGATATACCCTCCCAATCTTGAAACACATCAGAGGCACGTTCGTTTAGTATTGGTCTTATTAAAGGCTCATTCCCTTTTTGATAAGCCCCATGTCAAACAAGTACCTGGGCAACCTAATCTCTGACACAGGCCTAACCATGGATCCAGCCAAGATTCAAGCCATTTTAGACTGGACATCACCTGAAAGCAGTTCAGCGCTTCCTGGGCTTTGCAAATTTCTATAGGAAATTCATTAAGAACTTTGCCACCATTGCACATCCCATCACTTCTCTCACCATGAAGTCTCATACTGATGCCGACGTACACACAAACACTTTTTGTGATGAAAAAAAACCAACGTTTTCAAAAACGTCATTTAAAATGATCGTGTGTGCGCAAAACGTCGTTTTATGTCTTCAAAAAAACGAGCAAAACGAAATTCGAACATGCTTGAATGTCGTTTTTCAAAATGTCATTTTTTGTGTCATAAAAAGTGATCGTGTGTGGGCAAAACGACATTGAAAACAACGTTTTTAAACCCGCTCATGCTCAGAAGCATGAGACGGAGCTTCAATGGAACAGAGTGCCGTCGAACGTGGTGTACGTCACCACGCTTTGCTAGAGCATTTTGGAAAAACAATGGTGTGTATGGTGTGTATGCAACGTCATTTTGGAAAATGAAGTTTGAAAAACGTTGTTTTGTTTCGTCACATAAAACATCTTTTTTTTTCATCACAAAAAGTGATCGTGTGTACGCGGCATAAGTTTAACCACGTGACCACTGGGCACTTAAACCCCCTTCCTAACCAGACCAATTATCAGCTTTCGGTGCTCTCACAATTTGAATGACAATTACTCAGTCATACAACATTGTACCCATTTGAAATTTCTGTCCTTTTTTTCACACAAATAGAGCTTTTGGTGGTATTTGATCACCTCTGGGTTTTTTACTTTTTGCGCTATAAAAGAAAAACGACTGAAAATTCTGAAAAAAAAACAAAAAACAAAACTTGTTTCTGTCATATTAGCAGGTTATTTCTCACACACAGCATATGCATACAAATTACACCTCAAAACACATTCTGCTATTCCTCCTGAATATGGCGATACCCCATGTGTGAGACTTTTACACAGTGTGGCCACATACAGAGGCCCAACATGCAGGGAGCGCCATCAGGCGTTCTGGAGCACCCAGGCCAATTCTGACATTCCTCTCCTACATGTAAAAATCATAATTTTTTTGCTAGAAAATTACATAGAATCCTTAAATCATTATATATGCTTTTGTAGCAAAGACCCTAGAGAATACAATGGCGGCCATTACAACTTTTTTATCTCGCATGGTATTTTCGCAAAAAAATTTTGAACGCGTGTTTTTAAAAAAAAAATGTTTTGTGCTTAAAAAATAAAAAAAAACATTAAAGTTAGACCAATGTTTTTGCATAATGTGAAAGATGAAGTTACACAGAGTAAATAGATACCCAATATGTCACACTTCAAAATTGCACACGCTCGTGGATGCTTTAATTACTTGTATTGGTTACATGTTTTTAGTTACGGAGGAGGTCTAGGGCCAAAATGATTGCTCTCGCTCTAATGTTCGCAGAGATACCCACATGTGTAGCTTGATCACCGTTTTCATATGCCGGTGGAAATTACGTATGTGTTCGCTTCTGCATGCGAACACACGGGGACAGGGGCGCTTTAAAAGAAATAATACAAATTATTGTTCATTTTACTTTATTTTGACACTTTTTTCCCCAAGAATACAGTTTTTTATCACTTTTATTCCTATTATAAGGAATGTAAACATCCCTTGTAATAGGAATATAACATGACAGGTCCTCTTTACAGTGAGACGTGGGGTTAATAAGACCCCACATCTCACCTCTAGGTTGGGAAGACTGAAAAAAATATATATCCTGGCTTCGATCGTAGCGGTGAGTCTGTAAAAGCACCGGACGGTGTCAAGAGGGGGGGGGGGCGTATTGCAAGGTATTGGAGTATTGCAAGGTATTGGGGCATTGCGGAGTATTGGGGTATTGCAGAGTATTGGGGTACTGCAGAGTATCACGCAGGGAATTGAAGAGTATTGGGGTATTGCAGAGTATTGCGCAGGGTATTGCAGAGTATTGGCCAGGGTATTGCAGAGTATTGCCCAGGGTATTGCAGGGTATTGGAGTATTGCAAGGTATTGGGGTATTGCGGAGTATTGGGGTATTGCAGAGTATTGGGGTATTGCAGAGTTCTCACGCAGGGTATTGCAGAGTATTGGGGTATTGCAGAGTAACGCGCAGGGTATTGCAGAGTATTGGGGTATTGCAGAGTATCGCTCAGGGTATTGCAGAGTATTGGGGTATTGCAGAGTATTGCGCAGGGTATTGCAGAGTATTGGGGTATTGTAGAGTATTGCGCAGGGATAGCTGAGCTGGGATGGATGGATGGCTGGATCTGTGACTGCAGTTGTCACAGATCCAGCCCTCAGTGCTGCTGCTGCCTCCACTCTCCCCCCTCTCCTCTCACACTGTTTACAAGTGATCGCTCCGTCATTGTTCTTCTCCAGATTTGACTTCACAATTTCTTATTTACCAAGGCCAAAAAACATTAAGGCTGAAGCCTTGTCTCGCAGCTTTTTATCAGAGTCTCCACCTCCGCTTTCTCCTAAACCCATTATCTCTGAGGATAGGATTTTGTTTTTCACCCAGACTGACATCTCTGAGGCCTTGTTACCTGCACAGGCTGAAGCCCCTCCCTCCACCCCCTCTGGTATGCTTTTTGTTTGCAGGTATTGTAGCAGGTACATGCATCAAAACCTGCAGCGCTCGGGGTTTAGACTAACTTATGAGATTATCTCTAGCAACCTCTGGTGGCCATCGATTAGGCAGGATGTGTTAGCCTTTGTCCAGGCTTGTGAAGTTTGTGTCAGAAGCAAGAGCAGTACCTCTAAGCCCTCCTCAGTCCCAGGAATGTTCCACGATCTGAGTGGTGGTAGACAGGTTCAGTAAGATGGCCCACTTTGTTCCGCTTCCGAAACTGCAATCTTCTAAAGAACTGGCATCTTTATTCATTAAACATGTTTTCAGGTTCCATGGGGCACCAATTAACATTGTCTCACACCGTGGTTCTCAGATTTTAGCCCAGTTTTGGAAGGCCCTTTGCTCTCAGCTGGGGATTAAGTTATCGTACTCTTCAGCATATCATCCTGCGACAAATGGCCAAACAGAAGGACTAATCAGAGAAGATGGTACGTTCTCTGATAGCCAATGATGAGGTGGAGTGGGTCAACATCCTTCCATGGGCAGAGTTTGCCTTTAATAATTGTGCCAGCTCATCTACAGGGACCTCTCGTTTCTTCTGTGTTTACGGGTTGCATCCTCGTGTGTGCTCCTTTGATCTTCCACACTCTGATGTTCCAGATGCCAACACCACGATTGAAAATGTCTCCAAAATCTGGTCTGATGTTAACCGTGCTATTTCTTGCTCTGTGCAGGCTTTTAAGAAAACGGCTGACAAGAGGCACTCAAAGGCTCCAGGATATAAAGTTGGTGACAAAGTGTGGCTATCATCTAGGAAACTGTCTCTGCATGTTCCATCAAAAAAACTTGGCAAAAATGTATCGAGCCCTATGAAATTTCAGGGAGATTGTTAATCCTGTCTCCTACAGTATAGATTAAAACTTCCCCCGTCCATGTGCATTCCAAATGTCTTTCATGTTTCATTGTTGAAACCTGTTCATTCCAGCCTCCAAGTAAATGAACCAGAACCTGTGGATGTGTTGGATAGTCAGGAATATGAAGTGGCATTTATTCTTGATTCCAGACGAGTACGCAATTCCTTGCACTCCTTCTCATTCATTGAAAAGGTTTCAGCCCAGAGGATCGATCCTGGGTCCCAGCTTGTGATCTTCATGCTGACCGCCTTAAGAAGAAGTTCCATCTTCATTATCCAAGTAAGCCTGGGGGTGCAGATGCATCCCCTCGAGAAAGGGGGGTACTGTCAGTACTAGGATTACTTTAGGACCCAGCACAACTCACCTGACACAGCCTTTGCCTTGGAAACAACAGTGATTGGCCAGCTCACCTTTAAATCACCTGTATCATCATCCAATCAGTGCTCGTGATAGATTTACCTTTGTTTGCCACTGTGTGAATCAGCCCAACATTCTGCTCTGTGTATTTTGTGTATGACCCGGCTCGTTTGACCGTGTTTAATCGCTTCTGATTTGGTACCGTTTAAACTCTGATCTACCTGTGTATGACCCAGCTTGCCTAGACTACGCTTTGCCTGATTCTCCTGTAGTACATCCATCTGCAGCGGTGAACTACAAACACCAGCAAACATTCTTCAAAAAGACTGTTTGGGACCTCACTGCAAAGTATATTCCCATGGGCAATAAGTTTAAAAGGCTAAAAATAAAACCTATGTGTTTCTCACGGTCAAAGTTAAAAAAGCTATAAACAATAAGAAAATAGCCTTTAAAAAATATAAAAATGAAGGAACACTAGTGTCGTTTAAATGTTGCAAATAATATAACAGGATATGTAAAAAGGAAATCAAGGATGCAAAAATTCAAAGCGAACGACAGATTGCAAAAGATAGTAGGACAAACCCCCAAAAATTCTTCAAATATATTAATAGTAAAAAGGTCAGGTCTGAGCATGTAGGCCCTTTACAAAATAATCTAGAGGGGGTGACTGGGGACAAAGAGAAGGCTAATTTATTAAATGCTTTCTTTAGCTCTGTGTATACAATGGAGCATGGGGGAGCTCATGTCCATAATGGGGGTGGTAGTGACACAGCCCCAAATCCACAATGGCTCAAAAGTGATATGGTCCAGAAATATTTAGACAGAATAGAGGTGGATAAAGCACCTGGACCAGAAGGCATCCACCCATGGATCCTAAAAGAATTGAGCTCTGTCATTTCAAAGCCATTGTATCTAGTTTTTAGGGACTCATTAATGATGAGAATAGTACCAGGGATCAAGTGCTGGGGAAAAAAGTGTGGGAACTCCCACCCAAGATCCACTCCCCCACCAAAAAAAAAAAAAAAATGATACGCTCATATGCATAATTATTAAATTGCATGTTTTTGTTTTGTAAGCAAGTTCTTTCTAAATCCTGTGATAACTCACAGCAGACCTCTGCAATGTCTCCTGGGAACAATGACAAAATCTCCCAGGAGACATTGCAGCATTGAGGAAGTGACGGAATACCCGCACACTACCTGATGAATCCATATACAGGAAATGGCCAGTAACATAAAGGATTACTAAGGTTCGCCTGCCCCTGACAGTGACTGGAGCTGGGCATCGCCGCTTAGTGAAGGATTGGCTCGGGCGGCTCGGCTGCTCTAGTCCTGCAAAGGGAACTGAGTTCCTTTTGTGAAAAAAGTGCAGGAACTCTGTTCTCACACGTTAGCGCAGGACTTGAGCCCTGAATAGTACCACTGGATTGGCGTAGAGCCAATGTGGTGCCTATATTTAAAAAGGGAACAAAGTCTTTGCCAAGTAACTATAGACCTGTTAGTTTAACTTCTATAGTTGGGAAGATACTGGAACGTTTAATAAAAGACCACATAGATGAGTTCTTGCTGGAAAAAAACTATTTAAGCAACAGACAGCATGGATTCATGAAAGACACAAGTTGTCAGACAAACCTGATTTATTTTTATGAAGAGGTAAGTATAACCTTGGACAGAGGGGTGGCGGTGGACATGGTATACTTGGATATTGCATAAGCGTTCAATACAGTTCTGCAAACACGGGTCATGTGTAAGGTAAAGTCGACAGGATTGGATATATCAGTTTGTAAATGGATAGAAAACTGTCTGAAAGACAGAATTCAGAGTAGTGGTTAAAGATTCTTACTCTGAATATTGGAAGGTTATCAGTGGTGTACTCCAAGGTTCAGTGTTGGGACCCTTACTTTTTATTATCTTTATAAATTATATTGGGTCTGAGATCAAAAGTAACATTTCTGTCTTTGCAGACAACACCAAGCTATGCAGTGGAATAACGTCCTTACAGGATGTCTCCAATTTAAAAGCCGACCTCAATGCTCTGTCTAATTGGGCGACTATGTGGCAGATGAGGTTTAATGTTGATAAATGTAAAGTTATGCACTTGGGGGCTAAGAATATGCATGCATCATACATACTAGGAGGAGTAGAACTGGGGAATCCCTAGTGGAGAAGGATCTGGGGCTTTTAGTTGATCATAAGCTCAATAATGGCATGCAATGCCAAGCTGCGGTTTCCAAAGCGAGTAAAGTCCTTTCTTGTATTAAGAGAGGTATGGATTCCAGAGAGAGAGAGAGAGATAATTTTGCCCCTGTACAAATCATTAGTAAGACCTCGTAAGACCTCATCTGGAATATGCAGTTTCGTTTTGGGCACCAGTTCTCAAAAAGGATATTGGGGAACTGGAGAAAGTGCAAATAAGGGCAACCAAACTGATAAGAGGCATGGAGGAGCTCAGCTATGAGGAAAGATTAGAAAAACGAAATTTATTCACTCTTGAGAAGAGGAGAATAAGGGGGGATATGATCCACACGTACAAATATATAATGGGTCCATATAGTGAACTTTGTGTTGAGTTATTCACTTTACGGTCAACACTGAGGACAAGGGGGCACTC
The DNA here is from genome assembly GCA_029574335.1 of Rana kukunoris. NCBI lineage: Eukaryota > Metazoa > Chordata > Amphibia > Anura > Ranidae > Rana > Rana kukunoris. The sequence goes on from CM056052.1 coordinate 366,413,303, forward strand.
TTTACGTCTAGAGGAAAATACGGAAAGGTTTCTTCACAGTAAGAGCTGTGAAAATGTGGAACAGACCTCCAGAGGTGGTTCTGGCACGCTCAGTAGATTGCTTTATAAAAGGCCTGGATACTTTCCTAAATGTACATAATATAACTGAGTACTAATATCTAAAGGTAAAGTTGATCCGGGGTAAATCCAATTGCCTCTCGGGGGATCAGGAAGGATTTTTTTCCCCTGCTGTAGCAAATTGGATCATGCTCTGCTGGGGGTTTTTGCCTTCCTCTGGATCAACTGTGGGTATGGAGTTGGGTATATGGGATTATACTATGTTTTTTATTTTGTTTGTTTAATTTTTTGTGGTTGAACTGGATGGTCTTTTTTCAACCTGACAAACTATGTAACTATTTAATTATGTAATTATGTAATTATGGCAAATAAATAAATGTCACGTTTTCTTCAGAACAAAAAAAAATGTCTTTAGACCTTTTTTCTGTCAAGAAGCAGTAAAATTTAAATATCATTATACAAAATCATCACAAGGTGATATTTAACACCAGAAATATTAAATTCAATCAAGCAGATGGTTTTTACTCTTACATTTGGTTTGAATTTCATAAAATATTCTACTATTAGCAATTTTTTACATTGTACTTTTGATCACTGTATTATGAGTATCTCCCTCTTCAGAATTTATCTAAGTTAACCAAGCAGCTGCACACTTAGCGTACACTGTTTGCACACCCATCTTTGTGAAATTTTCCAATATGTAATACCCACAATAAAATAACTCATACAACTCAGTAAATTCTGTTAAAGGGGGCTTCCAGATTCTGAAAATCCCCCCCCCCCCCCGTCTGCAGACCCCCCAGAACCACCGAGCAAGGGTTGTGGGGATGATGCCCTTTTTCCCCATCAACATGGGGACATCCTCCCCATGTTGAGGGCATGTGACCTGGTACAGTTCAGGAGGGGAGGGGAGGGGGGCCTCTCTCGTCCCCCTCTTTTCCTGTGGCCTGCCAGGTTGCATGCTCGGATAAGGGTCTGGTATGGATTTTTGGGGGGAACCCCATGCCATTTTTTACTACATTTTGGCACGGGATTCCCCTTAAAATCCATACCAGACCTGAAGTGTTTAGTATGGATTTTTAGGCCATTTTTTTTAAAAGAATTGGCGCAGGGTTCCCCTTGATATCCATACCAGACCTGAAGTGCCTGGTATGGAATCTGGGGGACCCCATGCAATTTTTTTTTTATTTTGATTCGGGGCTTCCCTTAATATTCATACCAGACGGCCGCAAAAATATCGCAGTGTAGATCTGAAGGCTTACGAGGACGTAAGCCTATCGGATCGAAGCCCGAAGCCGCCGTATCATGGTTTGAGGATTCAAACTAGTGATACGGTGCGCGAAATGTGAAATTACTCCTGTCTAACACCAGTTAGACAGGCGTAATTGCTCTGTGAATCTGGGCCACTGTTTCCAAAAAAAACAGACATTTTTAAAACTTTTTTTTGCATTGATACATGCCTTTAACCACTTCCCCACCGCGCCATAAGCATTTTACTGCTACGGCGCGGTGGAGTTGCTTTGACACGACGTCCCTGGGACGTCCTCGTGCACTTCCGCGATTGCGCGTCCCCTGGGACGCGCTCGCGAAAGTGTCCGTGCTCGCCGGGTCTAGAAGACCCGGCGCATCACGGATCACGGTAAATTGCCGCTGATAGCGGCCGTTTACCACGTGATCGCGCCGTCGAATGACGGCGCGATCACTTGTAAACAAACCGGCGTCATTTGATGACGCCGGTTCCTCCCTCTCCTCGCTCTCCGCTCTGTACCGTTCGGTACAGTGTGCGAGGAGAGGGGGGGGGGGAGCGGGGTGTCAGCAGCTGAGCTGTGGCTGGATCTGTGACACATGCAGTCACAGATCCAGCCATCCCTCAAAACATCCCAGCTCTGCAATCCCCTAGTACCCTGCAATCCCCCAGTACCCAACAATCCCCCAGTACCCCACAGTACCCCACAATACCCCAGTACCCCACAATACCCCAGTACCCCACAATACCCCAGTACCCCACAATACCCCACAATACCCCAGTACCCCACAATACCCCAGTACCCCACAATACCCCAGTACCCCACAATACCCCAGTACCCCACAATACCCCAGTACCCAACAATACCCCAATACTCAACAATACCCCAATACCCCAATACTCGGCAATACCCCAATACTCGGCAATACCCCAATACTCGGCAATACCCCAATACTCTGCATGATACTTGGCAATACCCCAATACTCGGCAATACCCCAATACTCGGCAATACCCCAATACTCGGCAATACCCCAATACTCGGCAATACCCCAATACCCCAATACTCGGCAATACCCCAATACTCGGCAATACCCCAATACTCGGCAATACCCCAATACTCTGCATGATACTCGGCAATACCCCAATACTCGGCAATACCCCAATACTCGGCAATACCCCAATACTCGGCAATACCCCAATACTCTGCATGATACTTTGCAATACCCCAATACTCGGCAATACCCCAATACTCGGCAATACCCCAATACCCTGCATGATACTTTGCAATACCCCAATACTCTGCAATACCCTGCGCGATACTCTGCAATACCGCCTATGGAGATTTTTAAGTAGCGAGGTTTGGCGCCATTCCACGAGTGTGCGCAATTTTGAAGTGTGACATGTTGGGTATCTATTTACTCGGCGTAACTTCATCTTTCACATTATGAAAAAAAATTGGGCTAACTTTACTGTTTTGTTTTTTTTTTTTTTTTAGCACAAAACAGTTTTTTTAAAAAACACGCGTTCAATAAATTTCTGCGAAAATACCGTGCGAGATAAAACGTTGTAACGGCCGCCATTGTATTCTCTAGGGTCTTTGCTAAAAAAGCATATATAATGTTTTGGGGTTCTATGTAATTTTCTAGCAAATAAATGATGATTTTTCCATGTAGGAGAGAAATGTCAGAATTGGTCTGGGTGTTCCAGAACGCCTGATGGCGCTCCCTGCATGTTGGGCCTCTGTATGTGGCCACGCTGTGTAAAAGTCTCACACATGGGGTATCGCCATACTCGGGAGGAATAGCAGAATGTGTTTTGGGGTGTAATTTGTGGTATGCATATGCTGTGTGTGAGAAATAACCCACTAATATGACAGAAACAAGTTTTTTTTTTTTTTTTTACAGAATTTTCAGTCGTTTTTCTTTTATAGCGCAAAAAATAAAAAACCCAGAAGTGATCAAATACCACCAAAAGAAAGCTCTATTTGTGTGAAAAAAAGGACAACAATTTCAAATGGGTAGAATGTTGTATGACTGAGTAATTGTCATTCATATTGTGAGAGCACCGAAAGCTGAAAATTGGTCTGGTTAGGAAGGGTGTTTAAGTGCCCAGTGGTCAAGTGGTTAAAATTAGCACTTTTGATTTTTCACGTCAGTGTCCCATAGACTTTAAGGGTGTTCGCACACATTTTCTCGCCTGTTCGCATGTTCTGCAGGGGGGTTTTAGGCTCATCCCTAATCGTGTGGCCCTGTGTTCTCTTACACTCCCTGGGACTGAAAAGTTTCATACTTATGTTGGGATCACCATTGAGATATTTGTACATCGCAATCATTTCCCCTCTCAAGTGTCTCTTCTCCAGTGAATAAATAAAGCGATTGTAGTTGTTCCTCATATTTGAGGTTCTCCAGTCCACATATTAATTTAGTTGCCCTTCTCTGGACTCTTTCCAGCTCCAGCACCTCCTTTCTGAGGATTGGTGACCAGAACTGGACGGAATACTCCAAATGCGGCTGAAACAGAGTTTTATAAATTGGCAGAATAATCGTCTTATCTCTGGAGTAAATTCCCTTTTAATGCATGCAAATATTCTTCTGGCTTTGGAAGCCTGTCAGTGTGTGGGGGACTGTATAAAATGCTTTGCAAAATCCAGATACACAACATCCACCGCCCTACCATTCTCCAGATGGGAGCTAACTTTCTCATAGAATGTTAAAGTGGTTGTTAACCTACTTTCACACATTTTCTCTTTCACTCTGTCTCTTTATTCAGTGCCCCCCTGTCTCTATGTTTTATAAAAAAAAATCCTCCTTTACCATATTTCACGGCAGCTCCCAGCACTCATGTAACCAGCCGTGTCTCCTCTCTACCCATCTGACAGAAGCAGCGGGCAAGGCCAAGGTTTCCCTGCTGACATCAGAGGGATGTGAAAAGGAGAGGAGAGAGGAGACACAGCTGGTCACGTGACCGCTGGGAGCTGTCGTGAGATGCGGTAAAGGAGGATTTTTTTTAATAAAACACAGAGAGATATACTGTATTAGGAGACAAAACAAATAATTTAAAAATATACTGGTTTTTCCTGCAGCAGGAGGGGGATGGGGAGGCACTGTGACTAGGTGACATGAGAGAGGGGGAGGACAAAGGAGACAGACACAGAAGAGCAGGCTGCGGATGATGGAGGCATGTAAACAGACCACAATATCAGGGCTCAGCAGCCATGATTATTGTGGTCAGTTCACATAGGGGAGATCAGCCAGGTATTTCAGGTGTTACAGGGGTCCAAATTACACCGCACAAGCACTGAGTTGTGTAATTCGCTTTCAAGGAGCAGGATCCCAATTATTATTATTTTTTTTTGGGGGGGGGGGGGTTAACAAATGCTATAATAGGTTGGTTTGGCAAGAGGGTCCTTTTGTAAACCCATGCTGATTACTGCTAATAATACTGGGGCAGATTCACAGAGAATTAGATTCTCGTAGAGTATCAGAAATACACTACGTCGCCGTTTTTTACCTGGCTCTACGTGGAATCCAGGTAGATTTTGTCCAGTAAACGACGGCGGCGTAGTGTATTTCTCCCGTCACAATCCATCTGCGCGAGTAGGGGGCGTGAAGCATTTAAAATAGGCGCATTCCCGCGGCGATCGAACTGCCCATGCTCCGTTCGCAAATTTCCCGCCGTGCATTGCGCGAAAACACGTTGTCACGTCGTAGTAGCGTCGTTTACGTACATTCCTATTCCCGAACGAGTTACGTTAAAAAAAAAAAATATTTTCAAATCGACGCGGGAACGACGGCCATACTTTACATGGGTTACGCACTGTTAGACCAGCAAAAAGCTCCTCTAACATTACGTAGCCAAAAAATTACGTAGGCGATTGCGAGGGACACTCGTACCTTCGTGGATCGCCGTAAAAACTCATTTGCATATCCCGACGCATGAAAACTACGCAAACTCCTCCCAGCGGCCGCAAAAATATCGCAGTGTAGATCCGAAAGCTTACGAGGACGTAAGCCTCTCGGATCGAAGCCCGAAGCCGCCGTATCATGGTTTGAGGATTCAAACTAGTGATACGGCGCACAAAATTTGAAATTACTCCTGTCTAACACCAGTTAGACAGGCGTAATTGCTCTGTGAATCTGGGCCACTGTTTTTATCAGCACATTTATGTAAATGGTCCATTATCATCCCTTCAAATTGTTTAATGTTGGTACTGAGGCCCTACGGAATTCTAAAGGGTATTTACAACATTATTTACAAATACCCCCAATTGTGTTCCTGTTGGTTCTTAGAACATTCCATTTTCACTTCTATTTTTATGTGTCTATAAGTACATTTAGGTTAATTTTGTGTCGTCATGTATTACAGTCAGCATAAGTAGAATCTTTACCTGTTACATATTTTAAAAGTAGATATCAAAGTAAAGAACCTGTAAATTCAAATATCTAAAAACTACTATTTCATCAAAGTCTTTGTCTTGTTTCCATGTTGTATTGAAAAACGTAGCTTTACTTCTCACTGTGCAGAGATTTCATCACTGTCGTATTAGTTTAGGCAGAGCTGAGCAGATTGTTTATTTTAGTTCTCTTCTGCTTTAGGCTCTAACATCAGCTGTAGCTCCTAGAGTGATGAATTCCAACTGTATATTCTCAGATTATACAAATCTGCAAAGGAGTACTGAAATGTTTTCCCGTGAGAGAATATTGTGTGCATTTTTGTTTTGTTTTTGTGTTTTCAACCTAATAAATTGAGATCTTCAGGCATAATAAATTGTGATGTTAACACTCTACAGATATGCTTCTTTTGATTAAAATAGATGTTAGTATACTTGCAACTGTTATATGTTATACTTTAGAAAGCGCACATAATTTAGGGTATTTCAACTAACCACTAAAATATAATCTTCTCAAGCAACAAAGGTTATAAAGTGTATAATAGCATTAAAACATGAAAACTTGCTCCAGAAGGAGCTGAAAAAAGATCATGTCAAAGGTATGTGGAAAAATAGCTTAAAATAATGCACCATGCATAGCAAGCATGTTTGTCTCTGTTCACAGAGCTGTGTTCACTGCGTGCCATTACCAGCTGGCTTTAACACATTGAGACAATTTATTCTTACCTTAATAACAGCTGATGGGACACATTAGCTGTGGTGGTGTGTGCATTCCAGATGCTGCATGTGCTAAAGTAGCTGTGTTTGACCAACACACTACATCCTACATTACAACGTGTAATGTTTGTCCCAATGTGTCTATGCACAGGGTAAACCTGTGTAAACCCCAACAATCAGGGCTGGTGCTAGGCAATTTTGTTGCCTTAGGCAAGACCAGCTACATCCGCCCCCCCCCCCCAAAAAAAAAAAAAAAAAAGAATGTCCCTCCTGCTTTCTTGGTGTCACTGAAAGAAAAAAGTCCCTTCATTGGTGGTTTCACTGGAAGGACAAATGTCCTTCTGTCCTTGTTGTCATTGGTAGAAAAAAATTGTCTCTGTGTCCATCATATGTAACGTGCACCAGTAAATTTAAGTAGGTGGGGTGGTAGGAACCCCGCATTGAGGGATAAAGATGACAGGGGGTATGTTGGTAGGAAGCTGAGAGTGGGGTACAGGGGGCTGAAGATTAAAGGGATGGGTGGTAGGAAGCAGACAGGGGGATGAAGATTACAGGGGTGGGTGGTAAGAAGCTGACCGGGGATGAAGATTATAGGGGTGGGTGGTAGAAAGCTGACAAAGGGATGACGATTACAAGGGTGGGTGGTAGAAAGCTGAAGGGGAGATGAAGATTACAGGGTGGGTGGTAGGAAGCTGATGGGGGATGAAGATTACAGGGGTGGGTGGTAGAAAGCTTTCAGGGGCATGAAGTTGACATGGATGGGTGGTAGGAAGCTGACAGGGGGATGAAGATGACAGGGGTGGGTGATAGGAAGCTGGAAGGGGGGTGAAGATTACAAGGCTGGGTGGTAGGAAGCTAACAAGGAGATGACTATGACATGGGTGGGTGGTAGGAAGCTGACAGGGGGATGAGGATGACATGGGTGGGTGGTAGGAAACTAACACGGGGATGAAGATGACAGGGGTTGGTGGTAGGAAGCTGACAGGGGGTATGAAGATTACAGGGGTGGGTGATAGAAATCTGACAGGTGGATGAAAATTACAGGGGTGGGTGGTAGGAAGATGACAGGGGATTGAAGATGACATGAGGGTGATGAAGATGACAAGGGAGATGATGATAAAATGTTTGATGACAGGCCTCTGGGGTAGGGTGGTGGGATGCCAGGAACAGGGGGATGACAAGTAGCATGATGATGACAGGGGACAGTAGGTGGCATCATATATTTAGGGCTGTGTATGAGGTCATCATGAGTGGCTGGTAGCAGAGATGTTTGGGGCACCCTCGATCAGTGAGTGACTTCACAGGATGCTGTCGGCGTCGGGCAGTTGACCGTCATGCACAGTACCTTGAGACTGGCTCTCCAAAGATCGCTGGTCTTCCACTTCCACACTACGGCCATCCATTCTGGAGAGGTAAACTAAGGCCATTATCCACGCTCTGCACATGGTAGGAGATCGTCAGAGCATGGAAGAAGTGGCAGAGCCGGGGAGGGGAGCACATGGATACACCCACTGACCCAACAACTGTTGGATGATCGAGGTTGTGACAAGCTCCCTAGATGACTGCCTAGTTTGCCTAGCCGTAGCCCCAGGCCCCTGCCAACATTGAACACATTTTTCTTTTTGGTCTCTTAAATATACCGTGGAATTTATTTTGTCATATTGATTTGAAAAGTGCAAAAAATCTGTAGATTTTAATATAAATTCAGAGCTGTCCTGTGCAGACTTCCTATGCTATCTTAAAGAGGCTATTTATCCCTCCTACTACAGAATGATTAACCTTTTTGTTGAAAAGATCTGAGAGTGGTTGAGTCGTTTAAAGACACAGAGAGTACTGACACCATTAAAGCGGATGGCCCATTAAATGTTTTTATTAAAAGCCAGCAGCTACAAATACTGCAGCTGCTGACTTTTAATATTAGGACACTTACCTGTCCTGGAGTCCAGCGGCGTCCGCAGCAGAGGACGAGCGTTCGCTCGTCTCGCTGCTGCTCCCCCCTCCATCCACGGTGAGAGAACCAGGAAGTGAAGCGCTCCGGCTTCACTGCCCGGTTCCCTACGGCGCATGCGCGAGTCGCGCTTCGCCCGCCGATTGGCTCCCGCTGTGTGCTGGGAGCCGAGAGTTCCCAGCACACAATGGGAAAAACCCGTCTTTTGCCCGAGACTGCGGGCCGGAAGTGGGTGCAAATACCTGTCTTTAGACAGGTATCTGCACCCCCTTCCCCCTGAAAGGTGTCAAATGTGACACCAGAGGGGGGAGGGTTCCGATCAGCGGAACTTCACTTTAGGGTGGAAATCCGCTTTAAGTCCACAAAAAATCAGTTTATTGTCAGCACACAACAGGACTTAGTAGCTGAGTACATTCTGGCAGATCAACAGGTAATTTTGTTGAACTTATGGAGTCTTTAGAGGGATAAAATGTGGACAGATGTATTGTAGAGATAATGGCCCAGATTCACAGAGCGATTACGCCTGTGCAACTGGTGTTGCGCGTGCGTAAGTCTAAATGTGCGCGTGCGTTTAGATGCGCGCGATTCAGAAAACGATTTCGCCAGAAATCTACTTTTTTTGGTCCGGCGTAATTTCGTTAGAGAGACGCATCCGTCCGCGCAAAAATGCGCTAGACACACCATTGATTTGCTAGTCAAATATGCTAATGAGGGAGTTGTGGGGATCCACAAAAAAACACAGTTGCTGCGCAGGCTACGCGATGTGCGCAACAGCAAAATGTCCTGTCTAAAGTTAGAGCACATAAAAGCTGGTCTAAATTTTGAAAAAACGTCTACATCTCACAGAAAGCAACACCGTTACTGAGGAGCAGACCACACACACGTGTTGCACTACAATTTGACTGCCAACATGCCAGGGGCATCGTCGCTCATAGCTGCACTAGTGAATTTAGATGACCAAAGAAGGAGGAGGGCACGGAGGATGGCACGGGAGAGGGTATACCGCACACGCATAGACCTCTTTGGCATGAGTGATTCTGAGGTGTATCGCATCTTCAGATTCCCCCCTCATGCCATCCTGGAATTAACCACAACCCTGCAGGAGGACATCACCAGCCCAACACAACGCTCACATCCAGTGCAGCCACTGGTCAAGGTACTGGCAACACTCCATTTCCTTGCCAGTGGCTCTTTTCAGCGTACAAGTGGAGTGGTGGCTGGGATGTCACAATCCACCATGTGCAGATGTGTGCACCAGGTTGTCCCTGCAATCCTCACACGCTTGGCCAACCAAATCATCAAACCCACCACTGAGGACCTGCGGCTGAAGGCAATGACAGATTTCTACAGAATTGCCAGATTCCCACTCACCATCGGGGCCATTGATTGCACACATGTGGCACTCCAGCCCCCCCATGAGACAGAGCACATGTACCGCAATCGGAAGAATTGGCACTCCATCAACGTACAGGTGATAGTTGATGCCCAAGGACTCATATGGCACGTCCGTGCCAAACACCCCTGATCCACCCATGACAGCTACATCTACAATCAATGCCACATCCGAATGGAATTCTATCAGAACGTGTATGGGAACACCTGGCTGGTTGGTGAGTGACATGGGAGTCAGGCATGACTATCCCCTCCCGTGATGCACACCTCACAAGTGGCACATGCATGACTAACATTCTCCTGTCTTTTCCCTTCCAGGTGACTCTGCATATGCACTGGGACCCCATCTCATGACTCCTATCCGGAACCCCCAAACCCCAGGGGAGGAAAGATACAATCAAGCACACATCAAAACCCGAGCAGTGGTGGAGCGCACCTTTGGCCTCCTGAAGTCACGTTTCCGATGCCTGGATAAGTCTGGGGGTACACTGTTGTATTCCCCAAACTTCGTGTGCCATATCATCGTTGCATGTTGCATGCTGCACAATCTCGCAGTGAGGAAGGGCCTGCAGGTTGAGCTACGTGATGACCTGACCCCCCAACCAGACAATCAACCCCTAACCGAGGATACCCCGTCTTCTGAGGGAAGAGCAGTCAGGAGACAGCTCATATTGGGCATCTTTGCACGTTAAACACACACATTAATCATGGCACAATGAGAATGCATGCATGCACACCACTGTGGTCCCTAGCACACACACCCCACATCCTCATCAAATTGGATTGGCACCAGTCCACCATGCACGACTGGTGAGCAGTAACGCCACGTCAAGGCTCCAATTATGTCACTGTACATTCATACACCATTCACACGGACCTGGGAATCACTTCTCCCTGGTCCTGGGGAACCCTTCTCCACCAAAATTGAGGATGACACCCCTTTTCCAGCAGGAATGTCACCCCCACATTCAAACAGCATGCACAACCCAAAATTTAAAAAAAATGTCTGCAAAAAAAAAAAAAAAAAATGCCAAAAATGTCAGCAAAAAAAATGCCAAAAATGTCAGCAAAAAAAAAAAATGCCAAAAATGTCAGCAAAAAAAAAAATGCCAAAAATGTCAGCCAAAAAAACAAAAAAAAAGCGAAAAAAGTAAGCCAAAAAAAATAAAAAGGGGGAAAAAAAAATATTGCCCTCTGCGTGAGCCACGCCTGGGGCGCCCCCGGCCACGGCCCCGGCCCCTCAGGGGAGACTCATGGGGGAGGGGCAAACCCGGGGAAGGAGGAGCAGCCCCTGATATCTGCCCACCTGGCGGCCTGCCCTCCAAGGCCACGGCAATTCTGTCCAGGGAAGCACCAAGTGTTGCCGTGTTGGCCTGGATAGCCTGGATAAGGGCCCTCACATCCTGCCCAACGCCTGCTGCTGTAGTCTGCAGTTCATTTAGGCAGGTTGTGAAAGCCCGGGAGTGGGAGTCCAGGTTACCCAGCGTATCCTTCATGGAGGACAGGCTCTCCTCCACCCGCCCAAAAGTCTGGCAGAGCTGTCCCAGATGGCGGGTCTGGAGGGCCTGGTCCCTTCGCAGACTGGCGGGCAGGAGATTGGGCGCCCCCCTGGTGCTCTGGGATGACATCCTGCCTCCAGCTGATGGTTGTGGGCGGGGAGAAGGGGAGGCCCTTGTGAGGGGAGCCATGTTGGGGGAGGAGGGGGGGGGCTCCCCCTTAGGGAGGGCAGGCTTCTGCCAGCCAGAGGGGAAGAGTCCGCACAAACCACTCGTCCAGTGCCTGACTCCTCCTCCTCATGATCGTCCTCCTCATGATTATCCTCCTCTTCATGATCGTCCTCCTCCTCATGATCGTCCTCCTCCTCTTAAACCTCCTCCGCGGACTGTGGCCTTGTTGGGGGGGCCTCATTAGGCTGCTGTCCTGGGGTTGGAGCGGTCAGGCCAGATGGCCCTGCACCCTCCTGCACATCTGTGGATGACACAAACCATTCACAGGTTGGAGGATCCACACACTTGGCACATATTCCCTTTCACCCCCTCCCCCACACATGCTACACACCTGATAGAAAAAAAAACCTTACCTGGCACCACGGGGACTGGACTTGTGTCAAAGCCTGGCAGGCCCTCCACTTCATGCCGGTGAAAGGTCAGGGCCACCACATGCTCCGTCGCTGTAAGCCTAATACGGCATGGTGGGCCCCCTCCTGTGCCCCTGGCATGGGCATGCATTGCGGCCAGTTTTTTTTTCACCTGACGCCGGAGATCATTTTTTTTTTTGTCAATCCCAGACCGGGTCCGTGTCTCCCCCTCCCCCGATGAATTCACCTGCTCCGTGATCCTATCCAAAATCTCCCTCCTCCTGGCCGGGGTGGTGGTGGCACTCTGCGGGCCGTGGAGAAAACGCCCATACTCGCTAATGGCCCGGGCAAGAATTCTTTTTTCCCCCACAGTAAAATTCAGCTTTCTTTTTCTCTCTGTCATACTTCCAAACAAACTCACTACCAGTCACCAAAAATCAGTCACAAATACAAGCACAACCAATCAGGCAAGAACACACACAAAGAGAAAACGAACACCCAAAAATCACACTAGCACTCAGCAAGAAACAGTCACAAAAAAATAAAAAAAAATAAAAAAAGCAAGAAAACAAACGCTCAGAAATATATCAATCAAACAAACAGTCTCTCAAACACTTATCAAAAAACACTTTCACAAATATACCAACAAGAACTTGATCACACAGAACACTAATCTGACAACTACAAGACACACTGCAACGAACAACAGGAACAAAAGCACTTGGTTAAATGGGAAGGGACACAAAGGGATGTACTTTTGCAATGCAAGTGCGTTTGTGTGTGTCTATTTATGCTGTCTGCGTAGTTCACAACGTTGCCCTAGTCCATTTCCAGTTTCACTGAGTTTCCCGAGTTGTGAGCATGCGCACAGCGGAGCTGACATGGTCTCCTTCACGCGCGCATGCGCGAGCCGGCCGGCCCTTCATTTGCATGGGGTCACGGCTCATTTCAATGTAACACGCCCACGTCCCTCCCAATTTGTATTACTCCTCCTTACGCCTCAGGAAAAAACCTTACGATTGCGCAATTTCCTGCGCAAAAGCTATGTGAATCGGGGGATTACGCGGCTAGATGGCGCAAGTCTAACGTAATGGCGGTGCGCTACGCCGGACCGATAATGCGCCGATGTACGTGAATCTGGGCCACTATATTTTGCCTGGGCAGACAGTTTGATTTTCAGTATAAAAATCTTATAAAGAAAATAATCACAGGATGATAATTCCTTTTTTGGCAGTGTTTCTGAAACAAATGTGTGAAAGATGAGATTTATGCCAATATACACTTTTATCAGTTGCAGAATATCTAAAGATTTGTAAATATAAGAGTAAACTTTGAAATCCATCTAATCATTCTACTTTTACTAGCTATTTGTTATTTTTAACTTACTGTTACATTGTAATTTGCCAGAAGCTAATGGTAATGGGCCATAAGCTACTGCTAATGTTACAATAAAAAGTTTTGTTTATTCAATATACTAATATATGGGAATAGATTTATACTGCTGAAAGTGTGTCTTCACAACTCCCAGCTTAATCACATCATACTGTAATGTGGCGTACACACGATCACTTTTTGTGATGAAAAAAAACCGACGTTTTCAAAAACGTCATTTAAAATGACCGTGTGTGGGCAAAACGTCGTTTTATGTCTTCAAAAAAACAGCCAAAAAAAAAAGTGATGGTGTGTGGGCAAAACGACGTTGAAAACAACGTTTTTAAACCCGCGCATGCTCAGAAGCAAGTTATAAGACGGAGCTTCAATGGAACAGAGTGCCGTTGAACGTGGTGTACGTCACCACGCTTTGCTAGAGCATTTTGGAAAAACGATGGTGTGTATGCAACGTCGTTTTGGAAAATGAAGTTTGAAAAAAATCGTTTTGTTTCGTGAGATAAAATTACGTTTTTTTTCATCACAAAAAGTGATCGTGTGTACGCGGCATAACACTTTCTACTTCCTTATCACATTTCACATTGATAGTAAACTATAATCAAACAGCAATAGATAACTGTACAGGTACAAGAGGATATGAGGTAATGTCAACAAGTCATGCTTTTTTCCTCTCAAAGTATGTCTGTGTGTTTATTTACAATTTACTTTTTTCATAAATGTACCCCCTACACATTGACACAGGAAGGGAAGGGTAGTATCTGTATGCCCCCTTATTTTTAAAGGGCCTTCCAGATTCTGATAAGCCCCCTGCTCTCAGGTCCCCATGGCCACTGGGCAAGGGCTGTGGGGAAGAGGACCTTGTCCTCATTAACATGGAGGCAAGGTGCTTTGCCAAGGAGGATTGTATGAACTGGAGGAAACCCTGTGTCATTTGGGTGAAGGCCCCATTAACATAGCAGACTCTCATGTAATATAAGGGTTTGGTGTAATACCTGACCGTTTGTTTACAAACAGAACAAAGAGGCCTGAGATGTCACTTTGCTGGTAATTTAACTTGGTTCTAAAGTCTTAAGGTTTTTCACCTTAATGCATTCTAATGCATCCTGTTATAGGGAACAACGATCAGTGACATCTCACCTACAGCCACGCCCCCCTACAGTAAGAATCACTCCTTTAGGGCACACTTAACCCCTTAGCGCCCCCTAGGGGTTAACCCCTTCACTGCCATTGTCATTTTCACAGTAATCAGTGCATTTTTATAGCACTTTCCGCTGTGAAAATGACAATGATCCCAAAAATGTGTCAAAAGTGTCCGATGTGTCCGCCATAATGTCGCAGTCATGAAAAAAATTGCTGATCGCCGCCATTACTAGTAAAGAAAAATATATTTTTTTCATTCAAATATTTTATTAATTTTCAAAAAAAAAGCACATACAAGTTTACAAAATACAGGTTCTGAACAGTATGCAATGACGCCATATGCAAGTGACACGTCAAACAATCTAACATTGAAATCGCACGTGGTAGTTGCTGCAAGTGTCTGGGCGATACCCTCTCCTCCTAGTGGGCCACGCCAAGTGGGATCTAGTTTGCGGCTCAGGAGGAGGGAGAGCCCCCCCACACACCAAAACAGTAAAGCAATGGAAAGTGTGTTACATATTACTCTGACAAGAAAGTTATGAAGGGAGAAAGGTAAGTCAAAGCAGTGTAACAGCTCTATGTCCGGAGGACCAAGGCAGGCAAGCCCTCCGGATTTTCCCTGTTTGGCCATTGTCGGCAGCCACGATACATTCATAAGAGTAGTGTAAGTTAACCAGGTCTATTGTGTTGGTGACTGTCGGGACCGTCTCCGAACGCCAAGGTCAGGTTATACAAAGTCTGGATGCTAGGACTATGTGGGTTGTAGTGTATCTGGATGGGGAGGGGATATTTTCGATGGTAAGGTTCAGTAACCCCAGATCAGGGGGTTGGAGTCACCGTCGGACCAATAGTTGAGGATATCAGTTTGAAAACTGCGGACCAGAACGGTTGGATTTTACAACAAGCCCATAGGACGCGGAGCAAATCACCTTTGGCAGTTTTACATCGCCAGCAGATATTGGAGGCTTTAGGGTCTAAGGATGAGATTCTAGCCGGGGTCATGTACCAGCGGAGAGAGATCTTTTGCTTGACTTGCCAGAGAGCGGAGCATTTTGTGGCCTTGTAGGAGGCACTAAGGGCAGAGGACCATTGTTCTATAGAATAGAGAAATCTAGTTCCCACCGTATATGAGACGGAAAGTTTGGTAAATGTGAGTTTGCTGTTGAGGAGGTTATAAAAGTGGGATATGCCTTTGAAATTGGAATTCTCCCGAGTGAGGTTTTCCCAGGTCTTAGTGGGAACAGCGCAGAGAGGAAGAGGTACCGTGCCTAGACAGTGAGAGATTCTCATGTAGGTAAAGTGTTCTGAGGGTGGGAGGTGGAACTCCTGTTGAAGTGCAGGAAAGAGTTTGGTATGTGCGTCCTGTAATATGTTTTGCAAAAGTGTCACCCCTCTTGAAGTCCATCCGGACAGAGACAGGTCTGAAGAGAGAAAGTGGAGCGAGCTTAAAGGGATTTGGGGTTGATTGGAATTGGAAATGTCCTTTGTGAGGGACATAGATTTGCACCAGGAGAGTGCTGCTGCTCTCATTGTTGGAGGAAGGGATGAGGGTATTTTTGCACCCAGTGGTATGCTCATTAACCAAGCTTTTAGGCTTTTGTTATTGAGGAGGGAAAATTCTATTTGACCCCAGGGAGTAGTGGGCTGAGGGTGGAACCAGTCTGGCAGCTGGGCCAGGATAGAAGCTAAATAATAGTCCTCAAAGGCGATTGAGCCGACACCCCCTGTCAGTTTATTTTTAATCAGATTTGATTGGGCGCACCTAGGTTTTTTACCCTCCCACAGGAGGGCGTTGAGAATTGTCTGAAGTGATTTAAAGTATGTTAAAGAGATCGGAATGGGTAGAGTTCTACATTGATAAAGTACCTGTGGGAGGCACATCATTTTGAAGGCAGCTAATCTGCCTGACCAGGAAAGTTCATGTTTTGCGATTTGGAGGGATTCCGTTTGAATTTTGTGAAGTAAAAGTACAAAGTTAGACGCAAATAAAGATTTCGTAGACCTGGTTAGCTTGACCCCCAAATAGGAAATTTCCCTTTCGGCCCATTCGTAATCATATTGCAATTGTAACAAGTTCTTGGCGGTAGTATCTAAGTTCATATCTAGAATAAACGATTTAGACCTGTTAACTTTATAGTAGGATACTTTGCTAAACCAGGTGAGTAGTCTTTGCACCTCTGCCAGGGAAGAAATCGGATTTGTGAGGATTATAATCACATCGTCAGCAAATAGACTGATCTTGTGGGAGATATGCCCGATCGTCAGGCCTGAGATAGAAGGAAGGGCTCGGACATGTGCTGCTAGAGGCTCCATCAGCAGGTTAAAAATAAGGGGGGATAGGGGGCACCCTTGTCGAGTGCCATTAGAGATGTTGAAGGGGCATGAGGTCATTCCCCCAGTGAACACCAAGGCCGAGGGGGCGGAGTAGAGCCCCATAATAGCTCTTAGGATCTGGCCAGTGAATCCAAATTTGCATAACACCGAGATAAGGTAAGTCCAATCAAGCGTCTAGTGGCATCTGACGCCTGTCTGCCTTTTGTAAAGCCCGATTGGTCTCTATGTATTAGAGTGGGCATAATGTCCAAGAGCCTCAGCGCTATAGATTTTGAGTACATTTTTACATCAACATTGAGTAGGGATATCTGGAGAAAATGTTGGGGGGCCGACAGGTCCTTCCCTGGCTTCGTATAGTAACAATAAGAGCATTTAGCATGTCTGAATGGAAGTGTGAAGAGGAGGCAGTGAGGTTAAATACTTCAACTAAATGTGGAACTAGATGGTCTGCGTATTGCTTAAAATATTCCCCGGAGTACCCATCGGGTCCGGGAGCTTTGTTAAGGGGGAGAGCGTGTATCGTCTTACGGATCTCTTGGTCCGAAAATGGGGCGTTGAGGGTCAAGTGTTGGTCAGGGCTCAGGGAGGGCAGTCGTAGGTTATGTAGGAAGCTATTAACATCTTCCTAAGAGGGTTGGGGGTCTACTGGTCTTTGTTTAGATTATATAGATCGTTGTAGTAGTCGCTAAATGCGTTGGCAATGTCTTGGGGGTTAGTCATGGAAGCCTGGGTATGGGGGTATACTAGCTTGTGAATCTTGGACTTAACGCTTCTGCCTTTCAGATGTTGTGCTAAGCGTTTCCCTACTTTACTTGAGGTGGAATAAGTGGTGGTTTTATTCTGCGGTGAACATAGTCATAGGAGTGAAGGAGCAAGGAACGCAGTTCCTGTCTTAGAGTCAGGAGTTGGTCAGGTAGGGGGGTTTGTTGGGAGGACTTATGTTTAATTTCAAGGGCTTTAATCTCAGCAGTAAGGTCGTCTATTCCCTGCGTCCTCTTCCTCTTGTGTACAGCACATAATTTCATCAGGAGACCTCTCATATAGGCCTTATGTGCGCTCCACACTGCCCCAGGGTCAGACACTAAGCCTATATTCACAGCAAAATAGCTCTTGATGTGGCTAGCAATTTCAGGTGAGTAGTCCTTGTTTTGCAGGACATAGTTGTTCTGTTCGCTCTCCAGACATAGGAGTTGTGTTTACTACTGGAGTCGTCAATAGATAGAGAGATCGGAGCATGGTCTGACTAAGTGGCAGTGTAGATCACAGAGGCTGAAACGTTTTGAAAAACCCATTTGTCAGTTACAAATAAATCGATACGTAAGTATGAATTAACACGGGGGGGAATAGTAGGTGTAGGTCTCTCTCGGAGCCATGAAAACACCTTCAGACATCAAAAAGGTTGCGTGTAGCTATGAGGTTCTGCAGCGGGGACGGCCGTCTTTTGGCAGCAGAAGTGGTGTCCAATGTGACATCAGGGACTAAGTTAAAGTCTCCACACACTATGAGTTGGCCCCTGTGGAGGGGCTTAGCCAAGCTGAGAACTTTACGGATGAAACGGGTTTGATGTACATTCGGGGCATAGAGATTAATAAGCGTATAGATCTTCTTGTCAATGGAGCAGACCTAGATAACGTAGCGACCCTGGGGATCTAGTGAGACCTCCAGTGGATGAAAGTCAAGATTTTCACTTATCGCAATCATAACGCCTCTGGACTTGGAAGTGTATGAGGCATGGAACTCATGTGGGTAAACGGCGATTAGAACAGAGACCCCAATCAGATTGAAGTAGGTGGGTCTCCTGTATGCATATGACATCACTCTGAAGAGCTTTAACAGTTCCCCAAAGTGAATGTCTCTTTGCAGGGTGGTTCAGTCCATTGACATTAAGTGACAGGAGAGTGAGTGGCATTTTGGAGTCTTAAGTCAGGTGCGGCAATGTAAGGTAAGAACTTACAGTTTGTTGGCGTTCGGGGATGGTCAGGAGCGTAGAAGCAGGAACAGCGAGGACAGACAAATCCGATCCGGAGCAGTCCTAATAAAAAAAATATCTGTAGAGCTGTGAAAAGAGCAATATGTTAATAAGCAGGAGTAGACGGATCCGTGGCGACGAGTTAGGAGGAAGTAGATCACAAGATAAGTTTATGTACTGCACAGAGAAGCTAACTAGATCCAGAGTCAACTCAACGTTAGGCTCGAAACGCCTAGTGTTAACAGCAATACAGAGGATGAGCAAAACAGCTCTTACAGCCTCCTGATGGGGGGTAAAAAAGAGAGTCCAAGCACGAACAAACAAGTGGAAGGAGCAAGAAGAAAAGATCAACATCAGAACGTCAGGACCCAGGGGAATGGGTAAGGCCGCGTACACACAAGGAGATATATCCGATCAAAACGGTCCGACAGACCGTTTTTATCGGACATGTCTCCTGGGAGATTTTGGTCTGATGTGTGTACACACGATCAAACCAAAAGCGTAGCTGGATAACGCCATTTATACTGGATTTTGTGGTTTTGCAGGCCTTTGGTCACTGAGCTCAGCTGTTGTCGCAGTTGAAGCGTAAATCTGGAGAGGTCAGGGAGAAGCTGAATGTCTGCAAATGGTGGCGGGAGGGGTTTCTTGGTTTTGAGAACCAGCATAAGGTTTTCTTTAATAAGGAAAAAGTGCACCCTCATCAATACATCTCTGGGTACTGTGGCTGCCAAGTGAGACGGTTTGGCAATCCTGTGGATTCTGTCTATCAGCAGGTCCCAGGGGGATGCATCAGGCAGGATTAAGTGCAAGAGCTATGATGATGAAGAAAAGAGGGAAGGACGGCCGCACTCCAAGGATTTTCAAACGAAAAAAGTTGTCTTTATTGTAAATCCAAAAACATGTACAGTCACAGCAATCACAGAAAACAGGACAGCCGACGCGTTTCGCACTCGATCAGTGCTTAGTCATGGCTATGGTATGGTGCTAACACAAAAACATTTATACTAAACCCCAAAATACCAAATAAAACATGTGACTCCCTTCAGCCTATAGCAACTTAAAGTTAATTAGTTGTGATAGACATCCTGAATGGGTGTAATCAGAGTGTCAAATGTGTGCAGGCTGAAAGTCAACACTAACATAAAAAAGGTAACCCTTAAAGAACCTGTGTATGTGTGGATGTGAGGATTGCATGAAAATGGGAAGGGATATATATATATATAAAGGTGAATGTGAGAGTGAATGTAAAAAATAGTGAAAAATAAAATAGACTGGTTTTAAGTGTCTATATATTTATATATATATAGCCGAAATAGTGTTTAAGGTGCCGAAGCAGTCATATGGCCCACAAACCAAAAAAAAAATAAAAAAAAAAATGTATAAACACAAAAACAAGAAAAATAAATTAAACACAAAAACAATAAAAAAAAATAATAAAAAAATAATAATAAAAAAAAAATTATAAACACAAAAACAGAAAAAAAATATATAAACACAAAAACAAGAGAAAAGAAAAAATTTTTTTTTTTTTTAAAATTATCTGTGCCGGGATATGTTCCTATATGGACCACATTGTGAACATGTTTGTGAATTAATGTCAACTTGTGAAACGAAAATAACAAAGTTTCTATAATGTATACGTAATGTAATGTATACGTGAAAACACGTGTCAGTGATCAGGTGTTCATGAATACAGATGTGTCTCATTCATATATTCATGTGGTCGTGAAATGGATGAAGATCAAGTGAATGAGTAAACAACACGAAAAAAAAATAATAATAATATTGTTGGGGTATGGTAAAAGGATGCAGAGATATATTGATGTCCTAAGTGTATAAGTATCTTTTTTTTAAAATGAAAAAGGTGATAGATTTACTACGAGGCACCTCTATATATAACGGCCAGGACCCAAATGTGTGCGAGTGGACGGCATGGGCAATATTAATGAACCATAGAAGAGCAATCGATCATGTCGTCCAAGTGTATCGCTTTTCAAAGGTCCGGCTGGACTGCAACTGTTATTCTGGATGTACCAGAGACTACTTGGGTGCAATCGGCATGTTTTAATGGATCTACATGTAAAAATTAAGGTAATTTTAAAACACATATAGATTTAAGACCCAGAAAAAAAAAAAAGGGGGGGGGGGGGGGAGGAAAATCCTCTTTAAAATCACACTCAATGAGTGTGTGTGGTTAATGCATATGGGTATAAACATAGCAAGGTAATAAGAAGGGAGGAAAAACGGGGAATGTAACTATAATGTTATAGTAATATGTTATAATGTGTATATATATAAAAAATTAAATATAAAAACAGATGAGAAAATATTTTTAGTATTTACTCTGATGTCATAGTCAGTGCATAACATCGGGCAGTCTCACTGAAGAGAAAAGACCGCACCGACTCCATACAAAAGTGACATCACACGGGCTAATTGGAAAACGGGAAGGGAGACGAGGGAAAAGGAATGGGGAAGAGGGGAGGGAAAGGGGGAGGGGAATTGTAGTTAGGCGAACACGGACTGAAAGGGAGAATGCCGATAATTAGTATAAAAGGGAAACCTGTAATCTAAACAGGAGAGTGGAATATTATATACGTCGGCATATCTAAAAAGGTCCCGTGTATCAACATATTCGCCTAACATAACCCGAATGGAGCCACGAGCGCAGAACCCTGATATTATATAGGGATAAATCACAACTGGTGTTGTGTGTTTAATTTCAACATGTAATGAAGAAAAGGGGAAGGTGAAAACAGATGGAAAATAATGAGAGAGGGCACAGAGGACAATGTAAAGGAATGTGTGCATATGTATGTGCGTTTGGAGCATATCTAATGTGCAAGACAAATCGCACAATAATTTCTGATATTTCGTTAAAAGGTAGAAGTGGTCTGAAAAATGCATGTATTATAAAATGGTACAGTACAATACAATATAGTACAATGTGGTGTAATGCCTGAGTGGTATAGTATTGGCATAACATGCATAAAGATTCATTGATTGATCACCTTAAAATAAACGAATAAACAAATAGATGAACTATAAGTACAACATTAGAAGTAGTGCATGACATATCTGGGAAAAATATAATAGTGGTTTCACTCATAGAAATGGGAAACATCCCATTCAAAGTTGAGTCCCCTAGGCAGTCTAGAATTAAGGTGAAAAATCCAAAATACTTCCTGTTTGCACAGGAGTCTGAATGTATCACCGCCTCTAGCTGAACGTGTAATTCTTTCTATACCCTGTATGGATAAACTGGAAATGTTTTTATGGTGTATAACATTCCAGTGCCTAGCTACGTTGGTCCCATGGTCCTTTTCGATGTCATATAAATGATCGCTGAGTCTGGCCCTTAACCACTTCGTTACCGAGCCTGTTTTTCAGATTCGGTGTATACGAGACTAAAACAGTTTTTTTGCTAGAAAATTACTTAAAACCCCCAAACATTATATATATATTTTTTTCTAACACCCTAGAGAATAAAATGGCAGTCATTGCAATACTTTTTCTCACACCGTATTTGCGCAGCGGTCTTACAAGCGCACTTTTTTTGGAAAAAATTCTCTTTTTTTAATTAAAAAATAAGACAACAATAAATTTGGCCCAATTTTTTTATATATTGTGAAAGATAATGTTACGCCGAGTAAAATGATACCCAACATGTCACACTTAAAAATTGCGCCCGCTCGTGGCATGGCGTCAAACTTTTACCCTTAAAAATCTCGATAGGCGACGTTTAAAAAATTCTACAGGTTGCATTTTTTGAGATACAGAGGAGGTCTAGGGCTAGAATTATTGCTCTCGCTTTAACGATCGCGGCGATACCTCACTTGTGTAGTTTGAACACCGTTTTCATATGCGGGCGCTACTCGCGTATGCGTTCGCTTCTGTGCGCGAGCTCGTCGGGATGGGGCGTTTTAAATTTAAATTTTTTTTGTTTTCTTATTTATTTTAATTTAGTTTATAATATTTTACACTGAAATAAATAATAATAAAAAAATTATCACTTTTATTCCTATTACAAGAAATGTAAACATCCCTTGTAATAGAAAAAAGCATGACAGGTCCTCTTAAATATGAGATCTGGGGTCAAAAAGACCTCAGATCTCATATTTAGGCTTAAATGCAAAAAA
The DNA here is from genome assembly GCA_029574335.1 of Rana kukunoris. Taxonomy (NCBI): domain Eukaryota; kingdom Metazoa; phylum Chordata; class Amphibia; order Anura; family Ranidae; genus Rana; species Rana kukunoris. The sequence goes on from CM056052.1 coordinate 366,436,102, forward strand.
AAAAAAAAAAATTTTAAATGTCATTTTTTCAAATGCCATTTAAAAAAAATGTCTCTTTAAGACGCTGGGCGGGACTGACGTTTTGACGTCACTTCCGCCCAGCAGAGCTCTGGGGATGGGTGGGGGTGATTTTTCCCTCACTCGCATCCCCGCTGAGGAGCCGAACGGAACCGATCGCCTCTGCCGCTACCGACGGCTACGGTAAGCGGCAGAGGGCGCGGGAGAGCGGCGGGAGGGGGGGCACCCTCTCCCGCCACCGATAACGGCGATCTCTCGGCAAATCCGCCGCGGAGACCGCCATTATCGTGTACAGATCCGCCCCATGAAGAGATGGATATCTCGGTTGTGGCAGCAGCTGCTGCCGTTACCGAGATATCCATCTTTAAAAAGAAGGACGTATTATGACAATGGGGCGGATCTCAAGTGGTTAATCTTCTCGTGGTCCTACCGACATACTGGACATTACAGTTACTGCAAGTGATGACATATACAAGGTACTTTGTGTTACAATTAATAAATTGTTTAATATTGAAGTCCCTTCCGTTGGAGTATGAATGCACCACTTGTCCAGTCCCAATAATGGGGCAATACCTGCAGCCATTCTTGCCACATCTATAGGTACCCTTGCAGTGTAACCAAGTTAGGGAGCTGTGTCTGGTTTGAAATAGACTGGGTGACAGGACCCCCCCCCCCCCAATGTGGGAGCTCTGCGGCTCACTGTTCTAATGCCTCTAGATAGAATGGATTGGTACGTATCGTCATTGAGTAGAACTGGTAGGTATTTGGTGATGATGTGTCTGATCTTATAGAATTCCACACTAAATGCGGTGGAGAAAATGGGGACAGACTCGTTGGAAAGGAGCCGGGTGTTCCTGACCCTGGAGCTTTTATCAGTTAGCAATGAAGCTCTGGGGATACGGTCCACTTTGAGGATGGCGTTATTGATTACTTTAGCTGGGTAACCCCTAGCTCTGAATCTAGAAGCCATCTCCTTGACTTCTCTAGAGAAATCTGTGGATGAGGTACAAAGACGTTTGAGGCGGAGGAACTGTCCAAAGGGGATGCTTTTAATGGTGTGTGGGGGGTGGGATGAGTCGGCTCGCAGTAAAGCATTGCCCGCTGTGCTTTTCCTGAATAAGCCTGTGGATACTAGACCGTTGTTACCTGTGAGCTTAACATCTAAAAAGTCTATGGTCACAGGTTGTGAAATACCGGTGAACGGCAGATTTAAAGTGTTGTCATTCAAGAAGTATAGCCATAGGTCGAGGTCTGCAGATGCATCAGAGGTGATGACAAGCAGATCGTCGATGTAGCGACAATATAAGATGGTATCGGCTCGGCGGGGGCTATCGCATCCAAAGATGCGGGACCTTTCCCACCATCCCATGTACAGATTGGCCAGGGATGGTGAGAACTTCGCTCCCATGGAGGCCCCGCATCTCTGGAGGTAATAGACCCTGTCGAACATGAAGAAGTTATGGGTAAGCAAGTACTCAAGAGCCAGGACAATGAACTCCTGTAAAACTAGTAAGTACTTGCCAGACTCTTTTAAAAAGTGAGAAACTGCTTGCAGACCTAGATGGTGAGGAATGCTTGAATAAAGACTGGCTACATCAAAGCTCATCCATCTAAAGTGTGTCTCCCAGGAAAACCCATTGAGCTTGGATAGTAGGTGTTTGGTATCTCTCAGGTATCCCGGGAGTTCGCATACAAGGGGTTGTAATAAACTGTCTACCCATTCCCCAAGTCGCTCGTTAAGCGAGCCTATGCCGGCCACAATGGGTCTACCCGTGAGGGGATTCATGCCCTTGTGGATTTTGGGTAGGTGGTGAAAAACTGGCATTATGGGGTGGGACGGAACAAAAAGCTTACTATCTGAATCTGAAAAGATCCCGGCGCATACACCTCTGTCTAATAGTGAAACAATAGCATGTGTGTATGCTGCCGTGGGGTCAGATTTTAAACGTTGGTATGTAAATTGATCAGATAGTTGACGAATAGCCTCATCCCTGTATGTGGATGAGTCAAGTACAATTACCGCCCCCCCTTTGTCCGCATTTCTGATTGTGATGTCAAAGTCTGATTTCAACGATGTTAAGTGCAAGAGCTCCTTCACATATTTGGGCAGGTCAGCTGGCAATATGGCTTCTGGTACCCCCCTCAGCTTAACGTTATTCCCGCGAGATCTGTCTTCTAAATCTGCGAGTTTGGCACGCATCCAATTTTGATCCTCTTTCATGTCTTCACACATATCAATAACCCCATTCACAGTAGAGACACAGTCAGACATTCCAACCTCCACCTGTGTAACTCCTTTGTCTAAAGAATGAATATCAGAAGTAACCTTGTGGAATAAAGATGACAGATCTGTCATTAATGATGACTGCAGTGACAGCAGCATCTCCTTCAGGGTTGAGTCCAGCACTGGTTGCCCTGAGGTGGGGAATGAGGCATAGAGGAGTGTAAGGCCTGGTTCGTCTCGGCGGCGTATCCAGCCGCATTTTCGCTTTGGCCGGGCTCCTGGTAAGGGGGTCCCCCTCGGAGGGGTGATAAGGCAGGGCTGAGGGCAAGGGGGTGAGCGGAACCACCAGTATTTCGTCCGGTAGATCCATATATAAGTCCCGCGCCATCTTTGCTGCCACTAACCTGCTCCGCCGGTTTGAAGGCAAAAATGGTCAGCTTCTGAGGTTTATACTTCATAAACCACTTTCTCGATGATGCAGCCATGGTCTAGTTTGACCCAGAGTGCAGGATGGCAGCGGATGGAGAATTTAGCAGGCTGTAGTCGTTCCGAAAGTCCCCTGGGCTGACGAGCAATCAGGTTAAGCTGCCATCTTCCTCGCCGGCCGGCCACACTATAACTTCTGCGCAAACCAATCAATAAACGCTTATTGCGATTTTTTTTTTACCAAAAATAAGTAGAAGAATACGTAAACTGAGGAATAAAAATTATTTTTTATATTTTCTTTGGGAATATTTATTATAGCAAAATGGAAAAAATATTGAATTTTTTTCAAAATTGTCGATTTTTGTTTATAGCGCAAAAAATAAAAACCGCAGAGGTGATCAAATGCCACCAAGGACTTGTACCAAGTTGTCTCTTGTTTCATTTTCCCATGTTGAGGGCATGTGGCCTGGTATGGTTCCGGGGGGGGGGTTGCTCTTTTGTCCCTGCCAGGTTGCATGCTCGGATAAGGGTCTGGTATGGATTTTTGGGGGGACCCCTACGCCATTTTTGGGGGGACCAGGCCATTGAATGGCCTGGTATGAAATTTGAGGGGACCCCCACGCTTTTTTTTTAAACTTTGGTTGGGTGCAGGGTTCCCCTGAATATTCATACCAGACCCAATGGGCCTGGTAATGGACTGGGGGGAACCCATGCCTTTTTTTCAATGAATTTTATCTGTATTGCCGGGACCCGGCAATTTTTCGATATTTGGCGAACACTCGATGTTCAAGTCGAACTTAGGTTTGACTAGAACATCTTGCTCTTCCCTACTCCCAAATAATAGATAACAGTGGGAGCCTTGATCAGTCCTTGATCAGCTGCAGTGGAGGGCAGGGAAACAATAAAATACAATTCAATTTGTTTTTAAAGTGATACTAAAGTATAATTGTTTTGTTAAAAATAACAAACATGTTATACTTACCTACTCTGTGCAGTGATTTTTGGGTGGCACATTTTTTCACCATTTTTCATGCATATGTAGTTTTGAGGCTTGACACATTTAGTATCAATTTGCTCTATGCTATAATTTTTTATTTTGTACAAAAAAAGATTAAATTATGTGTAACACAACTCATTTTAGTGTATTTTTATAGATTTGATAAACAATTGTGCAAATACCGTGCAACATAAAAATTGCAACAAGAATTTTTTGACTCTCCAAGGCCCCTTTACAGGTGGTTGTAACATGCTGAGGCTCCTCTGAGGAGGAGGTAATGCCCTTCTTGGTGGAGGATCTGATGACTTCCTTTGCCAGGAATGCTATTCATATATATATATATGTATATATATATATATGTATTACCAGGTTTTTGGAAAGGAATAGAAATAGATGAGTTTTAGAGAGCGCAGTTTAAAAGTAAATATTAAAAACAAATTTTTCCAAACTGATCCACAAATGTCTGAAACTGATTTAATTACATGTCAGAAACCATCTACTTGTTGTTAGACCAACAGCGTTGCAACTGTAGTGCTGTTGGTTGGTGCTGGAACAGCCTCCAAAATCATTCAGAGGCCCTTCATAATCTTCCTCTTTGTAAAGGTTGAGCGCTGTTTTTATCCTAAAAATCCTAAAACAAAACATTAAAGAGATTGTAAAGGTTTATTTATTTTTTCTTAAATAACAAACATGTCATACTTACCTCCACTGTGAAATCAGTTTTGCACAGAGTGGCCCCTAACGTCCTCTTCTGGGGTCCCACCGTGGCTCTCGCGGCTCCTCCCCGCAATAGCTAACCCCCTCTGGGAAGTGTTCTCCCGAAGGGGGTTAGCTTACGGGCGTGCTCCATGTCATGCAGTCGGCGTCTATAGGCACCTAGTGTATGACTCGGTCCTACCCCCGGTCGCTGCATCATTGTATATGATTGACAGCAGCGCGAGTCAATGGCTGCGCTGTTATCAATCTATCCAATGAACGCCGAGACTTTGTGGAGAAGAGGATGCCAGGGGACGCGCAGAACAGGTGAGTGGGCTCAGGTAAGTAAAACGGGGGGCTGGGGGGCCCGGGACAGCGAGGTGTTTTTTCACCTTAATGCATAGGATGCATTAAGGTGAAAAAACACAAACCTTTACAACCCCTTTAATAAAATATAAATATCAAATTCTTTTGCAATGGCCACTATTGGTCACGCCTTTGCAGATCAGAAACTCAGGCGAATTGATATACTTCTGGCAATGTGTTGAGATATGCACATTAAATTAGATTCACATTGTGCAAATTTATTGTTTTCTGCCATAAAGTATTTAGAATAACTTCTTGACATACCCTTTTAAACCATTCACGCACAGCACCATTAAATCTTTTGTGCCAGAGTAATTTCTGTGGATTTTTTGAATGTAGAGCCAACAAGATAAAAACAAGTAGACATTAACGTGAATCTGGTGGCAGGTTTATTTTATATTTCTCAGGAGGAGTTTCGTGGATTATAAGCTCCAGAGAATTGCAGGAATCAAATAGATATGATTTGTTTATTAACCGAGGCATTCAGGTATTGTGGGTTTTATTTTTTCGCTTATATAACACCATTTACCATTCATTTTGTGTATCCAGCTTAGAAGAGGAGAGAGAACCTTCAGAAGATTGTGTGGGAAGTATGTCCCAGGCATGAAGCAGAGTGAGGCCCTCATCCAATAAAGTAATTACTGAAGTTTTACCATCATGGGTGATGGTTAGTTTGGTAGCCCCAGCGGTAACACAATGCTATGGTTGCAACATGCTTTCTTAATGGGCAGCAATAATTTGCATTTTTGCTTGGTGTATTGTGAAAGATTCGCAAACAGCTGAAGAGATGAGTATTTCTCTGGGTGGTGAGGGTGTTTACGGAAAGCTAGCATAAACTGCTCTTTAATACGAAAAAAGTGTATCCTCATCAGAATATCTCTGGGGATATTGTCAAAAGGTGTGAGGGTCTAGGGAGGGGTTGGATTCTGTCAATGACCAGGTCTGAGTCAGACGCAGATGGCAAAAAAGTTTTCATGAGGTCGCGGGCATATTGCTGAAGTTATGCAGGTTGGGCAGGTTGAATAGATTCAGCCACACATTTTTAGATTGTTCCTTTGTGACCTATCTTCAAGGTCAGCTACTTTTGCTTTAAGCCATGTTACCTTATCTGACTGGTCATTGTGTGCGTCCACAAAGGAGTTATAGGAGGAGGCATATTCCCCCATTTTTTTTTCTACATGATCCATTTTACCTTCTAGCTCCCCCCACCTACTGTTTAAAATGTCTCATACACTCCATCATGTCTGCATGAAGCATGTCTCTTAACTTGGTGTCAGAGACGGGCTGGTTAGAAGTGGGGAAGGCATTAATTGTTTCTGCCAGTTCCCTGGTGTCTCCCAGAGGATTCTGACCTATGCTCACTTTAATGATGTCAGCAGCCACCCAAGGCATGGATTTTGCAGGGCTGGCAGACAATGGTGTGGAGGAGCGTTGATGTGTGCTCTTTTCAGAGCTTGCATGAAATGGTGACATTTCTGCAGGTTAGCGGCGTCTTTCTGTTTGCGGGTAATCTCTGGACACTGTGCGGCAATTGTGGCAGGTGTCAAGGTGGGTGAAGTCCGTCTAACGTGCCTTGGAATTGCTCGGATTCCTGTCTCTGAAGTGGAGCTGTTATTTCAGACATCCATTCAGCAGCGTGGTAGCTATAACCCCCTCTTCCCTGTCACATTTACATGACCAACACATGCTTCCCCCTCGCCATGCCTCCTGATGGTTCACAGGCTCTCCTGCTCCTCCCAGAAGCCTAGGATCATTACATCTACAGTCAGGATGACAAATGGGAGGAGACCAGAGAGCATCTGTTTCTCGATCTCCTCTGTAGTATTGTGAACTGAGAACACTAAGCTCTGGGTAAATCTGGTTTAGAGCTGCCATAATCCTGGCTAGAAAGCTGGATGTACAGCTGATTGAGCCCACTCCTCTGAGTAAAGGGTTTAATAGACCCCTAAAGAGTACCTGTCACCTGCCCAATGCTATCACATTGGGGGCTTGTGATAATTGTAATAGCAATAAAGGTAAAGTAGTTGTATAGGCAGTAGTTTTTTATCTTAATGCATTGTATGCATTAACATAAAAAGCCTTCTGTGTGCAGCTTGGCCACGGTTTGGTGTCTGAATGGACACATGGAGCTGCAGCTGGGCTCTGGTGCCCCCCTAGCAAACTTCTTGCTGTGGGGGCTCTCAACAATAGGGATGAGCCAAATCCCCCCCGTTCGGTTCGCACCAAAACCTTTGAACGGACCGACCGTTTGCGCAAACATTTAGAACCCCATTGACGTCAATGGGACTCGAGAGTTCGAATTCAAAAGTGCTCATTTTAATGCCCCATATGCAGGTTATTGTCGGAAAACATCTTTGAGAACCCGAGTCTTGCCCCAGGGAACATGTATCAATTAGGGCTGTGCAAATTAACTTTTAATTGATCGATTAATCTTAACATTTTTTGATCGATCAAAATCTTCTTGATCGATTAAAATTCTTTTGATTGGTACTCACCTCTTCGCTGGCTTCTGGGCCTTCAGAAAGTTCCGTAGGAGATCTGGTAACAACACGGACACCGGCAGGGCTTGCTGTGTCCATCTGAAGGGCTCCTTTGCTGTGCCTTCATATCTGCATGCCGACGGGACCTTACTATCTGCCACACGCAAGGGCTGTTACACCTCCCTCTATCACTTCCCTCTATCAACCTGGGATTCTACAGCCATCCACTGGGAGTTGTGATAGTTCCCTTCATGGGACATCTACATGCCGACGGACTGATGTTAACCTCTCCTCATCTGGATTCAGCAGAAGTATCATTGTACACATTTTTATACCAGTATCATACTTAGCTACATGTTTTTATGACTGCTTTTGCTACCGTTTGGTATTACTGGCACCATTTTTACAGTTTATGTAGCTACATCGATTTTATCTCCAGTGCAATATTTATTTTGTTACCTACTTGAAGACTATAAAAGTTTTAATGCTATTCCCATCGAGCGATGCCTTTGTGTGTTTTTTGTATCCTGCTATCCATTTTTCCAGTTGTTGGTAGCTGCACTGGGAATCTGTATGTGCGTTGTAATTAATCAAAATTAGTCGATTAATCGATTTAAAAAAAGCATGATTAATCGAACACAAAAATTTTGATCAGTAACAGCCCTAGTATCAATGGAAAAAAAAGTTTTAAAAATGGTTGTTTTTTCCGGAGCAGCGATTTTAATGATGCTTAAAGTGAAAAAAAATATATAAAAAAATCCTTTAAATATCGTACCTGCTGGGTGTCTATAGTAGTGGCACGTGTTTAGAACTGTCTCTGCACAAAATGAGATTACTATTAGTGTTGCTCACGAATATTCGCATTGCGAATATTCGCTACGAATATTGCATATTCGAGTATTCGCGATTAACTCGAATATTGCGGCGAATATTCGCTATTTCGAATATTCATATTTTTTCAAATTTCGCAATCAATTTCGCAATCAATTTCGCATTCGCACTAGCGAAATTTCGCAATTTTTTTTTTAAATATATATAAAAAATATATATATATATATAAAAAAATATATATATATATAAAAAAAAATAGCGAAATTTCGCATTGGCGAAATTTTGCAATTTTTTTTTTTATATATATATAAAAAAAATATATATATAAAAAAAAATTGCGAAATTTCGCATTGGCGAAATTTCGCTATTTTTTTTTTCATAAAATATCACCGATATTAACGAATATTTGCGAATATTCTTCGAAATATTCGCGAAATATCGCAAAATCGAATATGGCGTATTCCGCTCACCACTAATTACTATACGAAAAAGGTAATTTAAAACTGCTTGCGGCTTTAATGTAATGTCTGGTCCCTGCAATATGGATAAAAATCACTGAGAAAAATAGCATGAGTTTCCCCACCTCCCTCCCCCAGGTCATTACAAGCCCATTTGGCCCTATATACTTTGAACAGCAGTATATAGGTGGTTGCAAACAAGACAGAGACTGTAGGTTTGTTGTTAAGTAGAATCTGTTTGTAATTTTCAACTGGTACTGCTTTAAAGTGTAGCTTCAGCCATAGAATCTTTTTTTAAGCTTTTCTGAAAACATAAAGAAGGGTTATCACCCCTGTAACATTTGTTTTGCTGTCTGTGTGCATCTGTTCAGAAGATTGCACCTCACTTTCTGTCCCAAAGACAAATGATTTTTTTTTCTTTTGTAAAACAAGGATTGTGATAAAGCATCAGGGGACAGGAGGAGTGGGCAAGTAGGAGTCGTTTGTAAGTTGGATGTGTTAAAGTAGGGGCCTGCAGTATATACGCTGCAGAAATGTGGCCTTAGGCACTGGTGCTGGTGCCACAACACTGCAACTCCCACAGATACTCTAGTTGTAATGCAGCAAATAGCCTGCTGCAAAGTATTGCATCAGAAATTGTAAATTACACGCCCCTGTTAAACAGGGGCAGAAAAATTGGGCCTTAGCCACTGGTGGCGGTGCTCAGAACTGACAATGTTCTTACAAGCTATCAGCAAGATCATTGACAAGGAGAAGGATATTCAGTCAGCAGAACAGAATAGTCACTCAGCATCAGCATAGGCAGTCTCCAAGGGATCTGACAATTCAAAAAAATGATTCAGTTACATCAGCATCAGGTGCTTGGTAGCTGGTGGTGATCCAAGCCTGATTCATTTTTATGAAGGTCAGTCGATCGACGGAGTCGGTGGAGAGGCGCACCCTATATTCAGTCACAAAGCCTCCAGCAGCACTGAATGTGCGTTCTGAAAGAACACTGGATGCAGGGCAAGCCAGTAGCTCAATTGCGTACTGGGCAAGCTCTGGCCAGTGATCCATCCTCAAGACCCAGTAAGCCAGAGGGTTTTCGGTGGGAAAGGTGTCCAAGTCTGCTCTTGCCCCTAGGTATTCCCGAACCATGTAAAACAGACGCTGGTGATGGTTGCTGGAACCATTCATACCTTGGGGCTGCGGACTAAAAAATTGTCTGAACGCATCAGTCAGACAGCCACCTTCTCCAATGCTCCTTCTGTGATTCACCGAACCCTCAGCAACACGTTGTCCAAGACCAGGATTTGGTAAACCCCCAGTCTCTGGGAACACGTTGCACAGACCTTTCTGCAAGGCCTCCCGAAGATGTTTCATCTTCTGCTCCCTCTGCGACGGCAAGATAAGGTCCACAACCTTACCCTTGTAACGTGGATCAAGGAGAGTTGCCAGCCAGTAATGATCCCTCTCCTTGATAGCACGAATACGAGGATCGTTATGCAGGCTTTGCAAGATCAGGGAGGCCATGCAGCGTAGGTTTGCTGAGGCATTCGGGGCAGAGTCCTCTGGGTCACTGAGGATTAGGGATGAGCCGAACACCCCCGGGTTCGGTTCGCACCAGAACGTTCGAACAGACCGCGGGTTCGCGCGAACATTTCCCCATTGAAGTCTATGGGACCCGAACGTTCGAATTCAAAAACGGTCATTTTAAAGACCAAAATTAAATTAAATGTTGGAAAACGTCATTCAGAACCCGGGTCTTGCCCCAGGGAACATGTATCAATGGAAATTTTTTTTTTTAAAACGGCCGTTTTTTGCGGAGCAGCCATTTTAACCTCTTCAGGTCCGTGCTATTGACAGAATACGTGAACAGCGCGGACCTGAGGCGCCGGGGTCACGTCTTTGGACGTGATTTGCTTGTAATTCCCCGCGCGCGCCACAGGGTGGCGCGCGGCGGGGAAAAACAGTCCCGACGCATCACCGAGGATCCGATGCGTGTACCCGGCGGCCGCGATGTCCGTCAGGTACACGCGATCGTCGGTGAGAGAGCAGGGACGTGGAGCTCTGAGTGTAAACACAGAGCTTCACGTCCTGTCAGTGAGGTGACAGATGCTGTTTCTCTTGTACATAGGGAGACAGCATCGGTCACCTCCCCCAGTCACCCCCTCCCCCCACACAGTTAGAACACACCCAGGCAATACATTTAACCCCTTCCTCACCCCCTAGTGTTAACCCCTTCAATGCCAGTCACATTTATACAGTAATTAGTGCATTTTTATAGCACTGGTCGCTGTATAAATGTGAATGGCGCCAAAAATGTGTCAAAAGTGTCCGATGTGTCCGTCGCAATATCGCAGTCCCAATAAAAATCGCAGATCGCCGCCATTACTAGTAAAAAAAAAAATATAAAAAAAAAAAATCATAATTATGTCCCCTATTTTGTAGGTGCTATAACTTTTGCGCAAAGCAGTCACTTATTGTGATTTTTTTTTTTTTTTTACAAAAATACGTATCGGCCTTAACTGAGAAAAAAAAATATAAAAAAAAAAAAAAATGGGATATTTATTATAGCAACAAGTAAAAAATATATATATATTTTTAAATTGTCGCTCTTTTTTTCATTATAACGCAAAAAATAAAAACCGCACGGGCGATCAAATACCACCAAAAGAAATCTCTATTTGTGGGGAAAAAAAGGACGCCAATTTTGTTTGGGTGCCACGTCGCACGACTGCGCAATTGTCAGTTAAAGCGACGCAGTGCCGGAAGCTGAAATTTCGCCTGGGCACGAAGGGGGTTTATGTGCCCAGTAAGCAAGTGGTTAATGATGCTTAAAGTGAAAAAAATAAATAAAAATTCCTTTAAATATCACACCTGCTGGGTGTCTATAGTAGTGGCACGTGTTTAGAAATGTCCCTGCACAACATGAAAGGACCAAAAAAAAAAGTAATTAATGCTACTTGCGCAAGTTCTGTGTGGCAACATTATGTCGAATATTTTAGCGGTGGTGGGGGGCCATTATTGTTGTGTGAAAGAAAATTTTTAGAAAACAGGGCACCCCTCAAACATACTGTAATTGGAGCGCAACAAGGAGCCACGTGCAAATTGTTGCATCAAAATTTGTTATTAGGCACCCCTGTTAAACAGGGGCAGAAAAATTGTGCATTGGGCACAACACAACACTTGCAACCCCTCCCAATAACTCCAATTGCAGCTCAACAAGGAGACACATGCAAATTATTGCATCAAAAATTGTTATTAGGCGCCCCTGTTAAACAGGGGCTGGAAAATTGTGCCTTGGGCACAACACAACACTTTCAACCCCTCCCAATAACTCCAATTGGAGCGCAACAAGGAGCCACGTACAAATTATTGCATCAAAAATTGTTATTAGGCACCCCTGTTAAACAGGGGCAGAAAAATTGGGCCTTGGGCACAACACAACACTTGCAACCCCTTCCAATAACTCCAATTGGAGCGCAACAAGGAGCCACGTGGAAATTATTGCATCAAAAATTTTTATTAAGCGCCCCTGTTAAACAGGGGCTGGAAAATTGTGCCTTGGGCACAACACAACACTTGCAACCCCTCCCAATAACTCCAATTGGAGCGCAACAAGGAGCCACGTGCAAATTATTACATCAAAAATAGTCATTAAGTGCCCCTGTTAAACAGGGGCTGGAAAATTGTGCCTTGGGCACAACACAACACTTGCAACCCCTCCCAATAACTCCAATTGGAGCGCAATAAGGAGCCACGTGCAAATTATTGCAACAAAAATTGTTATTAGGCGCCCCTGTTAACCACTTAGCAACCACCTGCCGAAAAATAACGGCGGCAAGGTGGTTGCTTAACTCTGGGATCACGTTATATAACGTGATTCCAGAGTTGCGCTCCCCTGGGGCGCGCACACGGGAATGTCCGATAGCGGCGGTTTACCACGTGATCGCGCCGTCCAATGACGGCGCGATCAGATGTAAACAGACCGGCGTCATTTGATGACGCCGGTTCCTCCCTCCTCTCTCTGTACCGATCGGTACAGTGTGAGAGGAGAGGGGAGGGAGCGGATGGCAGCGCCAGTGCTGCGGGCTGGATCTGTGACAAATGTAGTCACAGATCCATCCATCCATCCCTCCCTGCTCAGCCATCCCTGCTGCACATACTCTGCAATGCTGGGCAATACTCTGGGGGGGCAATACTCTGGGGGGGGCAATACTCTGGGGGGGGCAACACTCTGGGGGGGGCAACACTCTGGGGGGGCAACACTCTGCAATACTCTGGGCATACTCTGGGCATACTCTGGGCATACTATGGGCATACTATGGGGGGCAATACTCCGCAATACTCTGGGCATACTCTGGGCATACTCCGCAATACTCTGGGCATACTCCGCAATACTCTGGGCATACTCCGCAATACTCTGGGCATACTATGGGGGGCAATACTCCGCAATACTCTGGGCATACTCCGCAATACTCTGGGCATACTCTGGGCATACTCCGCAATACTCTGGGCATACTCCGCAATACTCTGGGCATACTACGCAATACTCTGGGCATACTCTGCAATACTCTGGGCATACTCCGCAATACTCTGGGCATACTCCGCAATACTCTGGGCATACTCCGCAATACTCTGGGCATACTCCGCAATACTCTGGGCATACTCTGCAATACTCTGGGCATACTCCGCAATACTCTGGGCATACTCCGCAATACTCTGGGCATACTACACAATACTCTGGGCATACTCTGCAATACTCTGGGCATACTCTGCAATACTCTGGGCATACTCTGCAATACTCTGGGCATACTCTGCAATACTCTGGGCATACTCCGCAATACTCTGGGCATACTCCGCAATACTCTGGGCATACTCCGCAATACTCTGGGCATACAGCGCCCCTGTCCCCGTGAGCTCGCATGCAGAAGCGAACGCATACGCAAGTCCCGCCCACATATGAAAACGGTGTTCAAACCACACATGTGAGGTATCGCTGCGAACGTTAGAGCGAGAGCAATAATTTTGGCCCTAGACCTCTTCTCCAACTAAAATGATGTAACCAGTAAAAATATTTAAAGCGTCACCTATGGGGATTTTTAAGTCGCAAAGTTTGGCGCCATTCCATGTGGCCACGCTGTGTCAAAAAGTCCCACACATGGGGTATCGCCATACTCGGGAGGAATAGCAGAATGTGTTTTGGGGTGTAATTTGTGGTATGCATATGCTGTGTGTGAGAAATAACCCGCTAATATGAAAATTTTGTGGAAAGAAAATAAAAATGAAAAAAATCTTGATTTTGCAAAGAATTGTGGGAAAAATGACAACTTCAAAAAACTCACAATGCCTCTTTCTAAATACCTTGGAATGTCTTCTTTCCAAAAAGGGGTCATTTGGGGGGTATTTGTACTTTTCTGGCATGTTAGGGTCTCAAGAAATGAGAGAGGCTGTCAGTACATCAGATGTGATCAAATTGATCAATTTTCAGTAATTGGTACCATAGCTTTTAGACCCTATAACTTTCACCCAGACTAAATAATATCTAATTTTTTTTTGTTTTGTTACCAAAGATATGTAGCAGTATACATTTTAGGCCAAGTTTATGAAGAAAAATTACTTTTTTGCAAAATGTTATAATAGAAATGAAGAAAAATTCATTTTTTTACAAAATTTTCGTTCTTTTTTCATTTATAGTGAAAAAAATAAAAACCGCAGAGGTGATAAAATACCACCAAAAGAAAGCTCTATTTGTGGGAAAAAAAGGACAAAAATTTCATTTGGTTATAGTGTTGTATGACTGAGTTATTGTCATTCAAAATGTGAGAGCACCGAAAGCTGAAAATTGGTCTGGTTATTAAGTGGGTTTAAGTGCCCAGTAGTCAAGTGGTTAAACAGGGGCTGAAAAATTGTGCCCTTAGGCACTGGTGGCGGAGCCCAGAAACACAACATTTCTTACTAGCTATCAGCAAGAAAAGTGAGGAGGAGAAGGATATTCCATCAGCAGCATAAGAGGACAGTCACTCAGCATCAGCAGTCTAAAAGGGATCCGACATTTCAACAAAAAATATATTATTCATTAATATCAGCATCAGGTGCTTGGTAGCTGGTGTTGATCCAAGCCTGATTCATTTTGATGAAGGTCAGTCGATCAACAGAGCTGGTGGAGAGGCGCACCCTGTGATCAGTGACAAAGCCTCCAGCAGCACTGAATGTCCGTTCTGAAAGAACACTGGATGCAGGGCAAGCCAGTAGCTCAATTGCGTACTGGGCAAGCTCTGGCCAGTGATCCATCCTCAAGACCCAGTAAGTCAGAGGATTTTCGGTGGGGAAGGTGTCCAAGTCGGATCTTGCCCCTAGGTATTCCCGGACCATGTAAAGCAGACGCTGGCGATGGTTGCTGGAACCAGTCAGACCTTGGGGCTGCGGACTAAAAAACTGCCTGAACGCATCGGTCAGACGACCACCTTCTCCACTGCCCCTCCTGTGACTCACCGAAGCCTCAGCAAGACGTTGTCCAGAGCCAGGTTTTGGTAATCCCCCCGGTTCTGGGAACGTATTGCACAGACCCTTCTGCAAGGCCTCCCGCAGAAGTTTCATCTTCTGCTCCCTCTGCGATGGCAACATAAGGTCCGCAACCTTACTCTTATACCGTGGATCAAGGAGAGTCACCAGCCAGTAATGATTCCTCTCCTTAATAGCACGTACACGAGGATCCTTACGCAGGCTTTGCAGAATCAGGGAGGCCATGCAGCATAGGTTTGCTGAGGCATTCGGGCCACAGTCCTCTGGGTCACAGGCACCTCATCCCAGCCACGTAAAACTCCACGTGCTCCTTGGGACTGTAAATGATCCCTTGAAGACTGCTGCTGCTGAGTGCTAGGCTCCACCTCAATGCTGCTGATACAATCCTCCTCCTCCTCCTCATCCTCTTCCTGTGTGCTAGGTGGGAAAGCAGGACCACTGTCTGGGTAAAGGGGGCCTTGAGAGGTAAGGAAGTCCTCCTCTTCCTCCCTCTGTTCTGCCTCAAGGGCCCTGTCCATTATTCCACGTAGCGTGTGCTCCAACATGTGAATAAGAGGGACAGTCTCACTGATGCATGCACTGTCACTGCTCACCATCCTCGTGGCCTCCTCAAATGGTGACAGGACAGTGCATGCATCCCTGATCAAAGCCCACTGGCGTGGTGAAAAAAAACCTAGCTGCCCTGACCCAGTTCTGCTGCCATATTGGCACAGGTACTCGTTAATGGCCCGCTGCTGCATGTGCAGCCGCTGCAGCATGGCCAACGTTGAGTTCCATCTGGTGGGCATGTCACAAATTAGGCGGTTCTTGGGCAGGTTGTATTCCCTTTGGAGGTCAGTCAGCCGAGCAGTGGCATTATATGACCTCCGAAAATGCACACAGACTTTCCTGGCCTGCTTCAGGACATCCTGCAAGCCCGGGTACCTGCCCAAGAACCGCTGCACCACCAAATTGAGGACATGCGCAAAACAGGGCACGTGGGTGAGTTTTCCCTGTCGCAGGGCAGAGAGGAGGTTGGTGCCATTATCGCTGACCACCATTCCAGGCTTCAGCTGGCGTGGCGTCAACCACCTCTCAGCCTGACCCTGCAGAGCTGAGAAAATCTCTTCCCCAGTGTGGCTCCTGTCTCCCAAGCACATCAGCTCTAGCACCGCATGGCATCTCTTGGCCTGCATTCCTGCGTATCCCCTCGTACGCCTACGGAGCACGGCTGGTTCGGAGAAAAAAAAACCCACAGGAAGAGGCCACAGAGGAAGAAGAAGAGGAGGGGGTGGAGGAAAGAGGTGTGTCACAAGCAGTAGTATTTTTTTGGAGGCGTGGTGGCGGAACAACCTCCAAAACTACTGGACCTTGCCCTGCGTCCTTCCCAGCTGCCAGCAGAGTCACCCAATGCGCTGTAAAAGACAGGTAACGTCCCTGTCCATGCCTGCTGGACCATGAGTCAGCGGTAATATGCACCTTACCACTGACCGCCCTGTCCAGCGAGGCATGGACATTGCCTTCCACATGCTGGTAGAGAGCCGGAATAGCCTTTGCGTGAGAAAAAGTGGCATTTTGGTACTTGCCACTGAGGTACTGCACATTGCACAAACTCACGGAAGGGGGCAGAATCTACCAACTGAAAAGGTAGCAGTTGAAGTGCTAGCAATTTTGCTAAGCTAGCATTCAACTGCTGGGCATGTGGATGGCTGGGATTGTACTTCTTTCGGCGCTGCAGCAGCTGGGGCAGGGAAATTTGCCTGGTACTATCAGTAGATTGACTGCTGCTACTAGCTTGTGACACACCTATTTCTACACCTTCACTGCAGGCTTCAGAAAGGACTGGGGGTCTACTGGGGTTGGAGGTCCCAGAAGGGCAAGGGGGGGTACACTTCTGTCTTTGGTGTGGGTCTTTCTGGTGTGCTTGCCAACGAGCTGCATGACAGGTCGACATATGTCTGGACAAGCATGTGGTACCCAGGCGGTTGATGTTTTGGCCACGCGAGATACGCTTGCGACATAAGTTGCAAATAGCAAAGGTACGATCTTGTGGACATGTTTCAAAAAAAGCCCACACCAAAGAACTTTTGCTGTACCGGTCAGACACAGCAGCGCCATGCACAAGCGCCGTAGATGTGCGCTGTAATGCAGTGGGTGTGACCTTAAGCTGACCCCTGGAGGGCATCCTGCCTCTTTGGAGATGTGCCTGTGCCTCGTCGTCGTCCTCCTCCTCCTCCTCCTCTCTCCTATCAGGCACCCAGGTAGAGTCAGTGACCTCATCATCCCCTCCCTCCTCATCACTGTCAACAACCTGGCAGTATGCTCCAGCTGGGGGAACATCATCACTGACAAATTGCTGTCCCTCTCGGCCACCCCCTCTCCCTGGGCTCACATCAATGCCTTTCTCTATCAGTGTTCCGTCATCGGAGTCTTCAAAACGCTGCGCATCTTCCTGCAGCATGTACCCCACACTGTGTTGAAACAGTTCGGGGGACTCCTCAGGAGGACATGGTGGTACTAGGGAAGTATTGTGTGAAGCCATTGTGCAGAGGGAAGAGGACGCCTTGGCAGCTGCTTTGCCAGATAAACTTTGATCTGTCTGTGTGAGAGAGGATGAGGAGGATGAGGACGGCTTGGTCATCCACTCTACTAATTCCTCTGCATGTTGAGGTTCAACACGGCCAGCTACCGAAAAGAATGACGAGCGGCCACGGGCACGGCCACGGGCTGAAGAGGATGCACCACATCCACTAACAGCGTTACCTCTACATGCAGAGCCTGCTTGCCCTCCTGACTCTCTGCCTCTCTTTGTTCTCCTTCCAGACATATTGAAGTGCTCAGGTGGTATGTAACAGCACAAGCGGAGTGACACCAAATGCGCTCAGGTGGTATATAGGAGCACACGTACAGTGGCACTATCTGTGCTCAGGTGGTATATAGGAGCACACGTACAGTGGCACTATCTGTGCTCAGGTGGTATATAGGAGCACACGTACAGTGGCACTATCTGTGCTCATGTGGTATATACCAGCACACGTACAGTGGCACTAACTGCGCTCAGGTGGTATATAGGAGCACACGTACAGTGGCACTATCTGTGCTCAGGTGGAATATAGGAGCACACGTACAGTGGCACTATCTGTGCTCAGGTGGTATATAGGAGCACACGTACAGTGGCACTATCTGTGCTCAGGTGGTATATAGGAGCACACGTACAGTGGCACTATCTGTGCTCAGATGGTATATACCAGCACACGTACAGTGGCACTAACTGCGCTCAGGTGGTATATAGGAGCCCACGTACAGTGGCACTAACTGCGCTCAGGTGGTATATAGGAGCACACGTACAGTGGCACTAACTGTGCTCAGGTGGTATATAGGAGCACACGTACAGTGGCACTATCTGTGCTCAGGTGGTATATAGGAGCACACGTACAGTGGCACTATCTGTGCTCAGGTAGTATATAGCAGCACACGTACAGTGGCACTATCTGTGCTCAGGTGGTATATAGCAGCACACGTACAGTGGCACTAACTGTGCTCAGGTGGTATATAGGAGCACACGTACAGTGGCACTAACTGTGCTCAGGTGGTATATAGGAGCACACGTACAGTGGCACTATCTGTGCTCAGGTGGTATATAGGAGCACACGTACAGTGGCACTATCTGTGCTCAGGTGGTATATAGGAGCACACGTACAGTGGCACTAACTGTGCGCAGGTGGTATATAGGAGCACACATACAGTGGCACTAACTGTGCTCAGGTGGTATATAGGAGCACACGTACAGTGGCACTATCTGTGCTCAGAAGGTATATAGGAGCCCACGTACAGTGGCACTATCTGTGCTCAGGTGGTATATACCAGCACACGTACAGTGGCACTATCTGTGCTCAGGTGGTATATAGGAGCACACGTACAGTGGCACTATCTGTGCTCAGGTGGTATATAGGAGCACACGTACAGTGGCACTATCTGTGCTCAGGTGGTATATACCAGCACACGTACAGTGGCACTAACTGCGCTCAGGTGGTATATAGAAGCACACGTACAGTGGCACTATCTGTGCTCAGGTGGTATATAGGAGCACACGTACAGTGGCACTACCTGTGCTCAGGTGGTATATAGGAGCACACGTACAGTGGCACTATCTGTGCTCAGGTGGCATATAGGAGCACACGTACAGTGGCACTATCTGTGCTCAGGTGGTATATAGCAGCACACGTACAGTGGCACTATCTGTGCTCAGGTGGTATATAGCAGCACACGTACAGTGGCACTAACTGTGCTCAGGTGGTATATAGGAGCACACGTACAGTGGCACTATCTGTGCTCAGGTGGTATATACCAGCACACGTACAGTGGCACTAACTGCGCTCAGGTGGTATATAGGAACACACGTACAGTGGCACTATCTGTGCTCAGGTGGTATATACCAGCACACGTACAGTGGCACTAACTGCGCTCAGGTGGTATATAGGAGCACACGTACAGTGGCACTATCTGTGCTCAGGTGGTATATAGGAGCACACGTACAGTGGCATTATCTGTGCTCAGGTGGTATATACCAGCACACGTACAGTGGCACTAACTGTGCTCAGGTGGTATATAGGAGCCCACGTACAGTTTCACTATCTGTGCTCAGGTGGTATATAGGAGCACACGTACAGTGGCACTAACTGTGCTCAGGTGGTATATACCAGCACACGTACGGTGACCCCAAATGCGCTCAGGTGGTATGTCACAGCACACGTACGGTGACCCCAAATGCGCTTAGGTGGTATGTCACAGCACACGTACGGTGACCCCAAATGCGCTCAGGTGGTATTAAACAGCACACGCACCGTCAGCGCGACTGCGTTTCTGTGCAATTCAATAGCCCACTTGCATTAACAGCAACTGCCTTTCTGTGCAAATAAATAGCACACGTGCAGTAACAGTTAATGCGTCTATGTGCAATGAACTAACACGTGTACACTAACACATTAGAGCATCAAGCACAATCTCCTGCCTGACAGATACTAATAGCAGAACTAGCAAAGCTATACAGTTTATAAATATATTGACAACTCCTAGGGATGTCAATATATTCTCTACAAACTGTACATTTAACTATACTAACTAGTAGCCTCCCTGATCTATCTATCTATCTATCTATGTATCTGAAAAGACACTGTGGGGTAGATTCACATAGAGATACGACGGTGTATCTACTGATACACCGTCGTATCTGTGAGATCCGACGCTCGGATCTATGCGGCTGATTCCTCGAATCAGGTTCCGCATAGATCTCCCTTAGAGCCGACTGGTGTAAGTGAGTTACACTGTCGGATCTTAGACTGCAATCTCCCGCCGTCCGCTAGGTGGCGCTTCTGTTATTATGCGCGACGAATATGCAAATGAGGAGAACCGCCGATTCAGAAACGAACGCCCGGCCGTCGCTTTTTTTTTACGCCGTTTGCGTTCGGCTTTTTCCGGTGGATCGTTACCCCTGCTATATGCGGGGTAAGTGCGGCGTATCCTATGTTAAGTATGGCCGTCGTTCCCGCGTCGAGTTTTGAATTTTTTACGTCGTTTACGTAAGTCGTTCGGGAATAGGGCCATACGTTAATTGCGTTAACTTCGAAAACAATGACGTCCTTGCGACGTCATTTGAAGCAATGCGCGCTGGGAAATTTAGCCGGCGGCGCATGCGCAGTACGATCGGCGCGGGGACGCGCGTGATTTAAATAGTAAACTCCCCCTAGCCGCGGAATTTGCATTCCGTCGGGGGATTTACGATCCGCCAGGGCAACTTACGAGGCAAGTGCTTTCTGAATACAGCACTTGCCTCAAAAACTGGCGCAGGCGGATCGTAAAAAAGATAGATCACGCGGATCAAAAGATCCGCTGATCTATGTGAATCTACCCCTGTGTCTCTATCTATCTATCTATCTATCTATCTATCTATCTATCTATCTATCTATCTATCTATCTATCTCTCTCTCTCTGTCTGACTTCTCTCTCTGAAAGCAAGCCGGAACACACTACACAAGGCCGCCCAGGAGGCGGCCTTTTATAGTGTGGGGCGTGTGCTAAAGCCCTGAGCCCTAATTGGCCAAAGCACCCAGGCTTTGGCCAATTAGGTCTCTTTGTTTTTTGGGTGCTGTGATTGGCCAAGCATGCGGGGTCATGGTACATGCTTGGCCAATCATCAGCGCGCAACGTCGCAGTGAATTATGGGCCGTTGTGCGTCATTAGAATTTGGCGCGAATAACCCAAATTTGTTCGTTTTCTTTTTTTTTTTTTTTTTTTTTAAGTGTATTTTGTGCGTGAACTCGAGAGAGAGGAGCCGGACTGCAGGAGTTGGGAGTAGGCAGACCCTCCCCCCGGAGGCAATCGCCATCCTTCTCCATGCCCCTGGTGGCAATGGCGGGTGTGAAGGGGGGCCTCCCACTCACCCCGCCCTACCTGCTCCTCTTGGGAGCCCAACTGGGGCCCAACGGGACCCCAATGGGGCAGAGGGACTCCCCCTATTAGGAAGTGAGGGGGCCTAGCCCACCCAGCCAGCCCCGTAGGTCCTTCGCCTCTCTTTATTTTAAGAGACCGCATGGCCAAAGTGCATGTGTTTTTAAACCAATTTCGTGTGCGTGCAAGTGTGGTGGGTTTTGTGGGGGGGGGTGGGCGTACTAAGCACAGGCGTACCTTGCATAGCACACCCACCGGGAGCCGGGCTGAGACCACCAAACTCAATTCACATGTAGCCGAGACCGGGATCCGAACCCTTGGCTGCAGAGGTGAATGGCTTGTCAGCGCAGTGCCAATCACGTTGAGCCACCACAGCTCCCTTAATTTGTTTTCGACGAACAATCGAACGCGAAGCTCATCCCTACTGAGGATGACAGGATCTGTAGCCACCTCATCCCAGCCATGTAAAAATCCATGGGTTCCTTGGGACTGTAATGGTATGGTGCGTAACACCGCGCTGCTAGTCAAAAAGTATTTTACAGCAGCTGACACGGCTGTGAAATAAAGCAAAAGTAGAACGAGTGTATATAAAGTGTCGCGCTAAACAAACATAGAAGCTGCATATAATGACATAAAAAATGCAATGAAAAATAAGCAATACAGAAGGGAAAATTATATACTAATTGGTGCACCAAGTGTAAAGTCCACACAGTGAGTGAAGAACACAAGTCCAAAATATAGTTCCACCTTGACAACGTGCATTATCACGAAACGCGTCGGGACGACTCTACTGCCGCCATCTGTAATTATTTGCGCTGTGTACTGCTTCATATGTAAGTGCATCTTCCCATTAAAATTTTAAGTTTGTTTACAGTATTACACAATGGGCCAGATTCAGGTAGATGAGAGCATTTTTGCTCCAGAGTAACGCTTCTCATTTACGTTACTCTGACGACCCTTTCAGCGCAAGTACTGTTATTCACATAGCAGTTGCGCGTAAACTTGCGCCAGAGTAACGATAATGCGCTGGCGTAACCCGACGCAAGGGGAAGTGGATGTGATCATATGTAAATGATGGGCGGAGTCCAGCGCAGAGGCTTACGTTCAGCGCATCAACCACGGAGCATGCGCAGTGAGTGAGGCTCCACTCGCCCCCTTTGTGCGCATGCTCACAACTTCCGTCGGCACCACTTCACGGGAAACGTCAGCGCAATGCCTTCCATTGGGCGTTTAAATGCGCCCATAGAAGCGCCATTCCGGCACTAAAGTATATCCTGCTCCCCCTCCCCGCAGTGATGTTACTTTTGTTCTGAGATGGCTGCTCCCGTTCCCCGCAAACACACAGGAGAAAGCTGAACTCTAAAGGCCAGGAGCTGTCAGCCGTCATCTCGGCTATGGAGACCTATGATGTCTTCCTCCATGGCTGTAAAATTTGACAGACAAGCATGGACAGAGGTGTTGTCCTGCAAGTGGGGGTGCTCAGCTAGCTCTTATCGTCGGTAACGCTGCTGTAGCTGCTCTCCTGCTGACCTGTGACCGTCTGGAGTAAAGATAAAGCAGCCTTTTGTAGAAATAACTTTGCGCCGGACGGACGAGATACGCGCGGCGCATGTAGCCAGCGTATGGTGCTAATCCGTTCGTGAATTGGGAAAAATCCCTCATTTGCATATTTGCAGGGGAAATCAATAGGCGCGACTGATGCGCCAAGCGAAATTAAGCGCTGACGATACTCTGGCGTCGGAACGTTCCGCCGGTCGCAAATGGCCCGTTATTGGGCGCATCTAGTTTGGTGGGTACGGGCACATAGAAACGACGGCGCATCTTCACAGTTACGCGGCGCATATCGAAATACTCCAGCGCAAGTGTTGCTGAATCTGGCCCTATGTTGCTCTTTCTTCCTTCTTTCTGTATTTGTGACCACGAGCACTGTTGAGAATCAGCTGTATGCCTTCAAGTTATCCTTGGTACATGTGATGGTCTGGATATCAGTGGCTACCTTCTTTGTTCCTGGAGAGATTCCAACGGCACCTGTCTTTACTTTTAAGCCTATTTGACTCATGAAACATATGTTTGCCTGAGTCTAATAATTCTGGTAAGCCTACATCTTTATCGGTGGAGGGTTTTCACTTTGGAGTTCCTAAGGACTTTTGATCTGTGATTATCACCATTAATATTTTGGAACTATATTTTGGACTTGTGTTCTTCACTCACTGTGTGGACTTTACACTTGGTGCACCAATTAGTATATAATTTTCCCTTCTGTATTGCTTACAGTGGTTGACCGCGATATTGTGTCAATCTCGCTCCCTTTCTCGGCAAAATTGAGCACTTGCGAGCCCCATCGTGGGAGCCAGCGCCGAGCTGGCTTGCCGCGATGGAGACAAAGCCGTCATAGAAGCGACGGGGATCCGACGCGGATTCCCGCCAATTCTACACGTGGGCGGAGTTTGTTATGAATCCTGAGAAGGAAGTCCCCGCCGGATTTTAAATAAAAATCCGGCATGGGTTCCCCCCTCAGGAGCATAACGGGCCCTTAGGTCTGGTATGGGTTGTAAGGAGACCCCCCCTACGCTGAAAAAACGGCGTGGGGGTCCCCCCACAATCCATACCAGACCCGTATCCAAAGCACGCCGGCCGGCCGGTCAGGAGGGGAGTGGGGGGCGAGCGAGCGCCCCCCCCCCCTCCTGAGCCGTACCGGGCAGCATGCCCTCAACATGGGGGGGTCAGGTGCTCTGGGGCAGGGGGCGCACTGCGGCCCCCCACCCCAGAGCACCCTGTCCCCATGTTGATGAGGACAGGGCCCCTTCCCGACAACCCTGGCCGTTGGTTGTCGGGGTATGCGGGCGGGAGGCTTATCGGAATCTGGAAGCCCCCTTTAATAAGGGGGCCCCCAGATACCGGCCCCCCACCCTAAGTGAATGAGTATGGGGTACATTGTACCCCTACCCATTCACCTGCAAGAAAAGTGTAAACACAAATAAACCACACAGTGTATTGAAATATTTTATTAGTTGGCCGCCGGGGGGGGGGTGTGTATGATCGCTTTTATAAAAGCGCCCCCCTCTGGCGGGCTTCTGCGGGGGGGTGGGTGCCGCTGTTCTTCACCGCCGTCTGGTTCTCTTCCGCCGCCGGGGGGGCGCTTTGATAAAAGCGCCCACCACCCGGCGGGCTTCCTTCGACATCTTCGGCGGCGGGGGGGTCTTCTCCGGCTCTCCGGGGGTCTTCTCCGCTCTCCGGGGGGTCTTCTTCTTCTTCAGGACTCGCCGCCGCTATCTTCGTGTTAGCTCAATTACTGGCGGCGGCGAGTCCCCTCTTCTGTGACGTCTTCTTCTTCTTCTCTTCTCCAGATGTTGACGCGGCGCTTCCTTCCGCTGTTATGGCTGGCGCGCGGCTCGCAGCGAGTTATATAGGTCTGTCTTGTGACGTCGCAGCCCCATCATGCTCCGGTAGGTAGCACGTGGTACCTACCGGAGCATGATGGGACTGCGACGTCACAAGACAGGCCTATATAACTCGCTGCGAGCCGCGCGCCAGCCATAACAGCGAAAGGAAGCGTCACGTCAACATCTGGAGAAGAGAAGAAGAAGAAGAAGACGTCACAGAAGAGGGGACACGCCGCCGCCAGTAATTGAGCTAACACGAAGATAGCGGCGGCGAGTCCTGAAGAAGAAGAAGACCCCCGGAGAGCGGAGAAGACCCCCGGAGAGCCGGAGAAGACCCCAGAGAGTGGGAGAAGACCCCGGAGAGTGGGAGAAGACCCCCCCGCCGCCGAAGATGTCGAAGGAAGCCCGCCGGGTGGTGGGCGCTTTTATCAAAGCGCCCCCCCCCGGCGGCGGAAGAGAACCAGACGGCGGTGAAGAACAGCGGCACCCACCCCCCGCAGAAGCCCGCCGGAGGGGGGCGCTTTTATAAAAGCGATCATACACACCCCCCCGGCGGCCAACTAATAAAATATTTCAATACACTGTGTGGTTTATTTGTGTTTACACTTTTCTTGCAGGTGAATGGGTAGGGGTACAATGTACCCCATACTCATTCACTCAGGGTGGGGGGCCGGTATCTGGGGGCCAGGGCCAGGGTTGTCGGGAAGGGGCCCTGTCCTCATCAACATGGGGACAGGGTGCTCTGGGGTGGGGGGCCGCAGTGCGCCCCCTGCCCCAGAGCACCTGACCCCCCCATGTTGAGGGCATGCTGCCCGGTACGGCTCAGGAGGGGGGGGGCGCTCGCTCGCCCCCCACTCCCCTCCTGACCGGCCGGCCGGCGTGCTTTGGATACGGGTCTGGTATGGATTGTGGGGGGACCCCCATGCCGTTTTTTCGGCGTAGGGGGGGTCTCCTTACAACCCATACCAGACCTAAGGGCCCGTTATGCTCCTGAGGGGGGAACCCATGCCGGATTTTTATTTAAAATCTGGCGGGGACTTCCTTCTCAGGATTCATAACAAACTCCGCCCACGTGTAGAATTGGCGGGAATCCACGTCGGATCCCCGTCGCTTCTATGACGCACTCGCTGGAATGTGCTTTTACTATTCCAGCGAGTGCGAGATGTCGGCAGCCTGTCGCCGAGAACCAGCGCGATGCTGTCGTGCTATAAACACATTGTCGGTGGCAGGCACTGTATTTTGCGTTGCATTTTTTATGTCATTATATGCAGCTTCTATGTTTGTTTAGTGCGACACTTTATAGACACTCGTCCTTGGGACTGTAATTGATCTCTTGAAGACTGCTGCTGATGCTGAGTCAAAAGCTCCACCTCCATGCTGCTGATACAATCCTCCTCCTCCTCCTCCTCTTCCTGTGTGCTAGGCGGGCAAGCAGGACCACTGTCTGGATAAAGGGGGCCTTGAGAGGTAAGGAAGTCCTCCTCTTCCTCCCTCTGTTCTGCCTCAAGGGCCCTGTCCGTTATTCCACGTAGCGTGTGCTCCAACATGTGAATAAGAGGGACACTGATGCATGCACTGTCACTGCTCACCATCCTTGTGGCCTGAAATGGTGACAGGACCGAGCATGCATCCCTGATCAAGGCCCACTGGCGTGGGGAAAAAAACCAAGCTCCCCTGACCCAGTTCTGCTGCCATATTGGCACAGGTACTCATTGATGGCCCTCTGCTGCGTGTGCAGCCGCTGCAGCATGGCCAATGTAGAGTTTCATCTGGTGGGCCTGTCACAGATTAGGTGGTTCTTGGGCAGGTTGTTTTCCCTTTGGAGGTCTGTCAGCGGAGAAGTGGCATTATATGACCTTCTGAATTGCACACAGATTTTCCTGGCCTGCTTCAGGACATCCTGTAAGCCTGGGTACCTGCCCAAGAACCGCTGCACCACCAAATTCAGAACATGATCAAAACAGGGCACATGGGTCAGTTGTCCCTGTTATAGGGCAGAGAGGAGGTTGGTGCCATTGTCGCTAACCACCATTCCTGGCTTAAGCTGGCGTGGCGTCAACCACCTCTGAGCCTGCCCCTGCAGAGCTGACAGAATCTCTGCCCCAGTGTGGCTCCTGTCTCCCAAGCACACCAGCTCTAGCACCGCATGGCATCTCTTTGCCTGCATTCCTGGGTAGCCCCTCGTACGGCTGGTTCCGTGAACACATCAGCACATGAAGAGGCCACAGAGGAAGAAGAGGAGGGGTGGAGGAGAGAGGTGTGCAACAACCAGTAGTAGTGTTTTGGAGGCGTGTTGGCGGAAAAACCTCCAACACTACTGTACCTTGCCCTGCGTCCTTCCCAGCTGCCAGCAGAGTCACCCAATGCGCCATGAAAGAGAGGTAACGTCCCTGTCCATGCCTGCTGGACCATGAGTCAGCGGTAATATGCACCTTACCACTGATTGCCCTGTCCAGCAAGGCATGGACATTTCTTTCCACATGTCGGTAGACAGCCGGAATCGCCTTCCGTGAGAAAAAGTAGCATTTGGGAACTTGCCACTGAGGTACCACACATTCCACAAACTCACGGAAGGGGGCAGAATCTACCAACTGAAAAGGCAGCAGTTGAAGTGCTAGCAATTTAGCTAAGCTAGCATTCAACCGCTGGGCATGTGGATGGCTGGGAGAGTACTTCTTTCTGTGCTGCAGCAGCTGGGGCAGGGAAATTTGTCTGGTACAATCTGCTATCGGTGTACTGATAGTAGATTGCCCGCATGTACTACTAGGTTGTGACACACCTACATTTTCACCTTCAGGCCTATCAGTGCAGGCTTCAGAGAAGACTGATGGTATAGTGGGGTTGGGGATACCAGATGATGAGGGGCAAGGGGAGGTCCGCTTTGTTCTTTGGTGTGGGTCTTTCAGGTATGCTTGCCAACGAACTGCATGGCAGGTCGAAATATGTCTGGTCAAGCATGTGGTGCCTAAGCGGTTGATGTTTTGGCCACGCGAGATACGCTTGAGACATATGTTGCAAATAGCAATGGTGCGATCGGATGCACATGTCTCAAAAAAGGCCCACACCAGAGAACTTTTGCAGTAACGCTGAGACACAGCAGTGCCCTGCACAGGCGTAGCTCTGCGATGCAATGCAGTTGGTGTGCTGCCCTTAAGCTGTCCCCTGGAGGGCATCCTGCCTCTTTGAAGATGTGCCTGTGCCTCCTCCTCCTCCTCCTCCTCTCTCCTCTCTCCTATCAAGCACCCATGTAGAGTCAGTGACCTCATCATCCCCTCCCTCCTCATCACTGTCAGAAACCTGG
This sequence comes from Rana kukunoris, assembly GCA_029574335.1. Classification (NCBI taxonomy): domain Eukaryota; kingdom Metazoa; phylum Chordata; class Amphibia; order Anura; family Ranidae; genus Rana; species Rana kukunoris. The sequence continues at coordinate 366,464,215 of CM056052.1, forward strand.
CAGTATGCTGCAACTGAGGGAAGATGACTGCCAGCTTGCTGTCCTTCTTGGGCACTCCCTTTCTCTGGGCTCACATTACTGCCTTTCTCTATCTGTGTTCCATCATCGGAGCCTTCAAAACGATGCGCATCTTCATGCGTCATGTACCCAACACTGTGTTCAAACAGTTCGTGGGACTCCTCAGGAGGACATGGTGGGACTAGGGAAGGAGTAAGTGATGCCATTGAGCAGTGGGAAGAGGACGCCTTGGCAGCTACTTTTCCAGACAAAGTACCCTGAGCATGGGTGAGAGAGGATGGGGAGGATGAGGATGGCTTGGTCATCCACTCTACCAAGTCTTCGGCATGTTGTGGCTCCACACGGCCAGCTGCCGAAAACAAGAATGAGTGTGTCACGCGGCCACTTGCTGATGAGGATGCACCGTGTCCATGACCAGCACTGTTGCCTGTAGATGCAGAGGCTGCTTGCCTTCATGACTCTCTGCCTCTCCTTGTTGCCCTTCCAGACATTATAATGTCAAAGGTAGTACACACACCTCGTAGCTTTTGGTGCAAACTGCAGAGGACATGTGCAGTACACAACAAGTAGCTTTATGTGCAAAGTAATGAGCACACTTGCACTATGCACCACCAAGTGGGTTTAGTTAAAAAGTCAGTAATGAGCACACTTGCACTATGCACCACCAAGTGGGTTTAGTTGCAAAGCAATGAGCACACTTGCTCTATGCACCACCAAGTGGGTTTAGTTGAAAAGTAAGTAATGAGCACACTTGCACTATGCACCACCAAGTGGGTTTATTTGCAAAGTAATGAGCACACTTGCACTATGCACCACCAAGTGGGGTTAGTTGCAAAGCAATGAGCACACTTGCACTATGCACCACCAAGTGGGTTTAGTTGAAAAGTAAGTAATGAGCACACTTGCACTATGCACCACCAAGTGGGTTTAGTTGAAAAGTAAGTAATGAGCACACTTGCACTATGCACCACCAAGTGGGTTTAGTTGCAAAGCAATGAGTACACTTGCACTATGCACCACCAAGTGGGTTTAATTCCAAACAATGAGCACACTTGCACTATGCACCACCAAGTGGGTTTAGTTGCAAAGCAAAGCAATGAGCAAAGCAATGAGCACACTTGCCTGACAGATTAGGAATAAATAATCTAACTAAACTATACAGTGTATAAATATATGTAGCAATATACCCTGCCTGTTGTATTAATATCAGAAGATCTCTGCTTCTAGAAGTAAATATGAGAAACACCAGCTTTACGTTAGGTGCACAATGTGCAGAGGACACGGACAGTACACACACCACGTAACTTTAGGTGCACACTGCGAGGACACAGACAGTACACCATGTGAAAATACTGCAGTTAGCACAATCACCTGCCTGCCTGTCAGTAAATTAGGAAGAGCGGATCTAACTAAACTATACAGTGTATAAATATATGTACAACTCCTGGGATGTATATATATCCTCTACACACTGGCGGCATTTATAGTGTGGGGCGTGTGCTAAAGCCCTGAGCCATAATTGGCCAAAGCCACCCTGGCTTTGGCCAATTATGGCTCTCCGTTTTTTGCGCGCTCTGATAGGCCAGGCATGCGGGTCATAGTGCATGCTTGGCCAATCATCAGCACACAATGCTGCAGTGAATTATAGTCTACAAACTATAATATTGGTTGATATTAGTTATATTTTTGAACAATTTTCATTGTCTATATTTATTTCATTATATGTACATCACCTCATATGGTTATATTTAATTTGTTTATTTACTGTTTAAGAATATTGATTGCTTATTATTTCTCTTGTTTATTTATGAAATTTAAGGGATATGTTTACTTTTATGTTGGTTTAAATATATATTGAGCCCGGTTTTCAGGCTTTTTGTAGGTGCATCAGTGGATAACCATTTAAAAAAAAAAAACAGGCGTGTGGTTTTCATTTTTTTACGGAATGGCTGATAATACCTCTTTGAAAGTAGATTCTACCTCTTGGCCAGTAGTGCTTGGGCCTGGAGGGCTGGGATAAGAGTTGTCACTGTTTGCCAGAGACATTTGGCCTTCCCCCAGCTCCTCTTGAGTCTTTTTTTCTGCCAATGAAGCAACCCAGTCTGTTGCAAGGATAGTGTCTTTAGCCAGAGTGCAAGCACATAGTTCCAGTCTAGCTGCTAATTCTTTCACCTTCTCTGTTTGCTGACTTGCTTGTGGTCAGGCATCAAGAGAGCTGCCACCTTGTTTCTGGGTTATGGCCATAGCAACTGCCATGCCCCAACTTTTCTATGCAGATAAATTGTTCATGTATGCACATTTTTAATGGGGATTCCCTGTTAAAATCTGTCTAGAACTCAGCTTTTAGCAATTTTGTATACAAAATACAATGTAGCTTTGTAGATATTTATATATTTTCAATCTATTTTTAAATGCAATTAGTATAAAAGTACCTGGATTTGACTTGGCGTCAACAAAGATTAGAAAGGGGAAAGGAGAAGCAGCATGAAGAACTAATAATGTGTGTTTCAGTGCAGTAATCATGCTGATAAGATGAGAGAGCAAAGCAGGTTTCTAAAAAACACATTTTTTTTTATTCTGATAAGTGTTTATGTATTATGATTCTTATTCCATATACAGGTATATGATTTTTTCATTCAAATTTCAATTTTAATTTTCAAAAAACTTTCATTGTAATTTGTTTTGAGGACTGTTGTGTGATGCCTCTTTTTTTTTTTAATTGTTTATTTATAATTTTTTGCAAGTCAAACAAAAGAAAATGCATTGAAATCATTAACCTTTTGAAATGATGCAGGTATACACTGTCTTAGAAAACTACTAAGCACACATAGATTGTACAAGATAAGGAACAGCGATGTGATTAAACAATTGCCTTGAGTGGGGAAAAGAAAGTCAAACCCATGAATAAGAGATAAAGATACAATTGGTAAAAACAGTTTGGGACAACCTCCTATCACAATTATACAGAAGTGATAGGGGGAACATAAACATACCGTATAGCCTCATATAAAGAACTGTGCAAAAAGAAAAGTAATTAGCGTACAATTAAAAAAAAAAAAAGAATATGTAAACAACTACAAGAATATGTTAGCCAACTAACTGGACCATTTCCTTCAGAACCATACATTGAATCATCCCATGCTGACCATGTTTTAGAAAAAAAAAATTCCGAACCCTCCACTGTAGCCGTCAGATACTCCATTCTACGTATGTCAGCCACAGTAGTGAGCAGGTGTGGGAGTGTTGGAGGTGAGGTTGACAACCACAGTCTAGGTATGACCCGCTTGGCAGCCAACAAAATGAAAGACATTAGTCGGCGCAGACCCTTAGAAACCCCAGGGGGACAGGAATACCAGCCAGTGTCTCCAACACCCGCTGGACTTGAAGCCAAAATTGGTGAACAAGGGGACATTCCCAAAAAAATATAATAGTGAGAGCCCACAGCATTATCCAACGTTGTTTCGAAATTGTTCGATTGCGGGCATGTAAAATATCTGGAGTCCTATACCAGTGCATCAGAACCTTGTATGCAGTTTCCTTATGGGCCACACATCGAGAGATCCTGGAGGTGTGTCTCCAGATTCTCTCCCAATCCAACAAGGAAATGTCATGCTGCAAGACCTGAGACCATTTGCCCATATAATGGTGGCTGTTTACCATCATAGGGACAGCTTCATGCAATATTTTATAGATGGTAGAGATCATTTGGGGCTCGTGGGGACCTCTAGCGCACAAGGCCTCAAAGTCTGTTGGTTTTTCCAAAGTCAGAGAGGGGGATCTGGAGGAGAAAAATGTCGAAACTGTAAGGCGGCGTACACACGACAGAGGTTCTCGCTGGAAACCAGCGAGAACCTCGCTGGAAGCTGCATTCCAGCGAGAACCTCGGCCGTGTGTACGCTCCTGGCTCGCCCCGCCCGTCTGGAATCTTTTGCTCGACGGCCCGCCTGGATGAATGGCTGGTTGCCATTCCCGACGGGCGGGTCGCCGATTTCGACGGCCGGCAGAGAATCTCGATGGGCGGAACGATGTGTTCTGCCCGTCGAGGTTCTCTGCCGTGTGTACGCGGCTTCAGCATGAATATAAAAGCTTTTGGGGGATCTGATGTTTTTTTTGTAGGTCAGGAAAAGTCAGTAAGCATCGTGACACTGGGCAAACAAAATGTCGTGACTGGAAAATTCCTGCCTGGGACCAAGGTGACATACGGTCATATGAGAGGCTGTCTGGAATCTCTGGGTTAAACAGGACATTCAGGAGTGGTGGGCTTGGTGAGGACAAGGAGTAACTTTCGGGAACATCTCTTCCAAATAGACAGCGTGAACAACATTGGAGCCAAACAGATCTTCTGTAACTGGGGCATATGAAGGGCAGTAGAGGGCCAGAGCATATAGCAAGGATGGACCGGGGCCGTGACGCTCATTTCTATTTCCGCCCATCTGTTCGGAGCTTTCTGGGAGGTCCAGGTTGCAAGCGCTCGCAGATGTGAGGCATAGTAGTATTTGATGAAGTCTGGGCCTCCCAACCCCCCCTACACTTCCAGGCCAAGACCACCATCCCCGCCAACCTGTGGGAGGCATTATTCCAGATAAAGCGGAGACTTCTCTTTGAAGGGTATTTTAGCTGTGTCATTGGGACTGCCACAGGCAATGTTTCAAACAGGTATAACAATTTAGGAAAGATGGACATTTTAAGAACATTAATACGTCCCAACAAGGATAGGGGGAGGGCGGTCCAATGAGTCAACAAACGATTAATTTCTGAGAACAAGGGAGGGAAGTTGGCCTGATATAGTGTATCATAAGAGGCAGTAAGGTGGACCCCCAAATAATTAAGTGACTGAGAACACCAGTGATAGTTATATCTGCTTTGGAGGAAAAATAGGAGAGGAGGGGGGATGTTTATGGGTAAGGCTTCTGTTTTAGCAGCATTAATTTTAAAACTGGACAGACTGCCAAAGGTGGATAATATGTTATGTAGGTGTGGCAAAGAAGTGTGTGGATGTGTGAGAGTCAAGAGAACATTGTCTGCGAAAAGGGATAGTTTATATTCCGCATATCGAAGATGGATGCCTTTAATACCCGGACAGTCTCGTATAACCGCAGCTAAGGGTTCTAAGCTAAGGATAAAGAGCAGCGGCGAAAGAGGACACCCCTGTCTAGTACCATTGCAAAGGGAAAATTAACATGATAGATGGGAGGAAAGTTGTATCTGTGATGTGGGCTTCGAATATAGGGCCTGAAGGGCTTGGATAAAGGGGCCCGAAAATCCGTAACGGGACAATATTGCAAACATAAAGGGCCAGCTAAAGCGATCAAACGCTTTTTGGGCATCTAGACTGAGTATCAAAGCAGGGTTTTTGGTTTTAGTAAGTAGATCTATAAGGTCAATTGTGCGTCGTGTGTTGTCACCTGCGTGTCTTGTGGGGACAAAACCCACCTGGTCCCTATGAATTAGAGCTGGTAGTAGTAGAGATAGTCTGTTTGCCAAAATCTTAGTAAAAATGTTGTAATCAGAATTTAACAGGGCAATTGGACGATAGTTATTGGGGAGAGATGAGTCTTTACCCGGTTTAGGGATAACGGTTACAAAAGCATGCAGGAATGAGGGGTGTGGAGATTTACCCTAGAGTAATGAGGAGAAGTGTGATGCCTCTTATTCGATAATAAACATGCATTAACCACTTCAGCCCAAGCCCCGAGCCTCGTTTTGAGATGTGTTGTTTACAAGTTAAAATCATTTTTTCCTAGAAATGTACTTAGAACCAACCCCCAAACATTATATATATTTTTTCAGACACCCTAGAGAATAAAATGGCGGTATTACATTGCAATACTTTATGTCACATCGTATTTGCCCAGCTGTCTTACAAGCGTTCGAGTTATAAAACCCAATTTGTTTTTATATGCAATGGAGCCGAGCGGGGGCCATCTTTCCCTCACTCAACTCCAGTAAGTGGCGGAGATAAACAAATCTGCCACTGAGACCCCTTTTATCTGAAAGAGAAAAGCACATCGTTCCTGAAAATACTAGGGTTATGGCAGCTAGCTGCTGCCATAACCCCAGTATTTAATGCCAAAGTACCGACGTACAGGTACATTGATTTGTTCAAAGTGGTTAAATAATGAATTTAAAGAACAGAAAGACGTTTTATATTTGATTTGGGTACTGTACATTATTGAATACAGCAATATATGTTTTAAATGAAAACATGTAACTAGTAGCAGTCTGGAATTTATATATAACCATCCAGATGGTATTTGAGTTTTGTAGCTAATAAGCAATCTGCTTCTGGGGGCCATCACATTAACACATTATTGGAACGTTTGAAACCAGCAGCTGAAACATGACTATTTAATCATTTGGGGAATAAACTATAGTAGCTATCCAAATCAGAATACAAAGGAACTAATTATGCCTAAAAATAAAAGCCAGAATATTAGTTACTTAATTAAACAGTGTAAACGATGTATTTAACAATAAAAGGCTTTGTGTGTATTCAAAGACCCCAAAGGTTGATAAAGTATAATAAATTACATGAAAATATTTCATTTCAGCAAATACTGTATGTTGCTATAATTGAGACACATATACATATTTTCATTATAACTTCACTGCAAGTATTTAAAATGGGTATGCGATTTTGAATAATCTACTTAGAATAGGCTTTAAGTACCCCAACTCTGACCATTAATGAAGGTAAGTATTTAGAACGTTTAAATGTTCTTAAATAATAATAATAATAATAATAAAAAAAATAACACAAGGGTTTATGATATAATATAATCTACTTCAACAAGTGCTAAGCACAACAGTGGGCCAAGATTTTATAAGCTAAAATTCTGTAATGTATACCATGATCACCTCTGGGACAGTGCAGAGCATACAATTTTACAGGTATTTTCAGCAAAGAATTTGTTTAATACTCACTACTGTTTTTCTCAGTTGGAAAGACACAGCAACATGCATGTCCCATAACTGCACTCTTTCTCCTCATGTTTCTTAGAAGACAGACTATGCAAAGGTGTGATTATTAGCACCATAGTTTGAGTTTGAAACTGAAGATTTAATTTAAAGCCAATATATAAAAAGGAATGCTTTTCCTTAAGAACAAGCAGGATGTTTTGGACAAAATTGCATGGTTTTCTTTTTGCCAAGCCAATAGGGGCACTCGCTACTAATTATATTGCTTTAAAATGTTATGTTTTACATGAGATATGTAGCAATAAATTTCATGACATTGAAATATGAATTCAAAGAGAGTTGAAAGTTGACTGCATGGCAGCACCCAGGTTGTGGTCCTAAGGATCGGCCATTGGTAACAGCTAACAAGTATTAAACAGATGTACATATGAAGTACCAAATCCTAAAACAAAAGTCAGAAACAAGTCTGATGTTCAGAGCAGGCAACAGACAGGCATATTTAAGAAATAAAAATAGGATTAACCACTTCAATACATGGCATTTTTACCCCCTTCTTGCCCATGCTAATTTTCAGCTTTCGGTCCTCTCAGGCGGCGTACACATGACGGGTTTCCTGCTGCCGGTTTCCTCCTACCGGTTTCCAGCAAGAAACTCGATAGGAGACGTATTCTGCCGAGGAAACCGGTCTTGTGTACACTTTTCGCAGAGAAACCCGTCGAGGAACTCGTCGAGCCAAAAAGAGATCATGTTCTCTATTTCCTCGATGGGCAATGGGAAAATTTGGCTCGACTACTTTTTTGACTGCCGAACAAGGAACTCGACGGGGAAAACGATGTGTTTCGCCCGACGAGTTTCTTGGTCGTGTGTACGCTGCCTCACACTTTGAATGACAATTACTCAGTCATGCAAAACTGTATCCAAACAATTTTTATCATTTTTGAGACAGATAGAGTCTTCTTTTGGTGGTATTTAATCCTTACTGGGTTTTTTATTTTTTGAGATATAAGTGAAAAAATACTAAACATTTTGATAAAATGCAATTTTCTTTTTTTCTGCAAATACTGTACATAGTTTGTATTCATAAATTTAACCTAAATTAGTGTATATTATTTAGTCTGTGTGAAAGTTGTCTACAAGCTATGGAATGTATGATTGAAAATTGATCAATCCTGGGGTACTGACTGCTGTCTCCTGAGTATGGCGATACCACACCACCTTTTTACAGCCTAGATGAACAAATTTCAAACAAAAGATTACTTTTGATTTTAGTAAAGCAGTTGTCCGCAGAGGAGAACCATTCCAGGCTTCAGGAAGCAGGCAGACATGTGGTCAGGAACAGCCCAATGAATCGTCCAGGCAACAGGCAGGAACAAGGTCCATAAAAAGTCCTTGGTTAGTGGGGGCAAAGATATGGTCAACACAGCCAAATAATTTGTCCAAGCAACAGGCAAGAACATGATCCATAAAAGGTCCTGGGTCATTACAGGTAGTAGGTAGAGATATGGTCAGCACAGTTAAAATATTAGTCCAGGCACCAGGCAGAAACATCAGGCTTAGAACCTCAGTCAGGTAAAACCTGGGCATAGGGGTAGGGGCTTCTTCCCACCCATTCTCTTTGGAGCCTCTGGACTAATGGACCATGATCTAGAAAAAAAAACAAAAACTACTCTGAAGTTCCTCACTTATGTGAGACCCCTGTATTATCTTAAATCCCCCTACTACAGTTTCAGTCAAAAGAGAAGTCCAAGCAGCAGTCAAAAAACATGGTCGATTAATAGACCAAGAGGTATCGTCTGTAAACAGGCCAGGGTCAGTTAAGGTGGAAGGCAGAGGCATGGTAAATCGAAGCAGCAGGCAAACGATGAGCACAGATATTAGAAATGGGGAAATGGCAGTCTGTTAAAAATAAGAGGAACTACAGTAGGTGACTGGGATATTGTGTCAATCTCGCTCCCTTTCTCGGCGAGATTGACCACCTACGAGCCCCATCGCGGGAGCCAGCGCCGAGCTGGCTTGCCGCGATGGAGACAAAGCCGTCATAGAAGCGACGGGAATCCGACGCGGATTCCCGCCAATTCTACACGTGGGCGGAGTTTGTTATGAATCCTGAACGAGAAATCCCCGCCGGATTTTTAAAGAAAAATCCGGCATGGGTTCCCCCCTCAGGAGCATAACGGGCCCTTAGGTCGGTTATGGGTTGTAAGGAGACCCCCTACGCCGAAAAAACGGCGTGGGGGTCCCCCCACAATCCATAACAGACCCGTATCCAAAGCACGCCGGCCGGCCGGTCAGAAAGGGAGTGGGGGCGAGCGAGCGCCCCCCCCCTCCTGAGCCGTACCGGGCAGCATGCCCTCAACATGGGGGGGTCAGGTGCTCTGGGGCAGGGGGCGCACTGCGGCCCCCCACCCCAGAGCACCCTGTCCCCATGTTGATGAGGACAGGGCCCCTTCCCGACAACCCTGGCCGTTGGTTGTCGGGGTATGCGGGCGGGAGGCTTATCGGAATCTGGAAGCCCCCTTTAATAAGGGGGCCCCCAGATACCGGCCCCCCACCCTAAGTGAATGAGTATGGGGTACATTGTACCCCTACCCATTCACCTGCAAAAACAAAGTGTAAACACAAATAAAACACACAGGGTATTGAAATATTTTATTAGTTGGCCGCCGGGGGGGGGGGGGGTGTGTATGATCGCTTTTATAAAAGCGCCCCCCTCCGGCGGGCTTCTGTGGGGGGTGGGTGCCGCCGTCTGGTTCTCTTCCGCCGCCGGGGGGCGCTTTGATAAAAGCGCCCACCACCCGGCGGGCTTCTTTCGACGTCTTCGGCGGCGGGGGGGTCTTCTCCCACTCTCCGGGGTCTTCTCCCGCTCTCCGGGGGTCTTCTCCCACTCTCCGGGGTCTTCTCCCGCTCTCCGGGGGTCTTCTCCGCTCTCCGGGGGTCTTCTTCTTCTTCAGGACTCGCCGCCGCTATCTTCGTGTGTTAGCTCAATTACTAGCGGCGGCGGCCCCCTCTTCTGCGACGTCGGCGTCTTCTTCTTCTTCTTCTTCTTCTGCTGTCCAGATGTTGACGCGACGCATCCTTCCGCTGTTATGCCGGGCGCGCGGCTCGCAGCCAAATATATAGGCCTGTCTTGTGACGTCGCAGTCCCATCATGCTCCGGTAGGTATCACGTGGGTAGGTAGCACGTGGTACCTACCGGAGCATGATGGGACTGCGACGTCACAAGACAGGCCTATATATTTGTCTGCGAGCCGCGCGCCCGGCATAACAGCGGAAGGATGCGTCGCGTCAACATCTGGACAGCAGAAGAAGAAGAAGAAGACGCCGACGTCGCAGAAGAGGGGGCCGCCGCCGCTAGTAATTGAGCTAACACACGAAGATAGCGGCGGCGAGTCCTGAAGAAGAAGAAGACCCCCGGAGAGCGGAGAAGACCCCCGGAGAGCGGGAGAAGACCTCGGAGAGTGGGAGAAGACCCCCGGAGAGCGGGAGAAGACCCCGGAGAGTGGGAGAAGACCCCCCCGCCGCCGAAGACGTCGAAAGAAGCCCGCCGGGTGGTGGGCGCTTTTATCAAAGCGCCCCCCGGCGGCGGAAGAGAACCAGACGGCGGCACCCACCCCCCACAGAAGCCCGCCGGAGGGGGGCGCTTTTATAAAAGCGATCATACACACCCCCCCCCCCCCCTGGCGGCCAACTAATAAAATATTTCAATACCCTGTGTGTTTTATTTGTGTTTACACTTTGTTTTTGCAGGTGAATGGGTAGGGGTACAATGTACCCCATACTCATTCACTTAGGGTGGGGGGCCGGTATCTGGGGGCCCCCTTATTAAAGGGGGCTTCCAGATTCCGATAAGCCTCCCGCCCGCATACCCCGACAACCAACGGCCAGGGTTGTCGGGAAGGGGCCCTGTCCTCATCAACATGGGGACAGGGTGCTCTGGGGTGGGGGGCCGCAGTGCGCCCCCTGCCCCAGAGCACCTGACCCCCCCATGTTGAGGGCATGCTGCCCGGTACGGCTCAGGAGGGGGGGGCGCTCGCTCGCCCCCACTCCCTTTCTGACCGGCCGGCCGGCGTGCTTTGGATACGGGTCTGTTATGGATTGTGGGGGGACCCCCACGCCGTTTTTTTCGGCGTAGGGGGTCTCCTTACAACCCATAACCGACCTAAGGGCCCGTTATGCTCCTGAGGGGGGAACCCATGCCGGATTTTTCTTTAAAAATCCGGCGGGGATTTCTCGTTCAGGATTCATAACAAACTCCGCCCACGTGTAGAATTGGCGGGAATCCGCGTCGGATTCCCGTCGCTTCTATGACGCGCTCGCTGGAATGTACTTTTACTATTCCAGCGAGTGCGAGATATCGGCAGCCTGTCGCCGAGATTCAGCGCGATGCTGGCGTGCTGAAAACACATTCTCGGCGGCAGGCACTGTAATATGTTAGTGACGTGTGATGACATCGAAAGCAGTCTCTGATGCACAGGCACAGCCTGGGAGGGACATTGAGGACAATAAAAACGGGTGTCTCTTTGAACTCACCCTCTACTGCATACCCTACATTTTTTCCGCCATCTTCTTCCTGTTTCTGTTGGTGGAATATTCTCAGGAAAACGGCACTTGTAAAGTCTGCTGACACAGTCGAAGCAAATGCATTTCTGTGAAGATATTTGCTGTTGGATCAGGGCAGTGACGATATCTTCTATAAATTTGAGGAAGGTGGTTGGTCTTTCTGTTGAGCACAAGAGTGTAAAGCATATCAAGTTGGTGAGTGTGTTATTTGACAGGAGAGGAATTACTGGCACACTGGTGTGGTGGATGAATAGAAAAATTACTACACTGAATCAACTTTACTGGATCAAGTTTATGGACTTTTTTTTTTTTTTTTTTTTTTTATTCACATTTGTCACAGGATGATTTTATTGTATTAATAATTTTGTTTACTTTTTCACATGTCTGCTGAGAGAGGCATTCATTATATCACAACATTGTGATTTAAGCACTTCTTATCTGATTTGATAGAGTTTTAAAAAATACTATTCACAATATACACTTATGCTGTCAAGAAACCCGTGTTTTTCGGAATGTTGGCTCAAACTTGTGCTGCATACACACGGTCACTGTCGGAAATTCCGTCCGTCAAGAACGCAGTGACATACAAGACGTACGATGACGTATCAATGAAGTCCAACAGGCAGTTTGGCCTTTATGCTTGATTCTGAGCATGCATGTTTTTTTGCGCGTCGGAATTTGTATACAGACAAGCGGATTTTCCAATAGGAACTTTTTCTGTCGGAAAAATAGAGAACCTGCTCTCAATCTTTTGTTGGCGGAAATTCCAACAGCAAATGTCTGATTTTATTGGATATGTTTTATGACCGAAAGTAGAACTTTTATTTTTTTTATTGTTCGTTTTTCATTTATATCGCAAAAAAAAAACTGCGATCAAATACCACAAAAGAAAGCTGAAAAAATTATAAACAAAATCATTTGTGTACAGCAAGGGTGCCCAACCAGTGGCCCGGGGGCCACATGTGGCCCGCGGAGCCATCAGATGTGGCCCGCAACCTCCTGTTCTGGGATGGCTGGTTGGCAAGCTGCCATCCCAGAGCTTTGGTGTTGTGAATGAAGCTGACAGTAGAGGAAGCAAGCAGCTTTTCAGAAAGTGCACCACACCTGCAGGATATAATAGATGTCAATGGCAAAGTGCAGCTAACTGGCGGAAAACCACAGGTACACTGCGCTGTGGGTAGACCGCAGACCATCTGAGTAAAAGCAGCCTTGGGCCCCTTACACACGATCGGTCCGACCCAATCAGACACTCCATTCAACTCTATGGAGTGGAAGATGTAAACAGACTTTTGTCCGTTTACACCTGCCTACCTCCAATCCGATCTGCTAAAAAAAACAGAAGTGGAATCCGTCCCTTTCTGATTGGATCAGAGGGCCCATAGACTAGATTGGGCTTTGCAGATGCAGACTCGACACAGTCCTGTTATCTGCCCACTCTGCTCATTGTGGCCCGCGACTGGTTAACAAGTCACTTAAATGGCCCTCGGCCTTCAAAAGGTTGGGCACCCCTGGTGTACAGTATTGCATAACCATGCAATTGCAAGTTAAAGGGGTTGTAAAGGTACATTATTTTTCCTAAATAGCTTCCTTTACCTCAGTGCAGTCCTCCTTCACTTACCTCATCCTTCGATTTTGCTTTTAAATGTCCTTATTTCTTCTGAGAAATACTCACTTCCTGTTCTTCTGTCTGTAACTCCACACAGTAATGCAAGGCTTTCTCCCTGGTGTGGGGTGTCATGCTTGCCCTTCCCTTGGACTACAGGAGAGTCAAGACGCTCTCTACGTTGCAGATCGAGAAAGGAGCTGTGGGTGTCCTGACTCTCTTGTAGTCCAAAGGAGGGGGAGAGCATGACACTCCACACCTGGGAGAAAGCCTCGCATTACTATGTGGCAGGGTTGGACTGGGACAGAAATTTGGCCCTGGACTTCATCCAGACTGGCCCACATTGACAGGTCTCTCCCATGGTGGCCGGATCAACTCCCGGTACTCTCATAGGCAGTACCAGTGGGGAAGCTAGACATTATTTCACCCGGGGCAAAGAATCAGTTTGGTGCCCCCCCTTATGGGACAAGATTAGGCAGAAGTGAGAAACTCCCAGGCCAGAGCTGTTGAGTCAGCTGTCTTGCTCCTCTGGTCCTCCCCCTGCTTCTTTGTTCCCCCCCAGGTGAGCACTGCGGGAAGGGAGAGAAAGAGGAGAGGAGGGGGGACAGCGGTCCGCTATCACTGAAGCCGGCCCACTGAGCCATCGGCCCACCGGGAAACTCCCTGTAGTCCCAATGGCCAGTCCATCCCTGCTATGTGGAGTTACAGACAGAAGAACAGGAAGTGAGGATTTCTCAGAAGAAATAAGGACATTTAAAAGCAAAATCGAAGGATAAGGTAAGTAAAGGAGGACTGCACTAAGGTAAAGGAAGCTATTTAGGAAAAAAATATTGTACCTTTACAACCCCTTTAAAGTAGTGTGGTGCATGAATAGCAAAGAAAGACCTGGTGATGAAGGGGTAAAACTTTCGGGAGTGGAGATAGAGAAAGGAGCTGTGGGTGTCCTGACTCTCTTGTAGTCCAAAGAAGGGGGAGAGCATGACACTCCACACCTGGGAGAAAGCTTTGCATTACTATGTGGAGTTACAGACAGAAGAACAGGAAGTGAAGATTTCTCAGAAGAAATAAGGACATTTAAAAGCAAAATCGAAGGATAAAGGTAAGTGAAGGAGGACTGCACTAAGGTAAAGGAAGCTATTTAGGGAAAAAAATATTGTACCTTTACAACCCCTTTAAAGTAGTGTGGTGCAGAATAGCAAAGAAAGACCTGGTGATGAAGGGGTAAAACTTTCGGGAGTGGAGGTTGTCGAAATGGCTATCGATCCTTAATAAAACATATCAATGTTGTCTATTGCAGCATTTTAATTTAAATTCTGTTTAATTCCCTATGCACAGTGTATGCCATATTCAGGGCATGCCTCTTGTAATAACTGTCACACTTACCAGTGTGCTTATGTCAGCTCTCAACTGAAGTTTTAAGCCCTCATATGACTGATGTCATAATGGATTACATGTGCAGCACCCTGGTAACTACATGGTGGCATCTTCAACTGGCAAACAAAAAGTGGACAGGTTTAGTTCTGCTCCAAGTTGGCCATAAATTAAAAAAACACAAGCAGTTGAAAGCTTTTGGCAGTTTTTCACCAATAAAGACAAAGATAATGCACGCTAGTACCCCCTAAGTGAATTGATGTGTGGGTATAAAAAAACGTGAAAAATATAAATGATGAAAAATAAAAATGAAAATGCTGCACCTAAATACAAAGAAGCACAATATGGGGCTCCACTAGACATATATATACAAAGGAGAAAGGTGCGCAACAATGTAACATATATATATAAATGTTTTTACACAGCAACCTGAAAATGGTGAAATAAATACAAAAAATTGTTTGAAAAAAGGTAGAGATACAACGTCCCAAATGTGATTCCAAGTGTTATGTGCTCAGAAAATGGTTTCCAAATGCCATTAGAACACAGTTCATAAGAGATTTCCCAATGGAGTATTGTAGACAATTCAATTAATAGCCCACATCTGCTCTGTGTAAGGAAGTGATAGGTGGCCGCTTATTGCAAAGTTGGACCCTTCCAGGGGTCAGTAAGGCACTCAAAGTAATTAGCCGCGGCTGGATCCTGGGAATCACTCCACTGCTGACAGCTCAGGACTGCTCAGGAAGGCTGAAAAGTTTTTCACTCCAGGACGTGGCTCAGACGCTCAGCATAATTGAAGGTGTCATAAAAAATAGGGAAAGAAGGAACTCCATAGTGTAGCGGGTTTAAAATACTGACATTTTATTCAGTTTGCACTGACATAAATAAAAACAACAACGGTCCTTCACCCTGCACATATAAGAGTCCTCAGCATGAATCAAAAAAGTGTGCACATGCTTCCAGCTATGCTTGCGATCGATCGAGTCGACCAGCTGGTAAGCTAGTGAACGTGGTGACGTCTGCGATGCTTAGCTCCACCCGACGCGGCGTTTCATCCAAACGGGCTTCTACGGGGAAAGGAGGCTCAAGTTAGTTTTTCACCAATGAATGGCATTGTTTGTCAACAAATGCTGATCTTATTAATTCAGTCTGGTGTAAAATTACCAAATGACCATGATTCAGTCACAATCATCATGTCTTCATTTTACCTTCTTTGCGTTTAATCAAAGATAAAATTCATACAAATATTAATCACCTTATATAATTCTAATTTAAATTTCTCTATTGACCCAAAGGCATTTCATCAAAATGATGAAGTGTATGAATTTTTGTGAAATCCGACACATTTTCATCACAATTTCTTAAAAATTATCAGGCAAGTTTAATCAAGCCTATCATGGGCCATTGATTCCAATAGAAATCTCCTGTAACCTGTTGGGATGTAGTGGACTAAAGAAGAGCTAGTGCAGGTATATACAGAACTGTTTGGCATATTAATTTTGTGTGCTATGTGGCAATTTTTCAATCATGATTATAAAATGGTAAAACGGTATATCATGTTTCATAGTCTTTAAAGCAGTTGTCTTTAAAGCAGTTGTGTAGTCCATTTTGGGACATTTACCTACAGGTAAGCCTATAATAAGGCTTACCTGTAGGTAAGGAGATATTCCCCTTGCAGTGAGCTGCAGCAGTGCATGTGCACAGAGGATACTTGGCTTAAAGGGGTTGTAAAGGTACAAGTTTTTTTTACCTTAATGCATCCTATGCATTAAGGTAAAAAAACATCTCACAGCACTGGCCCCCCCCCGAGCCCCCGTTGTACTTACCTGACGGTTCGAATCTCCCGGGCGCGTCCACTTCGGTTCCCAGCCTGGCCGTTGATTGGCTAGGCTGGGCGGATTGATAGCAGCGCAGCCATTGGCTAGCGCTGCTGTCAATCAGAGCGGATGACGTGGCGCGCCGGGGGGCGGAGCCGAGTGATACAGTCGAGTGATATGGCCGCCGCTGTATCACGGGAGCGCGCTCGCAAAAGCTTTCCTCCATGCGAGCG
Source organism: Rana kukunoris (assembly GCA_029574335.1). Taxonomy (NCBI): domain Eukaryota; kingdom Metazoa; phylum Chordata; class Amphibia; order Anura; family Ranidae; genus Rana; species Rana kukunoris. Next base: position 366,480,735 of record CM056052.1, read on the forward strand.
CCCTCGCATGAAGAGGGAAAGCTTTTGCGAGGAGGAGCCCAGACAGCCGCCGAGGGACCCCAGAAGACAGCTTTCCGGGCCACTCTGTGCAAAACAAACTGCACAGTGGAGGTAAGTATAACATGTTTTTTTTTTTTTTTTTTTAAAAGCCCTGACTTTAGTGTCCCTTTAAGGTCCGGCAGACCCCGGACCTTGCCGGAAAGAAGTCTCCCACGCATGCGACATTACAGCTCCAGCCACTCATAGCACTGGAGCCGTGATACCCGGAAGACACGTCGAGGCAAGATGTCATCTCCCTCGGCATGGACCAGGTAAGTTACCGATACCTCATTCTAAGGTAAGTATTTCATAATGAGCTAGTATGCAGTGCATACTAGCTCATTATGTCTTTTGCCTTACAGGTGACTTAAAAAAAAAACGTTTGGGAACTATACAACTGCTTTAAGTGTATAAACAAAAGGAAAGACAGATAGATATAGATAGATAGATAGATAGATAGATAGATAGATAGATAGATAGATAGATAGATAGATAGATAGATACAGGGCTTTTTTTCTGGGGGAACTTGGTGGAACTCAGTTCCACCACCTTTGGCTCAGACCCTTTGGTGCCCGCTCACCACAATCACTTGTGAACACAGAAGTCTGGTTTCTGTGTTTACAAGTGACTGCTTTGTAACCCCCTGAACTCTGCACACTGTATGTAATGCAATTCTGGTATTTAATGCCCCTTTAAGACCCTTCTACTGTTTGTGAAATCTGAACGGGGTCGTGGTTGAGTTCCTGCACCTATTTTCTGAGAAAAAAAGCTCTGGATAGATAGATAGATAGATAGATAGATAGATAGATAGATAGATAGATAGATAGATAGATAGATAGATAGATACAGTAGTACACACACACACACACATAGATGGATAGTATTTTCAGGCAAGAGATGATAATGTGCTATTATTTCAAAATGTATTAGTTTATGGCATTTGATTTTTAGCTAGGTATTTTCTTGATATTTTATTTGACTTTATCCTCAATTTCTACCTGCTTTCAGTCACACTTCAATGTCTTTTCATATTTCCAAGGGACTTAGTCTGAAAGTTAAATTGTCTGCCAAAATGTGCTCACTACCCTGTCAGTTATCTTTTTCAGTGAAAAATATTTTCTCCTTCATTCTGCTGATGGGTGCCATTGCTGACATATGATCATCCTTAAGGGTTTATTTTGAAAGATGGAGCATAAAACACAGTTGTATAATAAAGCAGTTTATATATTTGTGGTCACTTGTAAAACAGAAGAATATTTTGGGTCGACTTGATGTAAAATATTATTCATAATGATGAGTTTATCATTGTATGCTGCCTGCTCAATATTATCAAACTAGTTTGAATTATGACAATGACAGTGTATGCAATAGCATGTTAGCAGCTGCTTTACATATATAAAAATCTGGTATATATTGTAAAGTGAAATAATACATTTAGATTTTAGGCAGAAACCACAGTTGGATAACCCATGTCTCCTGAATCTCTGGCAATGACATCTCTGCACCTCAATTTCCAGGACTGTTTACATCATATAGTCATTATTAGAACTAATTTATATCTTCACTCAAAAAAGTTATGGGTGGAGTCATCTAGCTTTTTTTATGTTCTGGCACCGTCCCTTAATATTAAACCATCATATAAACCATTCTCCAGAGCTCCACAATGTATAAGGGGAAATGAGAAAGGAAGATATATAGGGCCAGATTCAGGAACAGTTAGGCTGGCGGATCCAGTGATCCGCCAGCCTAACTGTGACTTTGAGCCGGCGTTTCTGTTTTCTGTAACCAGAAAACAAGAAACGCCGGGTTGAAGCTCCGATGCGAGCAGCGTAACTGAGTTTCGCCATCGCATTGTTACTTCAACTTAAAAATGGCGCCGATTTACGCTCAAAAAATATGTTAATGAGCGGAAATCGGCAATTCACGATCGAATTCCGGCGCGACGCAATGACGGTACAACGTTTCCGGGATACGCGGCGCATAGATATACCTACATGGGGTTGGAGTATCCTATGTTAGGTATAGGTGTCGTCATCACGTCGGGAAAAAAAAAAATCACGTTGCTTGCGTAAAAAGTTCATGAATGGGAATGTGACGTCATTGACGTTCATTCACAGAATTTGGAGCATGCGCACGGGGATGTTTGGACACTCGACGCATGCGCAGTACATTGGCGGCGGGATCGCGCTTAGTTAGAATACTACACGCCCCGTACCCGCCCAATTTGAATTCCGCCGGCTCATTTGTGATGCGCTGCCGCAACTTTAGGAGCAAGTGCTTCCTGAATAACAGCACTTGCTCCTAAAATTTCAGCAGCGTAACGCAAATGAGATGCGTTACTCCAGAGCAAAGATGCTCTGCTCTACCTGAATCTGGCCCATAATGGGACTTTAAATGTGCCTTAGAAGGGATCGCACAATACCATTACAACATAGAAAGCTTTATTCCATAAAACAATTACTACAATCATGGAAAATAAATGTCAAATGCCATATCAATTGGGTTTAACAGGCATATTTCTTCAGTTTCAGGCAGGCAAGGAAGATCAATGTGTTTTACAATTTCTCATCTTCTCAGAATCCATGACCTTCCAATATACAATATACCTATACATAAACAATACAATACATTTATTACACACTCCCACTCCATCCCAATAATCCAAACCCGAAAACAAACCATATGACAATAGACAAGTGGGGGGGTGGGGCAACAGACTTAGACAAGGCGTGTCCCTACAACCTTGCCTTTAAATTACTTCAATAACAGAATTGTTAGAGATTTTGGCCCAGATTCACGTACATCTGCGCATTATTGGACCGGCGTAGCGCACCGCCTTTACGTTAGACTTGCGCAATTTTGCCGCGTAATCACCCTATTCTCGTAGCTTTTGCGCAGGAAATTGCGCATGCGTAACGTTTTTCCTGAGGCGTAAGGAGGAGTAATACAAATTGGGAGAGACGTGGGCGTGTTACATTGAAATGAGCCGTGACCCCATGCAAATGAAGGGCCGGCCGGCTCGCGCATGCGCGCTTGAAGGAGACCATGGTCAGCTCCGCTGTGCGCATGCTCACAACTCGGGAGCGGCGCAATCAGTGAAATTGGAAATGGACTAGGGCAACTTTGTGAACTACGCAGACAGCATAAATAGACAGACACAAATGCACTTCCTTTGCAAAAGTACATCCCTTTGTATCCCTCCCTCTACAGCAAGGTGCTTTTGTTTGTTTGTGACGTGTCTTTGAGATATTTGGGGACTGTTTTGCAGAGTGATTTTTGTCTTTTATGTGTTTTCTTTGTTGTTATTTTGTTTAAATTATATTTTTGCTGGGCATTTTTTTTTTTTGCTCGTCATTTATTTAATTTTTTGGGTTCTGTTTGTGTATGATTTTGGAATGTGGGGGTGATATTCCTGCGGGAAAAGGGGTGTCACCCTCATTTGTGGTGAAGTGATCCCCAGGTCTGTGTGAATGGTGTATGAATGTACAGTGACATAATTGGAGCCATGGCGTGGCGTTGCAGCTCACAAGTCCTGCATGGTGGGCTTGTGCCAATCCAATGTGATGAGGATGTGGTGTGTGTGTGCTAGGGACCACAGTGGTGTGCATGCATGCATTCTCATTGTGCCATGATTAATGTGTGTGTTTAACGTGCAAAGATGAATAATGTGAGATGGCATGAGATGGGGTCATGAGATGGGGTACCAGTGCATATGCAGAGTCACCTTGAAGGGAAAAGACAGGAGGATGTTAGTCATGCATGTGCCACTTGTGAGGTGTGCATCACGGGAGGGGATAGTCATGCCTGCCACCCATGTCACTCACCAACCAGCCAGCTGTCCCCATACATGTTCTGTTCGAAATCTGTGGGGATGGGGCTGAGATTGTATATGTAGCTGTCATGGGTGTCATGGGTGGTGCCATGTGTTGGGCTGCTGATGTCCTCCTGCAAGGTTGTGGTAATTCCATGATGGCATGAGGGGTGAATCTGAAGATGTGAGACACCTCAGAATCACTCATGCCAAAGATGTCTATGCGTGTGTGATATATCAAGTGAAGAGTGAGGGGCTTGTATCAGATAAGAATATTGTATTAGATTAGATTAAATTGTAAATTTTATATAAGCAAATAAAAAAATAAAAAAAAACATCTCTCGTGCCCTCCTTAGTGCCATCCTCCGTGCCCTCCTCCTTCTTTGTTCATCTAAAGTCAGTAGTATAGCTATGTGCGATGATGCCCCTGGCATGTTGGCATACAGATTGTTGAGCAACACGTGTGACTGCTGAGCTCCTCACTAACAGTGTTGCTTTATCTGACAAGTAGACTTTTTTTCTTTTTTTAGACCAGCTTTTATCAGCTCTAATTTTAGACAGGACATTTTGCTGTTGCGCACACTGCGTCGCCTGCGCTGCCCCAACGTTGTTTTGTGGATCCCCGTAAGTCCCCCATTAGCATATTTGACTAGCAAATCAATGGTGTGTCTATCGCACTTTTGCGCGGACGGATGCGCCAGTCTAACGAAATTACGCGGGACAAAAAAAAGACGATTTTTTGCGTATCTCGTTCTGGGGATGCCGCGCAACGAAACGCACGCGCACATTTAGACTTACGCACGCGCATCTCCTGTTGCGCAGGCGTAATCGCTCTGTGAATCTGGGCCTTTGCGTTTATTACTATTTTAAGTGATAAACGTTTCTGGAATATATATGAAACACGTGCATGTTATAATGTAATAGTAATGTTAGTTTCTGAAGGTTATTAACAGAGAACAGAGAAGAGTCATTTGTATGTATGTATTTCTATTCTGAGTTACTATGTCAGAACGATGGGTGGAGTTATGTAACTTAACTATAGACTAATTCTATATAAGCACATATGCAAAAATGGGTGTTACTCTTGTGACATGCTGACATAACTTTATGAAACAGTATAAGAATTCAAGAGGGTTGAATGGCTAGTTAGGAAGAGAGGGAAGGAACTCTACACTATGGAGGAGAATGTAACATCGGATATCTCTTACTCCTCCTGAAGCCATCACCTTACTTCTACATCGAGTTGTATTCATTGAGCGCTCTACATTTGCCCCTCTGATAAGAGCCAGATTTGAGTGGATTGCCTTTGGAGGTATAGTCACCTTCCTGAGCCTGGTGAAGATCGGCTGGGAGTGGAGCAACGCATAGCCCGTAGGATTTTTCATCACCTTGACAGGGTGGATGTTCAGGCCTTCTTGACCTCATCTAACAGGGGGTCCAACAATTCTGTTAAGGGCACTTAGCTTTCTTCCTGGTATGAGTAGCATTTCTTTCAATCAACTTTCAATTGAATTGGTGGCGGACTTTTCTCTCACTTTATCACAGCCTTTGAGCCACTATTGAGAATTGGACATTCTTATTTATTTACAGATTTTTGGACACAATCCTTTACTTATTAGTTGAGATTTTGTATGGTATATAGTCTTTATCCCCTGGAGGGGCATCAACCTTTATTTATTTAATTTATATACACTAATTTTTTGCACAATGTTCATGTTGTGTTGATTATTTAGCGCAACCTAATTTCCCCTTTTTAATTTCTACTATGAAACAAATTCCTAACAGAATAAACATCAGAAAGAGCGCTGCTGTCCCCCCTGCCCCGCCAAGCCATTGTGTCAGTGACACGGGCATCTCAGCTTCATCCTACTATGTCACATCTGGCCAAACCAGACTGGATGTGATGTCATTTTTGCATTTTGCCCCCCAACCAGGCCTGAGATGAAAATGATGCACAAAAGCCACACGTCATCCCCAGCAGCCAAAACTGTATGCTGCGTAGGCACATAAGGAGACAAACACATCCAAACAACAGCGATCTGAAATGGACCTCTGACTCTCAAGGAAATCAGACAAGACATATGTATGGGGTGCAGGACAGACAGAGTCAATGTCAAGGCTGGAATTAGGCAGAAAGGAGGAAAAAAACAGGATGAGAGGGAGCAGACAAAAAATAAATAAAAAATGAAACAAAAAAAATACAATAACAAAATTGATTGGCCCTCCTTATCACACGATGCCTGTGTCCAATTATCATGTAATGTTTACAGAGAGCCATTGCCAGGTGAGCTGCTCTCCTTATCCCTACCCATCTAGTGTCCCCACACAGTATCCTATCACAGTGTCCCCACATAGTAAAAAACACCTGTCCCACATCTGTCGCAGTAAAATTATTTGTCCGAGTGATCATCTGCCGCACACCTGTCCATAATCATCTGCCACATCTGTCCGTGATCGGTGGATCACAGCGCACCGATTACAGCGCACCGATCACAGTGCACCGATCACAGCGCAACGGTGTGACAGTGCCCGATGCGGTGTGACAGTGCCCGATGCAGTGTGACAGGGGGCGATGCGGTGTGACAGGGGCCGATGCTGTGTGACAGGGCCCGATGCCGTGTGACAAATGCGGTGTGACAGGGGCCGATGTGGTGTGACAGGGGCCGATGCAGTGTGCCAGGGGCCAATGCAGTGTGAAAGGGGCCGATGCCGTGGGGCCGATACAGTGTGACGGGGCCGATGCCGTGGGGCTGTTGCGGTGTGACAGGGGCCGATGCCGTGTGACAGGGGCCGATGAGGTGTGACAGGGGCCGATGCCGTTTGACATGGGCCGATGCCGTGTGACAGATGCGGTGTGACAGGGGTCGATGCCGTGGGGCCGATGCGGTGTGACAGGGGCCGATGCGGTGTGACAGGGGCCGATGCCGTGTGACAGGGGCCGATGCCGTGTGACAGGGGCCGATGCCGTGGGGCCGATGTGGTGTTATTAAAGGCCGATGCCGTGTGACAGGGGCCGATGCCGTGTGACAGGGGCCGATGCCGTGGGGAGGATGCGATGTGATGGGGGCCGATACGGTGTGACAGGGGCCGATGCCGTGGGGCTGTTGCGTTGTGATGGGGGCCGATGCGGTGTGACAGGGGCCGATGCCCTGGGGCTGTTGCGGTGTGACAGGGGCCGATGCTGTGTGACAGGGGCCGATGCCGTGGGGCTGATACGGTGTGACAGGGGCCGATGCCGTGTGACAGGGCCCGATGCGGTGTGACAGGGGCCAATGTGGTGTGACCAGGGCCAAGTGTGGGAATCCATGAAGCCAGAATGTATGACTTCCTGGATTTCAGCCTTGCTGATCTCGCACATGCTCAGTGCTGCACAAGCAGTGTAATAGGTTACAGATCAGGTTTCCATAGCAACAGGAGTGTCAGAGGAAGATGCCGTGTGACAGGGGCCGATGTGGTGTGACAGGGGCCGATGCCGTGGGGAGGATGCGATGTGATGGGGGCCGATACGGTGTGACAGGGGCCGATGCCGTGGGGCTGTTGCGATGTGACGGGGGCCGATGCGGTGTGACAGGGCCCGATGCCGTGGGGCTGTTACGGTGTGACAGGGGCCGATGCCGTGGAGCTAATACGGTGTGACAGGGGCCGATGCCGTGTGACAGGGGCCGATGCCATGTGACAGGGGGCGATGCCATGGGGCCGATGCGGTGTGACAGGGGCCAATGTGGTGTGACGGGGGCCAATGTGGTGGGGCCCATGCGGTGTGACAGGGGCCCATGCGGTGTGACGGGGGCCGATGAGGTGTGACAGGGGACGATGCGTTGTGACGGGGGCCAATGTGGTGGGGCCCATGTGGTGTGACAGGGGCCAATGCGGTGTGACAGGGGGCGATGCGGTGTGACAGGGGCTGATGCAGTGTGACAGGGGGCCAATGCGGTGTGACGGGGCCCGATGCGGTGTGATGGGGGCCGATACGGTGTGATGGGGCCAATGCCGTGTGACAGGGGCCGATGCGGTGTGACAGGGGGCCAATGTGGTGTGACGGGGGCCAATGTGGTCGGGCCGATACGGTGTGACAGGGGCCAATGCAGTGTGACAGGGGCCGATGTGGTGTGACAGGGGCCAATGCGATTGACAGGGGCCGATGCGGTGTGACAGGGTGCCGATGCGGTGTGACGGGGCCCGATGCGGTGTGACAGGGGCCGATGCGGTGTGACGGGGCCCGATGCGGTGTGACGGGTCCTGATGCCGTGTGACAGGGGCCGATGCCGTGTGACAGGGGCCGATGCCGTGTGACAGGGGCCGATGCCATGTGACGGGGGCCGATGCCGTGGGGCCGATGCGGTGTGATGGGGGCCGATACGGTGTGATGGGGCCAATGCCGTGTGACAGGGGCCGATGCCATGGGGGTTGTTGCGGTGTGACGGGGGCCGATGCGGTGTGACAGGGGCCAATGCCGTGTGACAGGGCCCGATGCCGTGTGACAGATGCGGTGTGACAGGGGCCAATGCGGTGTGACAGGGGTCAATGCGGTGTTACGGGGGCCAATGTGATGGGGCTGATGCGGTGTGACAGGGGCCAATGCGGTGTGACAGGGGCCGATGCGGTGTGACAGGTGCCGATGCCGTGTGACAGGTGCCAATGCCGTGTGACAGGGGCTGATGTGGTGTTATTGAAGGCTGATGCCGTGTGACAGGGACCGATGCCGTGTGAAGGGACCGATGCCGTGTGACAGGGGCCGATGCCATGTGACAGGGGCCGTTGCCGTGGGGCCGATGCGGTGTGACGGGGGCCAATGTGGTGGGGCCGATGCGTTGTGACAGGTGCCGATGCCGTGTGACAGGGGCCGATGTGGTGTTATTGAAGGCTGATGCGGTGTGACAGGGGCAGATGCAGTGTGACAGGGGCCGATGCATTGTGACGGGGGCCGATGCCGTGGGGCCGATACGGTGTGACGTGGCCGATGCCGTGTGACAGGGGCCGATGCCGTGGGGCTGTTGCGATGTGACGGGGCCGATGCGGTGTGACAGGGGCCGATGTCGTGTGACAGGGGCCGATGCCATGGGGCCGATACGGTGTGACAGGGGCCGATGCCGTGTAACAGGGGCCGATGCCGTGTGACAGGGGCCGATGCCATGTGACAGGGGCCGATGCCGTGTGACAGGGGTCAATGCCGTGGGGCCGATGCGGTGTGACAGGGCCCGATGCGGTGTGACAGGGAACGATGCCGTGGGGCCGATGCCGTGTGACAGGGACCGATGCCGTGTGACAGGGGCCGATGCCGTGGGGCCGATACGGTGTGACAGGGGCCGATGCCGTGTGACAGGGCCCGATGCCGTATGACAGGGCCGATGCCGTGTAACAGATGCGGTGTGACAGGGGTCGATGCCGTAGGGGCGATGCGGTGTGACAGGGGCCGATGCAGTGTGACAGGGGCCGATGCCGTGTGACAGGGGGCAATGCCATGGGGCCGATGCGGTGTGACGGGGCCAATGCGGTGTGATGGGGGCCAATGTGGTGGGGCTGATGCGATGTGACAGGGGCCATGCGGTGTGACGGGGCCGATGAGGTGTGACGGAGGCCGATGAGGTGTGACGGGGGCCGATGAGGTGTGACGGGGCCCGATGCGGTGTGACGGGGCCCGATGCGGTGTGACAGGGGCCAATGCAGTGTGACAGGGGCCGATGCGGTGTGACAGGGGGCCGATGCGCTGAATGCTTGATTCTCCTACCTTTTACCTCTTGCAAGCGATCAGCGCCTGTATAGAGGAATATAGCAAGGTGATTTCTTCTATTTGCAGCCCCCCTGCTGCACACATAGGGCGACATCACTGCTGACTGAGCTGCCTGGCTGGGTCTGTGTTTTTGGCAGTGACGCTACGGTCCCGCCCCCTTAGACCGGCTTGTGTGATTGGCTGAACACAGATCACATTGGCTGTCTATCCACTATCACATGAGCCAGCCCAGGGGGGCGGGACCGTGTTACAGTGTCCCGGCCGAAAATACACCCAGCCAGGCAACTCGTAATACACAGGGGAGGAGAGAGGGGTCATGTCCCAGGAGGCATAGCGGCTGTGATTGACGTCTGCGGCCGCGGCAGAGGAAAGAAACTCATCTGCACAGCACAGTGAGTTTTTAAAATGACTAAAAAAGACATGCCAATTCGATTTAAGGGGGCAGTATGAAAGGGGATGCAATAAAGTTAAAAAAGAGGGTATATACACACACTCTGGTAACTTTGCATTATATAACCTACACTTAGTATATTTTTGATTCCTACATAACATGCTTCTATAATCCTGTATAATGTATATCTTTGAAAACAGTTTTTTTCTAAACATGCACAAATTATATCTATCAATCTACACAAAATAATTATTAATGTGGATACATGAATCATTTCGATATGTGTTCGATGAATGTGTGTTACTCTAAGTACAGGTTAATATCCTTTTATAATTAGTGTTGAGCGGAATACGCCATATTCGATTTCGCGATATTGCGCGAATATATAGAAGAATATTCGCGAATATTCGCTAATATCGAATATTCGTGATATTTTATCCAAAAAAAATTTTGCGAAATGTCCCTAATGTGAAAATGATTGCGAAATTCTCATAAACGGAGATCATTTCCTGTATTACTAAACTAATATGCACTAAACACTAACTCTACACTAACTCTACTTAAAAGAAAGGAGAATAGGGGGGAAAATAAGGGCGGAGAAGATAATCGCGCAATATTCCTATTGCGCGATTGTCTTTTCCGCCCTTCTTTTGCATCAGAGCCAATCAGAATAACTAGAATATTCGGCAAAAGGAATATCGCGCAATATTCCTTTTGCCGAATATTCGAGTTATTCTGATTGGCTCTGATGCGCCCTTCTTTTGCATCAGAGCCAATCAGAATAACTCGAATATTCGGCAAAAGGAATATTGCGCGATTATCTTCTCCGCCCTTCTTTTGCATCAGAGCCAATCAGAATAACTTGAATATTCGGCAAAAGGAATATCGCGCAATATTCCTTTTGCCGAATATTTGAGTTATTCTGATTGGCTCTGATGCAAAAGAAGGGCGGAGAAGATAATCGCGCAATATTCCTTTTGCCGAATAATCAAGTTATTCTGATTGGCTCTGATGCAAAAGAAGGGCCGAGTAGCTGATGCGATTCTTTTATGTTGCCGAAAATTCGCAATGCGATTTTTCGGCAACATAAAAGAATCGCATTAGCTACTCGGCCCAGGGTCTCTCTCTAATCATACCAGCAATGCTTTTAGACGTCGATGGAGATCACTAGGATGTGATCTGTTTTAAAAATAAATTTGAAAAAATACGAATATTCGCCATAGCGAATATTCGCCGCAATATTCGAGTTATTCGCGAATACTCGAATATGCAATATTCGTAGCGAATATTCGCAATGCGAATATTCGTGAGCAACACTATTTATAATCACAATTTTATACATGACTTGGTTTGTGAAAATCGGACATTAGACTGTCTTTTAATGAAGACAGGATACTAGCCCAGCTGTATCAACAAATTCTTCTTGGGGCCTCTTCTTGGTCAACATCATCCATTGTTTTTAGGACAGCTAGAGTCAACATTAGTATTTACTAAAATATATTCATAATGGGTTTCTCTGCCATAGCTTTCTTGAACAAAAAGTCCCCATACCGAGAGCTCAAGATACCAGTTTGTCCACTTTCAGCTAATTTGATACACATCAGATGGTCAGTTGAGCTATCTGTAGAAATATTCCTATGGCGGGATTGTCTCCTTAACCACTTAAGACCCGGACCAATACGCTGGTAAATGACCCAAGGTGTTTTTGCGATTCGGCACTGCGTCGCTTTAAGAGACAATTGCGCGGTCGTGCGACGTGGCTCCCAAACAAAATTTGCGTCCTTTTCTTCCCACAAATAGAGCTTTCTTTTGGTGGTATTTGATCACCTCTGCGATTTTTATTTTTTGCGCTATATACAAAAATAGAGCGACATTTTTGAAAAAAAAACACTATTTTTTACTTTTTGTTAAAAAAAAATCAAATAAACTAAATTTTAGTCAAACATTTAGGCCAAAATTTATTTAGCCACATGTCTTTAGTAAAAAAAAAAAATCGCAATAAAAAAAAATAGCTACCTAGCGGGAACAGCGACACTAATACAGCGATCAGAAAAATGGTCGCTTAGTGACGCTGGCAATAGGGAGTGAAAGGGTTAACTAGGGCGGTGATCAGGGGGTTAAAACTTTATTAGGGGGGGTGGGGGGGCTATCCTGAACCTAACACTAACTGTTTTTTACAGTGCCTGTCACACTGACACTAAATGCAGTGATTAAATCACTGCATTCAGTAACACTGTGACAGGGGGGTGGGGGGGGCGATCACAAGGGGTTAATATGCCTATGTGAGTGTGTGTCAGTGTTGTGTTGGTGCACACTTACTTGTGATGTCTTCTCTCATCAGCAGCGCTGGGAAACAGCGCTGCGATGAGAGAATACATCATTGATTGATGGGACCCCCGAACCGCACTCAGGCGGGGACGTAAATTTACGCCCTTGTGCCTGTACGAGCCATGTTGTGGCCGTATATGTGCGTGCGGGGGTCTTTAAGTGGTTAAACATCTCTTGTTTGGTTGCGAAACGCATCATTGTTTCTGATTCAACATAAAGCTTGTAAAAGTTAAAAGATGGCTGATGTATTGGAGGCTTTGTACAGCCTGTGAAATCATCTGTTTTGCTCTGAAAGGTTTTCATTTGCAATAGTTCACTTCAATTTTGAGGCCTACTGGACTTTCATACTTCTGCCAGTAAATATTAAATTATTATTATTATTTTCCTCATAACCCACAACAAAACACACCTCCAAGACGTCCACTGCCTTGTTAAAGAAGCTGAGGGTGATGGAGAAGTGAAATAGGGCTCCTGTGGCAACCTGTGAAGCTCTGGTTAACTCCATGCTCAAGAATGGAAAATAATGGTGGCTATGCAAAAAAAATTACACTTTGGGCCCAATTTGACATTTTCACTTAGGGGTGTACTCACTTTTGTTGTCTATGGTTTAGACATTAATGGCAGTATGTTGAGTTATTTTGAGGGGATTACAAATTGACACTGTTATACAAGCTGTACACTCACTATATTGTAGCAAAGTGTAATTTCTTCAGTGTTGCCACATGAAAAGATATAATAAAATATTTACAAAAATGTGAGGGGTATACTCACTTTTGTGAGACACTGTATATACACTGGGGTTGGACAAAAATATGGAAACACTACATAATTTGCAGGTGTGAACGTGATGACATGTTTCACGTTGAAGGCAAGAGCGATATACAGTACCATGGGATAGTAGGCGGCATAAACTCCAACCATATAAAGAACACTAGACACACTAAACTGGATTAATAATGGCCGTGGCCTTGTTTATTGGTCTTTCACAAATATAAACAATTAAAAATTTGCCCTAACTCTTTTAATCAATAAAAACTGTAAACAAAATCAGACAAAATTAGTGGATCGCTCTTAAAATATCCCTCTGGCAACTGGCAAAGACTCCCTTCTGCTTAAATATGGGTCCTGGGAATTTCTGGAATGTTCTGGGGGGTCAGGTGACCTATCCTAAAGGACCTTCTAGAACTTTCAGAACATTCACAATCAGCTGACCTTTTTCATTTTTTTTGATTGAGAGCTGTATTTTGATGCTATTTTTTCTTAATAAACCCATGGGTGTGCAGGAATGTTTTTATTTTATTTTTGTGCTATCATAAACCTCCCCCTAGAAATAAATTAATGAGGAGCTTAAAACTCCTATCACTACCATTCCATGAGGGAAAAACGGGCCTTAAAATAGGCTATCCCTCTTTCTTCACATTCATTTGATTCCGCTGTGAGATGAGAAGCCTCACTTTTGTCATTCACTGCATCCGCTGATAGTAATACAGTCATGTCAGAGCTTGCTGAGTTTAAGGCCGCGTACACACGATCAAATCTATCTGCTGGAAACGGTCTGCCAGACCATCCCAGCAGACAGATTCGATCGTGTGTACGGGCGAGCAGACGGATTTGGCCAGCCGACAGATTTTAAAGCATGCTTTAAAATCTGTCGGCTGGGAATCCGCCCGCCCGACATGTCTGCTGGTTAGTACGCTAACCAGCAGACATATCTTCTCGCACATGCGTCGAATGGATTCGACGCATGTGCGGAAGTAATTTACTTCCTGGTGCGGTGACGTAGCGGCGTCAACGTCACCGCCACATCACCGACACGTCAGCGCGCTGTCTGCTGGCGGGGATTTTGGTTTGATCGTGTGTACAGCGATCAAACCAAAACGGCCAGCAGACAGATCTGTTCAAATCGGTCTGTCCGACCGATTTGAACAGATATATTTGCTGGTGTGTACGTGGCCTTAAAGAGGTGTTGCAAGGTACAATATCAAAGGTTATGACGGCATAAACAGTTTCTGGGAAAAAGCATAAGCGTGGTTGACATTAGGGATGAGCCGAACATACCCGCGTTCGGTTCGCACCAGAACGTTCGAACAGACTGCGGGTTCGTGCAAACATTTAGAACCCCATAGAGGGACTCGAACGTTCAAATTCAAAAACGATCATTTTAAAAAACAATATTCAATTTAATGTTGGAACACGTCGTTCAGAACCCGGGTCTTGCCCCATGGAACATGTATCAATGGAATTTTTTTTTTTAAACGGCCGTTTTTTTCCAGAGCAGCCATTTTAATGATGCTTAAAGTGAAAAAAAAATCCTTTAAATATCACACCTGCTGGGTGTCTATAGTAGTGGCATGTATTTAGAAATGTCCCTGCACAACATGAGAGGACTATAAAAAAAAGTAATTAATACTGCTTGCGCACGTGCTGTGTGGCAACAATATGTCGAATATTTTAGCGGTGGTGGGGGGCCATTATTGTTTTGTGAAAGAAAAATTTTAGAAAAAAGGCACCCCTCAAACATACTGTAATTGGAGTGCAACAAGGAGCCACGTGCAAAGTATTGCATCAAAAATTGTTATTAGGAGCCCCTGTTAAACAGGGGCAGAAAAATTGTGCCTTGGGCACAACACAACACTACAACCCCTCCCAATAACTCCAATTGGAGCACAACAAGGAGCCACGTGCAAAGTATTGCATCAAAAATTGTTATTAGGCGCCCCTGTTAAACAGGGGCAGAAAAATTGGGCCTTGGGCACAACACAACACTGCAACCCCTCCCAATAACTCCAATTGGAGCGCAACAAGGAGCCACGTGCAAAGTATTGCATCAAAAATTGTTATTAGGCGCCCCTGTTAAACAGGGGCAGAAAAATTGGGCCTTGGGCACAACACAACACTGCAACCCCTCCCAATAACTCCTATTGGAGCACAACAAAGAGCCACGTGCAAAGTATTGCATCAAAAATTGTTATTAAGCGCCCCTGTTAAACAGGGGCTGAAAAATTGGGCCTTAGTGGCGGAGCCCAGAAACACAACATTTCTTACTAGCTATCAGCAAGAAAAGTGAGGAGGAGAAGGATATTCCATCAACAGCATAAGAAGACAGTCACTCAGCATCAGCATACGCAGTCTAAAAGGGATCCGACATTTCAACAAAAAAATATTATTCAGTAACATCAGCATCAGGTGCTTGGTAGCTGGTGTTGATCCAAGCCTGATTCATTTTGATGAAGGTCAGTCGATCAACAGATTCGGTGGAGAAGCACACCCTGTGATCGGCAACAAAGCCTCCAGCAGCACTGAATGTGTGTTCTGAAAGAACACTGGATGCAGGGCAAGCCAGTAGCTCAATTGCATACTGGGCAAGCTCTGGCCAGTGATCCATCCTCAAGACCCAGTAAGCCAGAGGATTTTCGGTGGGGAAGGTGTCCAAGTCGGATCTTGCCCCTAGGTATTTCCGGACCATGTAAACCAGACGCTGGCGATGGTTGCTGGAACCGGTCAGACCTTGGGGCTGCGGACTAAAAAACTGTCTAAAGGCATCGGTCAGACGGCCACCTTCTCCACCGCTCCTTCTGTGACTCACCGAAGCCTCAGCAAGACGTTGTCCAGATCCAGGTTTTGGTAATCCCCCCCGTTCTGGGAAAGCATTGCACAGACCCTTCTGCAAGGCCTCCCGCAGAAGTTTCATTTTCTGCTCCCTCTGCGATGGCAACATAAGGTCCGCAACCTTACTCTTGTAACGTGGATCAAGGAGAGTTGCCAGCCAGTAATGATCCGTCTCCTTGATAGCACGTACACAAGGATCCTTACGCAGGCTTTGCAGGATCAGGGAGGCCATGCAGCGTAGGTTTGCAGAGGCATTCGGGGCACAGTCCGCTGGGTCACTGAGGATGACAGAATCCACAGGCACCTCATCCCAGCCATGTAAAAGTCCACGTGCTCCTTGGGACTGTAAATGATCCCTTGAAGACTGCTTCTGCTGATGCTGAGTGCTAGGCTCCACCTCCATGCTGCTGAAACATTCATCCTCCTCCTCCTCCTCCTCCTCTTCCTGTGTGCTAGGTGGGCAAGCAGGCCCACTTTCTGGGTAAAGGGGGCCTTGAGAGGTAAGGAAGTCCTCCTCTTCCTCCCTCTGTTCTGCCTCAAGGGCCCTGCCCATTATTCCACGTAGCGTGTGCTCAAACATGTGAATAAGAGGGACAGTCTCACTAATGCTTGCACTGTCACTGCTCACCATCCTTGTGGCCTCCTCAAATGGTGACAGGACAGTGCATGCATCCCTGATCAAGGCCCACTGGCATGGTGAAAAAAAACCTAGCTGCCCTGACCCAGTTCTGCTGCCATATTTCCACAGGTACTCATTGTGTACAGCCGCTGCAGCATGGCCAACGTAGAGTTCCATCTGGTGGGCATGTCACAGATTAGGCGGTTCTTGGGCAGGTTTTATTCCCTTTGGAGGTCTGTCAGCCAAGCAGTGGCATTATATGACCTCTGGTAATGCACACAGACTTTCCTGGCCTGCTTCAGGACATCCTGTAAGCCTGGGTACCTGCCCAAGAACCGCTGCACCACCAAATTCAGGACATGTGCAAAACAGAGCACGTGGGTGAGTTTTCCCTGCCGCATGGCGACAGGAGGTTGGTGCCATTATCGCTGACCACCATTCCAGGCTTCAGCTGGCGTGGCGTCAACCACCTCTGAGCCTGCCCCTGCAGAGCTGAAAGAACCTCTTCCCCAGTGTGGCTCCTGTCTCCCAAGCACACCAGCTCTAGCACCGCATGGCATCTCTTGGTCTGCATTCCTGCGTAGCCCCTCGTACGCCTATGGAGCACGGCTGATTCTGAGAAAACATCACCACAGGAAGAGGCCCCAGAGGAAGACGAAGAGGAGGGGGTGGAGGAGAGAGGTTTTTGGAGGTGTGGTTTAGCGGAACAACCTCCAAAACTACTGTACCTTGCCCTGCGTCCTTCCCAGCTGCCAGCAGAGTCACCCAATGGACCGTAAAAGACAGGTAACGTCCCTGTCCATGCCTGCTGGACCATGAGTCAGCGGTAAGATGCACCTTACCACTGACCGCCCTGTCCAGCGAGGCATGGACATTGCCTTCCACATGCCAGTAGAGAGCCGGAATCGCCTTCCGTGAGAAAAAGTGGCATTTTGGTACTTGCCACTGAGGTACTGCACATTCCACAAACTTATGGAAGGGGGCAGAATCTACCAACTGAAAAGGTAGCAGTTGAAGTGCTAGCAATTTCGCTAAGCTAGCATTCAACCGCTGGGCATGTGGATGGCTGGGAGTGTACTTCTTTCAGCGCTGCAGCAGCTGGGGCAGGGAAATTTGTCTGGTACTATCATTAGATTGCCCGCATGTACTACCACTACTAGGTTGTGACACACCTATTTCTACAACTTCAGTGCGGGCTTCAGAGAGGACTGGGGGTCTAGTGGGGTTGGAGGTCACAAAAGGGCAAGGGGAGGTCCGCTTTGGTATTTGGTGTGGGTCTTTCTGGTATGCTTGCCAACAAGTTGCATGGCAGGTCGACATATGTCTTGACAAGCATGTGGTGCCCAAGCGGGTGATGTTTTGCCACGCTAGATACGCTTGAGACATATGTTGCAAACAGCAAAGGTACGATCTGATGGACATGTTTCAAAAAAGGCCCACACCAAAGAACTTTTGCTGTACCGTTGAGACACAGCAGTGCCATGCGAAGATGTGCCACGTAATGCAGTTGGTGTGCTGCCCTTAAGCTGACCTCTGGAGGGCATCCTGCCTCTTTGGAGATGTGCCTGTGCCTCGTCCTCCTCCTCCTCCTCTTCCTCCTCCTCTCTCCTATCAGGCACCCAGGTAGAGTCAGTGACCTCATCATCCCCTCCCTCCTCATCATCACTGTTGAAAACCTGGCAGTATGCTCCAGATGGGGGAACATCACTCCCAGATTGCTGTCCCTCTCGGCCACCCCCTCTCCCTGGGCTCACATCAATGCCTTGCTCTATCTGTGTTCCATCATCGGAGTCTTCAAAACGCTGTGCATCTTCCTGCAGCATGTACCCAACACTGTGTTGAAACAGTTCGGGGGACTACTCAGGAGGACATGGTGGGACTAGGAAAGGATTGTGTGAAGCCATTGTGCAGAGGGAAGAGGACGCCTTGGCAGCTGCTTTGCCAGACAAACTTAGATCAGTCTGTGTGAGAGAGGATGAGGAGGATGAGGACGGCTTGGTCATCCACTCTACTAATTTCTCTGCATGTTGAGGCTCAACACGGCCAGCTCCCAAAAAGAAGGACGAGCGGCCACGGCCACGTGCTGAAGAGGATGCACCACATCCACCACCAGCATTACCTCTAGATGCAGAGCCTTCTTGCCCTCGTGACTCTCTGCCTCTCTTTTTTGTCCTTCCAGACATATTTATGCTTTCAAGTGCTATGTAACAGCACACGCGCAGTGACACCAACTGCGTTCAGGTGGTATGTAACAGCACACATGCAGTGACACCAATTGCGTTCAGGTGGTATGTAACAGAACACGTGCAGTGACACCAACTGCGTTCAGGTGGTATGTAACCGCAAATGTGCAGTGACACCAACTGCGTTCAAGTGCTATGTAACAGCACACATGCAGTGACACCAACTGCGTTCAGGTGGTATGTAACAGCAAACGTGCAGTGACACCAACTGCGTCCAGATGCTATGTAACAGCACATGTGCAGTGACACCAACTGCGTTCAGGTGGTATTAAACAGCACACGCGCAGTAAGAGCGACTGCGTTCAGGTGATATGTAACAGCACACGCGCAGTGACACCAACTGCGTTTAGGTGGTATTAAACAGCACACGCGCAGTGACAACAACTGCGTTCAGGTGCTATGTAACAGCAAATGTGCAGTGACACCAAATGCGTTCAGGTGGTATGTAACAGCAAACTTGCAGTGACACCAAATGCATTCAGGTGGTATGTAACAGCAAACGTGCAGTTAAACCAACTGCGTTCAAGTGCTATGTAACAGCACAAGCGCAGTGACACCAACTGCGTTCAGGTGGTATGTAACAGCAAACGTGCAGTGACACCAACTGCGTCCAGATGCTATGTAACAGCACATGTGCAGTGACACCAACTGCGTTCAGGTGGTATTAAACAGCACACGCGCAGTAAGAGCGACTGCGTTCAGGTGCTATGTAACAGCACACGCGCAGTGACACCAACTGCGTTTAGGTGGTATTAAACAGCACACGCACAGTGACAACAACTGCGTTCAGGTGCTATGTAACAGCAAACGTGCAGTGACACCGAATGCGTTCAGGTGGTATGTAACAGCAAACGTGCAGTGACACTAACTGCGTTCAGGTGCTATGTAACAGCACATGTGCAGTGACACCAACTGCGTTCAGGTGGTATGTAACCGCAAACATGCAGTGACACCAACTGCGTTCAGGTGCTATGTAACAGCACACGTGCAGTGAGACCAACTGCGTTCAGGTGGTATGTAACAGCAAACGTGCAATGACACAAACTGCGTTCAGGTGCTATGTAACAGCACACGCGCAGTAAGAGCGACTGCGTTCAGGTGCTATGTAACAGCACACGCGCAGTGACACCAACTGCGTTTAGGTGGTATTAAACAGCACACGCGCAGTAACAACAACTGCGTTCAGGTGCTATGTAACAGCAAATGTGCAGTGACACCAAATGCGTTCAGGTGGTATGTAACAGAAAACGTGCAGTGACACCAACTGCGTTCAGGTGCTATGTAACAGCACAAGCGCAGTGACACCAACTGCGTTAAGGTGGTATGTAACAGCACACGTGCAGTGACACCAACTGCATTCAGGTGGTATTAAACAGCACATTCGCAGTAAGAGCGACTGCGTTTAGGTGCTATGTAACAGCACACGCGCAGTAACACCAACTGCGTTTAGGTGGTATTAAACAGCACACGCACAGTGACAACAACTGCATTCAGGTGCTATGTAACAGCAAACGTGCAGTGACACCGAATGCGTTCAGGTGGTATGTAACAGCAAACGTGCAGTGACACCAAATGCGTTCAGGTGGTATGTAACAGCAAACGTGCAGTGACACCAACTGCGTTCAGGTGCTATGTAACAGCACAAGCGCAGTGACACCAACTGCGTTCAGGTGCTATGTAACAGCGCACGTTCAGTGACACCAACTGTGTTCAGGTGGTATGTAACCGCAAACGTGCAGTGACACCAACTGCGTTCAGGTGCTATGTAACAGCACACATGCAGTGACACCAACTGCGTTCAGGTGGTATGTAACACCACAAGCGCAGTGACACCAACTGCGTCCAGGTGGTATTAAACAGCACACGCGCAGTAAGAGCGACTGCGTTCAGGTGCTATGTAACAGCACACGCGCAGTGACACCAACTGCGTTTAGGTGGTATTAAACAGCACACGCGCAGTGACAACAACTGCGTTCAGGTGCTATGTAACAGCAAACGTGCAGTGACACCAAATGTGTTCAGGTGGTATGTAACAGCAAACGTGCAGTGACACCAAATGCGTTCAGGTGGTATATAACAGCAAACGTGCAGTGACACCAACTGCGTTCAGGTGCTATGTAACAGCAGACGCGCAGTGACACCAACTGCGTTCAGGTGGTATGTAACAGCACACGTGCAGTGACACCAACTGCGTTCAGGTGGTATTAAACAGCACATGCGCAGTAAGAGCGACTGCGTTCAGGTGCTATGTAACAGCACACGCGCAGTAACACCAACTGCGTTTAGGTGGTATTAAACAGCACACGCACAGTGACAACAACTACATTCAGGTGCTATGTAACAGCAAACGTGCAGTGACACCGAATGCGTTCAGGTGGTATGTAACAGCAAACGTGCAGTGACACCAAATGCGTTCAGGTGGTATGTAACAGCAAACGTGCAGTGACACCAACTGCGTTCAGTTGCTATGTAACAGCACAAGCGCAGTGACACCAACTGCGTTCAGGTGCTATGTAACAGCGCACGTGCAGTGACACCAACTGTGTTCAGGTGGTATGTAACCGCAAATGTGCAGTGACACCAACTGCGTTCAGGTGCTATGTAACAGCACACGTGCAGTGACACCAACTGCGTTCAGGTGGTATGTAACAGCACAAGAGCAGTGACACCAACTGCGTTCAGGTGGTATTAAACAACACACACGTAGTAAGAGCGACTGCGTTCAGGTGCTATGTAATAGCACACGCGCAGTGACAACAACTGCGTTCAGGTGCTATGTAACAGCAAACGTGCAGTGACACCAAATGTGTTCAGGTGGTATGTGTAACGGAATGGCCCATGACAGACTGAGATATTCCTATGTCTAGGGTCACCTTATGTCCACTAGGGCCATAGGGTGACAAAGAATCATAATTCATATATTACAGAAGACATTAATAAGGGACATTAATAATAATTCATGTTTGCAGGATGTCTTCAAATATCAAAAGCTGTTAGCTATGCAATCTGGGCACACATGCTTTTGAAAGGTGTTAATTCAGGTCTACAAGACCAGAGTGAGTCATACCTTTGTATAATATGCTATTGAAATACCTTAAGGTGTTAGCTATTCACTGTAAAGACATTCCGTTGAAGGTGTGGATTACACCCACTCTCACAAGACTCTGCCATTGTGTGATAAAGCTGTCTTAGAGAACTTATTCAACTAGATGTCTGTGTTACTATTCAAGGTTAATTGAACCCTATTGATGATACGGTGCTGTCATGTCTAGCTACCAATTAAAGAATTATCCTCAGTGAGTGAATAGGGGGGTGGAGATTGCATTGTCCTGTGATAAACTGCATTATGCTTGAGACTGTATAAGAAGCTGAGAAAAATACCAATAAATTTTCATATCTTTGGAAGCAAGAACGGAGCTCTGTCTCGTCTTATTCTGGGAAAGGATATGGATCGTGTATGCAATATTGTCGGAGTGTGTCAGATAAGCTTGTCGTGAGTGGATGGAAGGTTGTAAGCGGTGGTGACCGTTACATTGGTGGCGCAGACGCTGTATGAACGGATGAAGCTCTCTTCCCTCATGGACTTACTGGAGAGCCGGGGCAGACCGGCCAGCAACCGTAAGAAAAGGGACATTATCGCAGAACTTGTCGAAATGAATAGAGCTAAGAGGCCCAGCGTAACAGACAGGACACCCGAGGAAGAATTTTTTGATCGGGCTGTTAAACATGGACTGGCACAATATGGTCCTAATCCTTCACCGGAGATCATAGACCGGGTTATAGCGGCTGTGGATGTCACCTTGCGACAGCGAAAAAGTGCTGCAGCAGCTGAAGAGAGAGGAGAGGTGCAGATACCAGTCTCCATGGAAGAGGAATTCCAAAGGAGGTTACAAGAGATGCGGATACAGCATAGAGGACCAGTATCACAGGAGGTCCTGTTGGGATGGTCGGATGTGATTCGGTGCCAACTCTGGAAGGAAGCGTTAGCTCTGGAGCAGCAACACCAAGGAAAGGTCCTGCCCTCCATCTATGCAAGGTACTGGCCGCAGTATGACGTACGAATGCTGTTGTTGGGGGAACAACCAAAGCAGGAGTGGATAGCCGAGTTAAGCAGGCTGATCCGGGCAGAGATGCAGCTGGATGAGAGCTACAGAGCCCTCCGGTGGTATGTAGCCCAAGAGTGCCCGTGGTCAGCGGATGACAGCCCCACAGAAGGCTATGACTATGATGGCCTGGGATTGTTGTATTAGAGGATGTCCAGTGATCCCGACTTTGGGGATGATCGGGAGTGGCGCTTGGAGGACATAATGGAGCACAGAGAGGAACAATTAAATATCTCGGGAGGCCACTGGTCACAGGAAGATTTGGAATTTCTGGCCATTCGGGAATGGGAGCTGGAGGTCGCATACAGACAGCTGCTAGACTCGGCTCAGCAGCAGGGTGGGGCACCCATTGCCTGGGACTATGAGGAAAGTTCAGATGACAACTGTGAACTCCTGGCTGATGAATCGGCAGTGGAAAATATGGAGATTTTCATCCCTAAAGCCGAAGCGGATGGTGTGGAGTTCCAGGGAGTCGGGCCGGTTGGCCCCCCTCTCCAGCAACAAGCTGAGGTGGTAAAGCTTTTACCCCCAGCTGAATCACTGGCAACAGAGCAGGGTACCCCAAGCCTCTGCTCCCAACTAGCAGAAGAGGGGGACCCTGTGGTAGTGGATGGGACTGTGGTCTCCACTCACAGCAACACAGCGGAAGAGCTGGCAACAGAACAGAGGGTCACGGACCTCTGCTCTCCACTAACGGAAGAGGGGGACACTGTGGTAGTGGATGGGACTGTGGTCTCCACTCACAGCAACCCAGCGGAAGAGCTGGCAACAGAGCAGAGTGTCATAGGCCTCTGCTCCTCACTAACAGAAGAGGGGGTTCCTGGGGTAGTGGATGGGACTTCAGTCTCCACTGGCACAACCCCAGAAAATGGTACAGGACTGGGACAGGAGGATGTCTGCTTTGCAAGCACCGGGGGGTTTTCACCAAGCACCAGTGGATGGGACTTCAGTCTCCACTGGTATACCCCAGGAAGGGGGGGCAGTTGGCTCAGACCCCCAACAGCATGATGGACTGAGCCCAGCCACCCTGCCTTCCCCCTAGCGGCAGGCATGTTCTCTGAGAGAGGCAGAGGTTGGCGGGGTGAGTAATGCTCAGTTTGGAGCCATTTATTTGGGGTACAGTATGGATACCAGCATTGGAGGACTGGAACTACTGACAGACTTCGGAGTCAACCCGTTTGGGGTTACCACCTGTGTCCGTCTCCCACCGAAAGGGGAGAGATGTAACGGAATGGCCCATGACAGACTGAGATATTCCTATGTCTAGGGTCACCTTATGTCCACTAGGGCCATAGGGTGACAAAGAATCATAATTCATATATTACAAAAGACATTAAAAAGGGACATTAATAATAATTCATGTTTGCAGGATGTCTTCAAATATCAAAAGCTGTTAGCTATGCAATCTGGGCACACATGCTTTTGAAAGGTGTTAATTCAGGTCTACAAGACCAGAGTGAGTCATACCTTTGTATAATATGCTATTGAAATACCTTAAGGTGTTAGCTATTCACTGTAAAGACATTCCGTTGAAGGTGTGGATTACACCCACTCTCACAAGACTCTGCCATTGTGTGATAAAGCTGTCTTAGAGAACTTATTCAACTAGATGTCTGTGTTACTATTCAAGGTTAATTGAACCCTATTGATGATACGGTGCCGTCATGTCTAGCTACCAATTAAAGAATTATCCTCAGTGAGTGAATAGGGGGGTGGAGATTACATTGTCCTGTGATTAACTGTATTATGCTGTACTGGATATAAGAAGCTGAGAAAATACTAATAAATTGTCATATCTTTGGAAGCAAGAACGGAGCTCTGTCTCGTCTTATTCTGGGAAAGGATATGGATCGTGTATGCAATATTGTCGGAGTGTGTCAGATAAGCTTGTCGTGGGTGGATGGAAGGTTGTAAGCAGTGGTGACCGTTACAGTATGTAACAGCAAACGTGCAGTGGCACCAAATGCGTTCAGGTGGTATGTAACAGCAAACGTGCAGTGACACCAACTGCGTTCAGGTGCTATGTAACAGCACAAGTGCAGTGACACCAACTGCGTTCAGGTGGTATGTAACAGCACACGTGCAGTGGCACCAAATGCATTCAGGTGGTATGTAACAGCAAACATGCAGTGACACCAACTGCGTTCAGGTGCTATGTAACAGCACAAGCGCAGTGACACCAACTGCGTTCAGGTGGTGTGTAACAGCAAACGTGCAGTGACACCAACTGCGTTCAGGTGCTATTTAACAGCACAAGCGCAGTGACACCAACTGCGTTCAGGTGATATGTAACAGCACACGTGCAGTGACACCAACTGCGTTCAGGTGTTATTAAACAGCACACACGCAGTAAGAGCGACTGCGTTCAGGTGCTATGTAACAGCATACGCGCAGTGACACCAACTGCGTTTAGGTGGTATTAAACAGCACACGCGCAGTGACAACAACTGCGTTCAGGTGCTATGTAATAGCACACATGCAGTGACACCAACTGCGTGCAGGTGGTATGTAACAGCACACATGCAGTGGCACCAAATGCGTTCAGGTGGTATGTAACAGCAAACATGCAGTGACACCAACTGCGTTCAGGTGCTATGTAACAGCACACGTGCAGTGACACCAACTGCGTTCAGGTGGTATGTAACAGCAAACGTGCAGTGACGCCAACTGCGTTCAGGTGCTATTTAACAGCACAAGCGCAGTGACACCAACTGCGTTCAGGTGATATGTAACAGCACACGTGCAGTGACACCAACTGCGTTCAGGTGTTATTAAACAGCACACGCGCAGTGACAACAACTGCGTTCAGGTGCTATGTAATAGCACACACGCAGTGACACCAACTGCGTTTACGTGCTATTAAACAGCACACACGCAGTAAGAGCGACTGCGTTCAGGTGCTATGTAACAGCACACGCGCAGTGACACCAACTGCGTTTAGGTGGTATTAAACAGCACACGCGCAGTCAGAGCGACTGCGTTTCTGTGCAATTCAATAGCCCACTTGCATTACCAGCGACTGCGTTTCTGTGCAAATAATTAGCACACGTGCAGTAACAGGTAATGCGTCTATGTGCAATTAACTAGCACACGTTGACTAACACGGAGTACTATGTTTAAGGTAAACCCAAATGCAGGCAATACAACACGTTAGAGCACTGCATCAAGCACAATCTCCTGCCTGACAGATACTAATAGCAGATCTAGCTGAGCTATACAGTTTGTAAATATATTGACAACTCCTAGGGATGTGAATATATTCTCTACAAACTGTAAATTTAACTATACTGACTAGCCTTCCTATCTATCTATCTATCTATCTATCTATCTATCTATCTATCTATCTATCTATCTATCTATCTATCTATCTATCTATCTATCTATCTATCTATCTATCTATCTAGTAAAAAAGACACTGTGGGGTAGATTCACATAGAGATCCGACGGTGTATCTACTGATACACCGTCGGATCTGTGAGATCCGACGCTCGGATCTATGCGGCTGATTCCTCGAATCAGGTTCCGCATAGATCTCCCTTA
The DNA here is from genome assembly GCA_029574335.1 of Rana kukunoris. Lineage (NCBI taxonomy): Eukaryota > Metazoa > Chordata > Amphibia > Anura > Ranidae > Rana > Rana kukunoris. The sequence continues at coordinate 366,507,149 of CM056052.1, forward strand.
GAGCCGACTGGTGTAAGTGAGTTACACTGTCGGATCTTAGGCTGCATTCTCCCGCCGTCCGCTAGGTGGCGCTTCTTTTTTTCTACGCGACGAATATGCAAATGAGTAGAACCGCCGATTCAGAACCGAACGCCCGGCCGTCGCTTTTTTTTTACGTCGTTTGCGTTCGGCTTTTTCCGGCGGATCGTTACCCCTGCTATATGCGGGGTAAGTGCGGAGGATCCTATGTTAAGTATGGCCGTCGTTCCCGCATCGAGTTAGTAATTTTTTACGTCGTTTACGTAAGTCGTCCGGGAATACGGCCATACGTTAATTGCGTTAACGTCGAAAACAATGACGTGCTTGCGACGTCATTTAAAGCAATGCACGCTGGGAAATTTAGCCGGCAGCGCATGCGCAGTACGATCGGCGCGGGGACGCGCGTGATTTAAATAGTAAACTCCCCCTAGCCGTGGAATTTGCATTCCGCCGGGGGATTTACGATCCGCCAGGGCTACTTGCGAGGCAAGTGCTTTCTGAATACAGCACTTGCCTCAAAAACTGGCGCAGGCGGATCGTAAAAAAGATAGATCACGCGGATCAAAAGATCCGCTGATCTACATGAATCTACCCCTGTGGGCCAGATTCAGATAGAATTGCCTATCTTTAGGCAGGCGTAGCGTATCTCAGATACACTACGCCGATGTTACTCAGAGAGGCAACTACCATGGGGTAGATTCATGTAGCAATTACTCCGGCGTTTTTAGAGATGTGCGGCGTAACTGTTACTTTGCGCCGTCGGATCCATGCGCCGTACCTACTATACCAGATCCGCCTTCAAATCGGCAATTTTTTTCCGGCGTAACTTTTCCACGCCGGCGTGTCTTTGGCGCATCTTTACGCGGGACAGATCAACCGTTCCCATGGATTATCTATTCAAATATGCAAATGAGGGAGATCCGCCGATTCAGAAACGCACGTTTCTCTGGCGCTGGCGTAACCCGGTGCGCGTAACTGCAATTTTCTGCGGAAAGTCACCCCTCATAAAGCAGGGGTAACTTTGCACAGGAGTTGAACAGATCAGCTGGAGAGCAGCTAAAGCAACACTGTTACAGACGAATTGAGCTAAAACACTTGCTGGACAACACATCTGTCTGCCAACATGCCAGGGGCAGCCTTGCTCATAGCCCTACAGCGTCGACGTGCACGTAGGAGGGCACGGGAGAGGATATTCCGCACGCGCATTGACGTGTTTGGCATGAGTGAATTGGAGGTGTTTCGCCTATTCAGATTCAGCCCTGAAGCCATCCTGGAACTAACCACAACCCTGCAGGATGACATCACCAGCAAGACACAACGCTCACATGCAGTGCAGCCATTGGTGAAGGTACTGGCAACACTTCATTTCCTTGCCAGTGGATCTTTTCAAAGAACAAGTGGATTGGTGGCTGGGATGTCACAATCCACCATGATGTGTGCACCAGGTTGTCCCCGCAGTCCTCAGACGCATGGCCAACCAAATTATCAAACCCACCACTGAGGACCTGCGGAGGAAGGCAATGACAGATTTCTACAACCTTGCCAGATTCCCTCGCACTGTGGGGGCCATTGATTGCACACATGTGGCACTACGGCCCCCCCGGGACACAGAGCACATATACTGCAATCGGAAGCATTGGCATTCCATCAATGTACAGGTGATAGTCGATGGCCAAGGCCTCATATGGCACGTCCGTGCCAAGGACCCCGGGTCCAGCCATGACAGCTACATATACCGTCAAAGCACCATCTCCACTGAATTTGAACAGAACGTGTATGGGAACAGCTGGCTGGTTGGTGAGTGACATGGGTGGCAGGCATGACCATCCCCTCCCGTGATGCACACCTCACAACGCGCACATGCACTATTAACATCCTCCTGTCTTTTCATTACTAGGTGACGCGGCATATGCACTGGGACCCCATCTCATGACTCCATTCCGGGATCCCCAAACCAGAGGAGAGCAAAGATACAATGAAGCACACATCAAAACCCGTGCAGTGGTGGAGCGCACCTTTGGCCTCCTGAAGTCACGTTTCTGATGCCTGGATAAGTCTGGGGGTACCCTGTTGTATTCCCCAAACTTTGTGTGCCAGATCATTGGAGCATGTTGCATGCTGCACAACTTTGCCGTGAGAAAGGGCCTGGAGATTGAGCTACGTGATGACCTGACCCCCGAACCACACAGTCCCCCCTTGCCCGAGGGTCCCCCGTCTGCTGAGGGAAGAGCAGTCAGGAGGGTCCTTGTGGTTGGCTACTTTTCACGTTAAACACACACATTAATCATGGCACAATGAGCATGCATGCATGCACACCACTGTGATCCCTAGCGCACACACACACCACATCCACATCAAATTGGATTAGACCCAAGTACACCACATGGGACTTGGGAGCAGCAACGCCACGCCACGGCTCCAATTATGTTGCTGTACATTCATACACCATTCACACGTGTCGTGGTGATAATTTCTCACCAACGACTGAGGGTGACACCCCTTAATGGCAGGAGTGTCACCCCCACACATTCACACCACATTCACACTGTAGCCTGCACTCCTCACCGTGTGCAGGGAGATAAACAAAAATAAAACTCATAATCTGAGTATCCAACATAATTTTTGCAGAAATCAACGGCCCTGTCGTGGGCTCCTTCTTGTCCCTAGGCTCCTGGGGCGCAGTTGCCTGGGGCGAGCCACAGGTGGGGGGGCTGGGGGGGCAGGTGGTTGAACCTCAACCAGTCTCTCCCTGGCTGCCTGGCTGCCCTCCATTGCCACGGCTAGCCGGTGGAGGTACGTATTGGTGGCAGCCTGCATCCGCAGCCGGCGGGTAGTATTGCTGTGCTGCTGTCGCCGTGTCTGCCTCCCCTCCTCACGGACAGCAGCTGCCAGGCTCTGGACCTCGGAGACCAGGCCAGATGTGGTGGTCTGCAGGTCCACCAGGCAGAACAGAAGGGCTGCCCCGTTCCCCACAACGTCCTGCAGACTATCGTTGATAGCAGTATTCTGCCCAGCCTGCTGGGTGATGGCTTCCTGCACTGCCACAGTGCAAGCAGCCTGGCTCGCGGCCGAGGACGCCAGGCTATCTGCCACCCGATAAAGATCACCCGCAAGAGAACCAATATGGTGGGTCTGTCTTGTCTGGTCCCTTGCCAGGTGATCTTCAAAATCATCAGGGACTCCTCTGGTTTTCCTCATTGCCTTCCTAGAGGCCTGAGAGGCTGGAGGACGGGTGTAGGGGAGGTCCCTTGAAGGGGAATCCCTGGAGGGGATGGTGTCCCTTGAGGGGGAATCCCTGGAGGGGATGGTGTCCCTTGAGGGGGAATCCCTGGAGGGGATGGTGTCCCTTGAGGGGGAATCTTGCATGGGGGGGGGTGGTTTGGGAGTGGCCAGGTATGGGGGTCTCCTCCAGAATATAAACAGCAGCCTCTTCTACCCCGACGTGCTCCTCCTTAACCTCCTCAAGCACTGCTGTAGGGGCGATCTCCAGCATGGATGGGGTGGTTCGCCCTGCATCAACTGACGGGCCAGCTCCATCCTGCACATCTGTGGATGACACAAAACAAACACATGTTGTAGGAGCCACACACTTGGCACATGTTCCCCCCCCCCCCACCCATGCAACACACCACAAAGCAGATAAAACAGACTTACCTGACCTCAAAGGCTGATCCCCAGGAAGACCCTCCACCAGCTCCCTATCCAGCAACCTGGCCACCACCATGTCCTCTGCAGTCAGGGTAATTGTTGTGGCTGGTCCTCCACCTGTGGCACTGGCATGCTTTCTCATTGCCACAAGCTTGTCTTTGACCAGTCTCCGCATATCATTTATTTTTTTGCGGATATGCTTGGGCTCCCTCTCCGCCACACCAACAACATTCACCTGCCTGGTGATTTCCGCATAAATGCGTGTCTTCTCCGCTTTGCCAGTGTGGGCACTCTGAGGCCCATAGAGGCGGGACCCATGTTGGGAGAGCGCATCCGTTATCACAGCCTTCTCCTGATGGCTGAAGTTGAACATTCTGTGGTCACCTGCAGTTTCTGGTGCAGCCATCCTAAATACAAAAGCCCTGGCAATTCATAAAAAATGCTGCTCACGTTTTGCAAGGTGGCGCTTCTGTGTGCGTATTTATGCACTAGTAGGAAGTGGTGCGGCGGATCTTGGTGGTGACGGTGCGCCGTACTGCGCATGTGCACAGGAGCCAGCCAGCCAGGTCCCATCAGTGCGCATGCGCCGTTTAAGATACACCGTACGGATCTCTCAGCGCCACCGTCAGACCATCATTTGCATATGTTGACGCCCACTTCCAGTTCCGCCGCCTTACGCCGTCGAAAAACCGCTACGCAGGTGAGTGAAAAAATGATGAATACAGTAAATGCCTCTCCAAGCGGGTACGGCGTAGCGGAAAAAAGATGCGCCACGCCGGAGCAACGATGCGCCATTTTACATGAATCTACCCCAGTATTCATAAAGCACTTGCACCTAACTTTGCGCCGGCGTAACTTAATTCCTTTGACGTAAGCCGGTGCAACTGCAAGTGGGTGTGTCGTTATGCAAATGATGGTCTAGTGATTTACGCCCGGCGTATCTTGGACGGAGCATGCTCAGTATGTTCGTTCCCTTCTGAGCTTGCTCACAACTATGCCAGCCCAACTTACAGAGATACGCCGGTCCAACTAACGCTCGGCCGATGCAAAAGTACATCCAGTTTTATTCCCCCCCCCAGGGAAGGTACTTATGCTGTGATATGGCTGCTCCCGTTCCCCACAGGCAGAGGAGGAAAAAAAACTTTAAGGCCGTGTACACACGGCAGAGAACCTCGACGGGCAGAACACATCGTTCCGCCCGTCGAGGTTCCCTGCCGGCCGTCGAAATCGGCGACCTGCCCGTCGGGAATGGCAACCAGCCATTCTTCCAGGCGGGCCGTCGAGCAAATAGAGAGCGCGCTCTCTATTTCTGCTCGACGGGCTTCCCGACGGGAAGCTCGCCGAGAGTGTACACACGGCCGAGGTCCTCGCTGGAATGCAGCTTCCAGCGAGGTTCTCGCTGGTTTCCAGCGAGAACCTCGGTCGTGTGTACACGGCCTAACACCCAGGAGATGTCAGCCCTCATAACAGCAATGGAGACTTATGACCAGGGCCGCCATCAGGGGGGTACAGGCAGTACACCTGTAAGGGGCCCGGGGGTTCCCAGGGCCCGGATGGGAACCCCCCTTTTTTTTTTTTTTTTTTATATAAAAATAAAAAAATTATATATTTTTATTTATATTTTTTTGATGGACAAAAAGACCTGGCTTGCAGTCTCTGCTCTAATTAATTTCTAAGGTGTTCTATCGAGTTGAGGTCAGGACTCTGTGCAGGCCAGTCAAGTTCCTCCACCCCAAACTTGCTCATCCATGTCTTTATGGAGCTTGCTTTGTGCACTGGTGAGCAGTCATGTTGGAACAGGAAGGGGCCGTCCCCAAACTGTTTCTACAAAGTTGGGAACATGAAATTGTCCAAAATGTCTTGGTATGCTGACGCCTTAAGAGTTCCCTTCAATGGAACTAAGGGGCCAAACCCAACCCCAGAAAAACAACCCCAGACCATAACCCCCCTTTTATCAAATGATTTGGATCAGTCCACAAAGCTAGGGCCATAAAGACATAAATGAGTGAGTTTGGGGTGAAGGAACTGGACTGGCCTGCACAGAGTCCTGACCTCAACCCGATAGAACACCTTTGGAATGAATTAGAGCTGAGACTGTGAGCCAGGCCTTCTTGTCCAACATCAGTTCCAGACCTCACAAATACACTTCTGGAAGAACGGTCAAACATTCCCATAGACACACTCCTAAACCTTGTGGACGGCCTTCCCAGAAGAGTTGAAGCTGTTTAGCTGCAAAGGGTGTGGCTGCACTTCTGCTGTTCTCCTGAGCTCCAGTGAGGCCTACTGATCCAGGGAGCTTGATTACTCCCTATACCCAGAGTGGATGCAGGAACCTGGGGTGGACCCAGGGGAAGATCCCCCGGATGGCCAGAGTACCGATCCTCCCATACCAGTGTTTGAGGACCTGGGAAATGGCCCAGCTAAAGGGGAAAGCCTGGCAACCTACAGAAAGAAGGTTTGTGCAAGGATTGCGAGAATCGCCAAGGAGGAGGAAGTACTGGCAAAGTTGAAGTTTGACTTCAAGCAAAAAAAAATCGCAAGTGATCGGCTGCATAGTTCCAAGAGGAGACAGATGCGGCCTGAGTTAATGGCTTTGGAGGCCAAAGTGGAAAAGCAGAGTCTGCTGGTGGCTACATTGAAAGAAACCAGCGGTGCTTTCAAGGAGAAATATGGCAACGATGATCGCTTCCGTGCAATGCGCAGAGGGGCTATAGAGGCCAGTGGAGGACAGGCATCACCAGAGTGCGAGAAGCCAAGGTCAGTGCAAAGCAAAAAAGTTTCTGTGGGCTCGGATTGTGTTTCTGGCCAGCACGCTGGAAAATCTTTGCATTCCAAGCCAAGTACCAGTATGCTTGAAGACAGTGGTGAAAGCTCTGGCACACAGGCTGCAGGTGATCAGCAGTCAGGTGTTTTGTCTGGCAGTATGTCATCGGGCCAGGAAAGTTCTGTGCCCTTACCACCGCAGCGGGAGGCTATGGAGCAAGATGATCCATCTGAGCCTGTGAAGGGAGCAGGTATGATGAACCTTATTGCAGAAATGGAATCACCTTTGCATGGTCGCAAGTTTGCAGTGTCTGGATCATCTGAGGATGAAGAGGAGGATAATGATGTCCCCCCAAAATCTTTGAAACATGAGGTGAAAGTAAATGCAGGTTTTGTTCAGAACTTGCCTATACAACACAATGGAGGTGTAGTTCCTATGGATTGTGCAGTAGAGGGCGGCGCAGAGCAAACGTATCCCCTGGCTGAGACTTCCACCTGTGTACAGCCAGCCAGTGAAGGGTGTGTGGACTCTGCTGTGAAGAGTAATGATAAAGACATCACTGTTGGTAACCCTTCAGTTACTGGTAATGAAGGTAGAATTACCAAGGGCAATGTAAATGACATTTCTGTGTCAGAAGTCTCTGCTCCTGACAATATTGTTGTTGCTGCTTTATCTAAAGAGGGGTCTGTACCTAAGAGTGATGTTGCAAGGAGTGCGATTATTTCTTATGCTGCAGCAGTGGCTGCAACTGTGCCAGGGGTGAGTAGGGCCAATTATTCTGCAGTTGCTAGGAGTGATGTGACTGAAGGTCAGGCCAATATGACACCATCTGGTAGCTCCTTTAAACGCCGCAATGTGGTCCAATTGAGGTGGATTGGAGAAGGCCCCCCCCCAAATAGGAGAGATGTGGTGGACCGCATTCTGGGGATGGGTTTTAAAGCGGAGGAGATTTTTGCCCTTATCAGCCCAGTTGGGTCATATGAGTATGACCTCTCCTTTGTCAAGGCAGAAGGATTAGATGTCTTTTGGGAGAGGTATGAGCAGAAGTGCAAGAAGTCCCCAAGATGGGCAGGTTTGTCACCTAAAGTAGTCTCCCGCCAGCCATTATATAAAAACGTCACAATTCTAGTGCGTAATGAGTCCATTCCTGCTGCGGATCTGGGGGTGTGGTTGGGGAGATATGCGGATGTCCAAGCCCCCTTGAGGAAGGTTGTAGATGACAGGGGGATATGGACAGGAGGATGGACAGTATTAGTAAAACTGCATGTCACCGGTAATGTTGTTAAGCACATCCCTTCCTCTGCCTTTATAGGTCGTGACAGGATCATTACTTTTTATGCAGGACAACCAAAGTTATGTCACCGCTGTGGTGAAAAAGGCCATTTTTCAAGCTCATGTACTATGCAGAAATGTTCCCTCTGTCAGGGCTCAGACCATGTTGCAAAGGACTGCAATAATATTCGCTGTAATCTTTGTAACAAGTTAGGTCACCCCTATAGCCTTTGCCCTGAAGCCCTCCATAATCAGCCGGGGTTGGTGGAAGAACTGCTGAGAATGGAGGAGGAGGAACGTGGGGGGCAGCAAGGGGTTGGTGGAGCTGTTTCAGCTAGTCCTGAGGGGTCCCCCCAGGTGTCAGTTTCCCAATCTGAAGGTGTGACCCCTCCTGTGTCTGCTTCCCAGTCTGTGCTTCCTACTGTGTCAGTGTCTACTCCTGTTGTGTGTTCTTCCCCAGTGTTTCAGATACCCAGTGTTCCTGATGTATCCAAGTCATCCAGATTGGCTGAGGCTGCCAAAGGGGCGGATTCATGCCGATCTGAGGTGGCAACTTCGTCGGGACCTTCCCTGGGGAAACGTAAGACCTCTAGTGGAGGTTCTAAGGGGAAGAAGGGGGAAGTTGCCACTGCTAATGATATAGATGAGGCCTTTAAGGGTAATGTTTTAGGGGAGGAGGGAGAGTGGACCAAGGTGAGCAGAAGGAGGAATAAAGTAGTCCTGACCTCTGCCTCCTCGGCTTCATCTTTAGAGGTAGAAGATCTACCTCTGGGAAACAAGTTTGGGTCCTTATCTGACGGGGAAGAGGAGTCTTCTAATTCCGTGTCTCAGATGGAGGAGGATGAGGGAGAAGGTTCCCTAAAGAGGCCAGGGTCTCCAGTAAAGGAGGAGGGTGCTCAGGCTAAGAAACGCCTACCTCAATCATCCTAATGGCAGTTCCCACTCCGATAAAGGTGGCAACGATTAATGTTGCCAGCATAAAATCTGTAGGGGCTCGCAATATGGCCTTATTTTTGCTCAGCGAGATGGATGCTGATGTTTTATTTTTGCAAGAGACCCGGCTAAATTGCCTTGCCGATGTCCACCTGGCAAAGAGGGAGTGGAGACGTGGGCCCTCCTTCTGGTCTCTTGCGGCCGAGCCTTACAGCGGAGTTGCAGTACTTTTTACTGGCATGGTAACGTGTCGGCGGGTTATCGAGGTAGAGATTGGAAGGTGTATGGTCCTGGACGTCTCTGTGAAGGGGCATGATCTACGTCTGGTAAATATTTATGGACCACAAACTAGATGGGAGAGGAAATGCCTCTTTACAAAGATTAAGCCTTTCCTTTTTACATCTCGGCAAGTTGTCTTTGGAGGTGATTTTAACACCGTCACTAGGCCCAAAGACAGGAAAGGCTCCACTGACAGCCTGAGATATGATAGCGTCTTTCTTAATATGATAGCCAGGGAAGCAGGTCTGGAAGATGCGCATATTAAGCGTTGCCCAGACAGCACGGGGTACACATTTAAGAGAGGCAGTTGTGAGAGCAGGATAGACAGGTTTTTTTTTAAGGGGGACTCTGCCTTTTCGGCTCCTGAGTGTCGTATGGTGGAGTTCTCTGATCACCTTATGCTGTCTGTTATTCTTAATGCTTCAGATATGCCACCTAAAGGAAAGGGTATTTGGAGGATGAATTCGGCTCTGCTGGATGACGAGGAGGTAAGACAATCTTTTGAGGATTTTTTTCAGGCTCAGGTAACCATCCTGGATTTCTGCAGCAGTAAGTCAGAGTGGTGGGAGCTTACCAAAAGCCGGATCAGTGGGTTTTTCAAGGCCATAGGAAAAAGGAAACAGCTTGGTAAGTACATTGCCTACCAGCAGCTGCGGAGAAAACTTGATCGCCTTGTCTCGAATGGTGGAGATTCAGGGGCAATCTCTGAGGTGAAACTTCTCCTTAGGAAGTATCAGTATGACCGGCACGCTTCTTTGGTTCTGGAAAGGGACTACGGGAAATATCACTCGCCCGACCCTTATCAGAACTGCAAACAAAGCGCAGCAGTTAAGACGGTTGTTGGGCTAAGGGATAGTACGGGCTCTTTGACGAAATCCAGGTCAGGGATCCTGGAGGTCTCGAGGTCTTTTTATGTGGAACTTCTGGGGGAGAAGTACCTCGATCGGGCAAAGATATCAAGTTTTCTGGATTCTACACCAGATCTGGGAAATAACATTCCGCTGGCAAGTTTGACGGGGGTAATCACAGCAGAAGAGGTAGTCAAAGCTATAGACGGTCTGGCCATTAAGAAAACGCCTGGGCCAGACGGATTGACGGCTGAATTTTATAAGACTTTCAAATCCAGCTTGGTACCTTATCTTGTGGAGGTATTTAATGGCTGTCTGCAAGAGGGTTCGCTCCCTCCCTCCATGAGACAATCTGCTGTTATTCTGTTGTCAAAAGGTAAGGATCCCTCGATGGTTGAGAATTGGCGCCCCATTAGCCTTCTCAATGTCGATAGAAAGATTCTGGCAAAGATAATTTTCTGCCGCTTGTCGTCAGTAGCGGTCAGATTGCTTTCCCGTCAGCAGCACTGTTCGATCCAGGGCAGGAGCACTTTTTCAGCGGTGTTAGCTGTCCGGGAGGCTCTGGAGCGTTGCAGGGCTGAGGGCTGGGGAAAGTACTTGCTGGCATTGGATCAGGCGAAGGCTTTTGATCGTGTCAATCATGAGTACCTCTGGCTTCTCCTTGACAAGTATGGCCTGGAGGGTGGGTTTATTGGATGGCTTAAGACTTTATACAGAGAGGCAGAGAGCTTCATGCTTGTTAACGGTTGGGTTGGACGGCCCTTCAGGGTTGGATCAGGGGTGCGCCAGGGGTGTCCGCTGAGCCCTTTGCTATACGTTTTCGCAATCGACCCCTTCATCAGAAGGCTGGAGAGCGGACCGTTGTGCGGAGTGCCGGTGGGCACTGCTGGTGAGCCGCCCTTGAGGGTTGTAGCCTATGCTGATGACGTTTCTGTTTTTATCTCTGGGACAGAGGAGGCGCAAGAGGTGGTCTCAGTTATAGAGCAGTATTCCGAGGCATCAGGCTCCAAGGTCAACCGTGATAAAAGTGAAGTTTTTTGGATGAGCGAGGGAGATGAGAGCTTTGCACTTCCGGACATCTTCCCGAGGCCTCAGAAGAAAGTCAAAGTATTAGGCATCGAGTTTGGCCCTGATGATTACAGTAAGTTAAATTGGGAAGCCAGGCTAAATGATGCTGATGTCAAGGTGAAAAGCTGGAAAGGGTGGCGGCTCTCCTTGAGGGAAAGGGTGGACTTGATCAAGACCTACCTGATTCCTACCTTTCTGTATGTCAGCTTCGTTTGCATCTTGCCGGAATCCTTCTATACCAGGATTTATAGTTGTTTCTTCCAATTACTATGGGGGAACAGGCTGAATCTTGTCAAGCAGAATGTAACTTACCTATCTAGGCAGCAGGGTGGCTTAGGGATGGTCAACCCAGTTGTATTCTTCTCTCTGATGTTTTTAAAACACAATTTTGGTAACATGCTGGCAGAGAGACCGCCTGGATGGGTGGGTATTTTCCAGATCTGGTTTAGACCTTTTCTGGGCTGTTGGGAGAGTGGCGGGCCAGTGAAAAGCCTAAGGATCAAGCATGGTAAGCTCCCGGCTTATGTTGCCCCGTGCCTGAAAATTCTTAAACGGTGGCATGTGACAGCAGAGGATATCAGGTCCCTCCCTAGGAGACTCCTGGGTGAAAGGATCGTGGGTACTGTCTTTCATGCGCCACTGGCCTTAAGAGATTGCCCAGGTCATATTATGAGGGAGGGTTTACGTTTAATAAATTCTGAGCGGATTCCCTTGAAATTTGGGGACCAGGCCTGGCTCGCTTTCCACAGTAGGCTCTATGTGAGGGGGAACGTGAAGTGCCGCTCTTTGGACAATCGAGGTTGTCCAAGAGCGGAGTGTCAGGGTGAAGTGGAAACCATGGACCACTTTTTGCTTCAGTGCCCTTTCAATATAGAAGTCTATAAAAAGGTGGGGAGGGCTCTGAATATTCCTTTCTTGTCTAGCATGTCTTATGCTGAGTGGGTGTATGGAGCATTGCAGAATCGCAAGGGATATGATTTGCACACTCTTTTTCTAGTCAGCTTAGTAGTCCGATATTACACCTGGAATGCACGGTGTCAGGTATCCCTTCGGCAGAAAGTCCTTCCTGTTCTGGTGGTGGTGTGTGAGATTCTTGGTGAGGTAGGGAAAATTCGGGGTCTCGAGAAAGACAGATGGCAGAAAAGGGTCTGGATAAAGGCGTGGAGGAATATCAGGCCGGTAGCTGCTGTTTGTTGATCTCTGAGTGTTGGGTTCTTTCCCTGGTTTCTCTCTGGACACTCCCTTAGATTTTCAAGGATACCATTTTTGAAGAAAGGCTACATACACATGATAATCTGTTTCTTGGTCTGAATGTTATTTAAGTTGAGTGTAGAGATGTGTAGAGTTTTTAAAGATGTCTGCTTTATTTAGTGATGCGTTCATGTATTATTGGTTGAAGTAAGCCTTTATTATGTATATAATATGTTATGCATAAAAAAAAAAAAAAAAAAAAAAAAATATCTATAATATTTATGTTTTGTATTTTTGTATAAAAAAAAAGTTGGAATGTGTTTCTTGTTTGCAAGATTCTCAAAATAAAAAATTGCCAACCCAATATTGAACCCTACAGACTAAAGAATCGCACACACGATCGAATATTCCAATGGACGTGTTTTGTCATATAATCAAACCGTCTGTACGCTCCATCGGACAAAAGAGCAGAAAAACTACGTAGTTTCGTGAATGTTGGCTGAAAAAGTTCTGCCTCTGTATGCAGAACAAGTTCACAGCCAGTGCCTTTCGGACAAAAATATATATATAATTATTATTATCATTATTATTATTAAAGGGCCCAGAGGTCCCGGATGGAAAGCCCCCTTTATTTGGTCATTTCTTTTTATATAAAAAAAAGGAAGGTTGCCATCTGGGGCCCTGGTGACCTCCAGACCACTAAAATATAAAAAGAAAAAAAAGGTTTCTTTTTTTTTTAAGGTGGTTCCCATACGGGCCCCTGGGGACCCTTACAGGTGTACTGCCTGTACCCCCCCTGATGGCGGCCCTGGTGGCGGGGGACCCATTAGTAGTGCTAGGACCACGGCTGCCATGTGTTGTCCTGTAACGGTGCTGCTGAAGCTGCTCTCCAGCTTACTTGAGCAAGTCTGGTGCAAAGTTACCCCTGCTTTATGAGGGGTAACTTTAGGCCGGCCAAACAGCTTGGGCACACCGGGGTAGATTCATGTAGCAATTACTCCGGCGTTTTTAGAGATGTGCGGCGTAACTGTTATTTAGCGCCGTCGGATCAATGCGCCGTACCTACTATACCAGATCCGCCTTCAAATCGGCTACTTTTTTCCGGCGTAACTTTTCCACGCCGGCGTGTCTTTGGCGCATCTTTACGCGGGACAGATCAACCGTTCCCATGGATTATCTATTCAAATATGCAAATGAGGGAGATCCGCCGATTCAGAAACGCACGTTTCTCTGGCGCCGGCGTAACCCGGTGCGCGTAACTGCAATTTTCTGCGGAAAGTCACCCCTCATAAAGCAGGGGTAACTTTGCACAGGAGTTGAACAGATCAGCTGGAGAGCAGCTAAAGCAACACTGTTACAGATGAATTGAGCTAAAACACTTGCTGGACAACACATCTGTCTGCCAACATGCCAGGGGCAGCCTTGCTCATAGCCCTACAGCGTCGACGTGCACGTAGGAGGGCACGGGAGAGGATATTCCGCTCGCGCATTGACGTGTTTGACATGAGTGAATTGGAGGTGTTTCGCCTATTCAGATTCAGCCCTGAAGCCATCCTGGAACTAACCACAACCCTGCAGGATGACATCACCAGCAAGACACACCACTCACAAGCAGTGCAGCCACTGGTGAAGGTACTGGCAACACTTCATTTCCTTGCCAGTGGATCTTTTCAAAGAACAAGTGGATTGGTGGCTGGGATGTCACAATCCACCATGAGCAGATGTGTGCACCAGGTTGTCCCCGCAATCCTCAGACGCATGGCCAACCAAATTATCAAACCCACCACTGAGGACCTGCGGAGGAAGGCAATGACAGATTTCTACAACCTTGCCAGATTCCCTCGCACTGTGGGGGCCATTGATTGTACAGGTGATAGTCGATGGCCAAGGCCTCATATGGCACGTCCGTGCCAAGGACCCCGGGTCCAGCCATGACAGCTACATATACCGTCAAAGTACCATCTCCACAGAATTTGAACAGAACGTGTATGGGGACAGCTGGCTGGTTGGTGAGTGACATGGGTGGCAGGCATGACTATCCCCTCCCGTGATGCACACTTCACAACGCGCATGTGCACTATTAACATCCTCCTGTCTTTTCATTACTAGGTGACGCGGCATATGCACTGGGACCCCATCTCATGACTCCATTCCGGGATCCCCAAACCAGAGGAGAGCAAAGATACAATGAAGCACACATCAAAACCCATGCAGTGGTGGAGCGCACCTTTGGCCTCCTGAAGTCACGTTTCCGATGCCTGGATAAGTCTGGGGGTACCCTGTTGTATTCCCCAAACTTCGTGTGCCAGATCATTGGGGCATGTTGCATGCTGCACAACTTTGCCGTGAGAAAGGGCCTGGAGATTGAGCTACGTGATGACCTGACCCCCGAACCACACAGTCCCCCCTTGCCCGAGGGTCCCCCGTCTGCTGAGGGAAGAGCAGTCAGGAGGGTCCTTGTGGTAGGCTACTTTTCACGTTAAACACACACATTAATCATGGCACAATGAGCATGCATGCATGCACACCACTGTGATCCCTAGTGCACACACACACCACATCCACATCAAATTGGATTAGACCCAAGTAAACCACATGGGACTTGGGAGCAGCAACGCCACGCCACGGCTCCAATTATGTTGCTGTACATTCATACACCATTCACACGTGTCGTGGTGATGATTTCTCACCAACGACTGAGGGTGACACCCCTTAATGGCAGGAGTGTCACCCCACATATTCACACCACATTAACACTGTAGCCTGCACTCCTCACCGTGTGCAGGGAGATAAACAAAAATAAAACTCATAATCTGAGTATCCAACATAATTTTTGCAGAAATCAATGGCCCTGTCGTGGGCTCCTTCTTGTCCCTAGGCTCCTGGGGCGCAGTTGCCTGGGGCGAGCCACAGGTGGGGGGGCTGGGGGGGCTGGTGGTTGAACCTCAACCAGTCTCTCCCTGGCTGCCTGGCTGCCCTCCATTGCCACGGCTAGCCGGTGGAGGTACGTATTGGTGGCAGCCTGCATCCGCAGCCGGCGGGTAGTATTGCTGCGCTGCTGTCGCCGTGTCTGCCTCCCCTCCTCACGGACAGCAGCTGCCAGGCTCTGGACCTCGGAGACCAGGCCAGATGTGGTGGTCTGCAGGTCCACCAGGCAGGACAGAAGGGCTGCCCCGTTCCCCACAACGTCCTGCAGACTATCGTTTATAGCAGTATTCTGTCCAGCCTGCTGGGTGATGGCTTCCTGCACTGCCACAGTGCAAGCAGCCTGGCTCGCGGCCGAGGACGCCAGGCTATCTGCCACCCGATGAAGATCACCTGCAAGAGAACCAATATGGCGGGTCTGTCTTGTCTGGTCCCTTGCCAGGTGATCTTCAAAATCATCACGGACTCCTCTGGTTTTCCTCGTTGCCTTCCTAGAGGCCTGAGAGGCTGGAGGACGGGTGTAGGGGAGGTCCCTTGAAGGGGAATCCCTGGAGGGGATGGTGTCCCTTGAGGGGGAATCCCTGGAGGGGATGGTGTCCCTTGAGGGGGAATCTTGTATGGGGGGGTGGTTTGGGAGTGGCCAGGTATGGGGGTCTCCTCCAGAATATAAACAGCAGCCTCTTCTACCCCGACGTGCTCCTCCTCAACCCCCTCAAGCACTGCTGTAGGGGCGATCTCCAGCATGGATGGGGTGGTTCGCCCTGCATCAACTGACGGGCCAGCTCCATCCTGCACATCTGTGGATGACACAAAACAAACACATGTTGGAGGAGCCACACACTTGGCACATGTTTCCCCCCCCCACCCATGCAACACACCACAAAGCAGATAAAACAGACTTACCTGACCTCAAAGGCTGATCCCCTGATTCAAAGCCAGGAAGACCCTCCACCCGCTCCCTATCCAGCAACCTGGCCACGACCATGTCCTCTGCAGTCAGGGTAATTGTTGTGGCTGTCCTCCACCTGTGGCACTGGCATGCTTTCTCATGGCCACAAGCTTGTCTTTGACCAGTCTCCGCATATCATTTATTTTTTTGCGGATATGCTTGGGCTCCCTCTCCGCCACACCAACAACATTCACCTGCCTGGTGATTTCCGCATAAATGCGTGTCTTCTCCGCTTTGCCAGTGTGGGCACTCTGTGGCCCATAAAGGCGGGACCGATGTTGGGAGAGCGCATCCGTTATCACAGCCTTCTCCTGATGGCTGAAGTTGAACATTCTGCGGTCACCGGCAGTGTCTGGTGCAGCCATCCTAAATACAAAAGCCCTGGCAATTCATAAAAAATGTTGGTCACGTTTTGCAAGGTGGCGCTTCTGTGTGCGTATTTATGCACTAGTAGGAAGTGGTGCGGCGGATCTTGGTGGTGACGGCGCGCCGTACTGCGCATGTGCACAGGAGCCAGCCAGCCAGGTACCATCAGTGCGCATGCGCCGTTTAAGATACACCGTACGGATCTCTCAGCGCCACCGTCAGACCATCATTTGCATGTGTTGACGCCCACTTCCAGTTCCGCAGCCTTACGCCGTCGAAAAACCGCTACGCAGGTGAGTGAAAAAATGATGAATACAGTAAATGCCTCTCCGCGCGGGTACGGCGTAGCGGAAAAAAGATGCGCCCCCCCGGAGCAACGATGCGCCATTTTACATTAATCTACCCCACCGCGCGTAGCCTGCGCCGAACGGGCCTATGTTCGGGAATCGGCGTTTCTCCCTCATTTGCATATTTGCATAGGAAATCAATGGGTTTGCCAGATGCGTCCGGCATAAATATGCACTTAAGGGGGTAGATTCATGTAAAATGGCACATCGTTGCTCCGGCGTGGCGCATCTTTTTTCCGCTACGCCGTACCAGCACGGAGAGGCATTTACTGTATTCATCATTTTTTCACTCACCTGCGTAGCGGTTTTTCAACGGCGTAATGTGGCGGAACTGGAAGTGGGCGTCACCACATGCAAATGATGGTCTGACGGTGGCGCTGAGAGATCCGTACGGTGTATCTTAAACGGCGCATGCGCACTGATGGCACCTGGCTGTCTGGCTCCTGTGCGCATGCGCAGTACGGCGCCGACGTCACCACCAAGATCCGCCGCACCACTTTCTACTCGTGCATAAATACGCACACAGAAGCGCCACTCCCTTGCAAAACGTGACCAGCTTTTTTTTGGAATTGCCAGGGCTTTTGCATTTAGGATGGCTGCACCAGACACTGCCGGTGACCGCAGAATGTTTAACTTCAGCCCTCAGGAGAAGGCTGTGATAACTGATGCGCTCTCCCAACATGGGTCCCGCCTCTATGGGCCACAGAGTGCCAACACTGGCAAATCGGAGAAGACACGCATTTATGCCGAAATCACCAGGCAGGTAAATGTTGTCGGTGTGGCGGAGAGGGAGCCCAAGCACATCCGCAAAAAAATAAACGATATGCGGAGACTGGTCAAAGACAAGCTTGTGGCAATGAGAAAGCATGCCAGTGGCACAGGTGGAGGACCAGCCACGAGAATCAGCCTGACTGCAGAGGACATGGTCGTGGCCAGGTTGCTGGATAGGGAGCTGGTGGAGGGTCTTCAGGGCTTCGAATCAGGGGATCAGCCTTTGAGGTCAGGTAAGTCTGTTTTATCTGCTTTGTGGTTTGTTGCATGGGTGGGGGGGGGGGGGTTACATGTGACAAGTGTGTGGCTCCTCCAACATGTGATTGTTTTGTGTCATCCACAGATGTGCAGGATGGAGCTGGGCCGTCATTGGATGCAGGGCGATCCACCACATCCATGGTGGAAATCGCCCCTACAGCATTACTTGAGGAGGTTGAGGAGGAGCACGTCGGGGTAGAAGAGGCTGCTGTGTATATGCTGGAGGAGACCCCCATACCTGGCCACTCCCAAACCACCCCCCCTTGCTAGATTCCCCCTCAAGGGACACCATCCCCTCCAGGGATTCTCCCTCAAGGGACACCATCCCCTCCAGGGATTCTCCCTCAAGGGACACTATCCCCTCCAGGGATTCCCCATCAAGGGACCTCCCCTACACCCGTCCTCCAGCCTCTGAGGCCTCTAGGAAGGCAACGAGGAAAACCTGAGGAGTCCCTGACGAATTTGAAGATCACCTGGCAAGGGACCAGACAAGACAGACCCGCCATATTGGTTCTCTTGCTGGTGATCTGCATCGGGTCGCAGATAGCCTGGCGTCCTCGGCCGAGAGCCAGGCTGCTTGCACTGTGGCAGTGCAGGAAGCCATCACCCAGCAGGCTGTCCAGAATACAGCTATAAACGATAGTCTGCAGGACGTTGTGGGGAACGGGGCAGCCCTTCTGTCCTGCCTGGTGGACCTGCAGACCACCACATCTGGCCTGGTCTCAGAGGTCCGGAGCCTGGCAGCTGCTGACCGTGAGGAGGGGAGGCAGACACGGCGACAGCAGCGCAGCAATACCACCCGCCGGCTGCGGATGCAGGCTGCCACCAATAAATACCTCCACCGGCTAGCCCTGGCAATGGAGGGCAGCCAGGCAGCCAGGGAGAGACTGGTTGAGGTTCAACCACCAGCCCCCCCAGCCCCCCCACCTGTGGCTCGCCCCAGGAAACTGCGCCCCAGGAGCCTAGGGACAAGAAGGAGCCCACGACAGGGCCGTTGATTTATGAACAATTATGTTTGATACTCAGATTATGAGTTTTATTTTTGTTTATATCCCTGCACACGGTGAGGAGTGCAGGCTACAGTGTGAATGAGGTGTGAATGTGTGGGGGTGACACTCCTGCCATTAAGGGGTGTCACCCTCAGTCGTTGGTGAGAAATTATCACCACGACACGTGTGAATGGTGTATGAATGTACAGCAACATAATTGGAGCCGTGGCGTGGCGTTGCTGCTCCCAAGTCCCATGTGGTGTACTTGGGTCTAATTCAATTTGATGTGGATGTGGTGTGTGTGTGCGCTAGGGACCACAGTGGTGTGCATGCATGCATTCTCATTGTGACATGATTAATGTGTGTGTTTAACGTGAAAAGTAGCCAACCACAAGGACCCTCCTGACTGCTCTTCCCTCAGCAGACGGGGGACCCTCGGGCAAGGGGGGACTGTGTGGTTCGGGGGTCAGGTCATCACGTAAGTCAATCTCCAGGCCCTTTCTCACGGCAAAGTTGTGCAGCATGCAACATGCCCCAATGATCTGGCACACGAAGTTTGGGGAATACAACAGGGTCCCCCCAGACTTATCCAGGCATCGGAAACGGGACTTCAGGAGGCCAAAGGTGCGCTCCACCACTGCACGGGTTTTGATGTGTGCTTCATTGTATCTTTGCTCTCCTCTGGTTTGGGGATCCCGGAATGGAGTCATGAGATGGGGTCCCAGTGCATGTAACATAATGGCCTGTGACACCCAGAGACGTTGGAAGGATGAGAGATACTCTTGTGCCAGCAGCACCAAAAACTCTTGGGTCGAAATCCACCCTGTGCCCTTTTGGGTATAGGGTGGCTAATAGTGAATCATAATTCATATTACATGAGATGGGACATTAATAATACTTCATATTGCAGGACTGAGATATCACAAGGAGTCATGATGACATGACCAGGTCAGCCAGTGAGTCATACCTTTTGTATAATAGGCTATTGAAATATCCTAAGGTGTTGGCTATTCAATGTAAAGACACCCACTCTCACTGCCATTGTGTGACAAAGCTGTATAGAGAGCTTATTCAACAAGATGTCTGTGTTCCTATTCAAGGTTAATTGAACCCTATTGATAATACGGTGCCGTCATGTCTAGCTACCAATTAAAGAATTATCCTCAGTGAGTGAATAGGGGGGTGGAGATTACATTGTCCTGTGATTAACTGTATTATGCTGTACTGGATATAAGAAGCTGAGAAAATACTAATAAATTGTCATATCTTTGGAAGCAAGAACGGAGCGCTGTCTCGTTTATTCTGGGAAAGGATATGGATCGTGTATGCAATATTGTCGGAGTGTGTCAGATAAGCTTGTCATGGTTGGATGGAAGGTTGTAAGCGGTGGTCATCCGTTACAGTGCATATGCCGCGTCACCTGGTAAGGAAAAGACAGAAGGATGTTAGTAGTGCATGTGCCCGTTGTGATGTGTGCATCATGGGAGGGGATAGTCATGCCTGCCACCCATATCACTCACCAACCAGCCAGCTGTCCCCATACATGTTCTGTTCAAATTCTGTGGAGATGGTGCTTTGACGGTATATGTAGCTGTCATGGCTGGACCCAGGGTCCTTGGCACGGACGTGCCATATTAGGCCTTGCGCATCAACTATCACCTGTACATTGATGGAATGCCAATGCTTCCGATTGCAGTATATGTGCTCTGTGTCCCGGGGGGGCCGTAGTGCCACATGTGTGCAATCAATGGCCCCCACAGTGCGTGGGAATCTGGCAATGTTGTAGAAATCTGTCATTGCCTTCCTCCGCAGCTCCTCAGTGGTGGGTTTGATGATGTGGTTGGCCATGCGTCTGAGGATTGCTGGGACAACCTGGTGCACACATCTGCTCATGGTGGACTATGACATCCCAGCCACCACTCCACTTGTACGCTGGAATGATCCACTGGCAAGGACATGGAGTGTTGCCAGTACCTTCACCAGTGGCTGCACTGCTTGTGAGCGGTGTGTCTGGCTGGTGATGTCATCCTGCAGGGTTGTGGTTAGTTCCAGGATGGCTTCAGGGCTGAATCTGAATAGGCGAAACACCTCCAAATCACTCATGCCAAACACGTCAATGCGCGTGCGGAATATCCTCTCCCGTGCCCTCCTTCGTGCACGTCGACGCTGTAGGGCTATGAGCACGGCTGCCCCTGGCATGTTGGCTGACAGATGTGTTGTCCAGCAAGTGTTTTTGCTCAATTCGTCTGTAACAGTGTTGCTTTAGCTGCTCTCCAGCTGATCTGTTCAACTCCTGTGCAAAGTTACCCCTGCTTTATGAGGGGTGACTTTCCGCAGGAAATTGCAGTTACGCGCACCGGGTTACGCCGGCGCCAGACAACCGTACGTTTCTGAATCGGTGTTTCTCCCTCATTTGCATATTTGAATAGGTAATCCATGGGAACGGTTGATCTGTCCCGCGTAAAGATGCGCCAAAGCCACGCCGGCGTGAAAAAGTTACGCCGGTAAGAAGTAGCCTATTTGAAGGCGGATCTGGTATAGTAGGTACGGCGCATGGATCCGACGGCGCAAAGTAACAGTTACGCCGCACATCTCTAAAAACTCCGGAGTAAGTGCTACATGAATCTACCCCAAGATGTGCAGGTGTAGGCAAGTTACACCGGTCGGGAATAGCCTATTTTGGTGCGTATCTAGTTCTGTGGGTACGGTGCATAGATACTCCGGCGCAAAATTAGACTTAGGGCCAGATTCACGTATTCCAGAGCATCTTTGCTCTGGAGTAACGCTTCTGATTTGCGTTGCGCTGCCGAATTTTTAGGAGCAAGTGCTGTCATTCACGAAGCACTTGCTCCTAAAGTTGCGGCAGCGCATCGCAAATGAGCCGGCGGAATTCAAATGTCGCGGGTACGGGGCGTGTAGTATGCTAACTACGCGCGATCCCGCCGCCGACGTACTGCGCATGCGTCGAGTGTCAAAACATCCCCGTGCGCATGCTCCAAAATCTGTGAATGAACGTCAATGACGTCACATTCCCATTCATGACCGTTTTACGCAAGCGACGTTTTTTTTTTTTTTCCCGACGCGATGACGACGCCTATACCTAACATAGGATACTCCAACCCCATGTAGGTATAACTATGCGCCGCGTATCCCGTCCGGAAACGTCGTAACGTCACTGCGTCGCGCCGGATTTCGATCGTGAATTGCCGATTTCCGCTCATTAACATATTTTTTGAGCGTAAATCGGCGGGAACGCCCCCGGCGCCATTTTTAAATTGAAGTAAAGATGCGATGGCGAAACTCAGTTACGCTCATCGCATCGGAACTTCAACCCGGCGTTTCTTGTTTTCTGGTTACAGAAAACAGAAACGCCGGCTCAAAGCCACTGTTACGCTGGCGGATCACTCGATCCGCCAGCGTAACCTTTCATGAATCTGGCCCTTAGGGCCAGATTCAGGTAGATGAGAGTATCTTTCCTCTGGAGTAACGCTTCTCATTTACGTTACTCTGAAGACCCTTTCAGCGCAAGTCCTGTAATTCACATAGCAGTTGCGCGTAAACTTGCGCCAGAGTAACGATAATGCGCTGGCGTAACCCGACGCAAGTGGAAGTGGGTGTGATCATATGTAAATGATGGGCGGAGCCCAGCGCAGAGGCTTACGTTCAGCGCATCAACCACGGAGCATGCGCAGTGAATGAGGCTCCACTCGCCCCCTTTGTGCGCATGCTCACAACTTCCGTCGGCACCACTTCACGGGAAACGTCAGCGCAATGCCTTCCGTTGGGCGTGTAAATGCGCCCGTAGAAGCGCCATTCCGGCACTAAAGTATATCCTGCTCCCCCTCCCCGCAGTGATGTTACTTTTGTTCTGAGATGGCTGCTCCCGTTCCCCGCAAACACACAGGAGAAAGCTGAACTTTAATGGCCAGGAGCTGTCAGCCATCATCTCGGCTATGGAGACCTATGATGTCTTCCTCCATGGCTGTAAAATTTGACAGACAAGCATGGACAGAGGTGTTGTCCTGCAAGTTGGGGTGCTCAGCTAGCTCTTATCGTCGGTAACGCTGCTGTAGCTGCTCTCCTGCTGACCTGTGGCCATCTGGAGTAAAGATAAAGCAGCCTTTTGTAGAAATAACTTTGCGCCGGACGGACGAGATACGCGCGGCGCATGTAGCCAGCGTATGGTGCTAATCCATTCGTGAATTGGGAAAAATCCCTCATTTGCATATTTGCAGGGGAAATCAATGGGCGCGACTGATGCGCCCAGCGAAAATAAGCGCTGACGATACTCTGGCGTCGAACGTTCCGCCGGTCGCAAATGACCCGTTATTGGGCGCATCTAGTTTGGTGGGTACGGGCACATAGAAACGACGGCGCATCATCACAGTTACGCGGCGCATATCCAAATACTCCAGCGCAAGTGTTCGTGAATCTGGCCCATAGGCGGCACATCTCGAGATACTCCGGCATAAGTCCTATCTGAATCTGGCCCTGTGTCTCTATCTATCTCTCTCTCTCTAACTGTCTCACTGCTCCTCTCTGTAACAAAGCCGGAACACACTACACGAGGCCGCCTTGCAGGCTGCCTTTTATAGTGTGGGGCGTGTACTAAACCCCCCTGAGCCATAATTGGCCAAAGCCAGCCTGGCTTTGGCCAATTATTGTTTCTCGTTTTTTGGGCCTTGTGATTGGCCAAGCATACAAGGTCATGGTGCATGCTTGACCAATCATCAGCGCGCATCGCCAAAGTGAATTATAGGTCGTTTTGCGTCACTCGAATTTGGCGCGAACGACCCGTTTTGTTCGTATTTCGACGAACAATCGAACGGCCGATGTTCGAGTCGAACATATGTTCGTTTCGAACACGAAGCTCATGCCTAGTTGACATAGTGAACTGAACGTAAAAGAAACAAAAGTACATTGCATAGGATTGTAACCTGAAATAACATTTGACATTACCCAGGAGAATCCAGGCCGTTTTGGATGCCAAAGGCGGTCCAACACCATATTAGGTAACAATATTGTTCTTTTACCTGGTGTTTCCATATTTTTTGTCCAGCCCCTGTATATGTACAGTATTTTGTATTGCAGGAATACTATCACATATCACATAAATATTTATTAGTGAGACTGCAGGCTGCTTTTGTAATCTTTCAGCATTTTCTTAAAAAAAGTTATAATTATAAGCAACATTTTTGTGCTTTTAAAACATCCACTACTGTTCGTGACATGAAGCGGAAAAAAAAAAAAGCAACACTGAGGCCACCACTATTATGTAATCACTTAATTTATTTACAGACAAAAAGACTGACATTGAGCAAATAAGCATCATTACTGCAAATTGCTTGCAAAAAACCTTGGGACTCTAGGGAATATCTGCCTGAAAAAGTGGTTTATTAATCAAGAGTTTCTTATGTTTTATTAAAACCTCATTGTTTCATAATTACAATTATGAGATTGCTCTAGAGAAGGGATTCATTAACACACACTGTATGCACCTTTGTATCCAGCATTAATCATGAAAAAGATTAATTGAGGGAAAATATAAATATTCTGATCAGAACCACTGAAAAGAAACCAAATGATTGCATAATATCACTTATATATTTATCACAATGTAAAACAATTGATTTTATATTTTCCTATTATAAAATAAAAATCAAACATTATTATAACATTTCAAATAAACTTAACCTCCCTGGCGGTATGATTCTTTCAGATTTTAGGTGCTGAAAGCGGTACCATTATTTGCAAGGAAATTTGGCGTTTTATACTGTTGGCTTGTAATTCTTAGGAATAACTTACTTAAATCTGACCAAACAAAAGTCTAATAGGCATGACATTTAAAAAATATATATATATATAAATTATAATATAATAAATAATTATAAATAATTATAACAAATAATAATATAATTATAGTAAAAATTATTCAATAATGTAATGAAATCAAAAACACTGAAATTTGCTCAGTTGCAGAATTGTCGCTGTAATTTATTTTTTTATGACAAATTTCCCCACAAATCGCTATCGCTAAATTCTGCAAGTGATTATAGTTTATTATCGCTGTTTTTTAGCTGATCTAAAACCATTTTTGACATAAAGGGACACTTTTGGTTGCTATGGACAATCTACAGTTTGCAGGGAGAAAGAACACTTGTTATTATATAAAAGGACCTGTAGGGCACTGGGCAGACCACTAGGGGCAAGGGGGGTGTGTATTTTTTTACATACAGTACTGTAATCTATAAGATTACATTGTACTGCATGTAATGTGTTTGTTTACTTTTTGAATATGGCGCCGTTGCTCCGCCCCCGTGCGACGTAACGTCGCAGGGAACGGAGATCGAAGGCACACGGGGACGCTGTGTAAATCGATCAAGCACCCGCTCGCTCACACAGCGTGTTGGCATCACTGGATCCAGGAACAAGGTAAGTAAACCCTGTCAGTGCACTCAGCAAGGCGAGCCCGAGTCTGACTCGGGGTTACCGATCGCAGCATGAAAATTTAACCCTGAGTCAGACTTGGGAATACCGCCAGGGAGGTTAAAAACCAGGGGCCAGATTCACAGAGCCATTATGCCGGCGTTACAGGAAATGCGCGGCGTAAGTCTAAATCTGCGCATGCGTATCGATGCGCCGCATCCCCAAAACGATATACGCATAAAATATAATTTTTTTCGACCGGCGTTTCTTCGATAGACCGGCGCATCCGTGCACGCAAAACTGCGCTAGACACACCATTGATTTGCTATTTAAATATGCAAATGAGAGAGTTACGGGGATCCACAAAAGTAAGTTGGTGCAGCGCAGGCTACGCGCTGTGCGCAACAGCTGCACGTCCTGTCTAAAATTAGTCCATATAAAAGGTGGAATAAAATTAGACAATCCGTCTACATGTCAGCT
The DNA here is from genome assembly GCA_029574335.1 of Rana kukunoris. Classification (NCBI taxonomy): domain Eukaryota; kingdom Metazoa; phylum Chordata; class Amphibia; order Anura; family Ranidae; genus Rana; species Rana kukunoris. The sequence goes on from CM056052.1 coordinate 366,532,681, forward strand.
AAAGCAACACTGTTAGTGAGGAGCTGAGCAGTCACACTTGCTGCCCAACAAACTGTATGCCAACATGCCAGTGGCATCCATGCTCATAGCTATACTACTGACTTTAGATGAGCAAACAAGGAGGAGGGCACGGAGGAGGGCACGGAGGAGGGCACGGGAGAGGATTTTTATTTCCAAAAACTTTTTATTTGCTTTTATAAACATTACAAAATATATATACATACATATATACATCAATACATAACATACATACAAATTACAAACACGGTCTCACTATTTTTCAATAGCCCTTTAAAACCTTGATGAATATAATAATCCAATCTAATAGAAATTCTTCTCTGATACAAGCCCCTCACTCTTCACTTGATATATCACACACGCATAGACATCTTTGGCATTAATGATTCTGAGGTGTCTCGCATCTTCAGATTCACCCCTCATGCCATCCTGGAATAACCACAACCCTGCAGGAGGACATCACCAGCCCAACACATGACACCACCCATGACACCCATGACAGCTACAAATACAATCCTAGCCCCATCCCTACAGATTTCGAACAGAACATGTATGGGGACAGCTGGCTGTTTGGTGAGTGACACGGGTGGCAGGCATGACTGTCCCCCCCATGAGGCACACATCACAAGGGGCACATGCACTACTAACATCCTCCTGTCTTATCCCTTTAGGATGACTCTTCATATGCACTGGGACCCCATCTCATGACTCCTATCCGGAACCCCCCATGGTACCCTGTTGTATTCTCCAAACTTTGTATGCCAGATCATTGGTGCATGTTGCATGCTGCACAACTTCGCAGTGAGGAAGGGCCTGGAGATTGACATAAGTGATGACCTGACCCCTGAACCAGACAATCCCCCCCTAACCGAGGCTACCCCGTCTTCTGAGGGAAGAGCAGCCAGGAGCCAGCTCACAATAGGCATCTTTGCATGTTAAACACACACATTAATCATGGCACAATGAGAATGCATGCATGCACACCACTGTGGTCCCTAGCACAGACTCATCACATCCTCATCAAATTGGATTAGCACAAGCCCACCATGCAGGACTTGTGAGCAGCAACGCCACGGCTCCAATTATGTCACTGTACATTCATACACCATTCACACGGACCTGGGGATCACTTCTCCACCACAAATGAGGGTGACACCCCTTTTCCGGCAGGAATGTCACCCCCACATTCCAAAATCATTCACAAACAGAACCAAAAAAAAAAAAATTAAAAAAAAAAAATGACCAGCAAAAAATAAAAAGGCCCAGCAAAAATATAATAAAAAAAAAACACAACAAAGAAAACACAGAAAAGACAAAAATCACTCTGCAAAACAGTCCCCAAATATCTCAAAGACACGTCACAAACAAACAAACGCTAATAAACAACAGAACAAAAGCACCTTGCTGTATAGGAAGGGATACAAAGGGATGTACTTTTGCAAAGGAAGGGCGTTTGTGTCTGTCTATTTAAGCTCTCTGCATAGCTCACTAAGTTGCCCGGGTCCACTTCCAATTTCACTGATTGCACCGTTCCCGAGTTGTGAGAATGCGCACAGAGGTGCTGACCATGGTCTGCTTCATGTGCGCATGCGCGATCCGGCCGGCCCTTCATTTGCATGGGGTCACTGCTCATTTTAATGTAACACGCCCACGTCTTTCCCAATTTGAATTACTCCGCCTTACGCCTCGGGAATTACGTTGCACCGGCGCAAATTTCTGCGCAAATACTACGAGGATATGGTGATTGCGCCTCTACATTGCGCCGGTCTAACGTAAAGGAGGTGCGCTACACCGGTCAAAATATGTGCCAATGTACCTGAATCTGGCCTCAGATCTCTTGTGAACAACAAAAATGTGAAAATGTATGTCAAAAAAAGAAACGCAGTCTATGCTTAAATTAGTCTTGAGAACAGCTAATTTTCAATAGCCAAATCTACTGGGACATAAGAAATCCCTCACAGTTATGTAGAACTTAATTTGCATGCCATCTGTAACATACAATGCTCAAGTTTACTGTGGTTAGAATACACAAGAGAATAATTATTTAGCATTGTCAGAGTCTTACATTCTTGCTAGCATCACATTAATTAAATTTTGTGTTGACAGCTAGTTAAAAGAAAAAAACTAAAAAAAATACCTAATACTGTGCTTCTTGAAAACAAATTTACTATAATTTTAATATATTGGTTTTTAGCAGCATTTACTATTCTGTATTTGTACATGTCTGTATTTTATTAGTTCTGTTAAATAGAAACTAATATGACAACTTTTCTTAAATGCTAGACTTTGGGTAACTTGAATGCAAAACTTGTACCAGCCACAACTGTACAATTGATAAATGGGGTATATGAATCTGTATTCCACAAAGTAAGGTCTGCCATAGTTTATATTCTACTAATAATCAAAATAAAAGGAACTCCATGCACTGGACAGCTACATCTTGAAAAAATGGGGATATAATATTTGTACCTATTGACAGTGCAAAACAAAAAAAAAGAAGTAAGGCCAATCTAACGGATGTATTCATTCCAATAGTAACAGATAGAGAGAAGGATTTATTATAATTAGAAAAGCCAGAATCTGGAACAGCTGGAACAGCTGAACACAGCAACAAATTCACTTCTATCAATTTCCAAGCTTAAAAAAAAAAATGTAGAATACATATAGGCATAAAAAGGTGTTTTAAAAAAAATAAAAAAAAATAGGAAATATTTATTATAGAAAAAAGTACACAATATTGTGTTATTTTCAAAACTGGCACTCTTTTTTTCTTTATAGTGCAAAAAATTAAAACCACAGATATTCAAATACCGCCAAATGAAAGCTCTATTTGTGGGGGAAAATATTTTTTTGGGTACAGCGCCACACGACCGCACAATTGTTAGTTAAAGCGACACAGTGCAGTATCACAAAAAATGGCCTGGTCATTGAGCAGCCAAATCTTCTGGGGTTAATCTTCTTGGTTAATGACCAATTGAAAAAAAAAAAAAAGTGAAAACAGTGAACTACTAATGCTATACCAAGTACATAAGCTGTGCGAATATCATAAAAAAACAAATGTATCTCTGATATTCTCTTCAATTATATGACAATCCATAAAGCACTGTTACCATTGCATGGTAACCATCTATCTTTCTTAGTTTCCTGTAGCACCAATCACATTTCAACATGGCGCCATTCCCGGGATTTATAAGGAGGACGCCAGGAGCCCTAGGGATAGCAGCTTTCTCCATGTGTTCCTGTGGATGCCATCCAGGGAGACCCATGTCTCCCTAACCTCCCAAGGATCTTTCCGGCTAGTCTGATCAAACCGATTTGGACGTTGGGCTTCAAACCTGGTTTGTTACTTGGGAAAACCGACACCAGGACATTTCTGTTGAAAGTTTCCTCGATATGACTTGGCTTCTTATTGCTCCCTTTCCTCTGTGGTTTTCCTCTGGAGAGTTAATGTGGACTGTTTATCTTTAAGGAGGTTGATAGTTGCGGTTTCTTTTAATGGTCCTGGTTTGATTTGGTTACCCTGGGTTCATGTTCCCTCCCAGGGGATGGCAGGGATACCCCTTGGGGTCATGAAGTCATCTTTCCCAGGGGTCTCTTGGGGGCTGGGTTAGGTTTAACCCTATACCGGATGGTTTTGGTAGTTTGACTTGACATTTGTATTAAGCCATTCCTTATCCAATTTTTCCACAGACATGACCCAAGACTTCATGAAGGGTGTACCAGGCATAGAACATCTTTATTGAGAGGGCAGGCTCTTATATATACCAAAAACATTACTTGCAGTAAACAGATGGGCAATGACACACTCCACCCACAACATCATACAATGGGTACTAACAAGCCTCCAATACACATCTTTTAGGAGACAGACATTCTGTCTCTGAGATAATCTACATGAGCTAATTACTAATCATTTACCCAGACAAGGTGACATTTATCATCAATAGAAATTCACACAATACAGTGTCAATTAGCATCACACAATGATAGGATTCTTGAGAGCCAGACTAAGATTCATTTACATCCCCATAGCAGACAACATTACCACAGCAAGCTTTTATAGTACACCCACCCTCTCTCTGCCTGGGAGACATTGAGATTAGTTAAGGAATAAACCAATTATCTCCAGCCAGAGAGCACACAATTTTCCCAAAAGTTGAAACACCCCTTTCCCCACAAGGTATCCCTACAATTACATATCCCATGATAGCCCCGATCTGGGGGACCAACATATCCAAATTTCACCCAGATTGGTCCAGGGGTTCTTAAAGACAAACAGAATCTATGAGAAAATACAGAATAAAGTCTATTTTCTTCACAATACATGCACCTTTTCGAAACGCGTCGGACTTCTCAACCACTCATCACTTTGAACTGTTTGTATCATGTTCCTTGTATCTGATGCAGTCATCATATACCACTTCTATATGTCCATGCATATGCATATCGTGAATCTAACATTTTATACTGTGCTGCTTTATAATGTGAAGTATATTTTTGTCCTTATGATTTTTTTGTAATAAATATAATTTTTTTATACATATTTTTCTTTATTGTACAATTGCCTTTAAAATCACAAATCTGAGGTTATGCCCTTTCTATCTAATCAGGGATGATGACAATTCACATGTCATTCTACATGAGTCTAATCTATTTCTAAGGGCAGTTAGTGGTAGGCCCCTTTAGGTGTAAGATAACCACCCTAATAAAGGTTTAACCCAGTGATCGCCCCCAGTTAACCCTTTTACCCCCTGTCGCCAGTGTCACTAAGCAATCATTTTTCTGATCACCGTATTAGTGTCGCAGGTGACGCTAGTTATCCTGTTAGTTATTTAGGTTTGCCGTCAGTTTTTTTATAGTGTCAAATACCCCCATATACTACCTACTAAAGGTTTTAACCACCTGATTGCCCCCTAGTCACCAGTGATCACCGTATAAGTGTCACTAATGACGCTAGTTAATCAATTAGCTATTTAGGATTACTGTCAGGTTTTTATAGCGTCAGGTACCCCCATATATTATCTAATAAAGGTTTTGACCTCCTGATAGCCCCCTAGTTAACCCTTTCACCAGTGATCTAAGTGGTACGGGTGACGCTGGTTAGTTAGTTTGTTTTTCATAGCGTCAGGGCACCCGCAGTTTATTACCCAATAATGTTTTAACACCCCCCCCCCCCCCCACACACCAGGTGGGTGATATCAGTTTTTAGGTTTTTAGGTGATTTCAGGTTTTAATTTTAAATAGGGTCTGCGTCTCCCCAGGCAGCATCAGATTAGTGACAAAAAAGCTAACACCCGCACACGCAGCATACACCACCTGATCAGATCTATACTAGCGTCCCCAGCAGTTTAGGGTTCCCAAAAATGCAGGGTTAGCAGGATCAGCCCGGATACCTGCTAGCACCTGGATTTTGCCCCTCCGCCCAGCCCAGCCCACCCAACTGCAGTATCGATCGATCACTGTCACTTACAAAATACTAAACACATAACTGCAGAAAGAGCAGAAGGACCAGAGGAAAGAGAGGGAGGAAAACGAAGAAAAAGACAGCGAGAATATTAGGCAAGGGTATCTATAATCTAAGTAACGTTATTTTCACGGAGAAAGAATTGAGAACCCTGGATCTGGGACTCAATAGATCTCCAGAAGTTCCTATGGAAGATTAACCTCAAAAAACATTTTGCTTTAAATACAGAACACACAACACCGGAAGATCCAATTTATCGGCAAACTAAACTTAAAAATAAATCAGTTTACAATCCTCCCACTAAGAGCAATCAATGTATAACGGCTTTCAAAAAAATGGTGGCAAGACAAGACATAAAAACCACCAGGCCCTGTACACACGATCAGACATGTCCGAGGAAACATGTCCGATGGACCGTTTTCATCGGACAAGGCTGAATTGTCTGTTGGTCTGATGTGCGTACACACCATTGGACCAAAATCCCCTCGGACCAGAACGCGGTGATGTAGAACACAACGACGTGATGACAAAAAACAAAGTTCAATGCTTCCAAGAATGCGTCGACTTGATTCTTCGAATGCGGGGGATTTTGGTCAGATGGTTTGTGTACTAACCATCGAACCTGTCCAACGGACAGGTTTCCAGCGGACATGTTTTCAAGCATGTTTGGAAATTTTTGTCCGCTGGAGAACGGTCCGATAGGCTGTACACACTGAAACTGAAACCACTTTATATACTTTTGATATTACTCCTAGACATTGGAATTGTATGCAATTTTGTATTGTATGATTTAATTAGCACCTGGTGCACTTCACCAATCATTGGCCTTCCGGCCTGATCATATATTTTTATTTGGGTTCCTTAGCACTTTGTGCACTCCATCAATTTAAATATTTTCACAGTAGCAACAGGATTTTCACATGATCACTTATACCTAAGCGGTACTTACTTACTTAATATAATACACATATTATATTGGCATTATTCTAATACCATTTAGTGTAGGCTACCTCAACCAATTTTCCATACTGATCTCACTTTATATTTATACCTACCTTCAGTGTTGAGCTCTTCTTTTTTATTACTCATTATAAGGGGCTATTCTCGCTACCACTTTGGCACCACCGGGGGCCCCACTTATGAGCCCACCGAACTGAGAAGCCCGACAAGCGCTGTTTTTGGAGTCACCACTTGGGTGTCTCTCTCTTTATTTGGAGTCACCACTTACTTGTCCACTTATCACATCAGTGCAGCGCCACCACCCCTTTTTTAATTACTAACACATAACTGCAGTTCGCAGAGTCAGGCCTAATCCCTGCGATCGCTAACAGTTTTTGTTGTTAGCGTCTGATAGACAGCCTAGGTGCTTTTTTCCTGTGAATCTTACTACTGTACCAGCAAATTTAGAGCCCAAAATGGCAAATCAAAGGTACAGTAGTGAAGAAGCGAATACGTTTCTGAGCATGACAGATAGTGAAGAGGAAGTCACTCATCTGTCAGATTCAAGCTCAGAATATTATCCTGTAGACGACAGCGGCTCCATGACAGATAGCACTGACAACAGAGTTGTGGTCCCTGCCAAGGTCAGGCGTCCCCGACCCCATTCTTCTTCTGTTGTTGCCGGGCAAGAACCACAGGGCTCTCGTATGGAGCAGAGAAGTACTAGTGCCGCTCATCCTTCTGGTAAACTGGCAAGCACCAGCGGCCTAGTACACCCTGGTTGTACATCCAACACTGCAGTATTACGTGGTGATGTGGCGAGTCCCATAAGTGCAGTTCAAGCTGGCGAGTAGCCAGCAAGTAGTGTCCCGCTGCCACCAAGAAGACAAAGACAGGCCCGTCGTCCCTATAGTGCAATTCCTACAGAATTCGCCAATCCTAATTGTCACCTTTTAGTCACTTGTTTGATCATGTGGCACTGTGCGACCTAATCGCCAGGGCTTACCCCAGAGTCTTGTAGATTCCTGTCTTAGGCTGGGGAAGAGAGCCTGCTTCAAGTGTAATAATTTGCTCGCTGTGAAGTGGAGGGAAAATAAGAATGTTATCGTTCTGTCCTTCCTTCACGCAGACACGGCGGTTTCAAATTATTATGGCAACTGGATATAGATCTTAATTGTTTTATATTTAACTTCTAATATGAGTTTTGTTTATTTCAGGCTCCATTGTATGAGTATCATTTTTTGTTAGTTCTCATTAGTGCAATCTGCAAATTCCACTCTGTGGTAGTATTCCATATTATGGGAGTATATGCCACTTGAACCACCTATAACTATGATGTATATCATAACTACCTGTCACCATTTTTAACACAGCCTCCAGCATACCACTGACAATGACTTTCAGGGCTAGAACGTTAAGAGTAAGATCTCTCTTTCTTGAGGTCATTAACAGCCTACACTACACACCCAATGAACTCTCAGTTAGATAAGGGACTTCAATACATAGGCCTAATTTGTCTCTATATCCTTTATGATATATATATATATATATATATATATTTTACATGTCCCACAGCCATTCATCTATGATTCAACCAACCAAATACAGCTCCATGACAGATAGCACTGACGACAGAGTTGTGGTCCCTGCCAAGGTCAGGCGTCCCCAACCTTATTCTTGTTCTGTTGTTGCGGGGTAAGTACCGCAGGGCTCTCGTATGGAGCAGAGAAGCACTAGTGCCACTCATCCTTCTGGTAAACTGGTATGATCGGCGAGTCCCATAAGTGCAAGTCCCATAAGTGCAGTTCAAGCTGGCGAGTAGCCAGCAAGTAGTGTCCCGCTGCCACCAAGAAGACAAAGACAGGCCTGTCGTCCCTATAATGTAATTCCTGTAGAATTCGCCAATCCTAATTGCCACCTTTTAGTCACTTGTTTGATCATGTGGCACTGTGTGACCTAATCGCCGGGGCTTACCCCAGAGTCTTGTAGATTCCTGTCTTAGGCTGGGGGAGAGAGCCTGCTTCAAGTGTAATAATTTGCTCACTGTGAAGTGGACGGATAATAAGAATGTTTTCGTTCTGTCCTCCCTTCACGCAGACATGGCGGTTTCAAATTACTATGGCAACTGGTGTTGTGGAGAAACCCCTCTGTGTCCACGAATATAACCAAAATATGGGAGGGTAGGACCTCAACGACCAGTTGTTGGCGCCATACCTAGTTTCCCGTAAGGCTAAGCGCTGGTACAAAAAAGTGTCTTTATGCTTATTTCAATTGGCTTTGCATTTTGAGAGACCTGAACCTGGAACCGAAACGTTAGGTACAGTTACAAATAAAAGTTAAAAAAAGTTAAAAAATAAAAGTAGAAAAAAATATTCTAATATTGTTCTCTCTCTCTCTCTCTCTCTCTCTCTCTCTCTCTCTCTCTCTCTCTATTCTCTTGTGTTCTGCTCTTTTTTACTGTATTCTATTCTGCAATGTTTTATTGTTATTATGTTTTATCATGTTTGCTTTTCAGGTATGTATTTTTTTACTTTACTGTTTACTGTGTTTTATTGTTAAAATTTTTTTTGTTTTCAGGTACGCCATTCAGCTTCAGCTTACTGTTATACTGTAATGTTACTTTGTTTTATTGTTAACCATCATTTGCTTAGCAGCAGGGCTTTTTTTCTGCCAAAAACTGTGTTCCCGAACCTTTGGCAGCCCTTCCTCTCCTCTCCTCTCCTCTCCTGCCTGCCTGTCTTTTAATACTAAAGCCAGTAGAGCAGTGGTGTCCAAAGTTTTTTCAAAGAGGGACAGATTTGATGAAGTGAACATGTGTGAGGGCCGACTATTTTGCCTGACATTCTGTAAACCATTAAAATTCGGTCTAATGTCGCGTACACACGATCACTTTTTGTGATGAAAAAAAACAACGTTTTCAAAAACGTAATTTAAAATGATCGTGTGTGGGCAAAACGTCGTTTTATGTCTTCAAAAAAACGACCAAAAAATAATTCGAACATGCTTGAATTTTTTGTGTCGTTTTTCAAAATGTCATTTTTTGTGTCATAAAAAGTGATCGTGTGTGGGCAAAACAACGTTTTTAAACCCGCACATGCTCAGAAGCAAGTTATGAGACAGAGCTTTAATGGAACAGAGTGCCGTCGAACGTGGTGTACGTCACCACGCTTTGTTAGAGCATTTTGGAAAAACGATGGTGTGTATGCAACGTCGTTTTGGAAAATGAAGTTTGAAAAATGTATTTTTGTTTTGTCACATAAAACGTCGTTTTTTTTCATCACAAAAAGTGATCGTGTGTACGCGGCATAAGTGTGTTAGTTCGAGCACTAATACACAATGCCCAACAAAAATTCCCTTGCCTTTGTGGTTGTGTGGTGAAGAGATGAGCTCAGGCATGTTATTTGGACATACCATATTTATCGGCGTATAACACTCACCTTCACTTTAAAAAATCTTAAATTTTAAATAAAGAACTGTGAATCAAAATAAGGGTCACTGCCCATCAATACAACCTCACAAGTGCCAAAAAGGAAAACACCCCTGTTGTCCTGAATGCAACACACCCGTTATGCTGAATGCAGCACCCCATTCCCCTGAATGCAGCATCTCCCTTTCCTTGAATGCAGCATCTCCCTTGCCCTGAATGCAGCATCTCCCTTGCCCTGAATGCAGCACCCCCCTTGCCCTGAATGCAGCACCCCCCTTGCCCTGAATGCAGCACCCCCTTGCCCTGAATGCAACACCCCCATTTTACTGAATGCAGCACCCCCTTGCCATGAATGCAGCACCCCAGTTGTCCTGGAGAATTTCCTGTTTTATCGGCGGCTTCTTTTTTTTTTAATCAGAAACAAAGGTTTTATTGAAAAAGTCAGGTGAAGACAAAAACATAAACACAGTATCAAACAAAGTGCATTTACAGTAAGAGTTACACCTAACAAAGTACTGACGTTTAGCTGTATAAAGAAATATATAACCCATAGTACTATGAGACATGAACAGTTTAAGGCTGGGTAATCATCATCACAGGACTAGTAGCCCTGGTTCAGAATCCAAAAGAGATCCAGTTCCATCTATATATCACTGAAAACTTAGCATATCAAAGAGATATGAACAAGAAATGTACATATAAACATAGGACCGTGTGCGATATTTAAAGCATGGCGCTCCTGCTCCCCCATGATACACAATAACAAATCCAGATGGTATGTGTAGTAAATCACATTGGTGTCTCCTATCCTAGTTGGTCACATTTGCAATAGCCTCTCCATTACCAATTGAGGAGGGCCCAGCCCTGGTGTATCCAGCCAGGGCTGCCACATTGAATAAAATTTCCTAAGGGCATTACGATGTTGATATGTTATCTTTTCACGTATCAACAGGCTGTTAACCATCTCTACCCATTGTGTCTCCTTCGGCACTCTGGGAGTGATCCATAATCTTGCTATAGCCTTCCTGGCAACATACAGCAGACGTACAACAGCGGTGTGACCACCGGGCGAGAGAGAAGGTATCTCAAGCGCACCCAGTAGGCACACCAGGGGGTTACATGGCACCGGGAAGGCATAGACTTGGGATATAGTAGAGATAACATATTGCCAGTACCTAAATAACTTTGGGCATTTCCACATCATATGAAGCAAATCACCATCATGAGCGCAGCACTTTGGACAAAGCGGAGAGTCCCCAATGCCCCATTTATGCAGTTTGAGCGGTGTCCTGTAGACCCTATGTAGGAGAAATAAATGTGAGAGCCTGTGTGCTACCGAGACCGACACCAGGGGGGCGGAAGACAGGCAGAGCTCCCACGTTTCCCCGTCAATGAGCCCCATATCTTTTTCCCAGCCCTTCTTACAGATCAAAGTGGACGCATCATGAGTGGAACTAAGCAGTCTAGCATAGACCCTTGAGATCATGCCCTTCTTTTCTCCTGTCACCAAGACATCATTATGTAGGGGATGCACTATCACTTGAGCCGGGGACAATCTCCTCTCACACTGGAGAGCATGCCTCAGCTGTAAGTACCTGTAGAATTGCGTCCTCTCCAGAGAGAACTCATCCCGCAGGTCCGTGAACGACTTCAGTACCTGTCCTATAAACAACTGGGGTACGTAGTGAATCCCCGCTTCCTCCCAATGTCTGAAGTCCCGGAGCTTGGAGAGCTCTTTATAGTAAGCATTCCTCCAAATGGGGGTGAAGGAACATACCCCTTTCACTCTAAAGACAGATCGGACATATTTCCACAGTGTGTTTAATAAAATTATTGTGGGAAGAGCCTGTGAGACATGCGTAAATCCCGCCTCCAGATGGGATACAGCTGGGAGCTCTGATCCATAGGGGACCAGCAAGGCTCTTATTTGATCCTCCTCATCCACAGTCCCCCAGTTGCCGATATGTTGGATCTGGGAGGCAATAAAATAGTACCGGGCGTGTGGGACTGCCATGCCCCCTTGGTCCTTAGCCAGGTGTAGCGTGGATAAACTTATCCGTGCCACTTTATATTTCCATATCAGTTCCCTGAACTGCGTATCTATCTGAGAGAACCACTTGTGTGGTATCCAGATTGGAGAATTATGAAATATGTACAATAGCTGCGGGGCCCAGACCATCTTAATAAGATTAGCCCTGCCCGTTACCGATAAAGGAAGCTTCGTCCATGCTGAGCACTTCGCTCTGAACTTGGTGAGAAATGGCTTCAAATTCAGAGAGAGGTATTGGGTTGGGTCAGATGTCACCTGGATTCCTAGATAGCGAAATTGGGTCACTACCTGTATGTCCGAAGCGCAATCAGGCAAGGGAGCTACTATAGGGTCCAAGGGCATAATCACCGACTTATCCCAATTAATGCTGAACCCCGACAGCCCTCCAAAGTCTGCGATCAAAGCCATCACATTCCTCAAAGAGGCATCGGTATCCCCCAGGTAAATTAAAGTGTCGTCTGCGAACAGGGACACCACATCCTGCCTATCCCCCCTGATAAATCCAGTTATATCGGGCGAGGCTCTAATATGGATCGCCAGGGGCTCCAGGGCCAGGGCAAACAGCAGGGGTGAGAGAGGGCATCCCTGCCACGTGCCCCTGAAAAGCCGAAAAGAGTCTGAAATCTCCCCATTGACCCTCATCCTAGCCATCGGTGAGCTATAGAGCAGCTGAACCCATTTTATGAAGGAGGGACCCACCCCAAACCTACGTAAAGCCTCCCACAAGTAGGGCCATTCAACACTATCGAATGCTTTGGCAGCATCCAAGGAGAAAATGGCCCTATTACCTGGATTATCCACGGGGACCTGCATATTAAGAAATAATCTGCGCAAGTTCTGGGACGTGGACCTGGTCGGTATGAAGCCGGATTGGTCCCTATGTACGACATGGTGAATGCATCTAGCCAACCTCGTTGCTAACACCCTAGCTAGTAGTTTGATGTCAAATGTCGGAAGGGAAATGGGTCTGTAAGAGTCCGGAGAAAGAGGGTCCTTCCCCGGCTTCAACAGAACCACTATCAGCGCTTCATTCATAGATGAGGTGAGTGAGCCAGTTTTAAAAGCTGTGTTATAGACCTTCAGTAGGGTAGGAATCAACTGAGAAGAGTAGCGACTGTATACCTCCGAGGGAAGACCATCAGCTCCTGGGGCCCGCCCATTCTGTGCCTGCGCCAGTGCCTCCAGGAGCCCCTCCTCTGTCAGAGGGGCCTCCAGGAGTGCTACATCCGGAGCAGGCAGACAAGGGACGGGATATCTATCCAGGAAGGAGCAAAGCTCAGCAGATGAGGGCTGAACCCTGGATGTATACACATCCTGAAAAAATGTTGTAAAGCATGCCATAATGGACTGAGTGGCGTAGCAACTCTCTCCCCTATCATTGGTCATGGCTACTATGTAGGCAGAGGGTTGCTGGGATCTAGCCAAGAGGGCGAGCATGTGCCCTGTGGTCTCCCCCTCCTCAAAGTGTTTCTGCTGTAAGAAGAAACGTTTGTTTTCTGCTAATTGTATGGATAGGTCTTTAAGCATAGACTAAGAGGCCAACCATCGCCTTTTGTTACCATCGGAAGGATCCGCCACATAGTCTACTTCAGAACTACGAGCTTCCTCCAAGACCTGCATTTCCCACTCCTTAGTATTAGTTTTAACACGGGATATGACTCTAATAAATTGACCTCTCAAGTAGGCTTTGGCTGCATCCCACACCGTCCTGAGACTAGCCGACTCCAAGTTATCATGAAAGAAAGCATTAAGGAGTAAAGGGATCGGGTCAGGGTCCGGTATGAGAGACAACCAGAATGGGTTGAGTTTCCACAGCCTATTGCCCGCCATTTCCCCCAGCCCAAGGTCTACCGTCAGCGGGGAATGATCTGACACATGTCTTGGGTGATACTGGAACGTCTTCACCAAAGGTAACATGAGGGCATTTCCCAGACCCAGATCAATCCTGGACAAACCTCCCACAGATGCCGATTGACAGGAAAAAGCACAGGCATCAGGGTTATGTAATCTCCAGACATCAGTAAGATCTAGCTCTCCTATAAGGCGAGCAAAAGGCGTGGGACCCCGACTCACACTCGGGGGTCCAGCCCCTCTAGGCCTGAACTTATCCTTCTCATGGTCCAGGAAATTATTAAAGTCCCCTAGAACCATGACTGGGATACCCGGAAGTCTCGACATAAAGTCAGACAATTTCGTAAGAACACTGGCTGAAAATGGGGGGGGGATATATATTCCTGCTATAACACACTTTAGCCCTGATAAGGAACAGAAGAGAAACACATATCTACCCTCTGGGTCAATTTTTACTTCAATAGAGGAGAATTGAATACCCTGGCGAATCAGGATACTCACCCCCCTCGAGTACACCGAATGTGTGGCATGAAACTGGTGACCATATTGCCTAGAGGCAAATTTCGGAGTCGATCCCGAGGGGAGGTGAGTCTCCTGCAAGCAAAGCACATCAGCTCCCAACTTTTTTACCGTGCGTAGCACAGCTAGACGTTTAACAGGATTATTAAGACCTCTAACATTCCAAGAGAGACACCTAGTTAGCTGAGACATTGCATAGCAAAAAACATAGTAGAAGGATCCAGGTAAATATGCAGGGTTAACTGAGAGACAAGGCTGGCAAAATAACATGTAATGAGACAAGACATATTTAGGACACAGAGAAGCACCGGGGCCTCAAAAAAAAAGGAAAGCCATTGGGGCAAAGTCATTGACATGTGGTTGCATGAGATGTGGGCCGAAGAGAGCAATAAAAGAAAAAGGGTGGGGGGTAGCAGAATGTGGACACGTGTAAAAACAAAATTGAAGTTTGTGATCATGGTGGAGTTCTCAGGTAGCAAAAGCACACTCAAAACGGCCAACATGACCAAGGAACTGTTCCAAAGGGTACACAGGGTCTAATGTAGACCCCTTCGGGGGCAACAGTGGAAGCGCACAACAGTGTCTTAAAAACTTCTCAACAACAAAAAATAAGCCGTAATGGCCGAAGCGAGCATAGGCCGCCTTCCCACAGGTTGCGGGGACAAAACTTGACATCAGGTATTAGCATTATAAGTGAAAAACAGTGGAAAATACTGCGCAGGTCTAATGAAAATAAAAATTGGATTGGTGGCAAAACCAAACGATTTTACATAAAGATAAACGTGAATGCTGCTGCAGCACAAATGTCAGATGAACAAAATATAAACAGTAAATTGGGTGTGCTGCGCTGCTAAAATTAATACATCAATAGTGAAGGTGATAACAAAATGTGCATTGAGTGCAAAAAAATTGTATATAAAAAACCAACACCAAGTGTTCCAATGTATGACAAAATCATATAAGAAAACAAACTGAATTGACAAAGTTCGTTAAAAGCTCCAGGGAAAAATCAAAGTTCAGTGAGTTCAGAGAAATATCCCAAGTAGGGGATTGAGATACTGCAGGACAGAAGAGAGCCTCCACCTCCACCTCTTATAGTAAATCTGCTTACCAGATAGATAATAATCGTGAGCATCAACAGCACAGCAGGCTGGATTGCCTTAACGGGTATTAAAGTGGAATCCTGTGTGTATCTCCAAGCTTGGTCTCAATGCGGCTGGATCCCAGAAAAACAATCACTCCCAGAGTGTAGCCAAGGGAAGAGAAAGGAAGCCAACATAGAGTAGTAACGTTTTAAAAGTTTAATAAAAGAAATTCGATTGCACTTACAAAAAACGAATCCTTTGGAAGCATATAAATAGTAAGCCGGCCGGCTCTCACAATCCGCCCGTCCTTCCGGATGGTTGTGAGGATAAAAACAATGGTGTCGTCAGCACGCCGTTCCTCCCTACGCCGTTTCGTCCAATAGCAGACTTCATCCAGGGGCACGTTTTTTGTAAGTGCAATCGAATTTCTTTTATTAAACTTTTAAAACGTTACTACTCTATGTTGGCTTCCTTTCTCTTCCCTTGGCTACACTCTGGGAGTGATTGTTTTTCTGGGATCCAGCCGCATTGAGACCAAGCTTGGAGATACACACAGGATTCCACTTTAATACCCGTTAAGGCAATCCAGCCTGCTGTGCTGTTGATGCTCACGATTATTATCTATCTGGTAAGCAGATTTACTATAAGAGGTGGAGGTGGAGGCTCTCTTCTGTCCTGCAGTATCTCAATCCCCTACTTGGGATATTTCTCTGAACTCACTGGGCCAGATTCTCAGCGGCGCTACGCCTGCGTAAATGTATATGCGCGGCGTAATAGTAAATGTGCGCCTGCGTATCGATGCGCGGTAAACACAGAACCACATACGCGCGATTTTTTTTTCCGTCTGGGCGGCGAAAATGCATTAAGCTAGCGCGGCGTAGCCGCATAGTTACGCATCAAAAATATTCAGTTCCCATTGAATTAGCATGCAAATATGCAAATGAGGGAGATGCGCGTATTCCCGAAAGTACGCGCGTCCGGCGTTGGCTACTCGTGGTGCGCGTAACTCGAAAGCCTTGAGTAAACATACCCCTCATAAAAGCACGGGTAACTTTGCTCAAGGCCGTGTGCAAGTCAGCTGGAGAGCAACTACAGCAGCACCGTAACGGACTAGCTGAGCAATCACACTTACTGGACAAGACATTCATATGCCAATGATGCCAGGGCCAGCCATGGTCTTATCAATACTAAGGTATGCAGAGGAAGAGGAGCATAGAAGGAGGAGGAGGAGGACGGGGGCACGTGAGAGGATCTACCGAGCGCGCATGAGCCTCTTTGGCATGGGTGATGAGGAGGTGTATCGCATCTTCAGATTCAGCCCTGCTGCCATCCTGGAAATAACCACAGCCCTGCAGGATGACATCACCAGCCAGACATACCGCTCACGTGCACTGCAGCCACTGGTGAAGGTCCTGGCAACACTCCATTTCCTGGCCAGTGGATCATTCCAGCGTACAAGTGGAGTGGTGGCTGGGATGTCACAAACCAGCATAAGCAGATGTGTGCACCAGGTTGTCCCTGCAATCCTCAGACGCATGTCCAACCAGTTCATCAGACCCACCACTGTGCACCTGCGGCAGAAGGCAATGACAGATTTCTACAGAATTGACGGATTCCCACGCACCATCGGGGCCATTGATTGCACACATGTGGCACTCCAGCCCCCCAGTGCCACAGAGCACATATACCGCAATCGGAAGCATTGGCATTCCATCAACGTACAGGTGATAGCCGATGCCAAATACCTCATATGGCACGTCCGTGCCAAAGACCCCGGGTCCAGCCATGACAGCTACATCTACCGTCAAAGCAACATCCCCGAAGATTTTGAGCAGGACATGTATGGGGACAGCTGGCTGGTTGGTGAGTGACATGGGTGGCAGCCATGACTATCCCCTCCCATGATGCACAACAGAAGTGGCACATGCATGACTACCATCCTCCTGTGTTTTCCCTTACAGGTGACTCTGCATATACACTGGGACCCCATCTCATGACTCCTTTCCGGAACCCCCAAACCAGAGGAGAGAGAAGATACAATGAAGCACACATCAAAACCCGTGCAGTGGTGGAGCGCACATTTGGCCTCCTGAAGTCCCGTTTCCGCTGCCTGGATAAGTCTGGGGGGGCCCTATTGTATTCCCCCAACTTTGTGGGTCAGATCATTGGTGCATGTTGTATTCTGCACAACTTTGCCATGCGAAAGGGCCTGCATATTGCCCTACGTGATGACCTGACCCCCCAACCACACAGCCCCCCCCCACCAGAGGAGACCCCGTCAGCTGATGGAAGAGCAGTCAGGAGTGTCCTCGTGTTACGAATCTTTGACCTTTAAACACACACATACAGCATGGCACACAGCCAATGCACGCGTGTACACCACTGATGTCCCTAGATCACACACACCACATGCACATCGCATTGGATTAGCCCAAGTCCAGCATGTAGGACTTGGGAGCAGCAACGCCACGTCAAGGCCCCAATGATGTTGCTGTCCATTCATACACCTTTCACACATCATTCATACAGCCGTGGGGTTAACTTCACCACCACGGCCGAGGGTGACACCCCTTACTTTCAGGAGTGCCACCCTCTCACATTCACACACCATTCACACTGCACCGTGTGCAGTATCCAAAAATATATAAAAAAAGCTCTTATCCAGAGCATAACAAAAAATAAATAAGCTCTTATCCAGAGCATAACAAAAAATAAATAAGCTCTTATCCAGAGCATAACAAAAAATAAATAAGCTCTTATCCAGAGCATAATACTAAAGAAAACTCAAATTAATGGGCCTGGCGGGGGCTCTGCCTGGTGCCACGGGTCCTGCCCCTCACTTGCCTGGGGGCAGCCCTAGATGGGGGGGGGGGAGCAGGTTGAGGAGGAACATCCCCACGTCCCTCCCTGGCTGCCTGCATGCCCTCCAGGGCAACCGCTATGCGGGTCTGCACAGCAGTCTGCGCCTCGATAGCAAGGCGCAGGGCCTGAACCTCCCCCACAAGTTCTGAGGTGTTTTCCTGCAGCTCCCCCAAGCTGGTCAGCGTTGCTGCGCTGTTAACAGCAACATCCTGGATGGCATCTGTTATATTGTCCGAGGATGCCAGGCTGTCGGCCAGGCGCCTCATCTCCTCCACGACCTCGGCCAGGTGTTTATTTTGCTGGTCCTGCTGTCTGACCAGCTGTTCCGGCAGGACCTGGGATACACCCCTGGTCTTTGACGTCGCCTTGCGGGGAGTGGCAGGGGACCGGGCATAAGGGGAGGATGTTGAGGGGCCGGAGATGAGGGGGGGGGAAAGAGAGGGACTGGAGAGGTTGGAGGGGGACACTGAGGGGTTTGCTACAGGTAGAGGAATAGCCTGGGCTGGTCCGGCCAACCCACCATCCTCCTCCACAACAACATAGAGGGCCTGGTCCTGGACTACCACACCCTCCTCAACCACCTCCTCCGTTGAGGTGTGCCCACTTCCCTCCAAGTCCTGTTCCAGGGGGGCAGCCAGAGGGACTGTATCTTCAGGGGATGGATCCTGATGGGCCCTGGCATCAACAGATGGCCCCGCTCCCTCCTGCACATCTGTGGATGACACAAAAGATGCCCATGTTGGTGGACCCACACACTTGGCACATGTTCCCTTCCACCCCCATACATGTACACAACAGATAGAATAGAAAACACACTTACCTGTCCTCACGGCTGGCTTCTGGGACTCATAGCCCCCAACTCCCTCTACCTGCTCCGTCTGCAGGCAGCGGGCAACCACCTTCTCCTCCTCAGTCAGGCGGACAGGGCAGGGTGGGCCCCCTCCAGTGCCCCTGGCATGCCGAGCTATGGCAGCCAGCTTGCCCTTCACATGACGCCGCAGGTCATTCATTTTCTTTTGAATGTCCTGCGGTGTCCGGACCTCATGAGAGAGGGCATTGACCTGGCACGCCACCCTCATTAATATCTGATCCCTCCGGGACTTGCTGGTCCGGGCACTGTCAGCACCATGGAGCCGCGAGTCATACTTCTCCATGGCCCGTATGACAATGGCCCTCTCCTCTGGGGAGAAATTCTTCTTCCTCCTCTCCTTAACAGCAGTTGCCATCTTGTCCAGCACAAACTTTCGCCGTCACTCTCTAAAAAATGGGAGACGTTTGCGCTGCACGGGCGCATGTGTGGGCGCATTATATACCCTGCGCCGGCGCATCGTAGGGAGGCTTTGCGCATGCGCAGAAGGCATCCACGTCACGGCGCGGGTCAACCACGTCATGGCGCGGGTCATCCATGTCACGGCGCATGCTCCGTTCGTCCCGGCCTGCATTTGCATGGGGTCACGCTTCATTATAATGCAACACGCCCACTTCCCTCCTACTTTGGAGTTGCGCCGGATTACGCCCATGATTTTACGCGACGCAGGCGCATCTTGGAGCGCATTTACTTAGGGAATACGGTACTTGCCACTCCGTGTTACGTCGGCGTAGTGCATCTGAGATGCGCAACGCCTGCATAATTAGCCGCGCATCTACGAGAATCTGGCCCACTGAACTTTGATTTTTCCCTGGAGCTTTTAACGAACTTTGTCAATTCAGTTTGTTTTCTTATATGATTTTGTCATACATTGGAACACTTGGTGTTGGTTTTTTATATACAATTTTTGTTGCACTCAATGCACATTTTGTTATCACCTTCACTATTGATGTATTAATTTTAGCAGCGCAGCACACCCAATTTACTATTAGCATTATAAGGTACTTCATGTGTCAGCTGGACGCCGGTTCCGGGCATCTCGAATCGATCTCTCTTCACGGTCCAGCCATTGCATGGTAGAGGCTGGGGAGTCAAAGAATTGCACCGAGCCAAATGCCTCCACCCGAAGGCGGGCCGGATAAAGCATAGCATATTTGAGATCCAGGTCACGCAACCGACGTTTGACTTCAGTAAATTTGCTTCTCCCTTTCTGCAGTTCCGCTGAGAAATCTGGGAACAGCGATATTTTAGCATTGTCCATCCTCAAGGCTGCAGGGTTGATCCTAGCATTATGTAGAGCAGCATCTCTGTCCTTGTAGTGAAGGAGTTTAAACAGGAATGGGCGTGGAGGTGTTCCCGGTGGTGGGGGCCTGGCTGGTACCCTATGTGCACGCTCCACTGAAAACATGGGGGAAAACACCTCCCTCCCAAACGCGGTGATCAGCCATTGTTCAATAAACTCTACAGGGTTTTTTCCCTCCATCCTTTCCGGTAGACCAATCATTCTCACATTATTTCTTCTCATTCTATTTTCCAAATCATCTAAACGGGAAGAATGTTGGTCTATAAGGTGGTTGTTGTACGTGAGGTCCCGCTGCATGGGACCCAGATCATCCTCAACGGTGCTCACCCTTTCCTCCAGCGCGGAGGTTCTTTCTCTCAGCTTCTGAGCATCATGCCGTAAGAATGTAATCTCAGCCTTTACTCCCTTTATCTCAGTAGTGAGCACTGTAATAGACATATTGCAGGATGTCACCGCAGCAAATATGTCACGCAGTGTGGGTTCCCCCTCCACAACTGGGCTCACTGGTGCATGGGGCCTATCAGATCCCTGGGTAGGAGTACTCACTGTGTCCCACGCATTGCCAGCATTAGATGTCTCCTCCAGAGGCACCGTGTCATCCGCTTCCGATCCACCCCCGGACGAATCATCCGGAGTGCTGGAGGACGCCACCGGATCCTTCCCGAGAGGCATGGAGAATAGCTTTTCAGCTGCTTCTTTATGGATCTCCCCGGCTGTGCGGCCTACGTAGGCGCCATTTTGGGACATGAGGTCCACCGGTTTGTTAACCAATTGGCGTTTTGCAGACGGCATACTGCGGCAATCGGGCTTGGTAATGTATGTGGGGTGTCCCGGGCGCCTTCCGAAGTCCAGCAAGGTTAGGTAGGAGCTGTAAAATATGATTCCACAGGATAACAGGACGGATTCTCGGCGGAGCTCACCTCAGACACGTCCGGCTACATCCGCTGCCTGGCCACGCCCCCCATCGGCGGCTTCTTTAATCGAAAGTCCCACCTCCTGCGATGGACAGAATAGTCGTCCAATGGCAGCACAGGAGACATGACTTCCTTTTACACAGGTCGCCGTGTAAACAGGAAGTACTCCGGTATGCACAGCACTCGTCCCGCCTTCTCCAAGGCAACCAGCATGTATTTATTTTGTGGCCCCGGCGTTCAGGAATTCGTTGGGGGCCACAAAAGACATACATGTCAAAATGACCAGGTGGCCATCCGAAACCTGGCCGCGATTGGCCCTCGGGCCGGACTTTGGATATGCCTGCAGTAGAGGACGTTTTCTGCACAGTGCACGTCCTCTACTGGCTTCTCTGTGCTAGTGCTATGTACTCCAGGCTGCTGCACTCGATCACTAGTTAACGCTTCTGATCCCAACCTTTAGCTGCTGCAGTGATTCGGGAAGAAGCTTCCATCCCTGCCTGCCACTGCTACTCAACCATTCTAGCACAGAGCCAAGGAGCCCTGAAACACCTCCTTAGCTCTGTGCTACAGTAGGGGGAGCTCTCCGGTCCACTGCACTGTGCAGGACAAAAAGCCTGCACATACCACAGAGTGCAGTGATGGAGGAAGAGGTGAGAGACCTGTCACTGTGAAAACGTTTGCAGAGACCAGAGAGTTCACTCAGAGAGGAGTGCACTATTAAAGTATGTGAGGAAGGGGAATCAAGAGGTAGGCCTGGATTCAGGTAGAGCGGCGTATCTTTGTGCGGGCGTAGCGTATCTTCTTTACACTATGCCGCCGCAACGTTGAGAGGCAAGCATGCTATTTACAAAGCAAATGCGCTCAACGTTGCGCCGGGAGGTCGTAAAATCAGGGGAAAGAAACACCTCAGCACTCACAGTTTAATCACTTACCATATTGCTGCCCAATGACCAGAGCACTTTTTGCTTTAACTGACAATTGCGCGGTCATGTGACGTGGCTCCCAAATAAAATTGGCGTCTTTTTTTCCCCACAAATAGAGATTTCTATTGGTGGTATTTGATCATCTCTGCGGTTTTTATTTTTTGCACTATAAACAAAAATAGAGCGATTATTTTGAAAAAAATTAAATATTTTTTACTTTTTGCTGTAATAAATATCCCCCAAAAATATATGAAAAAACTTTTTTTTCCTCAGTTTAGGCTGATACGTATTCTTCTACATATTTTTCTTAAAAAAAATCGCAATAAGTGTTTATTGATTGGTTTGCGCAGAAGTTATAGCGTTTACAAAATAGGGGGTAGTTTTATGGCATTTTTAAAAAAAACATTTTTTTTTACTAGTAATGTCAGTGTCAGCGTTTTTTTTTAGTACTGCGACATTATGGCGGACACTTCGGACACTTTTGACACATTTTTGGGACCATTGGCATTTTTTTGCGATCAATGCAATAAAAATGCATTGGATTACTATAAAAATGCCATTGGCAGTGAAGGGGTTAACACTAGGGGGCGGGGTAGGGGTTAAGTATGTTCCTCGGGGGTGTTCTAACTGTAGGGGGGGTGGACTCACGAGGGGAAATCACTGATCTTCTGTTCGTACATTGTATGAACAGAAGATCAGCATTTCCCCCGCTGACAGGACCAGGAGCTGTGTTTATACGCAGAAGAGCCGACAAAGAGCTACGGGCTCTCGCCCAGGAGAGTCGACCTGTCGCAGTAAAATGACGGCGACAGGTCAGCAAGCAGTTAACCACTTCAATACCGGCCCATTGACAATTGACGTCCAGAGATGGGATCTCCCATCCTAAGTGGACGTCAATTCACGGCCTGGGCTTTGCAGGTGAATATCTGCATGATGTCCGCAGCCAGAGGCATCATCCAGATATCCTCTTCTTCAGCCGGCGATTCTGCACGACATAAGAACGATCATAGTGGCGGTTCCACCGCTTGATCGTTCTTACAGGCCGCGGGAGGGGACACCCCCTTTCCCGCCGCCATCCGGTGCTTCTCCAGGCTCTCCCGGCGCCGGCAGGAAGCATAGAGATGACTGGTGACCAGATGAAAAAGAGGGGGGGGTGGGAATGGGGGAATAGTTGCTGAAGCTAGACCCAACACATACCCGCCCAGTTGAGGTGTGGACTATCTCGGTACAAAATAGGTCAGGATAAACAATATAATAAATAAAAAATTGTTTTATTAAATGAAACTGTTGCATTAAAAACAATAGTGTACATCAAAAGATTGGTCGATTCTCTACTAGTTTCGCGGGATGTCCGCTTCTTCAGGAGAACCAATCTGAAGGACAATAATGCAATAAAATGATGTAAAATACAGATAATACAGTTCAGCAGTGAGTTAAAAATTAAATAGACATAGAGTTTTTACCCAAAGTGTAACGAAGCAGGCGCGGAGCCAGGTCTGCCCAATAGGTGATACCCCTGCAGCGAACGTGGGGGATGGTAAGTGGGTCTCTGAAAAATTGGCATACATTAGGTTGTAGGAGGAGGCCCAGGACATGGATAGTGGTAATGGTGGGGGTGGGTCAGGGGAGAGGGGGAGTAGGAATATAGGAAAGGTTGAAGCAGGGGGGGGGGGCGACAGAAAGAGAGAAAAAGAAAGAGAGAGGATGGGAAGAGAGGTGGAAGGGTAGGAAGAGGAAGGGAGGGGATGGGGGAGGGGAAGGCAGGAGGAGGGAGGGGATGGGGGAGGGGAAGGCAGGAGGGGGGAAAGAGCGAGGTAGGGGTACAGCCAGGTAGGGGAAGAGGGGGAGGAAAGGGAAACCAGTCACCAGTCATCTCTATGACCGTCGGAGGACCCGGGCGCGATGTGAGTAAAGTAAACAAAGCTGACTGTAAGCAACCATTCATGAGATCGGTGAATTTTTTTTCACCGATCTCATGGTTTCCAGCCTGGAGGAGAGATGTGAGGTCTTAATGACCCCACATCTCTCCTTAAAGAGGACCTATTACACACATTTCCTATTACAAGGGATGTTTACATTCCTTGTAATAGGAATAAAAGTGGAAAAAAAATTGAAAAAAAGTGGAAAAATAAGTAAAAAAAATAAATAAAAGATAAAAAAATTAAATTAAAATGCCCCTGTCCCCGATAGCTTGCGTGCAGAAGCGAACGCACACTAAGTCCCACCGACGTATGTAAACGCTGTTTAAACCACATACGTGAGGTATACCTGCGTGCGTTAGAGTGCCAGCAACGAATCTAGCACTAGATCTCCTCTGTAAATCTAAACTGGTAACCTGTAAAAAATAAATAAAGCGTTGCCTATGGAGATTTTTAAGTACCGAAGTTTGGCGCCATTCCATGAGTGTGCGCATAATTAAAGCGTGACATGTTGGGTATCTTTTTACTCGGTGTAACATAATCTTTCACATAATACAAAAAAATTGGGCTAACTTTACTGTTATGTTTTTTTTTTAATTCCTGAAACAATTTTTTTTACAAAAAATGGCGTTTGAAAAATGATTGCGTAAATACCGTGCGAGATAAAACGTTGCAATGACCGTCGTTTTATTCCCTAGGTGTCTGCTAAAAAAACATATATAATGTTTGGGGGTACTGCGTAATTTTCTAGCAAAAGAATGATTATTACATGTAGGAGAGTGTCAGAATAGGCCCGGAATGGAGGTGGTATAAAAGCCCGGTATTGAAGTGGTTAAGTAAGGTTATGTCAAAATCCGGAGGGAGAAAATTCTCAGCCCAAGGGGTCCAAATCCTGTCATGTTGGGGAACACGATCTTGAATTATTAAGAAGAATAATTTTCAATTATTGCATCAATTATTTATTTTTTAATTTTAGGATTTTTTTTGCACTTTATTTGCACTTTGTTGTTGTCAGCGGATGCACTGCTGTTTATTATGTGTGTACATTTCACTGGATTTCTTATGCACAGTCTTTGCACTTTTGATTATTGTTATCTCAGCAAGCGCCTCAACACCCCTACTTATAAACTTATAAATGTTGTGCATAAAATGCCAGGAAGGTTAAAAAAAACAACAAATGACCCCATTTTGGAAAGTAGACACCCCAAGCTACTTGCTGAGAGGCATGTCGAGTCCATGGAATATTTAATATTTTGACACAATTTGCGGATTAAATATATATATTTTTTTGCACAAAGTTGTCACTAAATGACATATTGCTCAAACATGCCATAGGCATATGTGAAATTACACCCAAAATACATTCTGCTGCTTCTCCTGAGTACGGGGATACCACATGTGTGATACTTTTTGAGAGCCTAGCCATGTACGGGGACCCCAAAAACCAAGCACCAACGCTGGGACCCGCGGACCCGATCGCCGCCGGTGTCCTGCGATCGGTCACCAGAGCTGAAGAACGGGGAGAGGTGTGTGTAAACACACCTTCCCTGTTCTTCTCTGTGGCAGTGTCAATGATCGTCTGTTCCCTGATATAGGGAAAGACGATCACTGACGTCACACGTCCAGCCCCGCACCCCTACAGTTAGAAACACATATGAGGTCACACTTAACCCCTACAGTGCCCCCTAGTGGTTAACTCCTAAACTGCAATTGTAATTTTCACAGTAAACAATGCATTTTTATAGCACTTTTTGCTGTGAAAATGACTATGGTCCCAAAAATGTGTCAAAATTGTCCGATGTGTGCGCCATGTCGCAGTCATGAAAAAAATCGCTGATCACCGCCATTAGTAGTAAAAAAAAAATTATTAATAAAAATGCAAAAAAACTATCCCCTATTTTGTAAACACTATAAATTTTGCGCAAACCAATCGATAGACGCTTATTGCGTTTTTTTTTTTACCTAAGATAGGTAGAAGAATACGTATCGGCCTAAACTGAGGAAAAAAAAAGTTTTTTTAATATATTTTTGGGGGATATTTATTATAGCAAAAAGTAAAAAATATTGCCCTATTTTTGTTTATAGCGCAAAAAATAAAAACCGCAGAGGTAATCAAATACCACCAAAAGAAAGCTCTATTTGTGAGGAAAAAAGGACGCCAATTATGTTTGGGAGCCATGTTGCACGACCGCGCAATTGTCAGTTAAAGCGACGCAGTGCCAATTTGCAAAAAGGGGGCTTGTCCTTTAGCTGCATTTTGGTCCGGGGGTTAAGTGGTTAAAAGAACTAACTCATTATGCAAAGAGTACTGCAGCTCAGCACTAGTGATGGACGAACATCGGACGGGATGGTCTCGAACGCTAACTGCAAACTTTCGCAAATGTCCGCGAACCGCAAGCTCCACTCCAAATCATGGCTAATGATTAAGCACTGATCCAGTGCGAAACGCGTCGGCTGTCCCCTTGTTTTTTGCTGCTGTGACCTTATATTGTACCTGCTGTTCATTTAATAAAGACCACCTTACCGGGTTTTTGGAGTGCGGCTATCCATTCATCTATCTTCAAATAATGTCGTCCTCGTTCTCCTCCCACCATCCACGGACAACACCAGGGATCCCAGAAAGGTTTAAAGCATGCTCTTCTTGCTCCTCCTCCTCTGCCCTGACACCATCCTCCTCTGACTCCTTTTCAGACTCCCGTTGTTGACTTGTCTCAGGTGGAGTAGCTCCCCCCCCCTGGGAATTTA
Organism: Rana kukunoris; assembly: GCA_029574335.1. NCBI lineage: Eukaryota > Metazoa > Chordata > Amphibia > Anura > Ranidae > Rana > Rana kukunoris. Next base: position 366,559,568 of record CM056052.1, read on the forward strand.
TCCAGCATTGCGACTTCCCCATCTTCCTGCTCCTTGACGGCTTGATCAATGACACGACGCAATGCACTCTCCAGAAAGAAGGCATAAGGTACGATGTCACTGATGCCCTGGCTGCGACTGACCAGTTTGCTGATCTCCTCAAATGGCCACAGGAATCTGCATGAGTCGCGCATGAGCAGATACTGGTGCCGTGCAAGAAACCAAGCTCCACAGAACCTGTCCTGCCGCAGAGTTCGTACAGGTAGTCGTTAACTGCACGTTTCTGCTGGAGCAGCCTATCAAGCATATACAATGATGAGTTCCATCGCGTTGGGCAGTCACAAATAAGACGTCTGACGGGCAGGTTGTGTCGCCGTTGAATGTCAGCAAGGTGAGCCATGGCCGTGTAAGATCTTCTAAAATGGGCCGAGATTTTCCTGGCCTGCCGCAGACGTCCTGGAGCCCAGTAGGGATGAGCTCCGTGTTCGATTCGAACATTGTCTGTTCGTACGTTTGTCGAAATTCGAACAAAACGGGTCGTTCATACCCAGCAGGTACAATATTTAAAGGAATTTTTCCTTTTTTTTTTAATTTAAGCATCATTAAAATCACTGCTCCTGGAGCAGTGATTTTAATGATGCTTAAATTAAAAAATAAATAAAAATAAAAATTCCTTTAAATATTGTACCTGCTGGGTGTCTATAGTTTGCCTGTGAAAACGTCTTTGAGAATACCGGTCTTGCCCGAGGGAACATGTATCAATGGAAAAAAGTTTTAAAAACGGTCATTTTTTCAGGAGTCCTGCTCCTGAAAAAAATACAATTTTTAAAACTTTTTTCCATTGATACATGTTCCCTGGGGCAAGACCCGGGTTCTCAAAGATGTTTTCCAACAATAACTTGAATATTGGGCCTTAAAATGAGCACTTTTGAATTCGAACGTTCGAGTCCCATAGACTTCTGGTCCCGAACGTTCTGGTGCGAACCGAATGCGGGGGTGTTCGGCTCATCCCTAGAGCCCAGGGTATTTGGCAACGAATCTCTGCACGACGAGACGAGTTCAAGACGTCTGCCCTGCATGGCACGTGTGTAATTTTGCCCTGTTTTAGTGCGTTAAGCAGATTGGCACCATTGTCCCACACCACTTTACCAACTGTCAAATTGAGCAGTGTTAGCCACTGATCTCCCTGTGAACGCAAAGCTGAAAGGAGTGCAGGACCAGTGTGGCTCTTGTCTTACAGGCACAACAGACGCAGCACAGCATGGCAACGTCTCACCTGGCATGTCAAATAGGTTCTGGGGATCTTGGGCAGCGCAGCGAAAGAGACGGTAGCATTAGAAAATGAGGAATCAGCCGAGGAGGAGAGGGAGGATGGAGTAGGAGGAGGAGAAGAAGAGGCAGGCCTGCATGTAATCCAGGATGGTAAAACCAAATTTACATGGGTGCCACGGGTTACATGCTTGACGGCCGTCAGAAGGTTCACCCAGTGGGCAGTGAAAGGTATATACCTTCCCTGCCCGTGTTTGCTATACCACGTGTTTGTGTTCAGATGTTTCTTGTCACTGACACTGTGTGCCAGAGATACATTCACTTGCTGCTGAACATGGCCATATAGCTCTGGGATGCCCTTCTGTGAAAAACATTTTCTTCCTGGGACCTTCCATCGTGGTGTTCCAATGGACACAAGTTTTCAAAAGGCCTCTGAGTCCACCAGTTTATATGGCAGTAGTTGGCGGGCTATCAGTTTCGACAAGCCAGCGGTCAACCATTGGTCAAGAGGGTTATCCGGCATCATCATTTTTTTACAATTGAACATTTGGCCCACGAAAGCCTGCCTTTTTGCAGAAAAACGTGAGGAAGGCATGATGGAAGGTGGAGTGGAGGACAATTGTGAGCATAGAGGGGAAGGAGAAGAAGAGGCTGGATGGTGAGAGCCTGGAGTGTGGCTTTGTGGGTTCTGATGGCGTTGCTCCCACTGGGCTCGGTGATGGGAGGCCAGGTGCCTTCTTAAGGCGGTCGTCCCTAGGTGAGTGTTGGGCTTGCCGCGACTTATGCGTTGACTGCAAAGGCTTCAGATGCCAACACTATTGTCTGCAGCGGACACGTTAAAAACACTGCAGAGCCATGGGCCGGTGTCCTGGGAGCGCCAGATGTGACCGTACATGGTTGATGGTTGATGGCTCGCTCCTGATACATTAGGAGTCTGGTTTATCCCTCCTGAGCAATGTAAGTTTGGCCTACTTCTTCTGCCTATCTGCTGGTCCATCTCTCCCTCTGAATTTCCCTCCTCTTCCTCTTTTGTGGGCACCCACGTGATGTCTGTAGACATGTCATTATCTACGTCACCTTCCCCATTAATAACAGTAGAGATCTCAGAGTAGGCAGCGACAGTGGGCACCAACCTCCTTGGGCTGATCTGAGTACTGTCGTCAGACTGCTAAGTGCCGGTTGTTGCTACCTCCTTTTCCTGATCCAATGCCAAAAATACCTGCGCATCTGAAATGTCTTCTGATGGATCGGAAAATAATTCCTGTGACTCAAGCGGACGGTATATGGTGGTGTTGCTGGTGGTGGTGTTGGTGGCGAGCCACTCAACCAAGTCTGGTGCGTCCTTTGACGTAATCGAACGCACCTTGTGCCACTTCCCACTTTGGCTCCAGCATGGTGCTCCTGCCCTACCCCTACCACCCCTGCGGAGGGGCCTGCCTCTTCCTCTGCCTATCATTTTTTAACTGACTTAATGACCGCCGCATGTACATATACGTTGGCAGAATGGCACGGACAGGCACATCAACGTACCTGTACGTGCCTGTCTTGACGTGGCTCGGGGGTCCGATCGGGGCCCCCCCCGGTACATGCGGCGGTCCGGTTTGCAGTGGGAGCGATCCGGGATGAGGGGGCAGCTGTTCATTTTGGCCACCCCCTCGCGATGGCTCCCAGCGAATCAGCTGCTTCCTCTGGCTTCCTCTGCCTATGTAATGTAAACACAGGCAAAGGAAGTGATGTCATCTCTCCTCCTGCCGGTCTTTTCTTCTGGCGAGAAGAGAGAAGACATCACAAGTAAGTTGCACCTAACAGCACACTGACACCAGTGACACATAGGCACGCTTAACCCCCCCAGTCACACCCGAACACCCCCAGCCCCCTGTCACAGTGTCACTGATTGCAGTGATCATTTTTATCAGTTGTGACAGTAAAAAGTTGCAGGGCAGTTAGTGTTAGGCCCCTTTAGGTTCAGGGTAGCCCCCTACCCCCCCATAAAAAGTTTTATAAAGCGTCAGGTACCCCTATATATCACCTAACAAAGGTTTTAACCCCCTGATTGCCCCCTAGTTAACCCTTTCACCAGTGATCACCCTATAAGTGTTACGATTGACGCTGGTTAGTTAGTTTGCTGTTTATAGCATCAGGGCACCCGCTGTATTGAACCCAATAAAGGTTTAACCCCCTGATCATACGGGGTGATATCAATTACATTTTAGCATCAGTCGCCCCAGGTTAGTGTCAGTAACGCTTACACCAATGCGCAAAGCATACACCCCCCCCTTAGTGGTATAGTATCTGAACGGATCAATACCTGATCTGATCAGATCTATACTAGCATACACAGCAGTTTAGGGTACCCAAAAATGCATTGTTAGTGGAATCAGCCCAGATACCCGCAAGCACCTGCGCTTTGCCCCTCTGCCCAATAGAGCCCAACCCACCCAAGTGCAGTATCGATCGATCGCTGTCACTTACAAAACACAACACACATAACTGCAGAGTTCGCAGAGACAGGCCTGATCCCTGCGAACGCTAACAGTTTTTTTTTGGAAGCGTTTTCTAAGTAAAAAATAAAAACACAAAAAAAAAAAAATGAAAAAAAAATAATTATTGTCGTTTTATTGTTCTCTCCCTCTCTATTCTCTCTCTATTGTTCTGCTCTTTTTTACTGTATTCTATTCTGCAAAGTTTTATTGTTATGTTTTTTCATGCTTTCTTTTCAGGTATGTAATTTACTTTACTGTTTTCAGGTATGCCATTCAGCTGTTGCATGGACTTATTTATCTTGACAGCAACAGCGTTTGCTCCCACGATATATAAAGCCGTGACTCCAGTGCTGTAGGAGGTGATTTTACCACCACAGTTAAAAAAAGAGCATATATGCCGAAGCATGGGGGCATTAGGGGCGGAGGAGCGATTTTGCTCCTAATGCCGCGTACATATGGTCGACATTCCTACGGAGACTTGCCTGTGGAAAAGTCCGACCGCGTGTACGCGGCATAACTTTTTTGCGGGAGGATGCCCCCATGCTTCGGCATATATATATTTTAGGCACAGGTTACGTTAAAAAATGTTTTATTTTTTTACTATGTTTTTTTTTGGTATTTGCTTTGCAGGTATGGTATGGTCTTACTGATATACTGTAATGTTACAGTACTTTGTTTTAATGTCAACCCTTATTTGCTTCGCAGATACGCCATTCTAGCGTGACAGCAACATCGTTTAACCACCGATCAAACTTTTTTTCGTTCAGCCAACAGGCTGCATGAAAAAAAAAAAAGATTACATGTCCAACAAGAACCATGAACGTACTGGTATATTGCTGGATTTTGAATGGTTATACCAGAATGATGCCTGCAGGTTTAGGTATCATCTTGGTATCATTCTTTTCAGCCAGCGGTCGGCTTTCATGTAAAAGCAGTCCTAGCAGCTAATTAGCCTGTCCACTCCTGCTCTTGCGCAAAGGCGAACACAAGCGTCGGTCTGGAGTCATATGTAAACAGCAATTGTACCATGCATGTGAGGTATCACCATGAAGGGCAGATCGAGGGCAGTCATTTTAGCAGTAGACCTCCTCTGTAAATCTAATGTGGTAAAGTGTAAAGGCTTTTAAAGGCTTTTAAAAATGAATGTAGTTTGTCGCATTTGTGCGCAGTTTTAAAGTATGTCGTGTTTGGTATCCATGTACTCGGCCTAAGATCATCTTGTTTATTTCATCAAAAATTTGGGCAATATAGTGTGTTTTAGTGCATTAAAATAAAAAAATGTGTATTTTTTCCCCAAAAAATGCGTGGGGAAAAAAAAAAAACAACACCCACCATTTTAATCTGTAGAGCTTTTTTATTAAAGTGGTCCAGTTCCTGTGGTAAGCGCAAATATTAATAGAGCACTTCGGGTGAAGCTGTTTTTGAATGGCGAAGGCTGAATGATCTTGATGGAGGCAGATTGGATGATAACTTCCAGATGAATCTCCTCCTCCTTTCCTTCATGTTTATTGTCTTGAGGTTGCTTCCTAATGTTTGAATGATGGACTTTTTATTTTGATCTATATCATAGTACTAATTATTTACTACATAACTGTATGTTTTTAGTTGGAGATCACGAATAAGCTTATTGTGAACACTCTCACAGGTCAATTGCACCCTCCAATTACCTAAGGTATCCAGAGGTTCCCCTCCAGGAACCCTAGCGCCCTCCCTTCTTTTATTTATCAATAAATATACGCTTATTGCGATTTTTTTTACTAAAGACATGTGGCTGAATACATTTTGGCCTAAATGTTTGACTAAAATTTAATTTATTTGATTTTTCTTATAACAAAAAGTAGAAAATATAATTTTTTTCTGTCTTTTTCCATTTATATCGCCAAAAATTAAAATCGCAGAGGCAATCAAATACCATAAAAAGAAAGCTCTATTTGTGGGAAAAAAAGGACACAAATTTTGTTTCGGTACAACATTGCATGACCACGCAAATTTTAAAAACACCTTGGGTCCTTTAACTGCATAAAGGTCCGGGTCTTAAATGGTTAAATGACCCGGTGACAAAAAAAGTCTCTAGAGAAGCGTAGTATATGTGGAAGAAGGTATGTAACACCCGCTTCAATCTGTCGTTTTAGGGGACCACTGGTTTATTGCACCAGTTATGAAACTTTTTTCCAGGAATTTTTTTAACGTGTGTAGCAGAGGTAACGCAGCGAAAGAGGCAAGAATCCAGCAGTAACCCAATACACCACCAGTCACAATGCTGCACAATACAAATCCACTATAATATGCTTTCTATATTCGAAAGTATATTATAAGTGTATATTACACCTATATACTGCAGAGCAAGTAGCACACCTATACCAGTGCTTGAAAGGACTTTTGTGGACCTGTTAGGTAGCGATTTGTGTCTCTAAACTCTGTCCTTGCTGGAAATGCCAACCTCGCCCTACACTGACAAAAAGTATATGAATGTAGCACACCTACTGTATACCAGTCCTTAAAAGGACTTTTGTGGACCTTTTAGATAGCTATTTGAATGAATACAGCCTGTCCCTGCTCCAAACAGCACCCTCTCCCTACACTGACAAAAAGCATAATGTAAGATGGCCGCCAGATCAGGTCTATTTATAAGGTAGGGGGTATGTCCATGTGCTGAAATGTTTCAATTGGCTGCCCTGCACCACCTGATGGATGTGTCATAGGTCAAAGTTCTTACCCATGTAACATTGCGGACCGCGAACGACCAAAGTTTGCCGCAAAATGACTGCCGGGCGAACTGGCAGGCCATCTCTACACAGCACACCTAAATATGGGCCTGTTGGTTTTGAGTAAAACTTCTACTGTATACAAAGATATTATTTCTGACTCTCTCTCATATCATAGTTGCATAGTGGTACTGTAGCATATTAATCACTATTTCTGTTTCAATATGGTGATGAATGTTTGTGCCATCTGTAATTGGCACCCTCTCCCCCCTCTCCTTTTTAATCCTCGTATCTCATCTCTGTCTTTTCCTCACCTACTTCTCTCCTTTTATTCAAGATTACATACCTTTTTCATCACTCATTTGTGTTATGTATTTTGATATATCTTCTGGTCCTTGGGTTTAACATTTCTTATGCATGCTTCTACCTGACAATTTCTATGAATTCAGGCTCACACTTGAATGTGTTCTGTTCATTGCTTTGTATATCACTGTTTATTTTCAAAAAACAGTTATTAAACAAAAAGGGGCAATGTGCTCCATTTTTAAATGACTTTCATGGTCAATGATTTGTGTAATCTTGGTAAGATTTTGTTACTATGTGTACTTTAAGATATGACAGATGTTAAAATGATCAATTGTATGCAGACATGAATCAACAATGCTGGGTTTAGGACCTAGCTCCACTTTCACTAACCTCTTTATCCTCCCTATGGGTTAGTGAATCTGTCTATTACAATGATGAGCAAACACTGACATTTCTGAAATGCGGGGTGGTATGGTCAGGCTATTGCCAAATGTAGCTACTGTGGGTCCAGTTTTCAAAACATTTCTGCTTATGAAGAGCACAGAACTGGAGCACAAACCTGTCATGCAGGCACCCGAAGGCATGCAGATTATGTTTTTTTAGGTAATTTTTCCCCATTTTAGGTTCATTTAACCACTTCAATACTGGGCGCTTTCCACTCTTCCTGCCAAGGACAATTTTCAGCTTTCAGTGCTGTCACACTTTAAATGACAATTGTGCGGTCATGCAACACTGTACCCAAACAACATTTTTACAATTTTTATTTCCCACAAATAGAGATTTCTTTTGGTGGTATTTGATCACCTCTGAGGTTTTATCTTGTTTGCTAAACAAACGACAATAGAGTTTGTTTCTTTTATAAAATGTTGTTTTCTCCTTCACTGATGGGCACTGATGAGGAGGCACTGATATGTAGAATTGATAATCACTGATATGCAGCACTGATGGGCACTGATAGGTGACACAGGCACTGATGAGCGGTACTGATGGGCACTGATATATAGCGCTGGATTCAGAGCTACTGACAGGCTGATTCAGAGCTACTGACAGGCATTACTGATTGACATTTGATGGGCACTGACAGGCATTACCGATGGGGCACTGATTGGCACATTTATAACAGAAAACAGAGTGGGGCAAAGAGGAGGAGGCCAGGCGGTGATCCACGAGACTCACCCCTCGATCACTAAACCAGTCCTTCAAAACCCACTTCCATTCATGGAAACCCTCTCACTAAAACTGCAAACAAATCCCCAGGAGACCATTCATATTCTTCTCTGCTATAGACCAGGGATCTCCAAACTACGGCCCTCCAGATGTTGCAGAACTACACGTCCCAGAAGGCATTGTAAAGCTCTGACATTCAAAGACATGACTAGGCATGATGGGAAATGTAGTTCCTAAACAGCTGGAGGGCCATAGTTTGGAGACCCCTGCTATAGACCACCGGGTCCAAAATCGCAGCTTCTCACATCATTAACAGAGTTCATCTCCACTTATACCCTAAACAGCAAACACCTTTTGCTGCTCGGGAATTTCAACCTCTATGCCAACTGCTCACAGGATCTCGTTGCCGATGCCTGCATTGACCACTTGGAAGGATTAGGTCTGCAGCAACTAGTATGTGGGCCCACACATACTTCAGGTCACACGCTCGATCTTATTTTCAGACAAGATCTGGAAACAAACATTCTGAAAAATGAGCCGTTACCATGGACAGACCACCATGTAATTAAATTCATAATTACCAAAAAAGCCCCCTTAACAAAAACATTAAAACCAGTGGACTAGATCTCAGAAGAAGCTCCATTCAGAACTCTTAAAAAAACGACATTAGGGAACAAAATAAAAACAATCCAACTACATCAAACAGCCACAGAAACCCTGGATGCCATCAACACAGCTCTACTACAGTCAGCCGAAATTAGCGCCCAAACGCAAAGCCTGCATCCGGAAAAAAACAACTCCAGCTGGTTTAACAAGCTTTTTAGAGGAAAACCACACCATCTATAAGGTAATAACAAAAAAATACCACAAATAAATCTTTAAAGCCAAAAAAAAAACATTTTTCCAATATCATCACTAATGCCCTAAACCGCCCCTGCAAACTCTTCAATTTAGTCACCCAGACCATGAATCCAGTCTGTCTTGAAGCTCCCACCCAAGAATTTTGCAATGAATTATCGGATTATTTTGTAAACAAAATTGAAAAAAAAATTGAAAGCATTCAGGGAAACAGTACCCCCTTCAACCCCCCTTAATCATACGCCCAATACCCATATAAATTTGCCGCAATCAACAATGTTCACTCTAGGGGGGCGGAGCCGGCAGCCAGAGCTCATGGTTGTGTGTTAGGAGAGCTCTGACACACCGAGTGCCACACAGCGGCTCACAGCACATCTGGACACCTCAAAAGCACTTGTGGGGTACAGGAGAAACAGGGGAACACTGCGGCTACGATGTCCAAAAGAAAGGAGAGGAAAGGACCCCGAAAATTAACGGATTTCTTCCCCCCAGCCGGGAGCCGAGAAATCCAAGATGGCGCCGGCACGGGGAGCCGTGCTCCGGATCCAGCACACGCTGCTTCATCTTCCTCTCAGTCATCCACGGGTGAGTTAAACTTCCATGGCCACCCAGCACCAGCTTCCCCCTTTAGCAGCCCGGTCAAACAAAAGAGGAGGGTTGGGGAGGACCCAGGGACACAGAATGATGCTGACACTGCAGGGGAGGAAATGGAGGAATCCTCCTCATATGCCCAGCAGCTAGATGCATTCCCCACATCAGGGCAGCCCATAATTGACACCACAATGAAGGAGATGCTGCAAACTCTGAGGGGGGCCCTACAGTGTGACATGGCAGCTTTCATGCAGACTACCAACAAGTCTGTGACTGCAGTCAGCAAAAGGGTGGAATATGTAGAGCAGAAAATGGAGGAATTTACTTTAGCACACAATGAGCTGGTGGATGCTCACTTTGAGGTGGAAGAGGAGATAAAGTCTATGCGCCTCAAGATGGCGGATTTAGAGGACAGAGCAAGGAGGAATAATATTAAATTCCGCGGGGTCCCTGAAACCATCAAAACTGCAGAGCTCACGTCCTACCTACAGAAACTGATGATGACAGCCATCCCCACTTTGAGCCCTGCCGACATCATCATAGATAGGGCCCACAGACTGCCCAAGCCATCCTTCCTGTCTGACCAAATCCCTAGGGATGTGATTGCAAGAATCCACTTCTATCACGTTAAGGACCAGCTTATGCGCTATTCCAGACAACACCCTGCACTTCCTGATCCTTTTGCTGGAATCGCACTCTATGCTGACCTGTCGCAAGCTACACTGGCTGCAAGACACAACTTGGTCCCCATCACCAAGATCCTACGGAACCACAAGATCCTCTACAAATGGGGCTTTCCAGCTAAACTTCTGGTGGACATGAACAACGAATCACACTCGATTACGTCGCTGGATAAAGGTCTTGGACTCCTCCGAAAATGGCGTCTGATCCCTGCTGAAGGCATCCCTGCGGAACCCGAACCTTCTCCCCGGGATCGCAATTCCCAATGGCAGAACAGGAGGAGTAAGTAACTTTTACCTGCAAGCTAACCAGAATGTCTGATGCTCCCTCCTGAGGCCTACCTTAGTATGCTCACCAAAGACTGGTGCAATTTTTGTTATGTTATTCATTTTTCCTCTTTCTGTTTGCAATCCCTATCAGCCATGTCTGCCACTGGTGTCCTAGATGCTTTTTCTCACCACCTATATGGCACCCGATGTTCGGCTATTTTTCTGTGTTTTTTTTTTGTTTTGTTTTTCTATTACTTCCCCCAATTTGGTTACGAGATGTCTACCGTAACGTATTTGCCGCAAAACCAGCGGCCTGACTGCTGTGGACTTTTGTTTGGTTCCAAAGTCACAGGGACACTTGTTCTTGTTCTTTTTAATTTTTTTCTGTTCAGTTTTGTGCTATGCATTTTCAACATACCTAGGCCAATCCGGTCTGTTCTCAAACCTACGGCTAGATGGCGCTGCAGCCCAACGTATATGAAGAATGACTCTTAGAATTTTGTCACACAGCGTGAGAGGACTAAATAGCCCATATAAGCGCAGAACCCTATGGAAATCAGCACTAGACGCAAAATGTGATGTGTTATGCGTACAGGAGACTCACTTTGCTATTTCAAATCCCCCGAAATGTACACATGTCAAATTTCCGCACATTTTTACTGCCATGAGTGGATCCAAAAAGAATGGGGTCTTGATAGCCTGTAGGGATACGCTAACCTTCTCTCTGTTACAGGTCCATGCTGACGTCCATGGCCGTTAACTTATATTGGTTGCAGAAATTAACCATGCTCTCTACACACTGGTAAATGTATATGCACCCAATGTCAGGTCTCTAAAATGTATCAGAAAGGTTATCAGGAAGGCAAAACAGCTGCAGAAAGGTGGTTTAATCATGTGCGGTGACTTTAATATGATAATGAATGGGGAGCTGGATGTCTCCTCGTGGCCCTCAGGCGGGGGGCCCTCTCTGGGATCACTGTGCCATGAAGAAGGATTATTTGATCCATGGCGGTGCCTGAGGTCTACCGAGAGGGATTACACCTTCTATTCTACTGTACATGACAGCTACTCCAGAATTGACCTCTTTTTGACTGATATTCACACTTTGCAAAAGGTTCAAGCTGCCGACATCCACAGCATCACATGGTCAGACCATGCACCTGTGACTATAGAGGTTGTGGATGCTGGCAAACCACCCAACAGCCAGTTGTGGCGTAACAACACCTTTCTCCTGTCGCACCCCGACATTAGGGATGAAAAAGGCGAAAAGTTGAAGGAATATTTCCTTATCAATTGCAACAGCGAATGCTCTCCTATGACAACATGGTGTGCACACAAAGCGTTCGCTAGGGGCGCCCTCATACAGGTCGCCTCTAGGGAAAAGAAAAAGAAGCAGCAACGTATGACTCAGCTGCAGGAATCCATAACGGAACTGGAAGAGCTACACAAAAATCCCAAAACCAGATCCAGTGGCGTTCTTCAGCGTCTGAATGCCTGTCGTGAGGAATTTCAACAGGTACTCAGGGCAGATTACGACACCTACTTTAAAAGACTAAAAGTTACCTATTACTCTCAGAATAACAAAGCAGGGAAACTACTAGCCTCCCAACTTAAAAAACGACAGGCTCGCTCCAACCTGACGCATATTAGACATCATATGACTAACGCGACGTACTACAACCAAAAAGATATTGCTAATGTCTTAAAGGACTATTACGAAGCGTTATACAACTTAAAAACAGACCCAACCACTCACCAACCAACGGATAGGGAGATAGATGGCTTTCTGCAGGGAGTGCACCTACCCTCTGTGGATAGCCCCACACTGCAGAAATTAAACTCACCCATAACGCTAAAGGAGGTGGTGGATGTCATTGAGTCATTACCCATGCACAAATCCCCAGTTGCAGATGGCTTTTCTGCCGAATATTACAAGGCATTCTCCACACTGCTCGCTCCCCACCTAGTGGAAATTTTTAATATTGCAGCCTCCTCAGGTTCATTCCCCACAGAAATGCTTTAAGCAGTGATAGTCACCCTACCAAAACCTGGCAAGGACCCAACAACCCCCCAAAATTTCAGGCCCATATGGCTCCTAAATTCGGATCTTAAAATCTATGCCAAAATCCTTGCAAATAGGCTGCTGGATATCACCCCTTCCCTTATTGGGTTGGATCGAGTGGGCTTTGTAAAGGGACGGCAAGCCCCGGATGGAACTAGGAGAATGCTTGATCTCCTACGATTGGCGGAGGCCACGCAAACACCTAGCGCATTTCTGGCCCTTGACACGGAAAAGGCCTTCGATAGGGTCCATTGGTGATACCTGTCGAGGACCTTACTAAAATTTGGAATATCGGGTCTGATGCACTCGGCAATCATGTCACTATATAAAAACCCTACAGCCAGAGTTTACTCCTCCAGCCTATTATCCGACGCTTTTACTCTCTCTAACGGCACGCGACAGGGCTGCCCATTGTCCCCTATCATATTCTCCCTGGTGATAGAATCATTAGCGGAATACATTAGATCCAGCAATAAAATAAAAGGTATAGTAACAGGCCCCGAGAGTCATAAGATAGGGCTGTTTGCCGATGATATAATCCTTACTATCTCCAACCCAGCTGAGTCCCTACCTACAGTCCAATCATTGTTACATAGCTTCGGTCAAGCCTCCTATTACAAAGTTAATGCATCCAAATGTCACACCCTAACCCTGAACCTAACTAAGGATGAGAAAACTCGCCTGCAAAACATCTTTCCCTGCAACTGGGACCCTCCTTCAATCACTTATCTGGGCATCCAACTAACGGCCTCTTCAAATAAAATTTATACTAGCAACTTCCCCCCACTACTTTCTAAAGTGGAGGCGGATCTTACCTAAATTGGAGCTCTGCACCTTTCCTGGCTAGGTAGGATAGAGGCATACCAAATGCAAGTATTCCCTAAACTACTCTACCACTTTAGAACACTGCCCATCCCACTCCCACAGAACTTTTTTGTGCAACTAGAAACCTCCCTTCGAAAATTTATTTGGGGCAAAAAAAAAAAACAGAGTTGCGTTAGCACAGCTCTACAAACCCAAATCGTTAGGGGGAGCTGGGCTGCAGACGCCCAATGGTACTACAAAGCGGCAGTCTTGGACCAGTCTCGTTACTGGTTCTCCTGTCAAACTGACAACCGGTGGTCAATAATTGAGCATGCGGTCACGCCTGGTCATGACCTCCCTGCATTAGCAATAGCTGCTATTATTCACCACAAACCGAGTACCCCACCGTACTCGACCATTCAAGCTACGGTTAATGCATGGTCTACTCTCACAAACATACATTTTACTGATGTCCCTGTCCAAATGCTAAATATCCCGATGGCAGCATATGAATACCTTATCCCTGACTTTGAGATTACAACATGGAAGAAGGCGGGGGTGCACTACTCTACGCCTTCTCTGAATGAGCAAAATGCTATAGATAGATACAGGATATTTCAAATGCGACACTACTCTAAAGATAACAAAAGAAGACCCATTGAAATCCCACAGGCCCTCTGGAATTTCCTAAGGAGCAGCCCCTCCAATAAAAGGAAGGGGATTTCCCTATTCTATAAATTTGCGTCCCCCTTATACATTCAACACAAAAGCCACTCCATGTTAAAATGGGAACAAGATCTCCAATTAGAATTTCCGCTGCACCAGTGGCATGAAGCTATTAAATACAATGGGAAATCTTCGGCCTGTATGGACCACTGGGATAATGCGCTGAAATTGTTACACAGATGGTATCTTACCCCTGTCAGGTTACACAAAATGTCCAGCTCCACTACACCCCTGTGCTGGAGGAACTGCCAGTCGACGGGGAGCTTGTGCATATATTATTTGCAGCTCGTATCTCAATAGCAAAAGAATGGCGCTCCCAGCATGCTCCGAGTATTGCCGAAGTAATCTCGCGGGTGAACTCACAATACACTATGGAAAAAATGCTAGCGTACACAGAAAGGAGATCGCCCAGCTTTTACAAACACTGGAAAGTATGGAAAACTTATCCATATGCCCCCTCTCACTTGTGACCTACACACTCATGATCTTGACACTATTGATAAAAGTGTAAACATCCTGAAATCTAGTGGTAGGACCCGGAACTAGGTATGTTCTTGATTGCCTATGTTGAATTACTGACACTCAATGTTGACCTGTTTCATAGCTTGTTATTGTTAGTACTGAATACTGCTACACTGAGGGAACACTTTCAGAACGGAAGAGCGCCAAGGACCCTCGTTAAGGTCCTAGGTAAGCTGCAGACTATTGTCCCTGTGCTTAGCCTGCTCACAGTTTGTACCCGTAAGGGGTGACAGGACTAACCTCCTATGGAGGTCATCCCATAGAGGAAGTTCGCAGCTAATTAATAAGTGCTATACACAGTTTTATTGTGAGGTGCTCTCTCCCTTACGGCTTTGTAACTTTGAAATTAACCAATTGTTGTATTATCCAACTGTTCTATCTTTGTATAACATTGTATTATTTCAATAAAAATCTATTGTTTAAAAAAAAAAAAAAAAAAAAACAATGTTTACTCTAAAACCCATCTCCATCAATGCCACTAAAAATATCATCGGTACCCTGCGAAATAGCACATCGCTTAATGATATCATCCCCACCAAACTGCTGAAGGAATGTGCCAATATTCTGGCACCGCCTATCACGTAGCTTATAAACCAGTCATTCAAGGAAGACATAGTGCCCACCCGATTGAAACAAGGCATAATCAAACCTATTTTAAAGTAACCCACCCTCGACCTCAAAGACCCAAAACATTGGGCCAGATTCAGGTAGATGGGCGCTTCTTTACTTTGGAGTAACGTTTCTCATTTACGTTACTCCGCCGACAAGTACTGTTATTCACATAGCACTTGCTCCTAAACTTGCGCCGGAGTAACGAAAATGCGCTGGCTTAACCCGACGCAAGAGGAAGTGGGTGTGATCATATGTAAATGATGGGCGGAGCCCAGCGCAGAGGCTTACATTCAGCGCATCAACCACGGAGCATGCACAGTGAGTGAGGCTCCACTCGCCCCCTTGTGCGCATGCTTACAACTTCCGTCGGCACCACTTCACGGGAAACGTCAGCGCAATGTGTTCCGTTGCGCGTATAAAAGCGCCAGCGGAAGCGCCATTCCGGCGCAAAAGTATTTCCATTTCCCCCACCCCAAGGAAGTTACTTTTGCTCTGTTATGGCTGCTCCTGCTACCCCCAAAGAGAGGAGGAACCTCAATTTCAATCCTCAAGAGGTCTCTATTGTTATTTCGGCTATGGAGACCCACAACGATGTCCTCCATGGCAGGAAAAGCCGAAAGACCACCCGGGAGAGGAAGCAGGCCATCCTGGTAAGCATTGCTGCCAGGGTTAATATTTTGGGGTACTCCACCCGGACTGCTGGCGATATTGTCAAGAAGATCAACGATCTACGGCGCAAGGTTCGGGGCAAGGTGGCCACCATTAGGAGGCATGAGAGTGGCACGGGTGGTGGACCCCCATGTGCGGTCAGCCTGACCACAGAGGAGGAGGTGGTCGCCCGCTGCCTGGAGAGGGAGCAGTTGGAGGGGGTCCCTGGATATGACTCCATGGAGGAAGGCTCCAGGACAGGTAAGTGTTTTTTAACCCCTATTTGGTGTGTTGCATGTGGGGGGGGAGGGTACATGTGCCAAGTGTGTGGGACCACCAACATGTATCTGCTTTGTGTCATCCACAGATGACGGAGCTGGGACATCATCTGTCGGCGGCCAGTCCACCCCATCCCCCCAACGGCATCCAGTGCCCGTGCCCCTGGGTGGTGAAGAGACCGGGTTGGAGGAGGAGAGTGCCCACACCTCATCTGCAGAGGGCGTTGAGGAGGAGCCTGTTGGGGCAGAGCAGGACATTATTTTATATTTGGACGAGTCCTCCTCTTCTGCAGGGCCGTCTGGAATACCCTCCCCCATCCAGTGTGAATAGTGTGAATGTGAGGGGGTGGCACTCCTGCCAGTAAGGGGTGTCACCCTCGGCCGTGGTGGTGAAGTTAACCCCACGGCTGTATGAATGACGTGTGAAAGGTGTATGAATGGACAGAGACATTATTGGGGCCTTGATGCTGGCGTTTCTGCTCCCAAGTCCTACATGCTGGACTTGGGCTAATCCAATGTGATGTGGATGTGGTGTGTGTGATCTAGGGACATCAGTGGTGTGCATGCGTGCATTGTCCGTGTGATTAATATTTTGGTTTATTGTTCAAAGATGCCTACGGCGAGGACCCTCCTGACTGCTCTTCCATCAGCAGACTGGTTCTCCTCTGGCAGGGGGGGGCCGTCTGGTTGGGGGGTCAGGTCATCACGTATGTCAATCTGCAGGCCTTTTCTCATGGCAAAGTTGTGCAGAATGCAACATGCACCGATGATCTGACACACGAAGGTAGGGGAATACAATAGGGCCCCCCCAGGCTTATCCAGGCAGCGGAAACGGGACTTCAGGAGCCCAAATGTTTGCTCCACCACTGCACGGGTTTTGATGTGTGCTTCATTGTATCTTCTTTCTCCTCTGGTTTGGGGGTTCCGGAAAGGAGTCATTAGATGGGGTCCCAGTGCATATGCAGAGTCACCTGGAAGGGAAAATACAGGAGGATGTTAGTCATGCATGTGCCACTTGTGAGGTGTGCATCATGGGAGGGGATAGTCATGCCTGCCACCAATGTCACTCACCAACCAGCCAGCTGTCCCCATACATGTTCTGCTCGAATTCTGCTGGGATGGGACTCTGACGGTATATGAAGCTGTCATGGCTGGACCCGGGGTGTTTGGCATGGACGTGCCATATGAGGCGTTGGGCATCAGCTATCACCTGTACGTTGATGGAGTGCCAATGCTTCCGATTGCGGTATATGTGCTCTGTGGCACTGGGGGGCTGAAGGGCCATATGTGTGCAATCAATGGCCCCCACAGTGCGTGGGAATCTGGCAATGCTGTAGAAATCTGTCATTGCCTTCAGCCGCAGCTCCTCAGTGGTTGGTCTGATGAACTGGTTGGACATGCGTCTGAGGATTGCAGGGACAACCCGGTGCACACATCTGCTAATGGAGGACTGTGACATCCCAGCCACCACTCCACTTGTACGCTGGAATGATCCACTTGCAAGGAAATGAAGTGTTGCCAGTACCTTCACCAGTGGCTGCACTGCTTGTGAGCGGTGTGTCTTGCTGGTGATGTCACCCTGCAGGGTTGTGGTTAGTTCAAGTATTGCATCAGGGCTGAATCTGAAGAGGCGATACACCTCCTCATCCCCCATGCCAAAGAGGCTCATGCGCGTGCGGTATATCCTCTCACGTGCCCGCCTCCTCCGTACCGGGGGACCCAGTACTAGTGCTAGGACCGCGACTGCCCCTGGCATGTTGGCACACAGAGGTGTTGTCCTTGCACGTGTGGTTGTTCAGCTTGCTAGTTTCGTCGGTAACACTGCTGCTGTAGCTGCTCTCCTGCTGACCTGTGGCCGTCTGGAGTAAAGATAAAGCAGCTATTTGTAGAAATAACTTTGCGCCGGACGGACGAGATACGCGCGGCGCATGTAGCCAGCGTATGGTGCTAATCCGTTCGCGAATCGGGAAATCTCCCTCATTTGCATATTTGCAGGGGAAATCAATAGGCGCGACTGATGCGCCAAGCGAAATTATGCGCTGACGAGACTCTGGCGTCGGAAAGTTAAGCCGATCGGAAATGGCCCGTTTTCTGTCGCATCTAGTTTGGTGGGTACGGCCACATAGAAACTATGGCGCATATTCACAGTTACGCGGCGCATATCGAAATACTCCAGCGCAACTCTACCTGAATCTGGCCCATTGTCGTCCCATATAGTGATGAGTGGAATACGCCATATTCGATTTCGCGATTTCGCGATATTAATATCGAATATTCGTGATATTTTATTAAAAAAAAATGCGAAATTTCGCGATTTTTTATTTTTTTTTATAAAATATCACGAATATTCGATATTTACGAATATTTGCTATATTTTATAAAAAAAAAAAATAGCGAAATTTCGCATATGCGAAAGCGAAAATGATTGCGAAATTTCGCTATTTTTTTTTTGGATAAAATATCACGAATATTCGATATTTACGAATATTCGCTATATTTTATATAAAAAAAAAATAGCGAAATTTCGCTATTGCGAAATTTCGCGAATGCGAAATTTATTGCGAAATTTATTGCGAAATTTGAAAAATATGAATATTCGAAATAGCGAATATTCGCCGCGATATTCGAGTTATTCGCGAATACTCGAATATGCAATATTCGTAGCGAATATTCGCAATGCGAATATTCGTGAGCAACACTAGTCCCATAACAGGCTTAAACGTCTACTCAAGGTAACAAGGTAATGGAGAAAGTAGTGGTACAACAGCTGCAACAGCATTTGGACACATATAATTTGCTTGATCCATTTCAGTCAGGTTTCCGTCCCGGGCACGGGACAGAAACAGCACTGCTCAAAATATGGGATGACGCCCTTGAGGCCGCAGACAAAGGAGAATCTTGTCTTCTACAGTAGTACTGTTGGACCTAAGCGCAGCTTTTGACACGGTAGACCACAAACTATTACTGGCTCGGCTAGCTGAAGTAGCCAGAGTCGCGGAAAGGTGACTTATCTTGGTTCTCCTCCTTCTTGGAAAACCGATCACAAATAGTGAAATTGGAACCTTTCACTTCTGAAAACGCACGGTGTCATGCAGAGTCCCTCAGGGATCCCCTCTGTCGCCGGTTCTCTTCAATAACTATCTCTGCCCTCTCTTTGAAATCATCAGTAGCCAAAAGTTACTTTACCACTCTTATGCAGATGACACACAACTGTACTTTTGCATCTGCAACAAAAAGGATCATCATCTCGGTCTAGAGAAATGCCTCACTTTGATAGAAAATTGGATGACAAAGAGTTATCTTAAACTCAACGATTCGAAAACAGAACTTCTCCTGTTTCACGCCAATCGAAAGAATCAACCCGTAACAACATGGACACCCCCGTCCATTCTGGGCAAAATCATCACCCCTAGCACCAAAGTCAAAAGTCATATTTGACACCTACATGACAATGGATACACAAATAGGGTCAGTAGTCAGCGGATCGCACCATCTGCTGTGCCTACTACGCAGACTTATTCCATGTATTCCATAAGAAGACATAGCAGTCATGGTGGTAACAATTGTCAACTCCAGACTAGTGTTGCTCACGAACATTCGCATTTCGAATATTCGTTACGAATATTGCATATTCGAGTATTTGCGAATAAATCGAATATCGCGGTGAATATTCGTATTTTTTCAAATTTATTTTTAAAACAGATCACATCCTAGTGATCTCCATTGACGTCTAAAAGCATTGCTGGTATGATTAGAGACCCTGGGCCGAGTAGCTGAGGCGATCCTTTTATGTTGCCGAAAATTCGCAATGCGATTATTCGTATTACGAATATTCGCGAATACTTTCTCTGCCCTTCTGTGTTTTGTGTATATAAAAAAAAAAAAATAGCTTTAGTTTAGTCATATAAGTTTGTGTAAGTAGAGTTAGTGTTTAGTGCATATTAGTTTAGTAATCCAGGAAATGATCTCCGTTTTCGCGTGTTGACGAGAATTTCGCAATCAATTTCGCATTCGCATTTTTTGATAAAATATCACAAATATTCGATATTAACGAATATTTCGCAAATATTCTTCTATATATTCGTGAAATATCGCGAAATGGAATATGGCGTATTCCGCTCATCACTACTCCAGACTGGACTATGCAAATGCCCTCTATCTTGGACTCCCAAAGTACCAAATCACTCGTCTGCAAGTCATTCAAAATACGGCCGCCAGACTTGTGACTGGGATGAAACCCTGGGAATCAATCTCACCTTCGCTGAGAACCCCTCATTTGTTACCAGTAAAAGACAGAATTACTTTCAAAGCACTTTGTCTGACCCATAAGTGTATTTAAGGAAATGCCCTCCAATATCTATGCGAAAAACTAAAAGCTCACAACCCCAATCGCGTTCTGCGATCCACCAACCAAAATCTACTCCAGATACCCAAAGCCAGATACAAGTCCAAAGGAGAAAGAAGATTTGCGGTCCAAGGCCCTAGACCAGGGATCTTCAAACTACGGCCCTCCAGTTGTTCAGGAACTACAATTCCCATCATGCCTAGTCATGTCTGCGAATGTCAGATTTTTACAATGCCTCATGGGAAATGTAGTTCCACCACAGCTGGAGGGCCATAGTTTGAGGATCCCTGCCCTAGACTATAGAATGCTTTACTAACCAGTATTTGGTTGGAGGAGAAACACTTGGGGCCAGATTCTCATAGATTTGCCCTGGCGTAGCGTAAGCCATTTACACTACGCCGCCGCAACTTAACAGAGCAAGTGCCGTATTCTCCAAGCACTTGCTCCGTAGTTTGCGGATGCGTAGAGTAAATGGCCCAGCGTAAGGCCGCATAATTCAAAGGAGGTGGCTTGTATTTAAATTAAGCGCGCCCCCGCATCGATCGAACTGCGCATGCGCCGGCCGGGCAAAAAGCCCAGTGCGCATGCTCCAGCTCACGTCGGAAAGCATCGGTGAAACCGACGTCAAAACGACGTGATCGTCACTTACGCAATGCCCTATTCGCGAACGACTTAGTAAAACGACGTAACCGACGGAAAAAGACGACGCTGACCCAACGCCATACTTAACATGGCACCCGACGGCATCCGACGGTACTGCGTAAGGTTACTCCACATCTTTGCAGGGGTAACCTTACGTGGACGAAAACGACGTAAGCGACGACGGGGCGGCGTAAAAGCGTTCGGGAATCTGAGTAGTAGCCTCATTTGCATCGGCAAATGAGAAAACAACGTAAAGGCCACCTAGTGGCCGGAGTTGTCATTACATCTACGATCCGCAAGTGTAATTGTATTACACTTGTCGGATCTTCACCCGTATCTATGCCAAAGTGATTCTAGGAATCACTCGCATAGATACCTGGGGAAAAAAACGGCGATACGACGGGGTATCTGAGATACCCCGTCGAAGCGCCTCTGAGAATCTGGCCCTTGGCCTTTAGGAGAAAGATCAAAACCCATCTCTTTTGAGGACAAAGGAGAAATGGACAATCAGCGCCCAGAGGCGATTTAGTTTGCATGTGCCGCGCTATATAAGTTTCTCGCTCACTCACTCACTCACTCACTCACTCACTCACTGATTGGCACTTTGATGGACACTGACAGGTGTTGCTGATGGGTCAGAGACTGGCAGCTGATGGGCCCCTCTCATTGGGGCTGTGCTGAAAATCAATGTGCTGTCATCAGCGCAGACCCCCCTCTGACAGGGAGAGCCGCCGATTGGCTCTCCCTGTCCATCAGAGGCTCCTTACCACAATCGAAGATGCAGTGTGTCAGAGTGACACACAACACCATCGATTCCCACGATGCGTGCCCCCGCAGGCACGCGCCGGAATGTTATCCTGAAAGTTGTCATATGACATCCAGTCAGCATAACAGAACCACTACCCAGCCATCATTCTGCTATAGGCTAGGCAGAAAGTAGTGAAACGAGCATTAATTAGTAAAAAAAAGGGAAAATGTATGAGGGAGTTGTAGCACTATGCCCGGAGGAGCTGCTGGTTTGTTTTGAGTCTACTCTCTGTGATCAACCCCTGAAAGTGGCTCAAAACTTGGGATAAGCCGAACACCCCCCCCCCCCCCCATTCGGTTCGCACCAGAACCTTCGAACGGACCGAACGTTTGCGCAAACTTACAGAACCCCATTGAAGTCTATGGGACTTGAACTGCTAATTTTAAAGGCTAATATGCAAGTTTTTGTCGGAAAATGGGTTTGAGAACCCGGGTCTTGCCCCAGGGAACATGTATCAATGTAAAACAAAGTTTTAAAAACGGTCGTTTTTTCTGGAGCAGTGATTTTAATGATTCTTAGGCCACGTACACACGACCAAATAAATCCGTTCAAATCGGTCTGACAGATCGATTTGTTCGGATTTGTCTGCTGGGCTATTTTGGTTTGATTGCTGTACACACGATCAAACTAAAATCCCCGCCGGCAGACAGCGCGGTGATGTGGCGGTGATGTTGACGCCGCCACGTCACCACACTAGGAAGTAAAACACTTCCGCGCATGCGTCTAATCCATTTGACGCATGTACGGGCAGATATGTCTGCTGGTTAGCGTACTAACCAGCAGACATGTCGGACGGACCGGTTCCCAGCAGACAGATTTTAAAGCATGCTTTAAAATCTGTCTGCTGGCAAAATCTGTCTGACCGTTTCCAGCAGATAGATTTGATCGTGTGTACGCGGCCTTAAAGTGAAAAAAAAAAAAAATTCCTTTAAATATCCTAGCTGCTGGGTGTCTATAGTATGCCTGTGAAATGGCATGTGTTTAGAACTGTCCCTGCACAACATAAGATCACTATAATGCCCCTTTCACACTGGGGCGTTTTTCGAGCGTTATTCAAGCCTTTTCAAGCTTGGTTCGAGCGTTTTTACAGTGTTATTACAGCGTTATTCGAGCGTTATTCAAGCAAAGCCTCATCTGCAATCCCAATGTGCTGGTAAAGCACCACTAAGACCCTAACGTTTTAGGGCGTTTTTGCAGTGACTCAGTGTGAAAGGGTAAGGCGTTTTTACAGCGCTTTTCAATTCATTTCAATGGAGAGGGGTGTTTTTGGAGCGTTTTTTTTTCAGCGCCCAAAAGCTACTCCAAAGATACTGCTTGCAGAACTTTTCTCAACGCCCCGCCAGTTCAACGCCTCAGTGTGAAAGGGTAAGGCGTTTTTACAGCGCTTTCAATGCATTCCAATGGAGAGGTTTTTTTTTTTCAGCGCTCAAAGGCTTCTCCAAAGATGCTGCTTGCAGGACTCAGTGTGAAAGGGTCCATTGAGATGCATGGAGAGCGTTTTATGAGCGTTTTAAGAGGGCTATTTTTAATGCTAAAACGCTGTAAAAAGGCTTCAGTGCGAAAGGGGACTAAAAAAAAAGTAATTTAAAACTGCTTGCGGCTTTAATGTAATGTCTGGCCTCTGCAATACGGATGAAAATCATTGAGAAAAATAGCATGGGTTTCCCCGCCCCCCTCCACTAGGTCTTTACCAGCCCCTTTGGCCCTATATACTTTGAACAGCAGTATACAGGGTGGTGCAAACATGACAGGGACTGTAGGTTTGTTATGTAGAATCTGTTTGTAATTTTTAACTGGTACTTCTTTAAAGTGTAGCTCCAGCCATAAAATCTATTTTTAAGCTTTTCTAAAAACATAGAGAAGGGTTATCGCCCCTGTAACATTTGTTTTGCTGTCTCCGTGCATCTGTTCAAAAGATTGCAATTCACTTTTTGTCCCAATAACAAATGATTTTTTGAAAATGTGTGTTTTTTAGTGAAACAAGGATTGGTGATAAAGCATCAGCGGACAGGAGACACCTCTTACAGAAGATAATTTACCTTCCTAGGGGTAGATTTCCTCTCACTTCCTGTTGTCTCCTTCTGTTTGCAAGTCAAGTAGGAGTCGTTTGTAAGTTGGATGTTTGAAAGTAGGGGCCTGCCGTATATACTCTGCAGAAATTTGGGCCCTAAGTGTTGGTGTTGCCACAACACTGTAAGCCCTCACAGTTAGTCTTGGTGGGCGCTGGAATGCCCTGCTGTGTGAACTATTATATCAAGAATTGTAATTACATGCCATTGTTGAACAGTTGTAGAAAAATTGGGCCTTTGGTGCTGGTGCTGGAGCCACAACACTGTAAGTCCTCGCAGTTACTCTTGGTGGGCGCAGGAATGGGCCCTGCTGTGAAATATTAGATCAAGAATTGTAATTACACGCCACTGTTGAACAGGGGCAGAAAAAGTGGGCCTTAGGCACTGGTTCTGGTGCCACAACACTGTAAGTCCTCACAGATACTCTAGTTGTAGCACAGGAATGAGCCCTGCTGCAAAGTATTTCATCAAAAATTGTAATTACACACCCCTGTTAAACAGGGGTAGAAAAATTGGGCCTCAGCCACTGGTGGCGGTGCCCAGAACCAAAATTGTTCTTACAAACTATCAGCATGATCATTGAGGAGGTAAAGGATAGTCACTCAGCATAACAGGATAGTCAATAAGCATCAGCAGCCTTGAAGGGATCTGACAGAAAAAAAATATTCAGTTACATCAGCATCAGGTGCTTGGTAGCTGGTGGTGATCCAAGCTTGATTCATTTTTACGAAGGTCAGTCGATCGACCGAGTCGGTGGAGAGGCGCACCCTGTGAGTTTCGTTGGTAAAGGTGTCCAAGTCTGATCTTGCCCCTAGGTATTCCCGAACCATGTAAAACAGACGCTGGCGATGGTTGCTGGAACCGGTCATACCTTGGGGCTGTGGACTAAAAAATTGTCTGAATGCATCGGTCAGACGGCCAACTTCTCCACCTCTCCTTCTGTGACTGACCGAAGCCTCAGCAACACATTGTCCAGGACCAGGATTTTGTAACCTCCCAGTCTCTGGAAGCGCATTGCACAGACCTTTCTGCAAGGCCTCCCAAAGATGTTTCATCTTCTGCTCCCTCTGCGCCGGCAGGATAAGGTCTGCAACCTCACTCTTGTAACGTGGATCAAGGTGGGTTGCCAGCCAGTAATGATCCCTCTCCTTAATAGCATGAATTTGAGGATCCTTCCGCAGGCTTTGCAAGTCCATATGTTTCTTGGGACTGTAATTGATCCCTTGAAGACTGCTGCTGATGCTGAGTGCTAGGCTCCACCTCCATACTGACTCAATCCTCTTCATCCTCCTTCTGTGTGATAGGTGGGCAAGCAGGAACACTGTCTGGATAAAGGGGGCCTTGAGAGGTAAGGGAGTCCTCCTCTTCCTCCCTATGTTCTGCCTCAAGGGCCCTGTCCAGTATTCCACGCAGCGTGTGCTCCAACAGGTGAATAACTGGGACAGTGTTACTGATTCATACACTGTGACTGCCCACCATCCTTGTGGCATCCTCAATCCTCAAATGGTGACAGGACAGTGCATGCATCCCTGATCCTGTCCCTGTCCTGCTGCCATATTGGCACAGATACTTATTGATGGCCCTCTGCTGCGTGTGCAGCCGCTGCAGCATGGCCAACGTAGAGTTCCACCTGGTGGGCATGTCACAGATTAGGCAGTTCTTGGGCAGATTATATTCCTTTTGGAGGTCTGCCAACCGAGCACTGGCATTATATGACCGTCGAAAATGGCCTGCTTCAGGACATCCTGTAAGCCCGGGTACCTGCCCAAGAACCCGCTGCACCACCAAGTTAAGGACATGAGCAAAACAGGGCACGTGGGTCAGTTGTCCCTGTCGCAGGGCGGAGAGGAGGTTGGTGCCATTGTCGCAAACCACCATTCCTAGCTTGAGCTGGCGTGGTGTCAACCACCTCTCAGCCTGCCCCTGCAGAGCTGACAGAATCTATGGCCCAGTGTGGCTCCTGTCCCCCAGCTCAAGCACTGCATGGTATCTCTTTGCCTGTGTACCTGCGTAGCTCCTTGAATGCCTACAGAGCACCACTGGTTCAGAGGACACATCAGCACAGAAGGAGGCCACAGAGGAAGAAGAAGAGGGAGGTGTATCACAACCAGTACTAGCATTTTGGAGGCGTGATGGTGGAACAACCTTAAACACTACTGTACCTTGTCCTGCGTCCTTCCCAGCTGCCAGCAGAGTCACCCAATGCGCCGTGAAAGATAGGTAACATCCCTGTCCATGCTTGCTGGATCATGAGTTAGTGGTAATATGCACCTTACCGCTGACCGCTCTGTCCAGCGAGGCATGCACATGGCCTTCCACATGCCGGTGGAGAGCCAGAATCGCCTTCCGTGAGAAAAAGTTGCGTTTGGGAACTTGCCACTGAGGTACCGCACATTCCACAAACTCACAGAGGGGGGCAGAATCTACCAACTGAAAAGGCAGCAGTTGAAGTGCTAGCAATTTCGCTAAGCTAGCATTCAACTGCTGGGCATGTGGATGGCTGGGTGAGAACTTCTTTTGGCGCTGCAGCAGCTGGGGCAGGGAAATTTGCCTGGTACATCTGCCATCGGCGTACCGATAGTAGATTGCCCGCAAGTACTTGGCTGTGACACACCTAATTCTACACCTTCAGTCCTATCAGTGCAGGCTTCAGAGAGGACTGAGGGTATAGTGGGGTTGGAGATCCCAGCTGATGAGGAGCAAGAAGAGGTCCAATTTGTTCTTTGGTGTGGGTCTTTAAGGTACGCTTTCCAACGAACTGCATGGTAGGTCGACATATGTCTGGTCAAGCATGTGGTGCCCAAGCGGGTGATGTTTTAGCCACGCGAGATACGCTTGAGACATATGTTACAAATAGCAGCGTTTCGATGTGATGCACTTGTCTCAAAAAAAGGGACACACCAAAGAACTTTTGGAATAACGCTGAGAGACAGCAGAGCCCTGCAAATGCGTAGCTCTGCGTTCTGATGCACTCGGTGTGCTGCCCTTAAGCTGGCCCCTGGAGGGCATCCTGCCTCATTGGAGATGTGCCTACGCCTCCTCCTCTCTCCTATCAAGCACCCACGTAGAGTCAGTGACCTCATCATCCCCTCCCTCCTCATCACTGTAGAAAACCTGGCAGTATGCTTCTTGGGCACCCCCTCTCTCTGGGCTCACGTTACTGCCTTCCTCTAGCTCATCGCAGCCTTCAAAACGCTGTGCATCCTCCTGCAGCATGTACCCAACACTATGGTCAAACAGTTCAGGGGAATCCTCAGGAGGACATGGTGGGGCAAGGGAAGGAGTGACTGATGCCATTAAGCATAGGGAAGAGGCCGCGTTGGCAGCTGCTTTGCCAGACAAAGTACCCTGAGCCTGGGTGAGAGAGAATGAGGAGGATGAGAACGGCTTGGTCATCCACTCTACCAAGTCTTCGGCATGTTGCAGCTCAACACGGCCAGTTGCCAAGAAAAGGACAAGCATGTTCCACGGCCAAGTGCTGATGAGGATGCACCATGTCCACGACCAGCACTGTTGCCTCTAGACGCAGAGCCTGCTTGCCCTCTTTTATTGGCTTGTGACTCTCTGCCTCTCCTTGTTGTCCTTCCAGACATACTAATGGCCTGCAGAGGACACAGACAGTACACCACGTGAAAGTACTTTCAGCAATATCCCCTGCCTGTAGTATTAATATGAGCAGATTCCTGCCTCTAGGAATAAATATGGGAAACACCAGCTTTATGTTAGGTGCACAATGTGCAAAGGACACAGACAGTACACACACCATGTAGCTTTAGGTGCACACTGCAGAGGACACAGACAGTACACCATGTAAAAGTACTTGCAGCAATATACCCTGCCTGTAGTATTAATATGAGAAGATCCCTGCTTCTAGGAGTAAATATGAGAAACACCAGCTTTACGTTAGGTGCATGCACAATGTGCAGAGGACACGGACAGTACACACACCACGTACCTTTAGGTGCACACTGCAGAGGACACAGACAGTACACCATGTGAGAATACTGCAGTTAGCACAATCACCTGCCTTCCTGTCAGTAAATTAGGAAGAGCAGATCTAGATAAACTATACAGTGCATAAATATATATACAACACCTGGGATGCATATATATCCTCTTCACACTGTAACTCTAACTGACTAGCCTGCCTGCCTGCCTGCTCTATCTAACTCATTTGAAATTACACTGTCTCTTTCTCTCTCTGTCTCTCGGTCTCTATCTTCAACCACCACCACAACACACTACACAAGGCCGACTTGCAGGCGGCCTTTTATTGTGTGGGGCGTGTACTAAACCCCCTGAGCCATAATTGGCCAAAGCCACCCTGAGTTCAACTCTAACACAAAGCGTATCCCTACTCAAAACCCTCCCTTGCACAAATGGTAAAATGGGAATTGTGGAACCCAATAAATCGTTGGAGGGCACAATATCCCGTTACAGTACAGAAAAGTATGTAAATTAGAGGTTACCTTAACTTGAATGGATCCTGCAGTACGATAGATAGACTGTACACAAATTTCAGCGTAACCAAAGTGGTATTTTTCTTGTAAAATAGAGCAAAGAAACAAAGGGTAAAACAGTGATAAACTACCCGCAGAGCTCTGCAGAGTCAGTAACAATAACACATAGGTGTAAGGTTAACTACAATGTCTAACAGACCTGTGTAAGCACACAGCAAGGGGTAATCCTTCAACAAGACATCCACATTGAAGCACCCCCTCACCAAGCCTCACCCAGCTCTCTCTCTCTCTCTGATACTGCACAATATAATAAAACAGTTACTCAATTAAAGAATATAAAATGGATATTCGTTCTCTGTGATAAAAATGTGAATACCTCTATAAGAGTGGGATTTTCAGGGCAACAATTTGAAGGAACTGGAAGGACACATAGAGTCTTTCCCATCCAGCTTTCATTAGCTTTCTCTCTGGATTTTTCCTGCTGAAATTGCTTTCTGGCCAAACCCGGAGTGATTGGAGTATCTTTTTCTCCCTATAATTGGTGAGTCTCTTCTCCTGTTTTTTATAGCCCCCCTCTTGTCTTTTCATACACGGGGTGGTTTCTACATAGACTTTTTTGTCTTTATATATATATACTTTAATTTACTTAGTGTCTCCTAAACAACAATCGCTCATATGTTTTTGTTTGACCATTATAGCTGGGAATACCTTGGTTCTAATGCTGATCAGGAAGTTGAATTTATTCATATTATTTTTCCACCCCCCATGGTGTGGGGGTCCCTGGAGATGGGAGACAGCTTTTTCTTGGACGCATAGGGCACCATCCGACTCTGCCGCTACGGTGGTTTTTGGGATATTCATATCTGTACTGGGATAAATGCAGGAGTGTTGTGTAGAAAGGGTGAGTCCTTTTCTTTTCTTTGAAGATCATTTTTCTCCTTTCTCCCCCAGACCCCCTGCTCATTTTTTGGCCTCTTGTTTCTCATGCATGCATCCACAGTGTACTGATCTGTATCCATATGTACAATTATGTTACTTTTTTATTTTTATTTTTGCTTTCGTTTAGCTTATGTAATTTGCTCTCGTTTAGCTTACTTGTTTCTATACTTAACCTCCCTGGCGGTCTTCCCGTGTGTGGCACGGGGTGAGATTTTAAAGCTACGATCGGTAACCCTGTGCCACACACGCGCTTACCTCGCTGGATGCAGAAAAAAGTTTACTTACCTTTTCTCTGCGATCCAGCGATGAATCCCCGCAGTACACGGCGGGCGGATGTCCGCCTGATGCTGTGTGTTCCGCCGATTCCCTTCCCTGCGAGCGTCGCGACGTAGGGGGGGGAACGGCGCCAAATTTAAAAATGTAAACAAACACTATACATACAGTACACTGTAATCTTATAGATTACAGTACTGTATGTAAAAAATACACACCCCCCATGTCCCTAGTGGTCTGCCCTGTACACTACATGTCCTTTTATATAATAAAAACTGTTCTTTCTCCCTGCAAACTGTAGATTGCCCATAGCAACCAAAAGTGTCCCTTTATGGCAAAAATTGTTTTAGAGCAGCTAAAAAACAGCGATAATAAATCAGAATCACTTGCAGAATTTAGCGATAGCGATTTATGGGGAAATTCGTCATAAAAAAAAAAAAAATAATGACAGCAAAAATTCTGCAACTGAGCAAATTTCAGTGATTTTGATTTGATTACATTATTGAATAATTTTTACTATAATTATATTATTATTTGTTATAATTTTTTATAATTATTTATTATATTATAATTTTTAATAAGAAAAAAAAAAAAAAAATCATACCCAGGATGCCTATTAGACTCTTGTTTGGATAGATTTCAGTGAGTTATTCCTAAGAATTACAAGCCTACAGTATAAAACGCCAAATTCTCTTGCAAATAATGGTACCGCTTTTAGCACCTAAAATCTGAAAGAATCATACCGCCAGGGAGGTTAATTGTGTGTTTTGTTGTTATAGAGAAAATAACTGTACAACTTTCCCTGATGAAGATAATTTTGAAACGCGTTGGAATAACCGTCCCTGCCCTTAGCCTTGTCCTGGGGCTTGGGATGATGTACAGCATTTCTCTACAAGCATGGTTTTAAATATAATTTTTTGATATTGTTTAAAGTACATTATTTAGTTTATGTAATTATTTTTGTAATAAATTTGTATTTTTCTATGACCTAGTTGTCACCCCTTATTATTGTTGCCCTGAAAATCCCACTCTTATAGAGGTATTCACATTTTTATGAATCAAGGGATGATGGCAACATCATACCGCCACACATGAGCCAACTGTTTTCGTTCTCTGTGATAACTAAGTAGGCAGTCTTTAAGTAGTATCCCTAACTAACGTGGTTTGGCGGGCCAGGCCAAACCTCAGTTCAAATTATACCAAGAGTTCATGCACTGATATGCATTGGAGCGCAAGGGGTAATTTGTAATCCAATGTGGTAATAAATAAACTGGCAAAAGAACCCAAACAGTGAAGTCTCGCTGGCCAATGGCGACGATTCACCCTCCAACAACACAGTCAGTAGGTCTTTGGGCAGGTGCCCGTCTCACCCAACCAGTTCAGGCCTTGTCCTTCCGCGACACTCTGTCCACGATCTCCGGTCACAGTCCTGCTAACGGCAACCTCCGGTTCTCAGACCGGTCACAGGGGTACGGGAAGCCTGTCCGATCACTCCATCAGAAGTCCCATCTCTCCTTATCTAAGGTTCTCCGCCCGGGCGTATGTAGGCCTAAGTTGCGGCCTACTCTCCGTGGGGACACTTCACAAGTGTCCTCCTGGGTTGAAGAGGTGGTCCCGAGAGAGCGCGCCAAACTTGTCCTCTCCCTTATATTATCTCCCCAGCAGGCTACGTGGAAGGCAAAGTATCCTGGGATTGTACAGCTGCTCTCTGGGTAATGTAGTCTATTACAGGCCAGGGCAAATGGAATCTCTTCTCTCCCTCTACCAACATTCTCTGCGGTACCAGAACAAAAGGTAAACAGGTGGCTCTAACTCATATCGGCCACAGGAGGGAGCTGATAGTAGTCTTTTATATCACATTAAAAAGGGCGATATCCCGCTACACACTCCCCCCACTCAAAGAATCTTTGGTCCTCCAAAGATAGTAACAGTCTACAACCTGGTACATGCTTTCAATTACATGTGGAGAACATTTGGTTAATGCACACATGACAATAAACAATCCACATTTCCATATGAAGAGCCCAAACTTAAGAAACTCTTATCATAACACAGAGTTGACAGAGGAACCTCCCACCAATTGTCACAGGGCGGGGGGTTGTACTGTCCACAGGCCACCTGAACTGGTACAGCCTTACCAGATGTGCCAGGGAGTGAGCTAGGGTTGCCCTCCTCTAAATGTACAGTGGAGGGACCAGGCATGTCAATTGTCCTTTTAGAAGTGAACACTGCCTCTTCAGAGCATTCGCCCAGCTGGCTATAAGGTAGCTTCTTTGGAGGGGGAATAACTCTTTTCATTTCTCTTCTTGCTCAAGCACGCAGAGCTCAGCTATTTCTTCTGGAACTTCTTCTTCTGGAACTTCTTCTTCTGGCACCTCTCCCTCTGGAACATCCCCCTCTGGAATATCTTCCTCTGGAAAATCTTCCTCTAAAGCTCTTTCTTCTGGAACTTCTTCTTCTTCTTCTTCTTCAGGGACATCTGCTTCCTCATCTGAAACTTCTACAGCAAGCCACAAAGTTTCCTCAAGGTGTCCTATGGACGAGGGGCTCTGTTCGACTTCCAGATCCTCAAGAAGCGTAGCACGAGGCACAAATTCCAGAGCCTCAGGTCGAAGAACCCCGTTGTCAGTCATTTCAGGAGATGGAGAAGAGTCTGTGGTCTCTTGAGACTGAGACGGCCATAACCAATCTGATTCCATCTCTTGCTTCTCTGAGTCTTCGTTCCCACGATCTTGGGGAGATGACTGAGATCTGGTGACTGGCCGTGACCCTTGAGAGGTTGCGGGGGTCACTGGTGGATCTGACAGGGGGGGCAGACGAACTGCTTCGGATTGAGGTAATAGATGGTTCTGGTGTCAGTTTTTTAATGGTCCAGTACTTCCTTCTGGCCTGACCTGGTATACTGGGAGACTGGGTAGCTGCTTGCAGATAATGTATGGCTGAGACTTCCAACTCTCCGCCAGTTTGTGTTTCCCCAGCATGCCCAGGTTCCTCAGCAGTACTCTGTCTCCTGGTTGCAGGTCTTGGACCCTGACTTTCAGATCATAGTTCTGTTTATTCCTCTGTCCCCGTTGATCTGAGGTAGCTTGGGCCTTTGCATAGGCTGTTTTCAGGCTTCTCCTAAGTCTGTCCACATAGCCCTTATGGGAAGTGGCTGAAGCATTGTCCAAGGAAACGCCAAATGCCAGATGTACTGGAAGCTTCTCTTCCAAACATCATCCGGTAAGGGGGGTATCCCATTGCATCGCTTGTGGTACTATTGTAGGCGTGCACTATAGCAGCTATTTGCTTACTCCACTGTTGCTTCTTCTCAGCACTCAAAGTTCCTATAGCATGTCTAAGGCCTCGTACACACGATCAAATCTGTCTGCTGGAAACGGTCTGCTAGACCGTTTCAGCAGACAGATTCGTTCGTGTGTACGGGCAAACAGACGGATTTGGCCACCCGACAGATTTCAAAGCATGCTTTGAAATCTGTCAGCTGGGAACCCGTCCGCCCGACATGTCTGCTGGTTAGTATGCTAACCAGCAGACATGTCTTCTCGCACACGCGCCGAATGATTTCGACGCATGCGTGGAAGTGTTTTACTTCCTGGTGCGGTGACGTGGCGTCACCGACACGTCAGCGCGCTGTCTGCTGGCGGGGATTTTGGTTTGCTCGTGTGTACACGCAAGCAAACCAAAATGCCAGCAGACAGATCTGTTCAAATCGGTCGGTCCGACCGATTTGAACAGATAGATTTGATAGATTTGATAGTGTGTACGGGGCCTAAGAGTGCGGTTAAAGCGCTCCAGGTGAGCGTCCCCCTGGGGGTGGTAAGGAGTAGTTCTGGATTTTTTTATGCCCAGCAAATCCAACAGTTTCCTAATGAGATTACTCTCAAAATCCCTTCCCTGATCTGAATGTATGTGTTTGGGCAATCCATAATGGACAAAAAGCTTTTCTACTAGCACTTTCGCCACTGTGGAAGCTTGTTGATCCTTGGTTGGGAATGCTTGGGCATATATCGGGTTAAGTGATCAGTTACCACCAAGACATTCCCCACTCCACTCAGATCAGGCTCTAGGCAAAGGAAATCATGGCACACCAGCTCCATGGGTCCTTGACTTTGAAGATGGCACATTGGGTTAGTCCGATGTGGCAATGTCTTCCTTTGGATACACCACATACAGGAGTGGTAGTAACCTTCGACTTCAGCCCGCATGTGGGGCCAGTGAAACATGTCCCTGACTAACTGGAAGGTTCTCTCGGATCCTAGATGACCATGATTGTCATGAAGGGCGTTCAGAGACGTCTCTCTGTACTTGGCGTATGGTAACAGCTGCCATCTTTCTTCTAACCATCGGAGGGGCCCCTTCGTTAGACCACCCCGTGATGTAACTGCTACCGGTCCTATTCTATATGTACCAGTAGAGCCTCCTTAGGAGAATCTGTGAGAAGCACCTCTGGGCATTTCTCTTCCAGGGCCTTCAATAATAATGCTCCCAGGGGATCTTCCTTTTGGTCTCTCCTCAGCTCTTTTTTTGATAGCTTTGGGAGACCCTCTTCTATCACTTAGGTTACTTTGCAATAGCACTTGGGTACTCCAGCAGGTGAGACTCCAACCTCTTCAGCCTGGACCCTCCCTTGGCTTTGAGTTCAACCCCTTGGTATAGGGCCCGTACTCCTTCCGGGGTTCTTCTTCAGTAGAATCGCCAGGACCATGAGGTCTTCTGGATAAGGCATCTGCATCTCTGTTCCCAGCTCCTGGTCGATATTTTAGGCTAAAAGTAAATCCTGAAAGAGCTGCCAGCCACCCATGTCCTGTAGTATCTAGGGATGAGCTTCGACTCAAACATTGCCTGTTCGCCGAACAGCGAACTATTTGGGGTGTTCGTGGCAAGTTTGTGTGAACTTTAGAACCCTGTTAAAGTCTATGGGACTCGAACGTTTGAAATCTAAAGTGCTAATTTTAAGGGATAATATATAGTGTTGCTCACGAATATTCGCATTGCGAATATTCGCTACGAATATTGCATATTCGAGTATTCGCGAATAACTCGAATATCGCAGCGAATATTCGCTATTTAGAATATTCGTATTTTTCAAATTTCGCAATCAATTACGCAATCAATTTCGCATCAATATATATAAAAAAAAATTGCGAAATTTCGCATTGGCGAAATTTCGCAATTCTTTTTTTTATATATATAAAAAAATATATATAAAAATATATATATATATATAAAAAAATAGCGAAATTTCGCATTGGCGAAATTTCGATTTTTTTTTTATTATAAAATATCACGAATATTCGATATTAACGAATATTCGCGAATATTCTTCGAAATATTCAAGAAATATTGCGAAATCGAATATGGCGTATTCCGCTCATCACTAATAATATGCAAGTTATTGTTATAAAAAGTGTTTGGGGATCTGGATCCTGCCCTAGGGGACATGTATCAATGCAAAAAAGTTTTAAAAACTACTTTTTTTTTGGCAGCAGTGATTTTAATATTTCCTTTAAGTGAAACAATAAAAGTGAAATATTCCTTTACATTTCGTACCTGGGGGGGTGTATAGTATGCCTGTAAAATAGCGCTTGTTTCCCATGTTTAGAACTGTCCCTGCACAAAGTGTCATTTCTGAAGGAAAAAAGGTAATTTAAAATCACTCGCGGCTATAATGAATTGTCGGCTCCTGGCAATACAGAGAAAAGTCATTCATAAAAGAATTGTGTGGGGGTCCACAGCATTTTTTTTTTTAATTTGGGGTAGAGTTCCCCTTAACATCCATATCAGACCTGAAGGGTCTGGAATGAATATTTGGTTGGAACCCCACATAATTTTTTTTTAATTTGACGCAGGGTTCCCCTTAATATTCATACCAGACCCTAAGGTGAGTGATTTTAAATTTATTTTTTCCTTCAGAAATTACATTTTGTGAAGGGACAGTTCTAAGCACAGGAAACGAGCGCTACTTTACAGGCATACTATACACCCCCTAGGTAATATTTTTTTCTATGTTACAATTTTATTGTTTCACTTTAAGCATTATTAAAATCACTGCTCCTGAAAAAACGTCAGTTTTTTAAAACTTTTTTTGCATTGATACATGTCCCCTGGGGCAGGACCCAGGTCCCCAAACACTCCCCTGGGGCAGGACTCGGGTCCCCAAACACTTTTTAGGACAATAACTTGCATATAAGCCTTAAAAATTAGTACTTTAGATTTCAAATGTTCGAGTCCCATAGACTTTAACAGGGTTCTAAAGTTCACACAAACTTTTGGTCTGTTTGCAGGTTCTGGTGCGAACCGAACCCAGGGGTGTTCGGCTCATCCCTAGTAGTATGCAGTTTGGCGGTAGTGAGAATATAGGTGAATGGGTTGTTATCAGTTCTCACCACAAATTCGGCCCCATACAGATAGTCCTTCAGCTTGTCTACAACAGGTTCTGAAGTGAGCTTCACAGGCTTAATCACTTCTGGGACTTCATCTTTCCCCTCAATCTTCAGCAACTCATTCAAGGGTCTGGCTATCTTGGCAAACCCTTCCACAAATCTCCTGTAGTAGGAGCAGAAACCCAGGAATGATCGGAATTCAGACACATTAGGAGGCCTCGGCCAGGAGGTAACAGCATCCAACTTCTCTGGATCTGTAGCTACCCCTTCTGCAGACACAATGTTGCCCAGGTAGTGGACCGAAGACTGATAAAATTGACACTTTTCTGGGGACAACTTCAGTCCTTCCTAATGAAGTCTCTTTAGGACCTTTTCCAGCCTTTCTTCATGCTCTTCCAGGGTCCTGCCAAATACAATGACATCATCCAAGTATACCAGGACTTCTATCAGGTTCATGTCCCCTACTGTTCTCTCCATCAGTCTCTGAAAAGTGGCTGATAGGCCCTGAGGCATGCGATTGACATTTAAGAACCCCACTGGAGTAATAAAAGCTGTCTTCTCCCTGTCTCCAGAATGCATGGGGATTTGATATTACCCACTCTTCAGGTCCATCACACTGAATCATTTTGCCCCCAATAAACTCTGTAGGACATTTTCTATCCTGGGGGTAGTGTACTGATCAGGGCTAGTTCTTCGGTTCAATGTTAAGTAGTCAATGCACAGTCTTAGGGACCCATTCTTCTTTGAACTACCACGATTGGGGAGGCATAGGGACTTCTAGATTCTCCGATTATTCCTGTTCTCTTGAGCTCCGCCAGTTGTTCACGCAAATCTTTCAAGTCACCTAGAGGGACCCGTCTGACTCTTTCCCTAAATGGTTTATCTTTCTCTAGGCGGATCGTGTGAGTGGCACTCTTTGCACACCCCATGTCATATTCATCCTTAGAGAATATTTTCTGCCATCTGTCCAACTGAGCTCTGGCCCTTTCTCTTTATTCTGGTGGGAGGGGCGTGTCCCCTGTGCAGAGCTTCTCCAGCACTCATTCACCCTCTTCTCCCTTCTTCCAATCAGATAGAGCGATCGGGGTGGCTGAGTTCACTTGGCCCAGCAACATTCTGGCCGGTACCTTCACTGGTGTGGTCGTAGTGTTTCTGATGCTCACCAAGACCTTCCAATGGTTCCTTTGCAATGCCTTCAATGGGACCACTTCAGGGACCACTTCTATCCCCTTGCTTCTCTGTGGCTATACCTCTAGTACAATGAAAGGGCCTGGTTGCCTCCAGGTGAGTTTGACAGAAACCTTCAAGCAGGTCACTTCTCCTGGCTGCAGCATCCTTTCACTTCTTCCCAGTCTCCGGATCCTACCGACTCCTTCTGTGGGAGACTTCTTTTTCAGGACTAGACGCTGGTAGGCCTACCTTAGCATTGGATGCACTCTTGCAGGTGGGGTATCCTGTTCTTGAGCTAAAGGGGCCAGAAGCCTCCAGACTAAGCCGGTGTAAGTCCCTATAATGAGAGAACTTTTCCCGGCTTCTGGTGGACGGGTGCAGACTATCGCCAGGGTGTCAAAGGTTTTGGCTTCCACTTAATTGGCAGGTAGCAATCATAAGGGAAGTTTTGGGTGCCGTTTCCCCAGATCTCTATCTCTTCAAGCTTGCATAGCGGTAGGTGCTTAAGGTGTCTATCATAGAAGTCCCTATATAGGATAGTCACTTGGGCTCCAGTATCAAGGAGGCCCTTGGCGTAGATTTCTTCTACTTGAACTGAAACTATTGGGGAAGGCCCCACTAACTTGGCAGGAAACTTCTGTCTTGACACCTTCTTATTTGATTCCACCATCTGTACCTTTACTGTGAATTCTTATTAGGTTTGGACCCTTGTTGGGCCTGGTGTGCACCGATCTCCTGCCTTTTAGCAGCCTGGGTCATGGGAAGGTAAATATTTGATCGCCCTGGGACAGGCACTTGGCAGAGACTTGTACACCCATCGCTGCCTTTTATTGTTAGGGAATGTATTGGAGTCAACTGAGACCCACAGACACCCAGTTGACTCCTTCACCGGGGCCCTCTGAAGTTTTCCGCCGACTGACAATATTGGGCTGTGGCCTTTTCAGGACTTAGACACACTTCCAGGACATTCCCAACTCCTCCACAGTTGAAGCAGATTGGTAACTTCCGCTGTTTCTTTAGTGAGTCAGTGCTGGAACCGGGAGGTTTCCTTGGTTCTGCCAGAGTGTTCCTGCTTGGTAAAAATCAATGGAAAAAATTCATGGACAGCTGCACACCAACATTTTTGGTCCGGACAGAGTTTCTGGCTGCAACCATTTCTTAGCCAAATTGATGAGGTCATACATCTGCGACCGAGGTGGCTTCCTCAGCTGATAACTCCAATTGGACATCCAGGGTTACACCAAAACGTGCCAAAACGTGCCAATATTTCCTCTTTTAACCGATCATAGTTTTTTGCGTCTGCAAGCTCCAAATCAAAATATGCCTTTTGGGCTTCTCCAGATAATAGGGGGGCACTAGTCCAGCCCACTGTTCTTTAGGCCAACTCTCTTTTTCCGCTGTTCTCTCAAACATGGTCAGAAACATCTTAGGGTCATTATCTGTGTAAGTGTCTTACCCGAAAAGTCGGTATGTTACTGGCCTGACTCCCAGCCTCGGTCTGCTGTCTTTGAAGCTGTTTCACAATGGCCTCCATTTGCTGCTGGTGTTTCTGTTCCAAGCCTGCAATGCTCTCTCGGTGAGGTGCAAGGCTCTCTTGGTGAGCCTGTTGTTGAACTGCAATGCTCTCTTGGTAAACATTTTGTTGAGCTGCCATGCTCTCTTGGTGAGTTGCAAGGCTCTCTTGGTGAGCCTGTTGTTGAGCTGTGTGAGCCTGT
This sequence comes from Rana kukunoris, assembly GCA_029574335.1. Classification (NCBI taxonomy): domain Eukaryota; kingdom Metazoa; phylum Chordata; class Amphibia; order Anura; family Ranidae; genus Rana; species Rana kukunoris. Next base: position 366,598,332 of record CM056052.1, read on the forward strand.
TGTTGAGTTACAAGGCTCCGCTGCAAACCTGTATTTGTCTGCTGTTGATTTGCATTTGCTATAGCCAGCTGTTTCAGTATCTCCTCCATTTTGGGTTTACTTTAACTGCCCGCGGCACTCCACCATGTGTAAGGGGTTAGCTTGGTAGCGGGGGGGGGGTGACCCCCCGGAGCGGTTCACTACACACTGAACTCTACAGAAAGGCAGCCGAAGATGGTTGCCAACAAAGAGTTTGGTTTATTCTTCCATATTGCTGGAAACAAGTGCAAGCATTCAAACAGCATAAACAAAAAAAATAAACCCTGGCCACTTGGGCCGTCTACCTTCACCACACAGGAACCTATCTATGGAGTCTGGCACAGCCTACTGCTGGGCAGACACTGCTGGTCATACAGCAGAGAAACAATAGTCTTTTTGATTTTTATCACACAGAAAAATCAACAACCACCTCACCTCTTCAGAAGTCTTTCTCACTGCTCTCCTTAACTCAAAAAGCCTCAGGATGCAGCAATCAGTAGTAATCCTCTGGATTACTTATATAGGCCTTAATTGCCTCATTCTGAACAGCTGAAGTTTTCCAACGCACTAAACCTTTCTGGCTACTTCTGCAGCCGACACCTGGTAGTAATTGGTGTATTGTCTAAACAAGGCAGAAATGTATCTCCCGTCTGTGGCAACACCCACAGATTTATCTGACTTCCTGTCACACCCTATAACAGGGATCACACGATCGATGACGCCGCCACAGTGAAGAACGGTGAAGCCGTGTTTACACACAGCTCTCTCCGTTCTTCAGCTCCGGGGACCGATCAGGGGACTCCAGTGGCGATCGGGTCCGCGGGTCCCGTGGTCTCGGGGCTTCGGACCGGGGCACGCAACGCGGGCACGCGCCTGCGACCCACAGCTAGGCACTAGCACATTAAGTACCTGTACGTGCATGTGCCCAGCCATGCCATTCTGCCGACATAAATGTGCAGGAGGCGGTCCTTAAGTGGTTAAATTGCCTACCCCAGCAGGCTGCACGGAAGGCAAAGCATCCTGGGATTGTACAGCTGCTCTCTGGGTAATATAGTCTGTTACAGGCCGTGGGCAAATAAAGTCTCTTCTCTCTCTGTATTCAATTCCCCAACATTCTCTGCGGTACCTGAACAAAAGGTAAACAACAGGTGGCTATAACTCATCTCGGCCCCCGGAGGGAGCTGAGATCCTTCTCAATCAGCAGTATAGTGGTCTTTTATATCACATTAAAAAGGGTGATATCCCGCTACAGTGTTTTTATGTAATTAGTTATTAATTAAATGTCATGATCATTATTATGTTTTCGCTTTCTGTTTGTTAGCTTCAGTTTTAGATTTTTTTTATATATAGTTATTGAGTTGCAATTATTTTTAGCCATCTCTGTAAGAGGCTTAAAAATATTCTGGAAAATAGAGAAAAAGAAAAAGGCAGACTCCCACTGTGACATAAAAAGTAACTTTACCTCTTCAGGATTACAGTAATCACATCTCAGCAAGCCAGTGGAAAAATATAGATTTGCTAACTACTTTCTAACTGCAGAGAGGTGCAATCATACTGTAATTACCCAAGCAAACTGGATCAGTTTGATTTTTTTCTTCATCATTTTGCTTTAGCTTTGTACAACATCTTTTTTTTACAATGATAAAACAACCTGAAGATAAATACTTGTTCAGCCCTTTGTCCAGTTTCATGTAACCCTGAATTTTTTTATTTCTGAACATGCCAGAATATAGTCCATATAGTTAAGTCAGAAAAAAAATAAACAATAACTGAAGGATAGTATATTTAAAGAAAGAAATTAATATCTTAGGCAAACTATCTGTTTGTGTTTCATTAATTTGCAGTATTCTTTAAAATTATCCTTGGGGAACGTTTCCAATTGGTTGGTTAGGAGAAAAATTACCACAGGCTGAAAAATATATAGGGCAAGACTATTTGGCAATTAAAGGCTAGGTTCCATATTTATTATATGTAGCCTTATCATGAGCCTAGTATCTAGTAGACTAGTGATCTTAACATAATTTTGAACTAATGTAAGATTCTCAAAGCTACAGCCTTAAAGTGGAGGTTCACCCTATTTATTCACTTAATATGTATTAAACAGCCTTCTATTCACAAGACAAAATCTGTGATTTTTTTTTAGTGAAGGCTTACCCGTATTCTCCATTCAATTCTGGCCTGTCAATCAAAGCACACCACGGGGGAATGGGCGTGCCTATCCATTTTCCCCCGACGGCGCTTTGTCTCCTGGGAATCTGTCTTTACGTCCCCAGGAGACGATGTGTGCTCAAATCCCGCGATATTTCGCGGGTCACGTGACTCGGGAACTGTGCAGTGTTGACGGCGCGGCTCGCCGTCAACACTGCACATGCGCGGGATAGAGCGGTGAATGCTGGGACGCCAGCATTCACCGTATCCCGGAAATGCCTAGTGCTAGGCTTCAGCGTGGGACAGTTAAGATGGAACCTGCCACCTACAGATTTTATAAAGTATAGTTTTGTTCAAAAAGAATTGCTGGCGGCGAAAAGAGTGGTACGCACAGGCTCATATCAAGACCAGGTAAGAGCGGGACAGTAATTAAAAAAAAAAAAAACGGTCGAAATACCGCTTTAAGTCTACCCCAATTATAAGCTTTTTTAAGAAGGAACTCATGTTACAGACAAATAAATTAAAAGACATCAGTGAAATCAGAGGCATGGCTGCCTACGTATAATATGTTATTGTCCCCAACACTTAGAGTCGGTTCACACTGGGGCGACTTGGGATCCGACTTGAGGTCGCCTCAAGTGGTCCCAAATCGCACTGTAGAGAAAAACAATGTTAGTGAATGGGAGTGGTGTTAATACACACTACTCATGTCGCTCCGACTTCAGAAAAGGTTCCTGTACGACTTCAATCCGACTTGTCGCCTCAAGTCTGATCACTAGCTACTTGGAAAGATAAGATAACATACATTCCTCACAGGCAAACCTCTCCCTCCCCCTCCCTCTCCCAGAGCTGATTGTTGTTTTATTGGCCACTGGAATGTCTCCTGTCCTGGAAGTCGTGTTGTAAATTGCCCCAGATCGCCCTGTGGTTCATGCTCAGGTCGTGTTTGAGTCGCCCCTGAAAGTCGCTCTGGAAGTCGTGTCGCCCCAGTGTGAACCGACACTTAGGGATCTATTTATAAATGATGAGTGTGACAAACAGACTGGAGAGGAGATGCAGAGAAGTGACTGCTCTGGGAGAGTTAAGCAGGAGGAGCAAAAGCAGGCTGACTGTGGGACTGACAGGATGACTGTGGGTAGAGAGGATGCTGTTTGAGAAGTATTCTGAGGAACTGGTGGGGTATTGTGAGTAGCTCTTGAGTATTGTGAGTAGCTGGTGAGCATTGGGAAATACTGGTGAGTATTAGGATTAGCTGGTGAGTAATATGAGTACTGAAAATATGGTGAGTAACTGGTGAGTATTGTGAGTAACTGGTGAGTATTGTAAGTACTGGGAGTATCGTGAGTAACTGGTGAGTATTGTGAGTAATGGGAGTAACTGGTGAGTTTTGTGAGTAACTGGTGAGTATTGTGAGTGTAACGGAATGACCCGTGAAGTCCAGAGACTTTTGAGGGATGGGGTATACTCCTGTGCCAGCATCACTAAGGACTCTTGGGTCTAAGGTCAACCTGTGCCCCTTTTGGGCATAGGGTGACTGATAAAATGATTATTCATGTTTTGCAGGAGATCTGGACATATTACAAGCTGTAAAGGTCAATGTTTCATTCAAGGTGGGGACACATGCTTTTGAGGTGTTAATTGCATCTGCTCCTAGACATTCCATTGTGTGATGTTAATAACACTGTTTAAAGCCTATTGATGATCAGGTGTGAATGCCTTATTGTCGGAGACAGAACGTCTGACCTAGGAATGTGTATTCTGCAGGTGAATCACTTTGTCAGGAAAGGTTCCATCTGCTGGTGCTATTTATTATCTGGCTTGCAGTGCTGCGTTCCACCAGCAGTTATGAGCTGTCAGGAGAACTTCTCCCTGCTGGTGTTATATCACCTTTGGGACGCAGTACTGGTCTCCAGCAGCGGATGGACCCTGGCAGTGTGGAGCGTATGGCCCTTGCTGCGCTCAGGTGTGACCTGAACGTAATCAGCACACCTCTATATATACCTGGCGAGTGTAATCATATCTCGCCCCGGTATCTGTCTACTAACCTGATCCTGAGCCTGGTACCTAGACCCTGAGCCTGTTATCCCCATCCTGGACTTCTGATCTGACCTGATCCCTATCCTGGACTTACCCTTCCTGCATTCCCCTTTTCCCTGGATTCCTGCTTATTCCCTGTCCTCAGCCATTTTATGACCCCCCTGTGTATGACCTCGGCCTGGCCTGTTTATGATTCTGGTATTCCCCTTTACTGTACATATCGTCTTTAGTATTGTTTTTTGTCATTGTTTGTTTATTGATTGATTGCACTGAGTTTGTTGGAGGTGGTGGGGTGTTACCCCTTATTCTTAAATAAATTACTATTCTTACCTATATGTTTTGGGTTCCTCTTTCTCAATCACATAGTCTGGTTGACCAGCTTCCCTGACACACTTATTGGCAGATTCGGAACGTCTGGGGGATAATTACCTCGACTGAATGTCATTATCTAAGAGAATGTGATTAAAGTTCATTGTGTGATGTTAGGGGGGTGGAGAGTTTTATTGTCCCTGTGATTAACTGTGACATGTTTGTAACTATAAGAACCAGCTGAGTTTACCATTAAAAACATTCATACATTTGACTCAGAACACAGAGCGTATGTCTCGTCTCTCTGAGGGAATTCTTATGGATCAGGTCCTGTTGGCTGGATTGTCGGATAAGCTGTCGTGGATGGGGCGATGGAAGGGATATCGTAAGCGGTGGTGACCATTACAGTGAGTAACTAGTGAGTTAGTGAGTGTTAGGCCGCGTACACACAATCGAAATTGTCTGCTGAAAACGGTCTGATGGACCGTTTCAGCGGACAAATTCGAACGTGTGTACGGGCTAGCGGAGCATGCTTTGAAATTTGTCCGCTACAAACCTGTCCGTCGTATATGTCCGCTGGTTAGTACACTAACCAGCGGAAATATCTGCCTGCACAAGCGTCGTATGGATGCGAAGCATGCGTGGACGTTTTTTACTTCCTGGTGCGGTGACGTGGCGGCGTCAACGTCACCGCCACGTCACCGCGCTGTCTGCCGGCGGGGATTTTGATCCGATGGTGTGTACACGCCATCGGACCAAAATCCGATTAGACATGTCCACTCTAAACGATCCGTTGGACAAGTTTGAGCGGACATATCTCATCGTGTGTACGCGGCCTCAGGGTTATGCTTTAAGTTAAAATTCTACTGAGATATATTCTGAAGTTTTACTTACAGTTTTGTAATGAACTGTAGGAAGTTTCCTGCCATTGTCGCCCAACCTGGGGGAACAATTTTGTTTACCTGTTATTTCTGCTATTCTGTTATCTTTCCTCCCTTAGTTTTCTTGATTCATGCACATCTGTTTTCCCCCTTTGTCTTCCAGGACAGCCCTGAAACCAGGCTGTCCTGGAAGACTCCTGAAAAAGAGTTACCGGTAAGCCTAACTCCGGTTTTCTTTATGTAAAATCCTATGGTTAATTGGTTCTCGCTGACTAAGAATTGTAGACTTTTTCCTGTTATACACAGTGGCCTGGATTCACGTAGATCTGCACATCTTTATGCCGACGTAGCGCATCTCATTTACGCTACGCAGGCGCAACTTAGAGAGGCAAGCATGGTATTCAGAAAGCAAATGCGTAAATTCGTAGGCGTAAGCCAGCGTAATTCAAAGTAGTAAGGAAGTGGGCGTGATCCATTTAAATGAAGCATGACCCCATGCAAATGAAGGGCCGAACAAACGGCGCATGCGCCGTGATGTGGACGTATGTCCCGCACCCCTATGCGCATGCTCACAACTACGCCCGGCGTAACCCCTGGGATACGCCAGCCCGTTGCCTACGCCCAGAGCATAAATACGCCCAGACATGCGCCCGTTGAGCACAAAAGTACACTTGTTTGTTTGTGGTGTAGGTACTTTTGCTTTGAGCCATGTCTGTTTCAGCATCTGGGAAGGAGAGGAGATTGTCATCTCGGCCATGGTCAGGTATAATGTGTATCTCCATGGGGCAGAGAGTGGCACAACCAGTAAGGCCAGGAAGGAGGAGACCCTGCAGGCAGGGATGTATTCTGGCCTAGGCCGACAAGGCCCAGGCCTAGGGCGGCACTTTTCGGGGGGCGGCCGGCCGGTCCTCTTCCCATGGCGTCCCTCTGTCCTCTTCCCACGGCGTCCCTCTGTCCATCACCCATGGCAACCCTCTGTCCTTCTCCCAGGGCATCCCTCTGTCCTCTTCCCATGAATATGACAGGGGTGTGGCTTTGACAGTAAGGGGTGGGTCAAATTTTAAATTAGGGGGTGCGCAAGTTTAGTCAGGCCTAGGGCAGCACAAAACCTAAATACACCTCTGCCTGCAGGAGATAACCACACAGGTCAATGCCCTTGGTCATGAGGTTAAAACCACCAAGGACATTTAAAAAAATAATAATGACCTGCGTCGTGTGGTCAGAGAGAAGCTGGGCACGATGAGGAGGCATAAAAATAGGGGGATGAATCCGCGCCACGGACAACTTAAATTGGTGATAGGTGTACAAGTAAATTGGGGTATATGTAACAAAAATTAAAGTGAACAGAAAATAAAAAATTAGCAATAAAATTATTATAATAGTGGCAGCCCCTGCATAAAAATCTCCACCTGGGTGGAGGAAGATATTAGGTGTAGATAGCAAGTGATGGCGCCTCCTTGAAATGTTAAATAATGTGCAAAAAAGTGTTGCCAAAAGAACAGTGCAAATATGCAAATGTACTATATAGCGTTATCCCTTGAAATTAAATCCTAATAAATACAATATTAATAATACATAGACATAGCAAAAACACTAGTGATAAAAAATATATAATGATAATAATTATGATAATATTCCAAGCAAAGTCCAATTTTCCAATCTTGCTTTGTGCAGAAAAACTATTTTCAAAATTTCTTCATGCAAAATAAAGTGCCAAGTGCTTCATGCCGGTATAATTGTCAGTGGATCACTCAGTGCTCTCCCCCAATGGTCCCGCACTCACCGGATCCAATCACCCCTACAGGGGTAACAGGCTTTCACAATAAATATCCACACTTCTATGTCTGTCAGGTTATCCCATATGGATTCCTTCCAACCGCTCAACCATCATTGAAGAACACTGCAGTGTTTGGATCTCTATCTCAGCGGGTGCCTAAAATGTAACTTTATCTCAGTGACGGGAAAAGCACCTAGCCAATCACATAAACAGGAAGTGAGATTTCGGAGGGCGGCGGGCGCTCAGTGTACAGAGGCCCTCCAAGCTGCCATCTTGCAAGGAAAATGTATATATATTTTTTTCTTTTTGTGACGGCTTTGAAAATGACAGGAGCTGCCGTTCCAATTAAAAAGTTTATATGGCAAATTTAAATTTTATATTGACTGTGGAGGATGGCTGGAAAGTGACGTCCGAATAAAATAAAGATGCCTATGGTCTTGTAGCTTGAAAACATCAGTACAGTATCACGCTATTGGGCGCTTTCATTTGTCTCCTCTATGAGCGGTTGAGCGGTTGGAAGGAATCCATATGGGATAACCTGACAGACATAGAAGTGTGGATATTTATTGTGAAAGCCTGTTACCCCTGTAGGGGTGATTGGATCCGGTGAGTGCGGGACCATTGGGGGAGAGCACTGAGTGATCAACTGACGGTTATACCTGCATGAAGCACTTGGCACTTTATTTTGCATGAAGAAATGTTGAAAATAGTTTTTCTGCACAAAGCAAGATTGGAAAATTGGACTTTGCTTGGAATATTATCATAATTATTATCATTATATATTTTTTATCACTAGTGTTTTTGCTATATCTATGTATTATTAATATTGTATTTATTAGGATTTAATTTCAAGGATTAACACAATATAGCACATTTGCATATTTGCACTGTTCTTTTGGCAACACTTTTTTGCACATTATTTAACATTTCAAGGAGGCGCCATCACCTGCTATCTGCACCTAATACGATGAGGAGGCATGCCAGGGGCACTGGAGGTGGACCAGCCAATACTATTACGCTCACTCCTAGTGAGCAGGTGGTTGCCAGATGCCCTCAGAGGGAGCAAGTGGAGGGAGTGGAGGGCTATGACTCCATTGAACAGGCCCTGAGGAGAGGTAAGTGTGTTTTATCTCCTATCCGGTGTGTAGCATGTGAGGGGGTGCAAGGGAACATGTGACAAGTGTGTGGGTCAAATAATGCACACTTTATACAGACAGCCCCATATAGGACTGGCAGGGGAGCACTGCCAGTTGCCGACCACTGTTTCCATCCCTGGTACCATAAGGAAAAAGGGGGGGGGGCACCCGAAGGTGTTTGGGACTTTAAATGAGAATACCTCTGTGATGTATCTCCATCCTAGTGTGTGGACTTTATATCCATACTATATCTCCATCCCATATGCGGAAAATTGCAACAAAGGGAGTTTGGGACTTTAAATGAAACAGTGGGCTAAATGGGGACAAAAATAATGAAACAAGCCATAGACGAAATATTCATGTATTGAGAGAATAGAATATATGGTAAAAAAAACAAGTAGCTTGTACAAAAGTACAGAACATACATTTGATACCTAATACAATAGTTGGTATAAAAATACAAAGTGACAGTCAATGACAACATATATAACCACATAGAGGCTGAGCATAACCACGCAATAAATGAAATATAAATAGATCATAAAAGTACTGATTGATCAGAATGAGTCCCATAAACGCTTATATTTACATCTTTGTAAGCCCGACGCGGCGTTTCGTTTATATGGAAAACACTCCTCAGGGGCTGATGTAGTGAGATATCTGAAATACAGATTTGATTAGTGATCGAGGTATTAAAATTAAATCCACCAGAAAAGATAGCAAATCAATTCTGGTTACTTACATAGCATGCCAAAGTTGTAATGTAATTAAGACCAAACATATGCCCGTCCTGGGACAGAGGTGGCAGACCAGCAGGCAAACAGAGCACATAAAGCATTCTTCCCAGACAGCAGACGACCATAGGTAAATGAATTAAAATGTATCCTCATAGTACAGGTAGGTATCTGTAATGAGTGAATGAATAGGTCCATCAAACAGTGACTCACATGGTGAGGGTATAAAGGCATAAAAATACATGGAGATTAACAAAGGATACCTGGAATGCGAGTTGGATGGCCACAGCTAGTGACGGCTGTAAGGGCTGCATGGAAAATGGCCACTGGCTGAATGGGTGGGAAGGTGCTTTATAATGCGTCCAGCAAATGCACCAGACTGCCCCCAGCGCCACGTCAGCTGGACAGTGTGGGGGGCGGGGCCCTCAATCAGACGGCACAATTGCCTGTGCTAAAGAGAAATTGCACACACCCACTCGATCATCTGTGATGGATACTAACCATTCACCAGGTTAACGCCCAAGGAGGCATCCGGATGGCACGTGACGCCGATGCACTGACGGTCACTGCCCGTACCCCCAAAGGGGAGGAAGGGAAGCACAGTGAGTGCATCGCTATCCCGGGAAAAAAAAAGGTCTAAACAGTGCGTGAAAGCAGCTAAGTGGTGTGTTCAGCAACTGAATGGCAAGTTGAACCTTTTAACCACTTAAGACCCGGACCAATACGCTGGTAAATGACCCAAGGTGTTTTTGCGATTCGGCACTGCGTCGCTTTAACAGACAATTGCGCGGTCGTGCGACGTGGCTCCCAAACAAAATTTGCGTCCTTTTCTTCCCACAAATAGAGCTTTCTTTTGGTGGTATTTGATCACCTCTGCGATTTTTATTTTTTGCGCTATATACAAAAATAGAGCGACATTTTTGAAAAAAAAACACTATTTTTTACTTTTTGTTAAAAAAAAATCAAATAAACTAAATTTTAGTCAAACATTTAGGCCAAAATTTATTTAGCCACATGTCTTTAGTAAAAAAAAAAATCGCAATAAAAAAAAATAGCTACCTAGCGGGAACAGCGACACTAATACAGCGATCAGAAAAATGATCGCTTAGTGACTCTGGCAATAGGGAGTGAAAGGGTTAACTAGGGCGGTGATCAGGGGGTTAAAACTTTATTAGGGGGGGTGGGGGGGCTATCCTGAACCTAACACTAACTGTTTTTTACAGTGCCTGTCACACTGACACTAAATGCAGTGATTAAATCACTGCATTCAGTAACACTGTGACAGGGGGGTGGGGGCGATCACAAGGGGTTAATATGCCTATGTGAGTGTGTGTCAGTGTTGTGTTGGTGCAAACTTACTTGTCATGTCTTCTCTCATCAGCAGCGCTGGGAAACAGCGCTGCGATGAGAGAATACATAATTTCCTCCTTCCTGTGTAAACACAGGAGGAGGAAGTGACAGGCTGGGAGCGCGCTCCCATTGGCTGGGAGCGATCGCGGGGGGGGCGGAAAACACGGACATCCGCCCGCAGATCCCGGATCGCTCCCAGAGGTAGGGAGACCCCCGCACGCCGCGGAGGGGGTCCCGATGGGACCCCCGAACCGCACTCAGGCGGGGACGTAAATTTACGCCCTTGTGCCTGTACGAGCCATGTTGTGGCCGTATATGTGCGTGCGGGGGTCTTTAAGTGGTTAATAAAAGTATGCCGTTTGTGTGGACAAATAATGCACACTTTATACGGACAGCCCCATATAGGACTGGCAGGGGAGCACTGCCAGTTGCCGACCACGAATATTGCCGACATGAATATTTCATCTATGGCTTGTTTCATTATTTTTGTCCCTATTTAGCCCACTGTTTCATTTAAAGTCCCAAACTCCCTTTGTTGCAATTTTCTGCATATGGGATGGAGATATAGTATGGATGTAATCTCATATAAAGTCCACACACTAGGAAGGAGATACATCACAGAGGTATTCGCATTTAAAGTCCCAAACACCTTCGGGTGTCCCCTCCTTTTTCCTTAAAAAGTGTGGGTCCACCAACATGTGAATGCTTTGTGTCATCCACAGATGTGCTGGAAGGAGCTGGGCCGTCGTCCGCTGCTGGGCGACCCACGCCATCCCAGCAGTAGTGTGTCCACACCTCTCCTCTGGAGGAAGTTGAGGAGGAGCAAGTGGGCATTGAGGGAGATGTCTACCTCCAGGATGAGTACACCATCCCTGGACCCTACCAAACCACCTCCCCCATCAGGGATAGCCCCTCAAGGGCCTTCTCCCCATCAGAGATAGCCCCCCCAAGGCACCTCCAGCATTTGCAAGTTGGGTTAGCTGGGATCAGTAGTCCACCAATTTTCTAATACTGCTAAACATCTAGGCCATCAAGGGGTACTGCAGGCCCCTGGCCTATCAAAACTCAGCAAACCACCTGGGATTATTCAGAGTGATCCCTGGTGCAGTGTAAAGATGATGGGGCAGAGAGACTAACATTTGACAGTGAAGTTTTGTGCAAGAGGAGAAGAGTCCTGGGAGCAATAGTCTGCACGAGGAGTAACGGTCTGCAGGAGTTGGTGCAGAGGAGAGACTGTAAATGTTAGGCCGTGTACACACGACCAAGGTTCTCGCTGGAAACCAGCGAGAACCTCGCTGGAAGCTGCATTCCAGCGAGGACCTCGGCCGTGTGTACGCTCTCGGCGAGCTTCCCGTTGGGAAGCCCGTCGAGCAGAAATAGAGAGCACGCTCTCTATTTGCTCGACGGCCCGCCTGGAAGAATGGCTGGTTGCCATTCCCGACGGGCGGGTCGCCGATTTCGACGGCCGGCAGGGAACCTCGACGGGCGGAACGATGTGTTCTGCCCGTCGAGGTTCTCTGCCGTGTGTACGCGGCCTTAGAGTCTATAATTTTCTTCAAAGCTCAATTAATTCAACAATTCTGTAATAACGATGGCAAAGTGATCTGTTCTGTGGGCATCCCATACCCCTTCCTCAACCAAGTTATATTCCCCAAATAAACAAAAACAAAATCAAATGACTGGTCATTGTCTCCTGGAGAGTGATGTATGAAGGTCTGGCAGCAAGGTAAACATGGCAGATGCTAGTAACTAGTAGCAACCATCCGGTACATATGTTTTGATTCATAAATAATGTACAGTAAAGCCTTGGTTTGAGAACGTTTTGCAAGACAAGCAAAATGTTTTAATACATTTTGCCTTGATATACAAGCGATGTCTTGTTATAAGAGTAGCATCATGTCACAACTGAGTATAAAAAAAGAAGAGAGAAGCCTCCTAAGTGTAGCAATATGGCTACATTTAATGAAGGTACAACATTTAACAACCTATTGCTACACTTAGAGGTGCCTCTCTTCTCTTTTAACACCTTTGCAGCCATTGTGCTATATGCTGGGTGCTTGGTGTGCTTCTGTACCTTTAAGGAGGGGTGGCTCCCCTTCAGTCCACCTGCCCCTATCTATCCATTAAAATGCATGTGCCTCCATTGTGAGGACACTCACTGCTAGTGTTAGGACCACAGAATTATGGGGTGCCTTGGCGCGGCTCTGTGGCTCACGCATGCGTTTGCAAATGCGTGCGGACAAAACCCCTGTTTTTAACGCACATTGTTAGACAGGTTAATTGGTTGTTCTGCTAGCTGGTCGGTAAGTAGGCTTGGTTATTCCCTGGGCATTCCCCATGTTCTTGTTGTTATCTGCTTTAGCCTTCCATTGCTACTTACTGTGATTGCCAGCCATAGATGGGGGCGGTGGATACGTTTTGTTTCACCTGTGGTGTTTATTTTGGTCCAGCAGTGCACCAACACCTTTGCAGCCATTGTGCTATATGCTGGGTGCTTGGTGTGCTTCTGTACCTTTAAGGAGAGGTGGCTCCCCTTCAGTCCACCTGCCCCTATCTATCCATTAAAATGAATGTGCCTCCATTGTGAGAACACTCACTGCTAGTGTTAGGACCACAGAATTATGGGGTGCCTTGGCGCGGCTCTGTGGCTCACGCATGCGTTTGCAAATGCGTGCGGACAAAACCCCTGTTTTTAACGCACATTGTTAGACAGGTTAATTGGTTGTTCTGCTAGCTGGTCGGTAAGTAGGCTTGGTTCCCTGGGCATTCCCCAGGTTCTTGTTGTTATCTGCTTTAGCCTTCCATTGCTACTTACTGTGATTGCCAGCCATAGATGGGGGCGGTGGATACGTTTTGTTTCACCTGTGGTGTTTATTTTGGTCCAGCAGTGCACCAACACCTTTGCAGCCATTGTGCTATATGCTGGGTGCTTGGTGTGCTTCTGTACCTTTAAGGAGGGGTGGCTCCCCTTCAGTCCACCTGCCCCTATCTATCCATTAAAATGCATGTGCCTCCATTGTGAGGACACTCACTGCTAGTGTTAGGACCACAGAATTATGGGGTGCCTTGGCGCGGCTCTGTGGCTCACGCATGCGTTTGCAAATGCGTGCGGACAAAACCCCTGTTTTTAACGCACATTGTTAGACAGGTTAATTGGTTGTTCTGCTAGCTGGTCGGTAAGTAGGCTTGGTTATTCCCTGGGCATTCCCCATGTTCTTGTTGTTATCTGCTTTAGCCTTCCATTGCTACTTACTGTGATTGCCAGCCATAGATGGGGGCGGTGGATACGTTTTGTTTCACCTGTGGTGTTTATTTTGGTCCAGCAGTGCACCAACACCTTTGCAGCCATTGTGCTATATGCTGGGTGCTTGGTGTGCTTCTGTACCTTTAAGGAGAGGTGGCTCCCCTTCAGTCCACCTGCCCCTATCTATCCATTAAAATGAATGTGCCTCCATTGTGAGAACACTCACTGCTAGTGTTAGGACCACAGAATTATGGGGTGCCTTGGCGCGGCTCTGTGGCTCACGCATGCGTTTGCAAATGCGTGCGGACAAAACCCCTGTTTTTAACGCACATTGTTAGACAGGTTAATTGGTTGTTCTGCTAGCTGGTCGGTAAGTAGGCTTGGTTATTCCCTGGGCATTCCCCAGGTTCTTGTTGTTATCTGCTTTAGCCTTCCATTGCCACTTACTGTGATTGCCAGCCATAGATGGGGGCGGTGGATACGTTTTGTTTCACCTGTGGTGTTTATTTTGGTCCAGCAGTGCACCAACACCTTTGCAGCCATTGTGCTATATGCTGGGTGCTTGGTGTGCTTCTGTACCTTTAAGGAGGGGTGGCTCCCCTTCAGTCCACCTGCCCCTATCTATCCATTAAAATGCATGTGCCTCCATTGTGAGGACACTCACTGCTAGTGTTAGGACCACAGAATTATGGGGTGCCTTGGCGCGGCTCTGTGGCTCACGCATGCGTTTGCAAATGCGTGCGGACAAAACCCCTGTTTTTAACGCACATTGTTAGACAGGTTAATTGGTTGTTCTGCTAGCTGGTCGGTAAGTAGGCTTGGTTATTCCCTGGGCATTCCCCAGGTTCTTGTTGTTATCTTCTCTTTTATACCCTGTAAATAAAATACTTTGATATACAAGTGCTTTAAATTACAAGCATGTTTCTGGAACGAATTATGCTCGCAAACCAAGGTTTAACTGCATTCAAATATCATCTCTAGCACTATTTGTTTTTTTTCAGGTTTACATTTTGGCATATTAACAGAAGGTACCTTTCCCCCGTCAGTTCACTTTTAACATTTTCTAAATGTACTTTGTATCTTATGCTGGTCTAGGTTAGTACCAGCATGAGCTATGTGTCATTACGGAAACACATTTTTCCTACTAATCTGAAAATCTAGAGAGTATTTAATCTTTTGCTTCAATGCACCCTGATTACCATAACTTAATAAATCACTACAGGCTTAATATGTTCCTGCAGCATTGTTGATTGACTTATTGTGCCACACTTAGTTATAGCTGCATGAAAGCACAGTGAGAGACACATTATTATATTTAACAGGAAGTTTGATATTTTTTCTTGAAAAATAGAGTTACATGATTGTTTGTATAAATCCCATTTTTTTTTTATAAATGGTTTGCATTCTGCCATTGAGCAACCTGACTAATTGTATGCTTTAATTTAAAGAGAATCTTTCATTTGAAAAAATCTGTTGCCCTTATGGATTGCAAGTAGTGTCTGCAAATACCCGCTACAGCTTTTGCTTTAGTATCCAGCTTTTACAGACAAATTAATTCAAATGTCCAGTATTTCTTGATAGTGGAGCAACTTGTTTAAACCTTACAAACCTCCCACAATTCATCTTAAACAATGGGTTAACCTATTAAGTACCGTACACACGATCAGGCCAAACTTAAATCGGAATTCCCGACAGAATTCCATCTGAGTAAAAGAGAACATGTTTAATCAGAAATTCCGATCGTGTACGGGGCTTTACA
Organism: Rana kukunoris; assembly: GCA_029574335.1. Lineage (NCBI taxonomy): Eukaryota > Metazoa > Chordata > Amphibia > Anura > Ranidae > Rana > Rana kukunoris. The sequence goes on from CM056052.1 coordinate 366,613,725, forward strand.
GTGTTAGGACAATGGGGTGGTGGTGGGGAAATAAGCAAGTGCTGACACTGCTTGAAAATACTGAGAATTTAATACAGCCTGAGAATGAGCCATAAAAGCAAGGTGACAAGCTGGCCATACATGAATTGAAATGCAGCTAGATCAGTGTAGCGGTCCGGGGTTAACACTGTTCACGATTTTCCATTCCACTAACCGAAGACAGCTCATCCGACACTCCACAATCCAGCAGACACGATCCATAGGAATTTCCCAGAAAGACGAGACACAAGCTCAAACAAATTAATACTTTAATGGTAACTTAGCCTTGTTATATACAGTTTAGAAACCAAGTGAACAATGTATCAACTCCACCCATCACATTACACAAGGAACTTCAATACACATTCTTTTAGATATTGACATTCAGATTGTTGTGCTTTCTTAAGGTAATATTTAACCAGCACAGAAAATTATATTGAATTCTTTGATAGCGAAGACATTTTTAAATACAAGTCAATCTATAAGACATAGTCTATATTATGAAACGTATTCACGGAGACGTATAATCATACAAAATAGCTAATTTATTGGTTGACAAAAATATGGATATTTACATGAAATTAGAATACCAGTTGCGTTACATGAATGACTTGCAATTTAATAAAATACCCCCAAAATGGGCATGCAATACCTTTGATCTGTGTGTCATGGTAAGTTCTCAAGATAACTTTATACAAAAGACAATGAAACAAGAGCGTCTAATTCACATACATAACCTGTTACTTTACTGCAGGTAAGTAAGAGGCTAACAATGTAAAATATATTGGACAATTGTTTTGTCATTAAAATTGAAATATGTAAAAATATAAAAATAATAAATCTTGTACTCTTTACAGAAAAATCTACCAGTTATTGGTTATGAGAACAGACCATGGTTACACGATATTCAATATTTTCTACATTTCTAGGGAATGACAGATAAAACCAAAAATTGCATAATTACCAATTCCAACATGGCTATTTGCAGATGACCAAAGTTAAAATGCAGTGGCATTCTATGGTCCTTCATGGGATGACAAGATGCCTTCATGCATCATCCTAACGTGCGCCCCCCCCTATGGATGGGGTCTTCTTCCTCCTTCAATAAATAAGGGGGGTACAACCCGCGCTACGGATCTGAATTTTTTCAAGTATTTATAGCTATTATGGTGCTGCTAGAAAGGATGTGCTAATTCTTAAGTGGCTGTCCCTACAAGAAATTCCACCTAGGTGGAATATGATGTGAATGAGGGTGAGGTAGAAGGTGTCGGCGCCTCTTAATTAGTGGATAAGGGTAAAAATATAAATATAATAAAATAAATGGTTGATATAAAATAAATGGTTAATTGGTGCTAAACAAATAGTGACTCGGTCCACGTGTGACCCAATATGATGTATTACCAATCCACAGATTAAACAATGTGAATAAAATCGTAAACCAGTAAATAAATAAATAAATAAAGTATGTGCTACTTAAAATACAGATAATTAAATTAAAGTGCTCAGTGTCTTGAATGTTCTGATGCTGGTTTTAATAGTCCGTGCAAAAAAAGTGCTTTGTGCTTCATATATACAGTGAGCAGTGTTCACTCAGTGCTCCCTTTTTTCATGCTCTGGTGGATCCCTCACTCACCAAATCCAGGTACCCTCAAGGGGTAAAAAGCCTCCACAGTGTTAGCCCTGTGTCGCTCTCTGGCAAACCTCCACTTGTTAGAACATGTTCAATCAGGTATATGGCTCAAAGAGAAAGAGTGCCCATATAGTGTAATACAGTTTGTAACAAGTTTATTTTAACAAAAGGTCAGGTACTCACATAGACAAATGAAAAATCAGGCGTGACAGTTAAGGTTTTCTCACGAGTGTTTGCAACTGAATCTCTTTGAACATGTTCTAACAAGCACTTTTTTTGCACAGACTATTAAAACCAGCATCAGAACATTCAAGACATTCACGGCACTGAGCACTTTAATTTAATTATCTGTATTTTAAGTAGCACAGACTGTATTTATTTATTTATTTACTTGTTTACAATTTTATTCACATTGTTTAATCTGTGGATTGGTAATACATCATATTGGGTCACACGTGGACCTAGTCACTATTTGTTTAGCACCAATTAACCATTTATTTTATATCAACCATTCATTTTATTATATTTTTACCCTTACCCACTAATTAAGAGGCACCAACACTTACTACCTCACCCCCATTCTTCCTCCTTCAGTTCATTGATCCATCTCCCTTCCTTGATCTTTCTCATCGATTTGATCCCCTGATCTTCTCCTCCCTCTCTACCCTTATGGGCTTGTTCTCTTTATATCCATCAGAACAATAGGGCTATTACATTATCCTAAGTCCTGCCCATCTGACAACTGTCAGTTATTCATAGTCCCCTGGTCTCTATGGGAGTTCCTGTCAAGACATGTCTGGTTCCTATTGGCTGACAATTTAATTCGTGACTTGTTCTCTGAGCTTTGAGAATCTCAAGTAATATCACTTTAAACCACTAGGTGTCTCACCTTTATTGTGAGATTATCTGTACGATAATTTTTATATTATTGGGGAAGGCTACCTATATATTTATATACGCATTCAATTCTGGTATCTGTATATTATATACAATACAACTAGCATATCTTTGATTCCTACATAACATGCTTCTATATAATTCCTTTATAAACCTATATTCCCCAAAACATTCTTCTAAGCATGCATACGTTTATATCTCTTAATCAATGCAAAATTATCAATGTGGATGCATGAATCATTTTGATATGTGTTTGATGGATACGTGTCACAGGTTCATTCACATCTTATAATCACGATTTGACATCTTTCATAATGTGGGTTAGCTTCCGTAACACTTCTATAAAAACGAATTTCTCATATATCTTCTTTCTTCTACAGAGTTGTACATTAGCATTTGCGATGATCATCTTTTTCCTTCATTACTTTAAATTTCAACTTTAAAATGTATCCTTTGAATAGCAAGCGTATTTTAAGATAATTCTGATCAGTTTCAGTTCAACCTTTGGATCAGGCAGGCTTCAAGGATATTTTAACAGCTGGTTTAAACAGTTCTTTACTTGACAATGGTTCTTCTTAGATAAGGCTTGTTTCCAGGTGATATCTGCTTAGTTAGCCATCTGTGGAAACCCTTCAGATGGCAGTATAACTAACCAACAATGATGGTAAGAGTCTTCTTGTTTATTCACCAAAGTTAGGACAACATTTCTTTGTTCTGTGATGAGAACCGTCATTGTTCTAACTTTCACCCGAGCTTGTAAAAGTTATAGATTATCAAGTCTCTGGTGTGAGGCCGGATTGCTGGGAGGGCGCCCCTTGCGGCTAAGTGCACCGCACCCCTGGGAATGAGACAGGAAGTGCGGGGCCCAAAGATGCACGGGTTGCCAGTACTGCTGCTGACTAGGTAGATGCAGGCAGGGTAGCTGGGGTGTTCTGGAAGAGCGGACTCTGTAGCCGTGCAGGGAAGGGTTCAGGTGCGGTACCGTAAGTAGGACAAGAACGAAGTCTGGAGCCAGGCCAAGGGTCATACACAGGAATCAGTCCAAAGGAATGTACTAGAACAAGCCGGGTCATACACAGGAGCAGAAGATATAGAGTAGTCAGCCAAGCCAGGGTCAGATGTGGGGAGATAAACAGGTTCAGACGTAAGCCAGGGGTCAGCCAGAGATTCAGGTAAACAGGATACAGGAGACACTGGAGACACAGGAAACCTGAAGACAATCCAGCAGTTTGTATCAGACAATGGCAGCCTTTTATAGACCAGAAGAAAGATCCACCTGTCACATGATGTGCCTCTGGTGGCCATCTCTTCTACTGGCAAGATTGCCAGTACTTCCACAGCCATTTCCCTGACACAGCCTTCGGCCATTTCTTCTACTGGCAAGATTGCCAGTACTTCCACGGCCATTTCCCTGACATAGATAACCAATTCAATTGTTGGTGTCTGGGATGCTTGGCAAACATGGGCTAATATGTGTTTTTTCTTCATTTCTTATTGAATGGTTTCTAAAGTTCATCTAAGTGAGTCTAACAAATATGTTCTAGTAAATATTAAATTCTTATTTTTCCGGGCCAGAATTATAACAAGATGAGTTAATTATTAGTCATTACCCAGACATTCTGACTCCGCGACAAGCTATTTACCTAATACACAATACACATTCCTATGTCAGACGTTCTGGCACTGAATCTACAGGAGTTAATTACTTCAGCTGACAAGTCACATTCCACATCTATTATCAATAGTATTTTCACACAAAACAGTGTCATTAGCATACACAATGAAATATCTTAGGAGCAGACTTAATTAGCACAATAGACAACAGAATGCAATCACAGCAAGCCCCATCACTATATCCAGGTAGACTTAATTAGCACCTCAAAGGTATATGTTACACAATGAATGAGTCACTCTATTGACCTGTTGGGGTCAGAATAAACAAACAACTTGTAATATTTCAAGATATCCTGCAATACATGAATTATCATTAATGTCCCATGTAATTCATGATACCATTTCTCAGTCATCCTATGCCCCTATCAGACATAGGATGACCCTAGACACAAGAGTCATTGGTGAAGCTGGCACAGGAGTACCCTGCATCCTTCAAAAGTATCTTGTTCTTACGGGCCATACCGTTGCATCTCTCCCCTTCGGTAGGAGACAAACACAGGAGGCGACCCCAGACGGATTGACTCCGAAGTTAGTCAGTAGTTCCATTCCTCCAATGCTGGTATCCATACAGTACCCCAAATAAATTTCTCCAAACAGAGCATTACTCACCCAGCCAACCTCTGCCTCTCTCGGAGAACATGCCTGCCGCTGGGGAGAGGCCTGGACTGGCCCTTCTCCCTGGAGTCCTTTCAGCCACTGGAGAGAAGACAGGGTGACTGGGCTCAGTTCATCATGCTGTTGGGGATCTGGGCCAATTGCCCCCTATCCCTGGGGTATACCAGTGGAGACTGAAGTCCCATTCACTTCCACAGGAACTCCCTCTCCTGCTAGTTGAGAGCAGAGGTTTGTGGCACTCTGCTCTGTTGCCAGCTCTTCTGTTGCTATGAGTAGAGACCACAGTCCCATCACCCGATATCAGCTCAAGCTGCAGTTGTGTGCAGCGGCCAGTAGCATTCTGCCCTGCTGCCAGTGATTCAGCTGTGAGTAAAAGCTCTACCACCTCAGCTTGTTGCTGGAGATAGGGCCAACTGCCCCGGATCCCTGGAACTCCACATCATCCGCTTCGGCTTTAAGGATGGCAATCTCCAAATTTTCCACTGCCGATTCATCAGCCATGATTTCAGAGTTGTCATCTGAAATTTCCTCATAGTCCCAGGCAACGGGAGCCCCACCCTGGTGGTGAGCAGAGTCTAGCAGCTGTCTGTAGGCGATCTCCAGCTCCCATTCCTGGATGGCCAGAAACTCCAAATCTTCCTGTAACCAGTGCCCTTCTGAGACATTCAATTTTTTCTCTCTGTGCTCCATTATTTCCTCCAAGCGCCACTCCCTATCATCCCCAAAGTCAGGATCACTGGACATCCTCTAATACAACAATCCCAGGCCATCATAGTCATAGCCTTCCGTGGGGCTGTCATCCACTGACCACGGGCACTCTTGGGCTATATACCACCGGAGGGCTCTGTTGCTCTCGTCCCACTGTATCTCTGCCCAGATCAGCCTGCTTAACTCTGCTGTCCACTCCTGCTTCGGTTGTTCCCCCAACAACGGCATTCGTATGTCATACTGCGGCCAGTACATTACATGGATGGAGGGGAGGACCTTTCCCTGGTGTTGCTGCTCAAGAGCTAGCACTTCCTTCCAGAGTTGGCAACGGATCAAATCAGACCATCCCAGCAGGGCCTCCTCTGATACTGGTCCTCTGTGCTGTATCCGCATCTCTTGTAACCTCCTTCTGAATTCCTCTTCCATGGCGACTGGTATCTGTACTTCTCTCTCTTCAGTTGGTGCTGCAGTGACTTCTGCTGCTGCAGCACCTCTTTGATGTAGCCAAGTTGCATCCACAGCCGCTATAACCAGGTCTATGATCTCCGGTGGGGGATTAGGACCATACTGTGCCAGTCCTCATTTAACAGCCTGATCAAAACTTTCTTCCTCGGGTGTCTTGTCTGTTACGCTGGGCCTTTCAGCTCTATCCATTTCGACAAGTTCTGCGATAATGACCATTTTTCTTACGGTTGCTGGCCGGTCTGCCCCAGCTCTCCAGTAAGTCCTTGCGGGAAGAGACATTCAGCCGTTCATACTGTGTCTCCATTGTCCTGTGTACTTGTAGCTGTTCTTCTGGCGATGGAATCCTCCCACTGCTGTGCCACCACTTGTAACGGTCAGGGGTTAAACACCGTTCATGATTTTCCATTCCACCAACCCAAGGCAGCTTATCCAACACTCCACACTCCTGCAGACACGATCCATAAGAATTCCCCCAGAAAGACGAGACACAAGCTTTGTTCTCTCTGGTTTAAATGAATGAATGCTTTAATGGTAACTCAGCCTTGTTATATACAGTTTAGAAACCAAATGAACAATGAATCAACTCCACCCATCACATTACACAAGGAACTTCAATATGATCAGACATCAGTTGGATGCTGGTTTTCCGGCATGCTCATTTGACAGAAGCAATTCGTGAGACGAACTTCTGTAGAACAGACAGCTGTACACATGAGCCAAAACTCAGCCTGATCTTGCTGAACCAGACAATGTTGGCCAATTTCTGGCCATCTGGTTGAACAGAAGTCGATTGGTCTGTACAACCTCCTTGCTGGAAAATGTCCACATGATCATCTTTTGGAATACAAAGAAAAAAACATTTTGGCCAGCTTTAGAGGCTGCTCTAGATGCCTGCACTTTATACCTGCAGTATTTTTAATGATAAGATGGATGGACTTATAGATAAACACAAAGGGCTAAATTCAGGATGGAGAGCGTATCTTTGTGCGGGCACGCTACGCCTCTGCAACTTTTACAGGCAAGTGCTGTATTTACAAAGCACTTGCTCCGTAAGTTGTGGCGGCGTATCGTAAATGGGCCGGCGTATCCACGGGCAATTCAAATTAGCAGGTAGGGGACGTGTTGTATTTAAATTAACGTTGACCCCACGTAAATGACTTTTTTTTTTAACTGCGCATGCTAGGGCCATGAACGTATCCCAGTGCGCATGCTCCAAATGACGTTGCAAATAGTCATTGAAAATGACGTGAACGTAATTTAAGTCCATCGCCATTCACGGACGAGTTTAAAAAATTTGACGCGGTCCCGACGTCCATACTTAACATTGGCTGCGCCATCTTTTTGGTGGTTTATCTTTACACCTGAAAATGCCTTATGTAAATGGCGTATCTTTACTGCGACGGCCGGGCGTACAGTTGTGAATCGGCGTATCTAGCTAATTTACATATTTGACGCATAAATCCACGGAAGCGCCACCTAGCGGCCAGCGTAAATATGCAACTAAGATACGACGGCATAATACAATTACGTCACTCGTATCTTAGCTCAATCCCGGTACATCTTGTTTTCTGAATACAGAAAATAGATACGCTGGAGCATCTTAGAAGTTACGTGGCGTATCTCGAGATACGCCAACGTAACTTCTTCTTGAATCTAGCCCAAAGTAGCAGAATATATGAAAAATATACATTTCAAAGAGAAAATGTTGCTCTAGTCCAGTATTTCCCAAGTTTTTTTGTCTTGCAGCGCTCCAAAAAGATCTTAAAAAAATTCACAGCACACCTGAAAAAATTTCAACAATTTTTGTTTTAAAGAACTTATTTATTTTTACATATATATATATATATTTAATTTTCAATTTAATGTAAAGGATGTGCCTGTTTTCAAGAGCAAATTAGATTGAAGCAAGGCTCCAAAGTCGACAAACAAGCTTGCATTTCATCATCTATTTTAAGAAGTATCTCCCTCTTTTTCAATTTGATTTCAGTCATATGGGTGTAAAAAAGAGAGAATCCACCTGGGCTGCCAGTCCAAGTGTTGAAGCACACTCTTTAACTAGCACTGTAGTGTAGACAAAAGTCTAAGGCCTCGTACACACGATCGGACATATCCGATGAAAACGGTCCGCGGACCATTTCCATCGGATATGTCCGATCGGGAGTTTGATCCGATGGCGTGTACACACCATCGGATCAAATTCCCCGCCGCCGGACGGCGCGGTGACGTGGCGGTGACGTTGACGCCGCCACGTCACCGCCACGTCACCGCACCAGGAAGTTAAACACTTCCGCGCATGCGCCGAATCCATTCGGCGGCGGCGCGGCGGCGGTGGGGGACGACATGTCTGCTGGTAAGTGTACTAACCAGCAGACATGTCGGGCGGACAGATTCCCACCGGATAGATTTCAAAGCATGCTTTGAAATCTGTCGGGTGGAGAAATCTGTCCGCTAGCCCATACACACGAGCGGAGATGTCTGCTGAAACGGTCCATCGGACCGTTTTCAGTGGACATATGCCCTCGTGTGTACGAGGCCTAAAGCCTTGTACACACGATTGGATATCTGATGAAATCCAATCCGATGGATTTTTTTGTCGGATATGAGTGAGTGAGTGTGTAGCAGAGACAGTCCGCGCTAACCCCTCAACAAGGTGCACAGATGCAAATAATTACAAGCCAAAAAGGGATGATGTGAAATAAATTGAAAGGAATATACAAATATATATAACGGTGCTGCACCTAAATACAGAAATGCCTAATACTAGGCTTAAGCATATGTAAAACAAAAAGAAAAAAGTGTGCTACCAAAAAAAAAGATCACAAAGATGACATTTAGATGTGAACATAAAAAGGAAACCAATTAATTGCACAAGTGTCCTTATTACTGTGTCAAAAAACACATGTGATATGAAATTAAGGAATAAGTCCCAAAAAGTTAATTTTGATACATTGGCTCCAATGTGGTCTCAATCCTCCATAAGATGACTGTTGTAATGCAGGTAACTTATGAGCAAGCAAACTTCATGCATCAATAGATATATAGATGGCCGCTTACCAGATTAGTAGGACCCCCACAGGGATCATAAGGGCTCATAAACTGGGATATCCTCAACTCGATCACAGCGATAGATCCACAGTCTTCTCCTCTGATTAGAATACCAGGATCCAATCCGCTGTAGTATCCAAGCGATTGTTCCACAGTGCAGACAGCCTCATCAGATGTTATAGGAGCAATTATATTTGAAAGTGGAAAAAGTAGAAAAAAATCCTCATCGTGCAGTATGTCATAAAAAAAGTTACTCTTTATTCCATTAAAAAGATAAAACTGACATCTGTATAACTGCACCAATTTGGAGTTTGGATATGGAGTATTTATTGGTTAGTTGATCGAAGAATGCGATTGGGGTTTTGGTAATTTATTTTCTCAACCAAATATTCAGGGGCGCTTCCGTGTACACATTTGTGTGTCAGACATAAGGCCTTAAATGTGACTCTGTCTTTTACGGCCATCCAATGGAGGGATTTCAAGGATGGAGTGATCGATTCCCAGGGTTTTTTCCATGTTACCAGTCATGCCGCCGTGTTCTGGACAACTTGAAGACGGGCAATCTGGTATTTAGGGAGTCCGAGGTAGAGGAAATGTGCATTATCTAACCTGGAGTTAATAATTGTCCCTACCACTACTGCTGTATCCTCTTTCGGGATGAAGGGAACGAGTCTTCGTAGCTGGCGTAGCAGATGGTGATATCTGCTAACTACTGATCATATTTGTGCATCCATTGTCATGTCAGAGTCAAAAACGACTCAGAGACTTTTGACTTTGGTGCTTGGTGTGATGGTTTGTCCCAAAATTGGTCGTGGTGTCCAGGTAGTCCTGGCCAGTCTATTTTGGCTTGCATGGAGTAGAAGGAATTCTGATTTTGCTCCATTGAGTTTTTAAGGTGACTCTCTGTCATAAAGTTGTCTATCTGGGTGAGGCATTGTTCTTTTTTTTTTTCCCCTACACATCAGACTCAACCATGTCTCGAGACTTGCTTGTTCTTTCACATGTAGATAAAACCCATTATCTCTACTTAGGTTTCGCATCATTTGTGGTTAAGGTAATGTGTGGGAAATCTCGCGCCAATGAGGGGGAGGGGTGATGAAAATAAGTAATAAAAGCTGCTCCCTTGAATAATACAGAGTGCTGAATTATAACTATTATATGCGTGGGAAAGGGGCGCTAGAGAAAAAATTAATAATGTGTATATTATGTGAATAGGTGTAACCTATCCCAATATAGGCATCAATCCCATTGCAAACTAATTGGTACACCTATTGTGAAAAAAGTGATCAAATAAGTAAACAAATTTATATAGATTATATATTGATTAACAATGTGCAGTGAACCATAAATTAAACAATAACACGTTGTAAAACATAAAAAGTGCTCCGTGCTCAAAATCTTCCACAAGAAACAAAGGTCAGTCCTTTGGTTCCCAAAGGACTGACCTTTGTTTCTTGTGGGAACACAATAGCAGTTGCTATCCAGTCTATCAATCTGAAGGTCATGTGTTTGTGTCATTGCAGCTGATACCTAAGCTCTATTGACCTTATTTTAACTAATAGGTCAACATCATCTGGTAAGGAGCCATCCATCCCCACTTGAGGTGTCCTTATTGGTGAAGGTGGATCTTATCACTTGGAAGATTTTGAGCACGGAGCACTTTTTATGTTTTACAGCGTGTTATTGTTTAATTTATGGTTCACTGCACATTGTTAATCAATATATAATCTATATAAATTTGTTTACTTATTTGATCACTTATTTCACAATAGATGTACCAATTAGTTTGCAATGGGATTGATGCCTATATTGGGATAGGTTACACCTATTCACATAATATACACATTATTAATTTTTTCTCTAGCGCCCCTTTCCCACGCATATCATTTGTGGTTGAGTACTATATTTATTTATTCTATTTTTAGCTTTATTTCATTTGTTTTAAGACTTTTTTTTCTCCCATTCCCCCTCTCCTCCCCCCTCTCCTACCCCCCGCCCCCCTCCGCTTCACCCTTCTCTTTTCCATCATCTTTTTCTCTACTCTTCCTCTCTTTATCTTCTTCCAACCAATTCCTCTTTCTACACTTCTTCCCCCCCCCACTGACTCCCTCCTCCCCACCCACCCATGCCCCCTCCCCTAGGTTTGTTCCTAGATCTCTCTATCTTCTGAGATCTTCTTCAAATATTCCAACGACAACTTGTATTCTTCCCAGCATCTCCATTTTCTATTGTGTCTCTCAAGTTGGCTTTCATCACTGCTACAAAGGTAATCCATTCTGTTGTAATTTTCAATCTGCGCAAACCAGTCCCTTATATCTGGTTTGTTTTTGCTTCGCCAGTTTTTGGGGATTAATCCTTTAGCCGCGTTTATTAGTTGAGGTAACAATGTTTCCCTGGATCTTTTGTTGGAACTTTTTGCATCATGAAACACACAGGTATAAATACTATTATTTAGTAGTGATGAGCGGAATACGCTATATTCGATTTCGCGATATTTCGCGAATATTTCGAAGAATATTCGCGAATGTTTGTTAATATCGAATATTCGTGATATTTTATAAAAAAAAAAAATAATTGCGAATTTTCGCTAATGCGAAATTTCGCGATTTTTTTTTTTTTTTTCATAAAATATCACGAATATTCGATATTTACGAATATTCGGTATATTTTATTAAAAAAAAAAAAAGCAAGATTTCACATATGCGGTCGCGAATATTCGTTAATATCGAATATTCGTGATATTTTATAAAAAAAAAAAATCACGAAATTTCGCATATGCGAAAGCGAAAATGATTGCGAAATTTCGCTATATTTTTTTTTTGGATAAAATATCACGAATATTCGATATTTACGAATATTCGCTATATTTTATAAATAAAAAAAAAAAAATTGCGAAATTCGCGATTGCGAAATTGATTGCGATTTTTTTTTGCGAAATTTGAAAAATGCGAATATTCGAAATAGCGAATATTCGCCGCGATATTCGAGATATTCGCGAATACTCGAATATGCAATATTCGTGAGCAACACTATTATTTAGTTCTTCTCCAGTTATTTCTTTTATACAGTCCAAGATTTCTTGCCAGTATTTTTTTATTTTAGGGCAGTCCCACCATATGTGGGTAGTTGTTCCAATTTGCCCGCATTCCCTCCAACATAATGGGGAGTTGTATTTATCATTTTAGGTGTCTTGTGCCATCTGGAGTAGGGATGAGCCGAACACCCCCGAGTTCGGTTCGCACCAGAACGTTCGAACAGACCGCGGGTTCGCACGAATATTTCGAACCCCATTGAAGTCTATGGGACCCGAACGTTTGAATTCAAAAACGGTCGTTTTAAAGATCAAAATTCAATCAAATGTTGGAAAACGTCGTTCAGAACCCGTGTCTTGCCCCAGGGAACATGTATCAATGGATTTTTTTTTTTAAAACTGCCGTTTTTTGCGGAGCAGCCATTTTAATGATGCTTAAAGTGAAAAAAAAAAAATCCTTTAAATATCACACCTGCTGGGTGTCTATAGTAGTGACACGTGTTTAGAAATGTCCCTGCACAACATGAGAGGACTATAAAAAAAAAAGTAATTAATGCTACTTGCGCAAGTTCTGTGTGGCAACATTATGTCGAATATTTTAGCGGTGGTGGGAGGCCATTATTGTTTTGTGAAAGATTTTTTTTAGAAAAAAGGGCACCCCTCAAACATACTGTAATTGGAGCGTAACAAGGAGCCACGTGCAAAGTATTGCATCAAAAATTGTTATTAGGCGCCCCTGTTAAACAGGGGCAGAAAAATTGGGCCTTGGGCACAACACAACACTGTAACCCCTCACAATAACCCCAATTGGAGCGCAACAAGGAGCCACGTGCAAAGTATTGCATCAAAAATTGTTGTTAGGCGCCCCTGTTGAACAGGGGCTGAAAAATTGTGCCTTAGGCACTGGTGGCGGAGCCCAGAAACACAACATTCCTTACTAGCTATCAGCAAGAAAAGTGAGGAGGAGAAGGATATTCCATCAGCAGCATAAGAGGACAGTCACTCAGCATCAGCAGTCTAAAAGGGATCCGACATTTCAACAAAAAGATATTATCCCTTAATATCAGCATCAGGTGCTTGGTAGCTGGTGTTGATCCAAGCCTGATTCATTTTGATGAAGGTCAGTCGATCAACAGAGCCGGTGGAGAGGCGCACCCTGTGATCAGTCACAAAGCCTCCAGCAGCACTGAATGTCCGTTCTGAAAGAACACTGGATGCAGGGCAAGCCAGTAGCTTAATTGCGTACTGGGCAAGCTCTGGCCAGTGATCCATCCTCAAGACCCAGTAAGCCAGAGGATTTTTGGTGGGGAAGGTGTCCAAGTCGGATCTTGCCCCTAGGTATTCCTGGACCATGTAAACCAGACGCTGGCGATGGTTGCTGGAACCGGTCAGACCTTGGGGCTGTGGACTAAAAAACTGCCTTAACACATCGGTCAGACGACCACCTTCTCCACCGCCCCTTCTGTGACTCACCGAAGCCTCAGCAAGACGTTGTCCAGAGCCAGGTTTTGGTAATCCCCCTGGTTCTGGGAACGCATTGCACAGACCCTTCTGCAAGGCCTCCCGCAGAAGTTTCATCTTCTGCTCCCTCTGTGATGGCAACATAAGGTCCGCAACCTTACTCTTGTAACGTGGATCAAGGACAGTCGCCAGCCAGTAATGATCCCTCTCCTTAATAGCACATACACAAGGATCCTTACGCAGGCTTTGCAGGATCAGGGAGGCCATGCAGCGTATGTTTGCAGAGGCATTCGGGCCACAGTCCTCTGGGTCACTGAGGACGACAGGATCCACAGGCACCTCATCCCAGCCACGCAAAACTCCACGTGCTCCTTGGGACTGTAAATGATCCCTTGAAGACTGCTGCTGCTGAGTGCTAGGCTCCACCTCCATGCTGCTGATACAATCCTCCTCCTCCTCCTCCTCCTCTTCCTGTGTGCTAGATGGGCAAGCAGGACCACTGTCTGGGTAAAGGGGGCCTTGAGAGGTAAGGAAGTCCTCCTCTTCCTCCCTCTGTTCTGCCTCAAGAGGGAGTCCATTATTCCACGTAGCATGTGCTCCAACATGTGAATAAGAGGGACAGTTTCACTGATGCATGCACTGTCACTGTTCACCATCCTCGTGGCCTCCTCAAATGGTGACAGGACAGTGCATGCATCCCTGATCAAGGCTCACTGGCGTGGGGAAAAAAAACCTAGCTCCCCTGACCCAGTTCTGGTGCCATATTGACATAGGTACTCATTGATGGCCCTTTGCTGCATGTGCAGCCGCTGCAGCATGGCCAACGTAGAGTTCCATCTGGTGGGCATGTCACAAATTAGGCGGTTCTTGGGCAGGTTGTATTCCCTTTGGAGGTCAGTCAGCCGAGCAGTGGCATTATATGACCTTCGAAAATGCACACAGACTTTCCTGGCCTGCTTCAGGACATCCTGCAAGCCTGGGTACCTGCCCAAGAACCGCTGCACCACCAAATTGAGGACATGCGTAAAACAGGGCACGTGGGTGAGTTTTCCCTGTCGCAGGGCAGAGAGGAGGTTGGTGCCATTATCGCTGACCACCATTCCAGGCTTCAGCTGGCGTGGTGTCAACCACCTCTCAGCCTGACCCTGCAGAGCTGACAAAACCTCTTCCCCAGTGTGGCTCCTGTTTCCCAAGCACACCAGCTCTAGCACCGCATGGCATCTCTTGGCCTGCATTCCTGCGTATCCCCTCGTACGCCTACGGAGCACGGCTGGTTCGGAGAAAACATCCCCACAGGAAGAGGCCACAGAGGAAGAAGAAGAGGAGGGAGTGGAGGAAAGAGGTGTGTCACAAGCAGTAGTATTGTTTTGGAGGCGTGGTGGCGGAACAACCTCCAAAACTACTGGACCTTGCCCTGCGTCCTTCCCAGCTGCCAGCAGAGTCACCCAATGCGCCGTAAAAGACAGGTAACGTCCCTGTCCATGCCTGCTGGACCATGAGTCAGCGGTAATATGCACCTTACCACTGACCACCCTGTCCAGCGAGGCATGGACATTGCCTTCCACATGCCGGTAGAGAGCCGGAATAGCCTTCCGTGAGAAAAAGTGGCGTTTTGGTACTTGCCACTGAGGTACTGCACATTGCACAAACTCACAGAAGGGGGCAGAATCTACCAACTGAAAAGGTAGCAGTTGTAGTGCTAGCAATTTCGCTAAGCTAGCATTCAACTGCTGGGCATGTGGATGGCTGGGATTGTACTTCTTTCAGCGCTGCAGGAGCTGGGGCAGGGAAATTTGCCTGGTACTATCAGTAGATTGACCGCTACTACTAGCTTGTGACACACCTATTTCTACACCTTCACTGCAGGCCTCAGAGAGGACTGGGGGTCTACTGGGGTTGGAGGTCCCAGAAGGGCAAGGGGGGTACGCTTTTGTCTTTGGTGTGGGTCTTTTTGGTGTGCTTGCCAACGAGCTGCATGGCAGGTAGACATATGTCTGGACAAGCATGTGGTACCCAGGCGGTTGATGTTTTGGCCACGCGAGATACGCTTGCGACATAAGTTGCAAATAGCAAAGGTATGATCTTGTGGACATGTTTCAAAAAAGGCCCACACCAAAGAACTTTTGCTGTACCGGTCAGACACAGCATCGCCATGCACAAGCGCCGTAGATGTGCGCTGTAATGCAGTGGGTGTGACCTTAAGCTGACCCCTGGAGGGCATCCTGCCTCTTTGGAGATGTGCCTGTGCCTCATCCTCCTCCTCCTCCTCTCTCCTATCAGGCACCCAGGTAGAGTCAGTGACCTCATCATCCCCTCCCTCCTCATCACTGTCAACTACCTGGCAGTATGCTCCAGCTGGGGGAACATCATCACTGACAAATTGCTGTCCCTCTCGGACACCCCCTCTCCCTGGGCTCACATCAATGCCTTCCTCTATCAGTGTTCCGTCATCGGAGTCTTCAAAACACTGCGCATCTTCCTGCAGCATGTACCCAACACTGTGTTGAAACAGTTCTGGGGACTCCTCAGGAGGACATGGTGGTACTAGGGAAGTATTGTGTGAAGCCATTGTGCAGCTGGTTTGCCAGATAAACTTTGATTAGTCTGTGTGAGAGAGGATGAGGAGGATGAGGACGGCTTGGTCATCCACTCTACTAATTTCTCTGCATGTTGAGGCTCAACACGGCCAGCTCCCGAAAAGGACGAGCGGCCACGGCCACGTGCTGAAGAGGATGCACCACATACACTACCAGCGTTACCTCTATATGCAGAGCCTGCTTGCCCTCGTGACTCTCTGCCTCTCTTTGTTCTCCTTCCAGACATATTTATGCGTTCAGGTGGTATATAACAGCACACGTACAGTGACACTAACTGCGCTCAGGTGGTATATAACAGCACACGTACAGTGACACTAACTGCGCTCAGGTGGTATATAACAGCACAGGTGCGGTGACACTAACTGCGCTCAGGTGGTATGTAACAGCACACGTGCAGTGACACCAAATGCGCTCAGGTGGTATGTAACAGCACACGTGCGGTGAAACCAAATGCGCTCAGGTGGTATGTAACAGCACACGTGCGGTGACACCAAATGCGCTCAGGTGATATGTAACAGCACATGTGCGGTGACCCCAAATGCGCTCAGGTGATATGTAACAGCACACGTGCGGTGACACCAAATGCGCTAAGGTGGTATGTAACAGCGCACGTGCGGTGACACCAAATGCGCTCAGCTAATATGTAACAGCACACGTACGGTGACACCAAATGCGCTAAGGTGGTATGTAACAGCACACGTGCAGTGACACCAAATGCGCTAAGGTGGTATGTAACAGCACACGTGCGGGGACCCCAAATGCGCTTAGGTGATATGTAACAGCACACGTGCGGTGACACCAAATGCGCTCAGGTGATATGTAACAGCACACGTGCGGTGACACCAAATGCGCTAAGGTGGTATTAAACAGCACATGTGCGGTGACCCCAAATGCGCTCAGGTGATATGTAACAGCACACGTGCGGTGACACCAAATGCGCTAAGGTGGTATGTAACAGCACACGTGTGGTGACACCAAATGCGCTAAGGTAGTATTAAACAGCACACGCACAGTCAGAGCGACTGCGTTTCTGTGCAATTTAATAGTACACGTGCAGTAAGAGTTAATGCGTCTATGTGCAATTAACTAACACGTGTACACTAACACGTTAGGGCTTCAAGCACAATCTCCTGCCTGACAGATACTAATAGCAGAACTAGCTAAGCTATACAGTTTATAAATATATTGACAACTCCTAGGGATGTCAATATATTCTCTACAAACTGTGGGCCAGATTCTCTTAGAAATTCGCCAGCGTAGCGTAAGCCATTTACACTACGCCGCCGCATCGTACTAGAGCAAGTGCCGTATTCCCTAAGCATTTGCTCCGTCGTTTGCGTTGGCGTAGCGAAAATGGCCCAGCGTAAGCCCGCGTAATTCAAATGAGGTGGCCTGTATTTAAATGAAGCGCGCCCCCGCGTCGAACGAACTGCGCATGCGCCGGCCGGGGAAAAAGCCCAGTGCGCATGCTCCAGCTCACGTCGGAAAGCGTTGTTGAAACCAACGTCAAAACGACGTGAGCGTCATTTACGCAACTCCCTATTCGCGAACGAGTTAGTAAAACGACGTAAGCGACGGAAAAAGCCGACGCTGACCCGACACCATACTAAACATGACATCCGACGGCACCCTGACGGCATCCGACGGAACTTCGTAAGGTTTACTCCACATAGAAGCTGGAGTAACCTTACAAGGACGAAAACGACGTACGCGACGACGGGGCGGTGTAAAAGCGATCGGGAATCGGCGTACTAGCCTCATTTGCATAGCCAAATGAGAAAACAACGTAAAGGCCACCTAGTGGCCGGAGTTGTCATTACACCTACGATCCGCAAGTGTAATGGTTTTACACTTGTCGGATGTTGCAGCGTATCTATGCAAAAGTGATGCTAAGCATCAAGCGCATAGATACGAGACAAAAAAAAAGGCGATACGATGGGGTATCTGAGATACTCCGGCGTATCGCCGCTGAGAATCTGGCCCTGTACATTTAACTATACTAACTAGTAGCCTCCCTTATCTATCTATCTATCTATCTATCTATCTATCTATCTATCTATCTATCTATCTATCTATCTATCTATCTATCTATCTATCTATCTGTCTGTCTGTCTGTCTGTCTGTCTGTCTGTCTGTCTGTCTGTCTGTCTGTCTCTCTGTCTGTCTCTCTGTCTGTCTGTCTCACTTCTCTAAGCAAGCCGGAATACACTACATGAGACCGCCCGTGAGGCGGCCTTTTATAGTGTGGGGTGTGTGCTAAAGCCCTGAGCCCTAATTGGCCAAAGCACCCAGGCTTTGGCCAATTAGGTCTCTTCGTTTTTTGGGCGCTGTGATTGGCCAAGCATGCGGGGTCATGGTGCATGCTTGGCCAATCATCAGTGCACAACGCCACAGTGAATTATGGGTCATTCGAATTTGGCGCGAACGACCCGATTTGTTCATTTTCGACGAATGATCGAACGGCCAATGTTCAATGCGAACATGTGTTCGCATCGAACACGAAGCTCATCCCTAATCTGGAGATACATTTATAGTTCATTTCGATTGTATTTATGTCTGTTGCGGTGTTATGTACGGATGCTATTATCCTTACCATTTGTTCTTCAAATTTCCTGTTTGTTTCTATTTCCCATTTCTCTATAAAACCAGGTCGCCCTTGTGTCTCTGCGTCTGTCAATATTTGATACACTCTAGATAGCACGTGCTTTACTGGTGTTTGTATTGAGCACAGTTTTTCTAGTGGCGTTAGGTTCTTCTCTTCCTCTAATGGTGTAGGTATTAACTTTATCAGATGTTTTAGTTGTAGATATTCCCATTGATTGATGTCCCACCTATTTTTGTCATTTATCTTCTGAAGAGTTTTTATCTTACCCTGTTCTATAATGTCTTTTATTTGTGCTGACCCCAATTTGTTTCCCAACTGTGTTTCTTTTCCTAGTATAAAAAATTAGTGTTTGTAAGTGCAATTAAAGGTGAGTTGTAGATCCATTTATTCTGTTTGTGTAAGACGTCCCAAACTTGAAAGACATTCTTTGTTATACTGTGCATCTCACCCTTCACCTCCCTATATTTTCGTGGAATCCACACATTTTTGTACAGTGCTGTTTTATTTATACTATTTTCTATTTGAATCAATTTTTTCCCTCTCTTTGTTTATTTCCCCATTCCACCATTCGTGCAATAATCGTGACCCTATAATATCTCTGTATATCTGGTGCTGCTAACCCGCCGTATTTGTTCCAAACTTCACCCTTGGTGTTTTATTATTCCATATATATTTTATCAGCATTGATTTAATGATCTTGAAGAAATTCTGAGGAATTGCTATGGGTAACATCTGAAATGTAAATGTTATTTTTGGTAGGGTGATCATATTAAAAGCATTTATTTTTCCTAGCCACAAGAGAGCTCTAGTTGTATTTTTTTTTTAGATCTGCTTTTACATCATTTAGCAAAGGAGTGTAATTGGCAGGGAAAATCCATCTATTGAGGGTGTTTTACCCACGTGTATGCATGTTGTTTTTTCAACGCGAGCTCTTCTTTTTTCTCCACGCCGATATTTAAGATTTCTGCTTTAATAAGGTTTATTTTGAAATTTGAAAGTTCTCCGTACTTTTTTATTTCATTAGCTATATTCAGCAGGGTTGACGTTGGGTTTGTTATATACATTAAAATATCGTCGGCATAAGCAGCTACCTTATGTTCTTGTTTGCCTATTTTCGCCCCCTCTATCTTGGGATTATTTCGCAAAGTTGCCAAAAAGGATTCTAATGTTAATATATATAGAAGTGGAGAAAGTGGACATCCTTGTCTCGTCCCATTATACATTTCAAAGGGAGCAGACAATTTGCCATTGACCTTAACCATTGCTGTTGGTCTGTTATACAAGTTTTGTATCCAGTGCCTCATTCGAGGGCCCATCCCCAGATGTTGAAGGGTTTCCATCATAAATCCCCAGTCCACCCTGTCGAATGCTTTCTCAGCATCAATCGACAGGAGTAGGACTGGGGATTCTATTGCCTTATTTTTCTGTAATAGTAATATAGGGCCAGATTCACGTACATCGGCGCATTTTTTGACCGGCGTAGCGCACCTCCTTTACGTTAGCCCGACGTAATGTAGCGGCGCAATCACCGTATTCTCGTTAGATTTGCACAGAAATTAGCGCCGGTGCAACGTAATTTCAGAGGCGTAAGGCTGAGTAATTCAAATTGGGAAGGACGTGGGTGTGTTGCATTGAAATGAGCCGTGACCCCATGCAAATGAATGGCTGGCCGGATCGCACATGCGCACATGAAGCAGACAATGATCAGCACCTCTGTGCGCATGCTCACAACTCGGGAACGGCGCAATCAGTGAAATTGGAAGTGGACCCGGGCAACTTAGTGAACTACACAGACAGCATAAATAGACAGACACAAACGCACTTTCTTTGCAAAAGTACATCCCTTTGTATCCCTTCCTATACAGCAAGGTGCTTTTGTTCTGTTGTTTGTTGCGTTGTGACTTGTCTTTGTGATATTTGTTGACTGTTTGATCTAGTGTTTTGTAGAATATATTTGAACGTGTTTTTTGGTGACTGGGGCTGCTCCTTCTTCCCCGGATTACCCCCCCCTCCCCATGAGTCTCCCCTGAGGAGCCGGGGCCATGGCCCTGGGCGCCCCAGGTGTGGCTCACGCCAGCGGCATTAATTTGTTTCCCCCCCCTTTTTTTTTCATGATTTTTTTTGGGGGGCTTTTTTTTCACCTACCACGTCACCTGCCACAAAATGTGGATTGTCCACTGGCCACGTCACCTGCCACGTTACCTGCCACAAAATGTGGATTGTCCACTGGCCACGTCACCTGCCACAAGTTGTGGATTGTCCACTGTCCACGTCACCTGCCACGTCACTTGCCACAAGTTGTGGATTGTCCACTGGCCACGTCACCTGCCACGTCACCTGCCACAAAATGTGGATTGTCCACTAGCCACGTCACCTGCCACAAGTTGTGGATTGTCCACTGGTCACTTCACCTGCCACGTCACCTGCCACAAGACCTAGGGCAGCACAAAACCTAAATACACATCTGCTCTCTTGTCACAAATGTTATCCAAATATGTTTTTTTTTATAGTTTACGTACATTTTGTAGTTCTATAAGTTTATAGTATTTACTGTTTCTTTATAGGAGATCAAATCGTCACAAGATGGCGCTCACTGAGAGACAGATTCAGGCGGGATCTCATAGAGGAGTCAAAGAGCCGTAGTGGAGCTGCACCCTCCAAATACAAGAAGGGGGCTTTCTTTGAAATGCTTGAATTTCTCCGGAATGTCATGAGCTTAAGAAGGTACTTAACCCCTTTATTAAATTATTTAACCTATTAAGCTCCAAATATTAAACTTTATCAACACATAAAAATATCTGTATTAAAACAAAGGCATAATGACCTAGTATGCATATCATAGTAGCTCATTACTTGAGAATTGCTTACCTGAGATAGAAGTCCCCGTATAGGTCTTCTTTCCCCTCATTCATCGCCGCCATCACTCCTTGAGTGACTTGTAGGTATTGTGTCTCCGGGGTTGTTGATCGGCCATATCCGTGATGACGTCATGCGTGTGTGAGCCACTAGTCACAGCAAGATCACCTTCGTAAATGGCACGCTTAGTCAGGCACCGTTGTCTATTTTTTTTCTGCAAATATGTCCAAACCAAGTAGTCCAAAAGTGGTATGTAGGGTTTAACACAACAGTAATCACACACATGGATCTATGTATTGTAATAACTCTTCTGTATTGACCTTTAACCCATCTATAAACAAATATTTTACAGTACTGCCAGTAACATTTCGAACTCGGAAGAGGAGACGGATTTGGAGGCTTCACAGCAAGATCCAGAGGGAGAAAGGGGAGACGATGACAACCAAGCAACGCAAGTCAAAAATCCGCCAGCGGCTGCAACGGACATGCAACGAACACAACGTGTGCCTGTAAGTATCCAATATAAAATGACTCCTGTTGAAATCGTGACAAAATAAAATGTGCTAATATATATATGTTCCACCCCTCAGATTCGTTCTGTTACCACCTCAAGAACACGTCAAAAAAAGAAGGATCTAGATGGCGCTATGATCAATTTCATGGAGGAAATGAGAGGGATGCGGAGAGCAGACACCAATGATCCATTTACAGATCCCAATAATGAGGACGCGTGCTTCTTGAGAAGCCAATACCACCACCTTCAGAAAATCCCAAACGCCCGAAAATTGGACATGCATTTATCAATTGCCAATTACATAGGAATGTGTGTAAGGGCGTCTATGTCCGGAGACCCTATGCCCCCAGTTATCCCCCCTCCCCAATGCCAATTCTATCCCGAGCATGCACCACCAGCTCCGTTCAGCCACCAGTACCATCCCAGCCTTATCCCCCATCCTCACCGTGCCCCAGCCACCACTGCCCAAAATTTTATAGCCCCACCCCAAGCACCCACCTATGAATCCTCTCCTTCCCAGGCCACTTCATATACAAGTTCTTCTCAAACAACCAATCCCTATTCAAGTTCCCCCAGCCCTTATTACCAAGACCTTTAAGTTTCATTACATTTTCTTTTCTACGTTTTTATACAAGTTTTCCCTTTAGTCATTGTTGTGTATCCTCTGGCCATTTTTTGTTGTTTATTTCTTCTTTTTATGCTTTTACATTATGTTACATTGCACATGTTGCGGTCATGAAGTTCAATTAAAAATACTTGACTGCATGAAAATATTAGTTTTTTGGTACTTTATGTGAAACGAAAGGAACTGATACATAAAGTTGACGATCATAGGGGCACCGATAATGACACTTGAAGCATTAAAGCATACATTGATAGAAATCACAAGGGTGCTGTACTAACAAGATAAAACCGTATTTTTGTAAACTTTTGAATTGCCATTTTCACTGGGACAACAAAGATCATGCAAGATAACAAAAAAGGGGTCAAACATGGTAGTAGCAAGGTGCACATAATAAAGTGCCTCGTGACTGTTTTTATACATACTGATACTGACACGTGACCTCTCCTTCTGGGGACATAAACAAATTTGTAAAATGATCACGCATGATAAGGATAGAATTGTTGGGTCGCAGTACGGAAAAGGGTACAGAAGGTAAGTCTATCTCGTCCTCTTTCTCAACAGTAATTCCTTCTTTCTCACAGATTATATTAGGGAGGACACAGCATGCTTGTATTGCTAGTTGGGCATTCTCCACACTCAGTTGTATTGTTGTGTGAAAAATGCACTACTTGCTGCTCAAAATGCCAAAGGTGCATTCAATAAGGCACCTTGCACGACTCAAGCGATTATTTAAAAATGTTTTGGGGGTGGTTAGATTGTGCCTGGCATAAGGCCCTAGAAGATGATGGGAAAGTGCAAATGCCTCATCAGCTACAAGCACATGTGGCATATCTGGTCCTACAGTTCCTGGAAGAGGTTTGTCTGATGGCAAATGAAAGTGGCCCTCCAGTAGTCTTCTCCCCATTTGCGATGCTGAAAAGACTCTTGAGTCTGCATTTGATCCATACGCGCCAATATCTACAGCTACAAACTTGTAATTACTGTCACAGATTCCCATAAGCACAAGGGAGAAGTATTTCTTATAATTATAATATTGTGAGCCAGATCCAGGTGGCATCTGAATTTGGATGTGTTTCCCATCCAGGGCTCCAACACAATTAGGAAATTACGTTTTTTTTCCAAAAATCTTTTGCAATTTCCTGCCACATGCATGTATCAGGAACAGGCATTGCAGTAGACCAAAGCTCCTCCCATATAGCTTGACAGGTGTCATGCACAATTCCAGAAATTGTTGAGGTTCCCAACAAAAAATAATGGCTTAGGGACGTATAGGATACTCCAGATGCCTGAAACCTAGGAAGAGTAGAAGAAATTAAGAAAGAAATCTAAAATGATACTGGACATAATCAAGCAGAAAGGCTGGCTGGCTGGCTTACCTGAGGGTAAGGAGAAGTCGCTCCTCTGGAGGCACACAACGTCTCATATCTCTGTTCATCCTGTCTAAACGGGGATGCAACTTTTCCAACAAAAAATGAAAAGTTGGAACAGTCATTCGTGTAAAATTGAATTTTTTTTGAGGGAAACATCGCAGATCTGCCTAGTGTAGAGCAAAAAAACAGTTTGTTGGCCTCTTGAGCAGCATGGGATGTGTCCAGTACCTGCGTCTCCTCGCAGATATCTTCCTGGTCCTGCTTTTTTGTCTCCTCATGTAGAATAACATGACAAATAATGTCATGTTGTCAATATAACTCACCAAATCCATTATAATAAGCACAGCACTACAGCAAGGTATCGGGAAGCTCAAATCGTGCTGTAACCACAAAGCAAGATAGAAAGCACAATGCACGCTGGGGAAAACAAAGAATCATGGGAAATTTCTTGAAAAGCTGATTAAATAAAGTTATAACACCCCCCCCCCCCCCCAAAAAAAAAAGGAGCAAAAACAGGCGAAAAACGGACGAAAAAACGGATGTAAACGGACGAAAAACGGATGAAAAAACGGATCAACCGATGATAAAAAACGGATTGAAAAAACGGTCCGCGCGTGTGAAAGGACCCTTATTCTCTGTGTCCCACATCATTATGGATTATAGCTGTAACGGTCACCACCGCTTACGACCTTCCATCCATCCACGACAAGCTTATCTGACACACTCCGACAATATTGCATACACGATCCATATCCTTTCCCAGAATAAGACGAGACAGAGCTCCGTTCTTGCTTCCAAAGATATGACAATTTATTGGTATTTTCTCAGCTTCTTATACAGTCTCAAGCATAATGCAGTTTATCACAGGACAATGCAATCTCCACCCCCCTATTCACTCACTGAGGATAATTATTTAATTGGTAGCTAGACATGACGGCACCGTATCATCAATAGGGTTCAATTAACCTTGAATAATAACACAGACATCTAGTTGAATAAGTTATCTAGACAGCTTTATCACACAATGGCAGAGTCTTGTGAGAGTGGGTGCAATCAACACCTTCAACGGAATGTCTTTACAGTGAATAGCCAACACCTTAAGATATTTCAATAGCCTATTATACAAAGGTATGACTCACTGGCTGGCTGACCTGGTCATGTCATCATGAACTCCTTGTGATATCTCAGTCCTGAAATATGAAGTATTAATAATGTCCCATCTGTTAGTAAAGGAATTATAATTCACTATTAGCCACCCTACACCCAAAAGGGCACAGGGTGGATTTCGACCCAAGAGTTATTGTTGCTGCTGGCACAAGAGTATCTCTCATCCTTCCAACGTCTCTGGGTGTCACGGGCCATTCTGTTACAATAGCTATTTCTTTTTTCAGTGAGGACTCCAGACTTTTCAGTGACTTTTCCAAGGCTGCAAACATAGGGCCAGATTCTCGTAGATTTGCGCATATTTATGCAGGCGTAGCGCATCTCAGATGCGCTACACCGAGGCAACTTAGAGAGACAAGTCCCGTATTCCCGAACCACGTGCGTCCTACGTTGCGCAAGCGCAACGTAAATGTGTCGGCGTAAGCCTGCGCAAATGAAGGTAGGAGGGAGGTGGGCGTTATCCATTGAAATGAAGCGTGACCCCATGCAAATGAATTGTGGAACGAACGGAGCATGCGCCGCACGTGCCCCTCCCCTCTGCGCATGCGCAAAACAACATAGTGCGTAATCCGCCCTGAGATGGGCCAGGCCAGAGCATAAAAATGTCAGCACAAGCGCCCGTCGTGTGCAACGTTACACAATTTCTTGGTTTGGTGGAGGGTGTTTGCTTCTCTACTTTATCATGTCCGCTCCCAAGAAGGAGAGACGTAAGAGAAACTTTTCACCAGATGAGAGGGAAATCGTGGTTGCTGCCCTAGAAAAATACTATTCTCGGCTCCATGGTGCGGATAGTGGCAACACCAGCAAATCCAAGAGGGATGAGATCCTCATGCGAATCGCTGCACAGGTCAATGCCCTCTCCCATGAGACATTCAGACATTCAGAAAAAAATGAATGATCTGCGGCATCTTGTGAAGGGCAAGCTGGCTGTGATCGCTCGCCATGCCAGGGGCACTGGAGAGGGACCACCCTGTCCCATCAGGCTGACTAAGGAGGAGAAAGTGGTCGCCCGCTGCCTTCAGAGGGAGCAGGTGGAGGGAGTCGGGGACTACGACACCGGTGAGCCGGCCTTGAGGACAGGTAAGTGTGTTTTATCTACTGTGTAGCATGTGTGGGTGGGGGGGAAGGGAACACGTGACAAGTGTGTGGGTCCACCAACATGTGAATGTTTTGTGTCATCCACAGATGTGCAGGAGGGAGGTAGGCCATCCGATGCTGCCAGTGGCCGCCCTAGATCAGCCCCTGAGCATCCTGTTCCTCTGGATGACCCCCTTGGAACCCCAGAGGCCTTGGTGGAGGGAAGTGGACATTCCTCAACGCAGGAGGTGTTTGAGGAGGAGGAGGAGATCCATACGGACCAGGAGGTCGTTCTTTAGATGACTCCCATATTTTGGCAGGACCATCTCAAACACCAACCCCCAACCTCTCCAGTCCCTCCTGTTCCATCCCCCTCATCTCCAGCCCCTCAAGATTCTCAACCTATGCAAGGGCCCCAGCCACTCCTGTCCCCAGGAAGGCGACACGAAAAACCAGGGGTGCGCCCAAGATCCTGAAAGAAAACCTGGCCAGACAGCAGGACGAACAAAGCCGGCATATGGGCGAAGTCGTGGGGGAGTTGAGGCGCCTAGCTGACAGCCTGGCCTCCTCGGGTCCATTACCAAATGCGCTGCAGGATGTGGCTGGAAACAGTCACCAGCCTCGGGGAGCTGCAGGCAACAACGGCTGAACTTTTGGGGGAGGTTAAGGGCCTAAGAAATGATCTACCGGCCCAGACAGCTTCCCTGGAGGCCCACACAGCTTCCCTGGAGGCTGTTCTAACGCGCATATTGGTGGCAATGGAGGGCCGACAGGCAGCCAGGGAGGGACCTGGGGATGCTCCCCAACCAGATGCCCCACCCCCCCCAACCAGATGCCCCACCCCCCAAACTGAGGCTCCCCCCAGGCAACTGAGGGCCAGTGGCTTGGGCACCAGGCGTAGCCCGCGTCGGGGCAAGTGATTTTTATTTTTATTTTTATTTTTATATATTGCTCTGGTTAAGAGCCTCTCTTTGATTTTTATATATTGCTCTGGTTAAGAGCCTCTCTTTGATTTTTATATATTGCTCTGGTTAAGAGCCTCTCTTTGATTTTTATATGCACACGGTGAGGAGTGCAGCCTACAGTGTGAATGGTTTGTGAATGTGGGGGGGTGGCACTCCTGCCAGTAAGGGGTGTCACCCTCGGTCGTTGGGGATAAGTTGGGGATAAGTTCTCCCCACGACCGTGTGAATGGTGTATGAATGGACAGCAACATCATTGGGGCCTTGACGCGACGTTGCTGCTCCCAAGTCCTGCATGTTGGACTGGGCTAATCCAATGTGATGTGGATGTGGTGTGTGTGATCTAGGGACCACAGTGGTGTGCATGCGTGCATTGTCCGTGTGCCATGATTAATGTGTGTGTTTAACGTTCAAAGATTAGTTCCACGAGGCATCTTCTGACTGCTGTCCTCTGGCAGGGGGGGACTGTGTGGTTGGAGGGTCAGGTCATCACATATATCAATCTCCAGGCCCTTTCTAACGGTGTAGTTGTGCAGCATGCAACATGCAACGATAATATGACACACAAAGTTGGGGGAATACAACAGGGCCCCCCGGACTTATACAGGCATCGGAAACGGGACTTCAGGAGGCCAAATGTGCGCTCCACCACTGCACGGGTACGTATGTGTGCCGCATTGTATTTTCTCTCTCCTATGGTTTGGGGGTTCCGGAATGGAGTCATGAGATGGGGCCCAAGTGCATATGCCGCGTCACCTGGAAGGGAAAATACAGGAGGATGTTAGTCATGTATGTGCCCCTCGTGATGTCTGCATCATGGGGGGAGGGAAAGTCATACCTGCCACCCATGTCACTCACCAATCAGCCAGCTGTCCCCATACACGTTCTGTTCAAATTCTGCTGGGATAGGGCTTTGACGGTATATGTAGCTGTCGTGGCTGGACCCAGGGTGTTTGGCACGGACATGCCATATGAGGTATTTGGCATCGACTATCACCTGTACGTTGATGAAATGCCAGTGCTTGCGATATATGTGCTCTGTGGCACGGGGGGGCTGTAGTGCCACATGTGTGCAATCAATGGCCCCGATGGTGCGTGGCAATCCGTCAATTAGGCAGAAATCACGCATTGCCTTTTGTCGCAAATGCTCCTGGGTGGGTCTGATGATTTGGTTGGCCATGCGTCTGAGGACACATCTGCTCATGATGGTTTGTGACATCCCAGCCACCACTCCACATGTACACTGAAAAGATCCAGTGGCAAGGAAATTGAGTGTTGCCAGTACCTTGACCAGTGTGTGCAGTGCATGTGAGCGGTGTGTCTTGCCGGTGATGTCCTCCTGCAGGGTTGTGGTTATTTCCAGGATGACAGCAGGGGTGAATCTGAAGAGGCGATACACCTCCAAATCACCCATGCCAAAGAGGCTAATGCGCATTCGGTATATCCTCTGCCATGCCCTCTCACGTGCCCTCCTCCTCCTCCTGCTTCTACGCGCCTCTTCCTCTGCCTCTTCCTCTGCACACACTAGTAGTGCTAAGACCAGGCCTGCCCCTGGAATGTGTTGTCCTAAGTGTGATTGCTCAGCTCATCAGGAATGGTGCTGCTGTATTTGCTCTCCAGCTGACATGCACATGTCTGGAGCAAAGCTACCCCTGCTTTATGAGGGGTAACTTTAGGCAAGCCATTCGTCTTACGCGCACCGCGCGTAGCTTTCCCCGATCGCACGTAGTTTCGGGAATCAGCGCATCTCCCTCATTTGCATATTTGAATACAAAATCAATGGGAGCGCACGTTGTTGCCCGCGTAAATATGCGTTTGCACTGCGCAATCGCAGAATAGCTAGTACGGGCAGGAAATGCCTTCTTTCTGGCGTATCTGGTTCTGTGGCTGTGGCGCATAGATACGGCGGCGCATATTTGCATTTACGTCGCGCATCTCCATATACGCCAGCGTAAGTTGTTTGAGAATCTGGCCCATAGTTTCCATATCACATTTTGTTGGGAGATTGTCCTTGCTTAGTTGTACCTCTTTTCCTGCTCCTTCTACTTCCCCCCTGTATTTCAACCTCTATTTCTTCTTGGGGCTCTTGTCTCTTGTCAGTACTTTGTGTTTTCTTTTCCCTTTTCTCCTTTACTTCAGTTTGCCATCCCTTAGTGGTCTGCTTTTCTGTGCCTCGGTTACTTCCGCTTAAACCCGGTATCACATATTTGGTCATAGGCCCAGGGCTTAAACTTACGCGAGGTGATTTTGGTTCTGCTCCCCCTCTTCCCGATCTTCCCGTCATACTGCCTATCATCTCACTAGGACAGCAGGAAAGAGAAGTGGGAAAAAAAGAAACAAAAAAAGGAAACAAAGGGTCGGGAGCTGGTATAGAAAAGGAAAATCAACGAAGATATATCCTTAAAATGTCAATAATTCCCTGGTTCCTCTCTTTACCCTTTCTTTCCAATTGTTAATGCTCTTCTGGTGCTCTTTCATGGACTGCGCTCTTCCAGAATAAAAAAGGTAGAGCGGGGAAAGAAAGAAAAAAAAAACCACAAAAAGAAAACCACATTCAGGGGAAAAAATCATTTGTTCTCATTTCTTTTTGGCTTTGCTCCTTGTAGGCCTTGTTATGTACTCACTCACAGACGTTGGACACATGGGCGTCCGTTCATAGGAGTAAGGGGGGGCCAGTGACCCCCCCTGGAATCGGCAAGGGTCTGCCATGCTTGCATCTCTAGCTGTGCTGACTCTCTGTGTTTGTGCGAGTTGGCTCCACAGCTGTTGCAAGATCAGTGTCACTGAGTTACAGAGCTCTTTACTGCCACCTCTGGCTGCTTCCTGTATGTGCACCCTCGTGTTTGCTTTGCTGCCTGTAATGTATTTTCAAAGGGACATGTGGAAACAGGACTTGGGAGAAGGAAGACCACCGTGACCTTACAAGTGGGGACTGTGAGTACAAGTTAAGGGAGAAGGCTTTTTGGGATAATGACTAAGCCCCTGCCCTTCATGACATTGTCAAAGAAGCGGAGCATAGGTGACCGTAAAATTATGCCCCCCCCTGGAAAAAGTTCAGCGGATGCCCATGGTTGGACATACAGTATTTTCTGCAATTTCTGTGGCTCAAGCTACCGTTATGTTAGACCTACAGTCTAGTTATAGTTACAGTACAACGCCATGTAAAACAGTACAGCACAGTTTCATAGAACACTGATCTTAACTCTGTCTTAGTTTGATTAAAATAGTACAGGTAGAGCCCTCCAAAAAGAAAAAACTAATTTAAGAATTCCGGATCAAGGTACTGAGGGAGATACTCACGCTTTCTCCCTTTTCCTATCACCCCTTACCTGGTCTTCTGTGTGTGATAGTCAGGGAGAATTATACTGTCACTTTAACCTCCTCAGTCCTATATTAATTTCCAGGGCAAAGCCGAACCTCTGTGTGTGCCAGCAGAAAGTAGCTAGTGGCAGCTGTCTCCCACTCAGCGTTTTAGGACATGCTCAATTATCAGATGGAAGTATGAAGGTATGCAGAAAATGAAAATTAATCAGTTAATTTGCCAAATAGATAACCAGTATATACACAGGGCCGGTTCATTAAGAATGCCAAAATACCAGGAAATGTTCTCTTCTCTTCGCCAGGGGGGGGGGGGGTGGGGGTGGGGGTTATTAGGCTACTAGATTATTGTGCCTGAGGTTCCCCCCTGGAACACTCTGATGTCTGCCCCTGTTATTCCCCACTTTTTTAATCCTTGCTTGAGATGTAACTCCGCTGCGGCGCTGCCCCCCCCCTCCCCCCTCCGTCAGCTGCCCCTAGCTATCACTTGCCGCTCTCAGCTGATTTCTTGATTGGTGTGGGTGAGGCATTGTTCTAATACAGGGTATTGATCCTTTTTGTTGCTGATACGAAAATAAAGTTGTGTGTCGTCCGTGTAGGAGTGATAGAGTAGGTCTTGGTTACTAATTTTTAGGAGTGGGCGGAGGTAAATATTGAATAGTATGGGGCGATAGGGGTGATCCTTGGGGCACTTCCACATGACATGATACGTGTTTCAGACGTGAATGATCCTAGTTTTACTGTCTGGGATCGTTTTTCCAGGAATGATGAAACCCACGGCAGATCTGAATCTGCCACTCTGGCTATTTCTGTGAGCTGAGACAGTAACAGTTTGTGGTCTACTGTGTCAAATGCCGCACTAAGGTCCAGAAGTATCAGAAGACAGTATTCCCAGTCGTCCGCTGCTTCTAGAGCATCATCCTATATTTTGAGAAGTGCTGTTTCTGTCCCGTGTCCTGGACGGAAGCCCGATTGTAGTGGGTTCAAAAGTTTGTGGGTGTCTAAATGGTGTTGTAGTTGTCATACTACTGCTTTCTCTATAACCTTGGAGAAGACGTTGAGGCAGTTATAGGTCGATGATTGTTAGTCTTTTGGGTCAAGTTTTTTTTTTTTACAGGGGTCGGAACCATACCTTCTTTAAATGATTGGTTTATAAGGTGCGTGATCGCGGGTGCCAAAATATCGGCACGTTCTTTGAGCAGTTTTGTGGAAATGTCATTCGGGGATGTACTGTCCCATAGACTTTCTATTATATTTTTAGTAGAGTGCCAATGGAAATTGGCTTTAAAAAAAATGTTGTTGATTGAAGAATGTTTGTATTGCTGTTTTCTTTTTGATTTGTAGGGGTGAGGTTTGTGGTTTTTTTTTTGAGGAATTGTTTCACAAATTTTTTCAATTTTGTTAATGAATAAATTCGATAATTCATTGCAAAAATCTTGTGTTTCATGTTTTGGTGCCTCTAGCAGGCTGGGTTCATAGTCTGAGCGACTATGTTGAAGAGCTCTCGGGTATGGTTCCGGGCTTTTGCGATTATGTTGGAGGAATGCTCTTTTTTTGCTTGGAAGATTTCCTTATGATATTTCTTAGTGATTACTTTATAATTTATGTGGTTTTCCTTTGTAGGATTTCTTCTCCAGGTGCCTTCCGCTCTCCTGTGTTCTTGCTTCAATGACGTGAGAACGTCATTGAACCAGCCAGAGTTATTTTTACGGATGAGCACTCTGCGTTTCAGGGCGACTTTGTCTGTGGTCTGTAGTAAAGCTTTGTTAATGGAGTTGAGAGTTTCCACTGCTGATTGAGTATGTTTTATTGTTGTCATTTTATATAATAATGTAGTTTTGAATAGACATGTGCATTTATTTTCGTTAGAATGCATTTTCGTCCGAAAATCAGGTTTTTTCGTTATCGTTTTAACAAATGATAACGAAAGTGCAAGAAACGAAAACCGAAAGATCCGACATAAAAAAATGCTTTATTTACGAAACATCATAGAGAAAAGATTCGACATTATAGAGAAAAGATTCGACACTATAGAAATAATAGATTTGACATTACAGACAATAGATTGCGATTAATGAGACGTAAAGATTCGACGTTCCGTCAAATATTCTTTTGACCATTCGACAGAAACCAAGTATTATTGGATTTTCGGACAAAAGCTATTCCCCAACGAAAAACTAAATAAATAAAAACGATTTTCGGGAGTAACTAAATAAATTTATTTTTCAAACGAAAAAACAAAACAAAATATCCCAGTCTGCACATGTCTAGTTTTGAAGTCTTCCGAGTGGAGTTTCTTCAGGGATCTGGTCCAGTGTGTTATTGCCTGGTTCGCAGGTTTTTTTAATATGTTGTCGGTGGTTGACCTGAAACATCTGTGGGCACGCATATCAATTGCTGCAGACCTAGTCCTTCCAATTGGTCTATGCAGGCATTGGCAATAGGATCCTGTGGGGAGTTGGCCCAGAGGTTGAAATCCCCAAGTAGCAGGAGGTGTTTGGTTTTTAAAGTATAAGTAGAGATGAATTCTGTCAGCGCCAGTGGCGGCTGGTGCTCAAAATTTTTGGGGGGGCGCAAACGGAAAAAAAAACATTGCAGCCTCACTGTGCCCATCACATGCAGCCACTGTGCCATCAATTGTCACCACTGTGCCATGCAACACAGCAACTGTGCCATCAATTGTCACCACTGTGCCATGCCATCAAACACAGCAACTGTGCCATCAATTGTCACCACTGTGCCATGCCACCAAATGCAGCCACTGTGCCATCAATTGTCACCACCGTGCCATGCAACACAGCAACTGTGCCATCAATTGTCACCACTGTGCCATGCAACACAACCACTGTGTCATCAATTGTCACCACTGTGCCATGCCATCAAACGCCACCACTGTGCCATCAATTGTCACCACTGTGCCATGCAATCAAACGCCACCACTGTGCTATCAATTGTCACCACTGTGCCATGCCATCAAACGCCACCACTGTGCCATCAATTGTCACCACTGTGCCATGCCATGCAACACAGCAACTGTGCCATCAATTGTCACCACTGTGCCATGCAACACAGCCACTGTGTCATCAATTGTCACCACTGTGCCATGCCATCAAACGCCACCACTGTGCCATCAATTGTCATCACTGTGCCATGCCATCAAACGCCACCACTGTGCCATCAATTGTCACCACTGTGCCATGCAATCAAACGCCACCACTGTGCCATCAATTGTCACCACTGTGCCATGCAATCAAACGCCACCACTGTGCCATCAATTGTCACCACTGTGCCATGCAACACAGCAACTGTGCCATCAATTGTCACCACTGTGCCATGCAACACAACCACTGTGTCATCAATTGTCACCACTGTGCCATGCCATCAAACGCCACCACTGTGCCATCAATTGTCACCACTGTGCCATGCAATCAAACGCCACCACTGTGCCATCAATTGTCACAACTGTGCCATGCAATCAAACGCCACCACTGTGCCATCAATTGTCACCACTGTGCCATGCCATCAAACACAGCCACTGTGCCATCAATTGTCACCACTGTGCCATGCCATCAAACACAGCCACTGTGCCATCAATTGTCACCACTGTGCCATGCAACACAGCAACTGTGCCATCAATTGTCACCACTGTGCCATGCCACCAAATGCAGCCACTGTGCCATCAATTGTCACCACTGTGCCATGCCATCAAACGTCACCACTGTGCCATCAATTGTTACCACTGTGCCATGCCATCAAACGCCACCACTGTGCCATCAATTGTTACCACTGTGCCATGCCATCAAACACAGCCACTGTGCCATCAATTGTCACCACTGTGCCATGCAACACAGCGACTGTGCATCAATTCTCACCACTGTGCCATGCCACCAAATGCAGCCACTGTGCCATCAATTGTCACCACTGTGCCATGCCATCAAACGCCACCACTGTGCCATCAATTGTCACCACTGTGCCATGCCATCAAACGCCACCACTGTGCCATCAATTGTCACCACTGTGCCATGCCATGCAACACAGCAACTGTGCCATCAATTTCCACCACTGTGCCATGCCACCAAATGCAGCCACTGTGCCATCAATTGTCACCACTGTGCCATGCCATCAAACGCCACCACTGTGCCATCAATTGTCACCACTGTGCCATGCCATCAAACGCCACCACTGTGCCATCAATTGTCACCACTGTGCCATGCCATCAAACACAGCCACTGTGCCATCAATTGTCACCACTGTGCCATGCCATCAAATGCAGTCACTGTGCCATCAATTGTCACCACTGTGCCATGCCACCAAATGCAGCCACTGTGCCATCAATTGTCACCACTGTGCCATGCCATCAAACACAGCAACTGTGCCATCAATTGTCACCACTGTGCCATGCCATCAAACACAGCAACTGTGCCATCAATTGTCACCACTGTGCCATGCCACCAAATGCAGCCACTGTGCCATCAATTGTCACCACTGTGCCATGCCATCAAACACAGCAACTGTGCCATCAATTGTCACCACTGTGCCATGCCACCAAAAGCAGCCACTGTGCCATCAAACGCCACCACTGTGCCATCAATTGTCACCACTATGCCATGCCAAACGCCACCACTGTGCCATCAATTGTCACCACTGTGCCATGCCATCAAACGCCACCACTGTGCCATCAATTGTCACCACTGTGCCATGCCACCAAATGCAGCCACTGTGCCATCATTTGTCACCACGGTGCCATCAATTGTCACCACTGTGCCATGCAACACAGCAACTGTGCCATCAATTGTCACCACTGTGCCATGCCACCAAATGCAGCCACTGTGCCATCAAACGCCACCACTGTGCCATCAATTGTCACCACTGTGCCATGCCATCAAACACCACCACTGTGCCATCAATTGTCACCACTGTGCCATGCCATCAAACACCACCACTGTGCCATCAATTGTCACCACTGTGCCATGCCATCAAACACCACCACTGTGCCATCAATTGTCACCACTGTGCCATGTCATCAAATGCAGTCACTGTGCCATCAATTGTCACCATTGTGCCATGCCATCAAATGCAGTCACTGTGCCATGCCATCATATGGAGTCACTGTGCCATCAGTTGTCACCACTGTGCCATGCCATCATATGGAGTCACTGTGCCATCAGTTGTCACCACTGTGCCATGCTATCAAATGCAGTCACTGTGCCATCAATTGTCACCACTGTGCCATGCCATCATATGGAGTCACTGTGTCATCAAGTGTCACCACTGTGCCCTTTAATTGTCACCACTGTGCCCCATGCCACTGTGCTCATTGTTGCCTCTGTGCCCTTTATCACTACTGTGCCCCATGCTGCCACTGTGCCCCATGCTGCCACTGTGCCCCATGATGCCCCTTTCCCTGTTAAAAAAAAAAAAACACTTACCTGACGCTTCCATGTCCTCCCTCGATGTCTTCTGCCGCCGTGGAGAAGCTTCAGCCAATCAGGTTCCTGATAACCAGAATCCGGGAACCTGATTGGCTGAAACGGCTGTCAGTCTAATGCAAGGACCGCAGATTGCCTGCGCTCCGAGCATAGACTTCCGGGAGCTGGAGGGCGGTACTGGAAAAGCCTATCAGAGCCACTGGCTTTGATAGGCAGTTCCCCTCAGCCAACCAGCTGCCGCTATTCAGGTAACCGGCGCCCTATGTCCGGTTATAGGAATAGACCAGGCAGCAGGCAACAACACACGTTCAATGCATTGAAGTGTGTTATTTGCGAGAGGGAGTGGTCCTGCAGCGCTGCAGCGCCCTCTATAGACGGCCACCAGAACTTTGGCTAAAATGTCAAAATGACATTTTAGCCGAATAAAAGTTCTTAAAGGGCCCGTTTTAAAAAAAAAAAAATGTTTACATTTTTTTTTGTGACTGCGGGAGGGGGGGCGGCGCCCGTGCGCCCATATGGACGGGCCGCCACTGGTCAGCGATGTGAGGAGCTGTGTCTTTGGGCCTGGTGGTCTGTAGCATAGTAGTATGTGGACCCTGTCCTGGGGTATTGTTTGGAGTTGCAGAGTAAGTGTTTCCATGAATGGTAATGAACTCTAAGTCTGGTTTGGTGAGAGAGAGGTGAGATTTGTAGATCACTGCTAGGCCTCCTCCTCTTTGCCCAATTCTGTTTTCGGTTAGAATACCATAATTCTCTGGCACTAGTTCCCTTAGAATGGTGTTACAATCCAATGTTAGACTCAGAGATGTATTATGGCCTAGGCCGACAAGGCCCAGGCCTAGGGCGGCACTTTGCGGGGGGCGGCGGAAAAGCGACAGGAGAGAAGGAGGGGGGGCAGGCAGATACGAGGTGAACGAATGAAATGATGGGAGAGGATGGGGATATATGCTGGGGAGTGATTTGAGAGGGAAGAAGATATGTGCTAGTGGAGCGTCTGATTTCCCCTCCCCCACTAGCACATATCTTCTTCCCTCTCAAATCACTCCCCAGCACATATCCCCCATACCACCCTCTTCCCCCAAATTAAAAGATGCTCTGCCCCCCTGTGCTCATCCCACCCTGTCCCCCTGTCCTTATCCCACCCTGTCCCCCTGTGCTCATCCCACCCTGTCCCCCAGTCCTCATCCCATTAAAATTACAGGACGGGTCTTAAGGTGATGGTTTATAAGGTGCGTGATCGCGGGTGCCAAAATATCGGCACATTCTTTGAGCAGTTTTGTGGAAATGTCATTCGGGGATGTACTGTCCCATAGACTTTCTATTATATTTTTAGTAGAGTGCCAATGGAAATTGGCTTTAAAAAAAATGTTGTTGATTGAAGAATGTTTGTATTGCTGTTTTCTTTTTGATTTGTAGGGGTGAGGTTTGTGGGTTTTTTTTTGAGGAATTGTTTCACAAATTTTTTCAATTTTGTTAATGAATAAATTCGATAATTCATTGCAAAAATCTTGTGTTTCATGTTTTGGTGCCTCTAGCAGGCTGGGTTCATAGTCTGAGCGACTATGTTGAAGAGCTCTCGGGTATGGTTCCGGGCTTTTGCGATTATGTTGGAGGAATGCTCTTTTTTTGCTTGGAAGATTTCCTTATGATATTTCTTAGTGATTACTTTATAATTTATGTGGTTTTCCTTTGTAGGATTTCTTCTCCAGGTGCCTTCCGCTCTCCTGTGTTCTTGCTTCAATGACGTGAGAACGTCATTGAACCAGCCAGAGTTATTTTTACGGATGAGCACTCTGCGTTTCAGGGCGACTTTGTCTGTGGTCTGTAGTAAAGCTTTGTTAATGGAGTTGAGAGTTTCCACTGCTGATTGAGTATGTTTTATTGTTGTCATTTTATATAATAATGTAGTTTTGAATAGACATGTGCATTTATTTTCGTTAGAATGCATTTTTGTCCGAAAATCAGGTTTTTTCGTTATCGTTTTAACAAATGATAACGAAAGTGCAAGAAACGAAAACCGAAAGATCCGACATAAAAAAATGCTTTATTTACGAAACATCATAGAGAAAAGATTCGACATTATAGAGAAAAGATTCGACACTATAGAAATAATAGATTTGACATTACAGACAATAGATTGCGATTAATGAGACGTAAAGATTCGACGTTCCGTCAAATATTCTTTTGACCATTCGACAGAAACCAAGTATTATTGGATTTTCGGACAAAAGCTATTCCCCAACGAAAAACTAAATAAATAAAAACGATTTTCGGGAGTAACTAAATAAATTTATTTTTCAAACGAAAAAACAAAACGAAATATCCCAGTCTGCACATGTCTAGTTTTGAAGTCTTCCGAGTGGAGTTTCTTCAGGGATCTGGTCCAGTGTGTTATTGCCTGGTTCGCAGGTTTTTTTAATATGTTGTCGGTGGTTGACCTGAAACATCTGTGGGCACGCATATCAATTGCTGCAGACCTAGTCCTTCCAATTGGTCTATGCAGGCATTGGCAATAGGATCCTGTGGGGAGTTGGCCCAGAGGTTGAAATCCCCAAGTAGCAGGAGGTGTTTGGTTTTTAAAGTATAAGTAGAGATGAATTCTGTCAGCGCCAGTGGCGGCTGGTGCTCAAAATTTTTGGGGGGGCGCAAACGGAAAAAAAAACATTGCAGCCTCACTGTGCCCATCACATGCAGCCACTGTGCCATCAATTGTCACCACTGTGCCATGCAACACAGCAACTGTGCCATCAATTGTCACCACTGTGCCATGCCACCAAATGCAGCCACTGTGCCATCAATTGTCACCACTGTGCCATGCCATCAAACACAGAAACTGTGCCATCAATTGTCACCACTGTGCCATGCCACCAAATGCAGCCACTGTGCCATCAATTGTCACCACTGTGCCATGCCATCAAATGCCACCACTGTGCCATCAAATGTCACCACTGTGCCATGCCATCAAAAGCAGTCACTGTGCCATCAATTGTCACCACTGTGCCATGCCACCAAATGCAGCCACCATGCCATCAATTGTCACCACTGTGCCATGCCATCAAACACAGCAACTGTGCCATCAATTGTCACCACTGTGCCATGCCATCAAACACAGCAACTGTGCCATCAATTGTCACCACTGTGCCATGCCACCAAATGCAGCCACTGTGCCATCAATTGTCACCACCGTGCCATGCAACACAGCAACTGTGCCATCAATTGTCACCACTGTGCCATGCAACACAACCACTGTGTCATCAATTGTCACCACTGTGCCATGCCATCAAACGCCACCACTGTGCCATCAATTGTCACCACTGTGCCATGCAATCAAACGCCACCACTGTGCTATCAATTGTCACCACTGTGCCATGCCATCAAACGCCACCACTGTGCCATCAATTGTCACCACTGTGCCATGCCATGCAACACAGCAACTGTGCCATCAATTGTCACCACTGTGCCATGCAACACAGCCACTGTGTCATCAATTGTCACCACTGTGCCATGCCATCAAACGCCACCACTGTGCCATCAATTGTCATCACTGTGCCATGCCATCAAACGCCACCACTGTGCCATCAATTGTCACCACTGTGCCATGCAATCAAACGCCACCACTGTGCCATCAATTGTCACCACTGTGCCATGCAATCAAACGCCACCACTGTGCCATCAATTGTCACCACTGTGCCATGCAACACAGCAACTGTGCCATCAATTGTCACCACTGTGCCATGCAACACAACCACTGTGTCATCAATTGTCACCACTGTGCCATGCCATCAAACGCCACCACTGTGCCATCAATTGTCACCACTGTGCCATGCAATCAAACGCCACCACTGTGCCATCAATTGTCACCACTGTGCCATCAAACGCCACCACTGTGCCATCAATTGTCACCACTGTGCCATGCCATCAAACACAGCAACTGTGCCATCAATTGTCACCACTGTGCCATGCAACACAGCCACTGTGTCATCAATTGTCACCACTGTGCCATGCCATCAATTGTCACCACTGTGCCATCAATTGTCACCACTGTGCCATGCCATCAAACGCCACCACTGTGCCATCAATTGTCACCACTGTGCCATGCAATCAAACGCCACCACTGTGCCATCAATTGTCACAACTGTGCCATGCAATCAAACGCCACCACTGTGCCATCAATTGTCACCACTGTGCCATGCCATCAAACACAGCCACTGTGCCATCAATTGTCACCACTGTGCCATGCCATCAAACACAGCCACTGTGCCATCAATTGTCACCACTGTGCCATGCAACACAGCAACTGTGCCATCAATTGTCACCACTGTGCCATGCCACCAAATGCAGCCACTGTGCCATCAATTGTCACCACTGTGCCATGCCATCAAACGTCACCACTGTGCCATCAATTGTTACCACTGTGCCATGCCATCAAACGCCACCACTGTGCCATCAATTGTTACCACTGTGCCATGCCATCAAACACAGCCACTGTGCCATCAATTGTCACCACTGTGCCATGCAACACAGCGACTGTGCATCAATTCTCACCACTGTGCCATGCCACCAAATGCAGCCACTGTGCCATCAATTGTCACCACTGTGCCATGCCATCAAACGCCACCACTGTGCCATCAATTGTCACCACTGTGCCATGCCATCAAACGCCACCACTGTGCCATCAATTGTCACCACTGTGCCATGCCATGCAACACAGCAACTGTGCCATCAATTTCCACCACTGTGCCATGCCACCAAATGCAGCCACTGTGCCATCAATTGTCACCACTGTGCCATGCCATCAAACGCCACCACTGTGCCATCAATTGTCACCACTGTGCCATGCCATCAAACGCCACCACTGTGCCATCAATTGTCACCACTGTGCCATGCCATCAAACACAGCCACTGTGCCATCAATTGTCACCACTGTGCCATGCCATCAAATGCAGTCACTGTGCCATCAATTGTCACCACTGTGCCATGCCACCAAATGCAGCCACTGTGCCATCAATTGTCACCACTGTGCCATGCCATCAAACACAGCAACTGTGCCATCAATTGTCACCACTGTGCCATGCCATCAAACACAGCAACTGTGCCATCAATTGTCACCACTGTGCCATGCCACCAAATGCAGCCACTGTGCCATCAATTGTCACCACTGTGCCATGTCATCAAACACAGCAACTGTGCCATCAATTGTCACCACTGTGCCATGCCACCAAAAGCAGCCACTGTGCCATCAAACGCCACCACTGTGCCATCAATTGTCACCACTATGCCATGCCAAACGCCACCACTGTGCCATCAATTGTCACCACTGTGCCATGCCATCAAACGCCACCACTGTGCCATCAATTGTCACCACTGTGCCATGCCACCAAATGCAGCCACTGTGCCATCATTTGTCACCACGGTGCCATCAATTGTCACCACTGTGCCATGCAACACAGCAACTGTGCCATCAATTGTCACCACTGTGCCATGCCACTAAATGCAGCCACTGTGCCATCAAACGCCACCACTGTGCCATCAATTGTCACCACTGTGCCATGCCATCAAACACCACCACTGTGCCATCAATTGTCACCACTGTGCCATGCCATCAAACACCACCACTGTGCCATCAATTGTCACCACTGTGCCATGCCATCAAACACCACCACTGTGCCATCAATTGTCACCACTGTGCCATGTCATCAAATGCAGTCACTGTGCCATCAATTGTCACCATTGTGCCATGCCATCAAATGCAGTCACTGTGCCATGCCATCATATGGAGTCACTGTGCCATCAGTTGTCACCACTGTGCCATGCCATCATATGGAGTCACTGTGCCATCAGTTGTCACCACTGTGCCATGCTATCAAATGCAGTCACTGTGCCATCAATTGTCACCACTGTGCCATGCCATCATATGGAGTCACTGTGTCATCAAGTGTCACCACTGTGCCCTTTAATTGTCACCACTGTGCCCCATGCCACTGTGCTCATTGTTGCCTCTGTGCCCTTTATCACTACTGTGCCCCATGCTGCCACTGTGCCCCATGCTGCCACTGTGCCCCATGATGCCCCTTTCCCTGTTAAAAAAAAAAAACACTTACCTGACGCTTCCATGTCCTCCCTCGATGTCTTCTGCCGCCGTGGAGAAGCTTCAGCCAATCAGGTTCCTGATAACCAGAATCCGGGAACCTGATTGGCTGAAACGGCTGTCAGTCTAATGCAAGGACCGCAGATTGCCTGCGCTCCGAGCATAGACTTCCGGGAGCTGGAGGGCGGTACTGGAAAAGCCTATCAGAGCCACTGGCTTTGATAGGCAGTTCCCCTCAGCCAACCAGCTGCCGCTATTCAGGTAACCGGCGCCCTATGTCCGGTTATAGGAATAGACCAGGCAGCAGGCAACAACACACGTTCAATGCATTGAAGTGTGTTATTTGCGAGAGGGAGTGGTCCTGCAGCGCTGCAGCGCCCTCTATAGACGGCCACCAGAACTTTGGCTAAAATGTCAAAATGACATTTTAGCCGAATAAAAGTTCTTAAAGGGCCCGTTTTAAAAAAAAAAAAATGTTTACATTTTTTTTTGTGACTGCGGGAGGGGGGGCGGCGCCCGTGCGCCCATATGGACGGGCCGCCACTGGTCAGCGATGTGAGGAGCTGTGTCTTTGGGCCTGGTGGTCTGTAGCATAGTAGTATGTGGACCCTGTCCTGGGGTATTGTTTGGAGTTGCAGAGTAAGTGTTTCCATGAATGGTAATGAACTCTAAGTCTGGTTTGGTGAGAGAGAGGTGAGATTTGTAGATCACTGCTAGGCCTCCCCCTTCCTTCCCTAATTCTGTTTTCGGTTAGAATACCATAATTCTCTGGCACTAGTTCCCTTAGAATGGTGTTACAATCCAATGTTAGACTCAGAGATGTATTATGGCCTAGGCCGACAAGGCCCAGGCCTAGGGCGGCACTTTGCGGGGGGCGGCGGAAAAGCGACAGGAGAGAAGGAGGGGGGGCAGGCAGATACGAGGTGAACGAATGAAATGATGGGAGAGGATGGGGATATATGCTGGGGAGTGATTTGAGAGGGAAGAAGATATGTGCTAGTGGAGCGTCTGATTTCCCCTCCCCCACTAGCACATATCTTCTTCCCTCTCAAATCACTCCCCAGCACATATCCCCCATACCACCCTCTTCCCCCAAATTAAAAGATGCTCTGCCCCCCTGTGCTCATCCCACCCTGTCCCCCTGTCCTTATCCCACCCTGTCCCCCTGTGCTCATCCCACCCTGTCCCCCAGTCCTCATCCCATTAAAATTACAGGATGGGTCTTAAGGAAGGGGTGCATCATATATAAAGTAGGGGGTGCGCGAGGTTCACTAGGCCTAGGGCAGCACAAAACCTAAATACACCCCTGGTTAGACTGCCTTTTCATCACAGAGTTGGATGATGAAGGCGTGGATTTCCTGTTTGTGATTGACTGCGAATCTTGTGTTGATCAGGGCACAGGATAGGTGTTGCATTTTGTTTGTGACAGTCGCCCATTGATCAATTGTTAGAAATTGTTATTTTCGTAGTATTTTTTTAATGGCGTTTGGTAGCATTGACGCAGCGTTCCTTAGGTCATGGATGCTTTTTGCTGAGTATTTCATGTTGCGGGTTGTTCAGATAATGCCACAAGATGAGGCGATGGGTGGTGGTAAAATACTCTAGCGGTAATGATGGTGGTACCTATGAAAAAAAGAGCGAAGGGGGGGCCCACTTACCCATTCAAGTTGATCCAGAGGAAGACAAAAACCCTGCCTAGCATTGCCAATGTGCTAGGGAAAAAAAATCCTTCCCGATCCCTATGAGGCGATCGGGTAATAACATTGGATTAACTTCCTAATGGTGACAGGGGCTTGAGACCTTACCTGCTGGTCAGTTCAGTGGTGGTGTTGCTGGTCTGACGTGGTCCTGGTGACGATCCTCAGATGGGGGTGATGATGTGGGGGGGTGAGGTGAATACCTTTTTATACCAGAGATACTGTTGTTATAGTAGCTGCTTGAGGGGAAAGAGAGCTGGGGTAAACTGAGTTTTTTTGGGTGCAGTAAGATGGCCGCCGGATGGGACTAGGCCTGATCCACGGTCTTTCCTGTTTCAGGCGGCCGGCCATTGCCTTGTGGGGGGCTCTGTGGCGGGGCACTGGCAGATCCGATCTGGGGGTGGGGCAGTGTGGAGGAAAGGGCGATTTGGGGCTGGTGTGGTGGATGGTTGCACCACCTCCATTTGGCCGCAGCCACGGCCTATCCTGGGAGGGCCTGCGGACTGGCGTGGGGGATGCAAACTTACTTCCTTTTTGTCATGTGCTGGCTG
This sequence comes from Rana kukunoris, assembly GCA_029574335.1. NCBI lineage: Eukaryota > Metazoa > Chordata > Amphibia > Anura > Ranidae > Rana > Rana kukunoris. The sequence goes on from CM056052.1 coordinate 366,658,122, forward strand.
GATGCTGGCTTCGGAGGATTCCAATGGTGATGGTACGTGGCCTGGGGACCTGCTGGAAGCAAGAGATGGGGGAGGATGGGAAGGCCGAGTGTAGTGTGAGCCGCCCGGATGCCTGGTGGCCGATGTCAACAGATTGCGGCTGTGTGGGAAGGGTTAGGAGAGAAAAAACAAGTCTAAGGTGGCTGTAGACTGGTTTGCATATAAGTACAAAGATCCGAACGGAAAATCGTTGTAGCTGAAGCCTGAGCCTGAAGCTGAGCAGAGTCTGCTAGGATGCCTGCCTGGAGCTATAACCTATAATGCGGCCGTACTCCTGCAATTTTCCTGTCTTTCTCTACTAGTGAACTAGCAAAATGGGTGTTGGTGTCCGATGAAGCTGACTTTCGTCAGTCTTGCCTACACACCATCAGTCAAAAATCCGATCGTGCCAAATGGGGTTACATAAAACACTAGACGTGCTGAGAAAAATGAAGAGCATGCGTCGACTTGGTTCTGAGCTTGCATGGATTTTTGACCGATGGACTTCCACATAGACGAAAAAATGTTTCTATTGTTTTTTGATCCATGGGAAAAATGTAAAACATGTTCTATTTTTTTTCACTAATGGGACCCACACACAATCGATTTGTCCGATGTAAACAGTCCATCTGTCTGTTTTCTTTTTTGTTTCATAAAGATTTTATTGAAAGACAAATGAACAATACATGGTACAGAGACGAGAAGTACAGATACAAGAATTTATCTAAGGTTACACGGCCTATGTGAATACCAGAAATAGAGTCAAGCAATTAAACAAGTAGTAAAGAACCAAGGCTGACTCATTAGGTTTGGGTCAAAACTTAGGGCCTGAGCCCCATAGGCTATAACAATATTGTCATCTTGCACGAAACCACCATAAGGTCGTTTCCACTTGTCATTGTACAATCCTATTGCGAGGAAGGAAAGAGAGGGCGCAGGAAAAAAGCGAGAGAAGAAAAAGGGAGAGGGAGGAGCAGAAAGGGAGTGAGAACGAGGAAGGCAGAACAAAAAAAAAAGGGGGGGTGAAGGGGGGAGGTATGGAAGGGGGAAGGTGCGATTGAGGGACGTCAGTGCCGGCGGTCTCCCCCCAAAGGGCCAATCCCAGTCGGGCAGCAAAACGTTGGTTCAATAGAGTTCCTGTTTTGCCTAAGTTTAACTTGGATGCATTTTAAGCATTATGGGTTCGGAAACGCCATCTGTCTGTTTTTATCGGATAAACCGATTGTGTGTATAGGGCTTAAGTGTAGTACCTCACAACATTTATGAAAAGAATCAACAGATATTGGCTTACATGAGGGAGGAAGTATACAGGCACATCATAAACCACAAGGTCCTGGTGAAGTTGGTACAGGGCTCACGCTCTCTGAGAGCTTGAGAAAGGAGCATTGTGGCCTCTCTATGGACTACAATGCATGCTCTGAAATGTGTTGAGTGAATTGAGGCGAAGGACCGTCTTCAAAGAGCGAATTGTATACAGTCGAGATGATATGTCTGCGTGGGGACGTTTTTGTTCATAGAGTTTCTAGTGAAGTAAGGGGTCTTGTCCAGTGGTGGACATTATCTTTGTTGGCTAGAAAGTGTCTGATCTGAATTTAGTTCCAATGAGATAGTAGAAATGGTTCTATGTCCTTTAGTATGTCCTCTCTGGGGAGGAATTTACCCTTTTTAAAGAATTGTTTTGAAAGTATGTCTTTAGATGGCCATTGATGTGTTGGAAACGATTTTTCCATACCTGGAGGGAAGTTAGGGTTATGTTGCAGCAGGGTGAAAGGGCTAAGCCATGGAGAAGGATTTTTGAGTTTAAAAGTGTTACGGAAGCTTTCAAGTGTAGGTCCAATAAGGGGGTGCGTTTTAATGAAATTTGAATGAAATTTAGGATTGATCCAAGGTAGATTTTTTAGTTTGTGGGGATATTGCGCTTTTTCAAGGGTAACCCAGTATTATACTGTTTGGTGAATATTCCAGTCCACAATTCTCGTCAAAAGAGCAGCTTGGTGATATTTTCTAAGGTCAGGTAAGGCTATACCTCCTCTACTCTTGGGTAATGTTAGTCTTTAAAATTTGATTCTAGGGGATTTACCTCTCCAAATAAATGAGGAGCAAGTCTTTCTGAATGCGGCAAAGAACGATAAGGGAATTTTGATTGGGATGGTCTGCATAATATAGAGAAACCTTGGCAAGATGGGCATTTTAATTAGAGCGGCTCGGCCGAACCAAGACACATTTAAGGCATTCCATCTTTTCAAGTCCTCCAGTGTTTCTCTCAGAATGGGTTTGAAGTTGAGATGAAAAAGATCATTCAGGTTTCATGAGATTTCAATACCCAAATAAGTGATACTGTGGTTAGCCCATTTAAATGAGAAGTTTTTCTTGCACAACTCAACCGTGTCTGAGGGCAGGGAGATGTTGAGGGCATTGGATTTGGAGTGGTTAATTTTTAGGTTGGATAATAAATTAAAGTGATCTAAGTCTTCACCCCCTTCCTGCCCAGACCAATTTTTAGTTTTCAGCGCTGTTGCACTTTGAATGACAATTGCGCGGTCAGGCAACACTGTACCCAAATAAATCGTTATGTTTTTTCCCCACACAAATAGAGATTTCTTTTAGTGGTATTTGATCATCTCTGCGGTTTTAATTTTTTGCGCTATAAACAAAAGAAGAGCGACAATTAAAAAAAAAACACAATGGGCCAGATTCAGGTAGATCAGAGCATCTTTGCTCTGGAGTAACGCTTCTCATTTACGTTACTCTGCCGAAATTTTAAGAGCAAGTGCTGTTATTCATGAAGCACTTGCTCCTAAAGTTGCGGCAGCGCATCGTAAATGAGCCGGCGGAATTCAAATTGGGCGGGTACGGGGCGTGTATTATTAAAACTAAGCGCGATCCCGCGGCGAACGTACTGCGCATGCGTCGAGTGTCAATGCATCCCAGTGCGCATGCTCCAAATTCTGTGAGTGAACGTCAATGACGTCACATCCCCATTCATGAAAGTTTTACGCAAACGACGCGATATTTTTTTTTCCGACGCGATGACGACGCCTATACTTAACATAGGATACTCCACTAGGGGGCTGCTTTATCTATACGCCGCGTATCGCTTCCGGAAACGTCATAAGGTCACTGCGTCGCGCCCGAAAAAGATCGTGAATTGCCGATTCACGCTCATTAACATATTTTTTGAGCGTAAATCGGCGGGAACGCCCCCGGCGCCATTTTTAAGTTGAAGTAACGATGCGATGGCGAAATTCAATTGTGCCGATCGCATCGGAACTCCAACCCGGCGTTTCTTGTTTTCTGGTTACAGAAAACAAAAACGCCGGCTTAAAGTGACAGTTAGGCTGGCGGATCCATTGATCCGCCAGCCTAACTCTACCTGAATCTGGCCCAATATTTTTTTATTTTTATTTAATACATATCACAATATTTTTTTTAAAAAAACTTTTTTTCCCCTCAGTTTAGACCGATACGTATTCTTCTACGTATTTTGTTTTTACACAGCGATTATTGCTATAAAACTGCACTGATTACTGTGTAAATGTGACTGGCAGGGAAGGGGTTAACACTAGGGGGCGCTGAAGGGGTTAAAATGTGTCCTAAAGTATGTTCTAACTGTAGGGGGACTCACAGGGGGAGGAGATCGATGTGTGTTCCTCTGTACTGGGAACACACATCAGTCTCCTCAGCGCTGACAGGAGGTGGATCTGTGTGTTTACACACACAGATCCACACTCCTGACGTGATTGCCGGAAATCGCGGGTGCCCGGCGGCAATCGCAGCTGTCGGGCACGCGCGCGGGATCGCGAGTGGTGCTGCAGGGGCGCGCGCACGCCACCGGCGGCGCGCGCGCACGCCCTAGAACGCCGTGAAGACAGGACGTTGTGCAACGTCCAGTCTCATCGGCAAGGGGATGACCATGACATCATTCCCCTATGGCCAGGTATTGAAGTGGTTAAGGAGGTTAGGAATGGAGATCAGGGGGTTCGAAAGGAAGAGGAGCATGTCGTTAGCAAAGGCTGCTATTTTATAAGTTTTGTCGTGAATCTCGATTCCAGTGATATCTTTATTTGATCTAATTTTATTAAGCAGGGGTTCAAGTGTAAGGACGAATAAAAGGAGATAAGGGGCATCCCTGTTTTTTTCCATTGCGAAGGTTGAAGGCGTTCCATAGGTGGCCGTTGACCCTAACTCTTTCTGTTCGGTTAGAATATAGGACCTTGATATACTGTATGATCTCATTTGAGACAAAAAGCCAATGTGCTTCATTACTGCATCAATGAAGTCCCAGGCCACTCTATCGAACGCCTTTTCGGCGTCCAGGGACAAGAAGAATCCCTGTTTTTGTTTAGAGGTCAGCCAATGGTTTATGTTGAGAGCTTTTATTGTGTTGTCTCGCCCTTCCCTTCCCGGGATAAATCCCACTTGATCCAGGGAAACTAAGTAAGTTAATAAGGGGAGGATCCTATTTGCCAGAATTTTAGCGTAAATTTTTACATCAACGTTTATTAAGGAAATAGGCCTGTAATTGGTAACTTGGGTTCAATCTTTCCCTTCTTTGTGTATTACTGTAATGTGTGCTTCTAAAAGCTGTTTGGGGAATGTTGTTCTGAGTGGAGCGATTGGAAAGTTTTTAGAAATTTCGGTTTTAATAAATCTGTGAAAGTCTTATAGTATTGTAAGGGAAGACCGTCTGGGCCTGGGGCTTTTCCTATCTTCATCTCTTTGAGGGCCCTATCGAATTCTGAGCCTGAGATGGGTTTTTCTAGTTCTTTTGCAGTATTCCCAGATATTCGGGGTGGGCCATATTGATCTAGGAATTCCTGTATGAATTTCGCTCTCTCACTTGAATTCTGTGGGCATTTAGGGTTGGAGGGAATGTTATAGAGATTTTGGTAGTAGAGCTCAAATTGTTTTGCAATCTCTTCATTTGAAGAACACATACCGCCTTGTTTGTTACCTATCTGATGGATGGTGTGGGCGGTTTTCTTGTTTTGGACTGCTTTCGCAAGCAGCCTGCCACACTTATTCCCTTGCTCGTAGTATATTTTGTGTCTTAATATATATTGGCGTTTGATTTTCATGTTTAACTCGTCAGATAGGAGTGTTCTGGTGCGCGTTAGTTCCTCAAGTGCTGAGACCGCCAGCACTTGTGAGTGCGTTCTAACAGGTGGATGCGATCTAGCAGGGATCTTATTTTAGATTGTTGTTCCTTTTTAATTCTAGCCAGTTTTTTAATAAACTCTCCTCTTATGACACATTTGTGAGTCTCCCATTGTGTAGTCAGCGAAGTTTCGTTGTTTTCGTTGCGCAGAAAATAATCGTTTAACACTTCTTTAAACTCAAGAAAGTCAGAGGGGTTTTTCAGTACTGTGGTATTAAGTCTCCATGTCTTAGTTATGTTTTTTTTTTTTCTGGGTATGTCAGAGTCATGGTTATTGAATGATGGTCCGAGAAAGTCATAGATTCAATTTTGGAGTCTGTCAGAAGTGGAAGGTCGGGCTGTGAGAGGAGGAGATAGTCAATCCTAAAATACTTCTGGTGGATATTAGAAAAGTAAGCATAATCTTTAGTCTGGGGGTTCAGGATTCTCCAGGTGTCATGTAACATAAGGTCTTGGAGTTGGATCTTGATTTGTTTCAGGGCGTTAAACGGAAGAGTCAATGAACCATTGGAGGTATCTAAAAGGGGATTTAATGGAGTGTTAAAATCTCCCCCAAATATCAGGGTTCCTGAGGTGAAAGTCGTCAAAAGGTCTTTGATTTTGCGGAACAAGGCGACCTGTCTCACATTTGGGGCATAGACATTGGCGATGATAATGGGGTGCTGTTTTAGCTTCCCTTTAAGGAAAATATATCGAATTACGGGGGCTATTAAGGTGTCATCAATCTGGAATGGGGTCCGTCTGGACATCAGTACCGAAACACCTTTCGTCTTGGCCACTGGATTGGTGGCGTGGAATGAAGTCGGATATCTATTGTCTTTTAATTTTGAAATTGTATCTGATCTAAAGTGTGTCTCTTGTATAAGAACAATGTTCGCATTTCGCTTAGATGATTCGTCAATAAGTTTAGTTCTCTTTTCTGGGATATTGAGTCCTTTTGCATTTATGGAAAGAATTTTTAATGATAAAGGGACAGAGTGCACCTTGTCTGGGGACATCTTGTCCACTTTTGTATATCTGGCTCTGTTATCTGAAAAAAAGAAAACAAAACAAAAAATATATATATATAATAAAAATAAATTGATGCGGGTGAGGGGGAGGGGTTAGAAGTAAAGGGGTAGAGTGTGGGGGGGAAGAACCGGGGATATATATAGACTCACTAACATATCCTATGTGTCTAAGGTCCGGTATGTTCAAAGGGTGATGGGTTAGACACCCCTTGTGTGGGTGCGAAGCTCGTATGGAACTCGATGGAGCTATATGAAAGAATGAAACAGATTCGGTTTTACCCTATCTATCTCGCCCTCTCCTCAACTCCTGTCTAAATTGACTGTGTGTACTAGCACAGTTAAGCTGTAAATAAAAAATGAACGCAATTGGCCATGTGTTAAATGACTGAGGCACATATGTAAACATTGCATTAGTAAATATTCTCACTTTCATTTTCCATCCTTTTTCTAAGTAATAAGAGTGGGTCCTGAATATAAGACATGCTGAAGGTTTTGAGGTACAGATGCATCTTACTATTATGCAAGTATTACGGTAACTTAAAAGAGAACCAAATTTAACTTGTCAGTGAGATAATGAACTTCCGCCACTAGATGGCTGTATTACAACATAAACCTTAAACCAGCATAAAAATAACTAAGAAAATAACAAGGCTTACCCTAAGAACTTTAGAAATAATACATTTTCCTACTATAGCAATGCAGTTTCAGACCCCACACATGACAGTTGCCTCTCTCCTTGGGTCAGAAACGATCACCACCATTAATTTCCCCAGGGCCATTCTCACAGTGGTACCCCAAAGGAGCTGTAATGTACAATGCGAGAATGGCCTCTGAGAAGCATTGAAGCAGGAATACGGGGTGAATTATGTTATATGGCGGTGACACAACTGTAATAAAAATATACATTGAGGCCCATGTCCAGATAGGGCGTAAACTGAGTGTTATTATTCAGGATCAGTGAATCTGCACTGCAATTTTTCAGTAAAATATTATGCATTAATATTTTAAATATGCAAATATACCAAACTTATGGTGATCTACCATACCCTGAGCAATAAGAAAAAAAAGAAAAAAAAAAGCTGTATGGAATACACAATACTCTGTAAGGCTTTGATTCACGTGATGGTAAAGCAGAAGCAAACAATAAAACAAAAAACCTGATATATTCCCAAGTGGTCGATCGTTCCCTTCCAAACTAAGTAGAGCGGAGAAGAGATAAAAGAAAGTTAAGAGGAAGGGCAAAGTGGCTGGGGCTAATAGTCGCCACACCTCGTCATACAGTTAAACATTTTGTTATCCTTATATAGTTATCAAACTGGAATGCGGTCAAACAGTTTAACATCGCAAAAAGTGATCAACAAAGAACATTATAACCAATAGCGAACAGCCCACTCATATGAAATTTGTGCTCCTTACAATCAGGGCGGGGAATAACAACATACCTATGCAGAAAGGCGTACTCACATGACATGATGAGCGGGACAAGGTTCTTGCCAGACACAGAATTTCACTAGATACCCCAGTTCAAGTCTATATGAGACGAAACCGGTCGGGTCACTGACTTGCTACAGTCTTTACTGCACATTTTTTCCCCTCTGGAAATATCTCTGTCCACCCATCAAGGGGGAGAGTTGCTGTTATTATATATAGTTTTTTTCTTTTCACGTGTGGTTTTTTATTCTTATTTTTAAGTGGTTCCTGTCACAAGAGTGATGTAGTGGAATTTTTATTCAATTTTATTAAATTGGTGGTTTTACACTATGAGGAGCCGTTTTTCTTCTTTTTTTCCCTTCCTATGCTTGGGAGTGAGTGCATACCATCACGGAGCCATCATAACATCCAATGCCACCCTCTGGTTTTCCGGATACCATCCCTGCCTGGAATTGCGGTCTGGATACCAACCTGATTAGGCAATCGGCCTTTACAAGCCCTAAAGACCCCCCACCATATGGTGAGTTGAGGGTCCACCTGATCTGGTAAGGGTACCTATTTATATCCGTATTATTTGAAGATCATATTTTGGATTATCTATCCCATTCAAGCATCTCAGAAGGAGATTATGTTCGCTACACCTTCAGGGTGTATGGACTAATATTTGTCTGATTGATCACTTCCACAAAATCACATTGGACATTATGATATATATGCTTTCATCTTATGATTCATCATTAAGCTTTATACTGCTCTTGATTGCACGGTCATAGACCTTTTTCACGTTGTTTTTTCTAAATGGGTTTGAACACCTATATAGATTTACTATTTGGTCTTACATTGTGAGTTATTGCACTGGTATAATTTTTTTTCCCTTTGTTGGTTCCCTAAACGGGTCTGCACACCCATTTAGTATATATATACACTTACACATTTTTTGTCTTCATTTCACCTTGTTTGATTTAGAAAGCGACTATTAAGAGGGGAGAGTTTTGAGTAACCCCCTTCTTTCTAAGATCTCATCTGCTTGATTTTAGATACAGGGTATTCTAATTGTATACTCACAGTAAGGCTTTGTTGACACCAATCATTGAGCCTACAGGAGAGTCCTTTTTGATTAGGGCTCCCTATTGGCGCTACACTTTATACACATTTACATTTACAAAATTTTCCATTTTGCTGTGTTGTCAATGGGATAGGGCGTTGCGGTGAGTCATCACTTAAATAGGCCAGGACCTCGCCATGAGGTGTAGATCCGGGACTGCAGACGCCATCTTAGTCAAGGGCAAAATGCCAATCCTTGACCACATCTAAAGCTATTGCCAAAATAAACTAAAAACTTTCCTTAAGAAGTACAGCGGGCAGAGCCTCCGTCTTGTACTCCTAAGAGAATAAAAAAGAAAAAGAAGAAGCGGAAAAAACTTGTATTTAATAGCGTGAACACGGGAAATTATAGCAGACGCCTGCTGTATCAGTCTCGTTGTTAACGTCTAATCCTCACTATGGCGACATCTAGTGGATTTTTTGAAAAATGCAGCAGAGTCATCACATTGGAAAAAAACAGCCAAAACATGTTGTCTGCCTTGACCTTGTATAAACTATATGGTACTTATATTGATCGATAGCTGCCGATCAAACGTATTAATTGGAATGTAAAAAAGGGGATATGAGCCCATTAATTGATGCATCCCCCGACTTGGGTGAAATTAATGTCTGAAGTAAAAAAAAAAGATATATAAAAGTGAACTATATATTAATATTGGTGTAATTTTAAACCCACATAGAGGGTGTAGATCAAAGATATATACATAAACACACCTAAGTGACTATAGAAAAAAGTTTCTGCTAAAAGCTACAGTGCAAGTATATACACCAAATAGGGTGTGAGTGATATAAATAATACTTGGAGGACTCATATTTTGATGAGCCTCTAATAAAACTATACAAATAATAGTATGATACTAAGTTAGTAAATGAATTCCAACTAAGTGTGGAAAATGTTAAATATAATTCCCATAAGTGCAAACTATTTTAATATAGTGGTCATTATAAGAGGGCTCATAAATACATGGGCTTATTGTGACAAAAAAGAAAAGAAGAAAAAAAAATATATAATCAAATACATTAGTTCCAACACTGTGTGGAAAATGTTATATCTAATTGACCAAAAGGAAAAAATATATTAAAGATCCAAAAAAACAATCTCCAGACCAGAATACCATCCTATCATTTCCTTTGGCGTCAGCAGTAGATATAACCACACCTCACGTTGAGTTCTAGTACATTTTTAGGCATTATTGATGAAGGCGTTGACATCAGTTTCGATGTTTAACCCATATGGTGTGTAACATTTTAAGCGGTATATCCAGCTCATTTCCATTCTTGAAATGGTCCTTACTAGATGACTACCCCTCCAATTGGGTTTAAATTTGTCTATCCCCACAAACAAAGTTTTGGATGGATCTTTGTTGTGCTTGAGGAGGTAGTGTTTCGAAACCGAATGGTTTCTAAACCCACATATAATATTGGTTATATGCTCATTGATGCGAACCTGTAGGGCCCGTTTGGTCCGTCCCACATATTGCAGGCCACAACGGCACTGCAACATATAGACGACACCCGTGGACGCACAGGTGATGCATGGTTTTATGGTATGCTCTTGTCCTGTCACCGTAGAGACAAACTTGGTAATCCGCCTCTGTTGATAGGAATTCAAGGCACACTATAATACCCTGTTAATTGGTCGAAAAAACCCATACTACCTGTTGGGGGATTTATGGTATTAATCGCTACCTGGGTCCTTAGGGGTTGGGCTCCCCTAAAGATGACTCTTGGGTTATCTGGGAGAACCTCTTTCAAAACATTATCATTCAATGCTAAATGCCAATGTTTTTTGATGAGTTGCTTAATACTTTTGTGTTGAACCGAATATGAATGAATGAATGAAAAACGTATATAGCACGGCACATGCAAACTGAATCGCCTCTGGGCGCTCAATGTTTCTGTCTCTCTGGTCATCAAAAGAGCAGAGTTTTTATCTGTCTTCTGAAGCTCAGGTAGTTTTCCTCCAACCGAGTGCTGGTTGGTAAAGCGTTCCATAGTCTGGGACCCTGGAAAGCAAACCTTCTTTCTCCTTTGGACTTGTATCTGGCTTTGGGTATCTTGACCAGATTTTGGTCGGTGGATCGCAGAATGCGATTGGGATTGTGGGCTTCTATCTTGTCGCATAGATATTGCGGAGCTTTCCCATGGATGCACTTATGTGTCAGACAGAGTGTTTTAAAAACAATTCTGTCTTTTACTGGCAGCCAGTGAAGGGTTCTCAACGAAGGTGAGATGGATTCCCAGGGTTTTTTTCCAGTCACCAGTCTGGCGGGCGTATTTTGAACGACTTGCAGACGAGCGATTTGGTACTTAGGGAGTCCAATGTAAAGGGCATTTGCATAGTCCAGTCTGGAGTTCACAATTGTTCCCACATTGACTGCTACGTCTTCTTTAGGGATAAACGGAATAAGTTTGCGTAGTAGGCACAGCAGATGGTGCGATTCGCTGAATACTGACCCTACTTGTGCGTCCATTGTCATGTAGGTGTCAAAGATGACCCCGAGACTTTTGACTTTGGAGCTAGGGGAGATGATCTGGCCCAGAATGGGCGGGGGTGTCCAAGTTGTTGTCAGCTGATTCTTGCGACTGGCATGAAACAGAAGAAGTTCTGTTTTGGAGCTGTTGAGTTTGAGATAACTCTTGGTCATCCAGTTTTCTATCAAAGAGAGACAATTCTCTAAACTGGGATGATGATCCTTTTTATTGCAGATGCGAAAATACAGTTGCGTGTCGTCTGCATATGAGTGATAAAGTAGTTGTTGGCTACTGATGATTTCAAAGAGAGGGCGAAGATAGATGTTGAAGAGCACCAGTGATAGGGGGGATCCTTGAGGGACTCCACATGATACCGTGCGTTTTTCAGAAATGAAAGGTCCTAATTTCACTGTTTGTGATCGGTTTTCCAAAAAGGAGGAGAACCATGATAGATCACCTTCTGCGACTCTGGCTACCTCAGCCAGCCGAGTCAATAACAGTTTGTGGTCTACCGTATCAAAGGCTGCGCTTAGGTCCAACAGAACCAGGAGACAAGATTCTCCTTCGTCTGCGGCCTCAAGAGCGTCGTCCCATATTTTGAGCAATGCTGTTTCTGTCCCGTGTCCGGGATGGAAACCTGATTGGAATGGATCAAGTAGATTATGGGTATCTAGATGCTGTTGCAGCTGTTGTACCACTACTTTCTCCATTATCTTGGATAGAACATTTAGGCCTGTTATGGGACGGCGGTGATTAGGGTCCTTGGGGTCTAGGGTGGGTTTCTTCAAGATGGGCTGGATTATGCCCTCTTTCAGCAGGGAGGGCACTATGCCTTTCTTGAATTACTTGAATGAGTATCCCGTGAACACGTCCCTCTAGTGACGAAACGTAGGGAGGCGACGTGCTGAGGTCACCGCGCAAACTTCTCTCTACCCGGAAGACACGGGCGGATTGTGCTAGCTGGCCAGCTTATTTTATATTGGATGCCTGTCTTTGAACATTTTCTTGTAAGTGCATACCATTTTCTTTTTTTATTAAAACCTGACGATTTTACACTATGCAAGCCTTTTTGTCCTTCTATACATCCTGACGCATACCGACGATACCGAGGATGGTCCCCATATAGGTGATCTGGACGTTGGAGGTGTTCATGGTGACTTCTGGGTTTTGACATAAGGCTTACTTTCATTGTGCATCTGGTAAGAGGCCATTCATACCTATGGTGGAGGTGTTTACTTTCAACACTTTTTCTCAAAAGTTTGTCATCAGTGTTTACACCCGGGAGATCCCCACTATGAACTTTTACTTCATAACTGAACTTTGAAACCACACCTGATCCTGTGCATTCATTCTTTTCATACATATGGACTAAACTTACTGTTTATTTTCCTATTGTTACACTGCTTAGTTATATTTGCAGTTTTTTAGCGCAATTTTGTTTCTTGTATACTATGTTTGAGGTTGTATAACCTTTTATTATTGCAGCTTCTAATTTTTTATCATTGTCTTTATAACGAGCGCTATATAATTCTTACCTTGTGCATCTTCTTGAATGACTGGTTTATGAGCTGCGTGATGGGTAGTGCCAAGATGTCGGCACATTCCTTCAGCAGCTTAGTGGGGATAATATCATTAGGCGCTGTGCAGTTTCGCAGAGTACTGATGATATTTCTTGTGGCATCAACGGAGATGGGTTCCAGAGTGAATTCTGTTGATTGTAGAAGGTTTCTATGGGTGTTCTGTGGTTGATTAAGGGGATGGTTGCGAGGGGTATTATTTTGTCGAATGCTTTCCCGGATTCCCTCAATTTTATTGATGAAGAAATCTGACAATTCATCGCAAAACTCTTGGGTATCTGAATTCGGTGCTTCAAGACAGCCTGGATTCATGTTCTGACTGACCAGCTTGAAGAGTTCGCGAGGGCGATTTAGGGCGCTATTGATAGCCTTAGAAAAATAATTTTTCTTGGCTTGGAAGATTTCTTTATGGTATTTCCTTGTTGTTGTCTTGTAGCTGATCAGATTCTCTGCTGACGCGCTTCTATTCCAGGCGGCTTCCGCCCTTCTGCGCTCTTTCTTCAGTAGCGATAGCTGGTTGTTGAACCAGCCGGACTTGTTTTTCCGGATGTGGGCTTTGCGTTTTGGTGCTACTAAGTCGGCAGTCTGCAGTAGCACTGTATTTATGGCATCCAATGTGTCTGAGACTGTTCGGAGTGGTTGTAGTGTTTTTATTTTATTTCCTAAGGTAGATTTGAAGAGTTCCGAATGGAGCTTCTTCTGAGATCTAGTCCAGTGTGTTATCACTGGCTTAGGTGTTTTTATCAATGGGGGAATTTTGGAAATTATGAATTTAATTGCATGGTGATCTGTCCATGGCAACGGTTCATTTTCCAAAATACTTATTTCCAGATTTTGTCTGAAAATTAGGTCGAGCGTGTGACCTGAAGCATGTGTGGGGGCACATACTAGTTGTTGTAGTCCTAATCCTTCCAGGTGGTCAATACAGGCGTCGGCAATCGGATCCTGTGAAGAGTTGGCCCAGAGATTGAAGTCCCCGAGCAGCAAAAGATGTTTGCTGTTTAGGGTATAAGTGGAGATAAATTCCGTCAGTGATGCTAAAAACTGCGATTTTGCCCCGGGTGGCCTGTAGCAGAGTAGAATGCGGATGGTCTCCTGGGGATTTGATTGCAGTTGTAGAGTAAGGGTTTCCATGAATGGAAGAGGATTTTGAAGGACTGGTTTAGTGATCGCCAGATGCGTCCTGTGGATCACCGCCAGGCCCCCTCCTCTTTCCCCTATTCTATTTTCCGTTAAAATACAGTGTTTTCTGGCACCAGTTCTTTTAGAATGGTGTTACAGTCGGCTGTGAGCCAGCTCTCTGTAATAAAGAGGCAGTCTAAATCGTATTGTAGTATGAAATCATGGATTTCCAGTCAGTGTTTTACTGCCGATCTTGTATTGATCAAAGCACATGATATGTGCTTAGGTTGGGATGGGTGACTGAGTTTTTTGACAGTCGATCGGTAATCGATTCTCAAGAGTTGCTCAGTTCTTAAGGACTTTTTGGTGACAGCTGGTAGTATTGTGGCAAATCGCCTCAGACCCCAAATGGTTTCTGCCGAGTATCGCAGATTAGCCATAGTTGCCCGCCACCGGGGGGGACGGGGGGACGGGGGGGGCGGTGGTCGGATGGCAATGGAGGGAAGATTCACTGAATCCTCTCTCCTGGCTTTGGTCCAGAGGAAGGCAAAAAAACCCTGGCCGAGCTATGTCAATGTGCTGGGGCAGGGAAAAAAATCCTTCCTGATCCCTGAAAGGCGATCGGCAAAAAACCCTGGATCAAATTTGTAGTTTGTGAGGGGCAGGGGGTAGGAGATGTTTCTGTTGCTGGGGAGGTGTACCAAGATGGCCGCTGGCCTGACACTGAGCCCAGGCTTGGGGGCTATCAGTGGGGTGGACTGGCAGCAGAAAGGCGGCTGGGTTGAAATCCTGGGGGTGGAGGGGGTTATCCAGGGGTGAGGGGGGGTATGCTGGGCAGTCAGGGCAAAAAACTAGGGGAAATAGTGTGCTGGGTATAGGGCGCCGCTAGGCCGCGGACGAAGCCGCGGTCTTTCCTAAGACGCGGCTGCCGCGGACCTAGCATAGGCTGGCCCGGATCGTTTAAGAAGAGCAAAAAACTGGAAAAACAGCGGCGAGGGGTGAGGGTGGAGGCGGCAAGGAGAGGATGCCTCAATGGTGGACAGTGGAGGGGGTGTGGATGCCAGAACGGGGGGATTTCATTGTCTGCCTCCTGGGATCGGGTGCTGCGGCTTGTCCTGAAAAGTACGGCCGCCCACAGTGCCAGGGAGACAGATAGAACTCACCTTCCAAAGGAGGGGAGGAATGCTGGAGAGAGGCTGGGAGCTGGAGGGGAGGCTAGGTTCAGAAGCAGGCTGGAGCTGGAGCTGGGGTGGGCTGGGCTAGAATGAACCCTACCTGCCTGCCTGTCTACCTCATACGCCTGCCTGGAGCTATGACACACACGTTCCTACTCCTAGGAATGAGCGCCGCTTGTAGCTCCTGCTGCTAATCCGCCTACCTCACTGACTGACTCACTGACATATGTAGTGACAAAAGGCACCCCCAGCGGGAATTGCTCACCCTGTACTGGGGCCTTATCTACCAAAAGGCTTTCTCTGTCCGTGTTAAGCACCTCTTCCATGGTTACTCTCAAAGTTTCTTCGTGATAGCCCTTTTCTAGAAATCTCCCTGTCAAGACCTGAGCTTGATTCTTGAAGTCCATGGTGTCACTACAGTTCCTCCTAAGCCTCAAATACTGGCTCTTGGGAACCCCAGTAATCCAAGGTCTATAGTGGCAACTGTCGGTGGGTATGAAGGAGTTTCTATCGGTCTCCTTAAAGAAGGTTGAGGTGGTGAACCTGTCCCCTACTATTCTGATATTTAAATCTAAATAGTGAACCTCTGTCTGACTTGCCTCAAACTTAAGGGCTATTCCTCTATCATTACTATTTAAGGAGGCCATAAAGGATGTTAACTCCTGGTGGTCACCTGCCCATAGGAGGAGGATGTCATCGATATACCTTGCCTAAAGGGTGAAATGGGGTATATTATTAGACAAGATGACATCCTCCTCCCATTTAGCCATAACTAGGTTGGTCAAACTTGGGGCGTACTTGGCCCCCATTGCCACTCCCGTATCTTGACGGTAAAAACTACCCTCGAACCAAAAATAGTTTGAGGCGGCGGTGAATCTAATAAGGACATGATGAACTCTATTTGTTTGGCTTGCAGCCCTGACTGTAGTTGGAGGTAGTATGACACGGCCTCAAACCCAAGGTGGTGGGGGATGATGGTGTATAAGGAATTTACATCAATTGTAACCATCCACATGTCTCTTGTGGGGGAATAATTGGCCAATAAATTAATAATGTGTTTGGAATCCCTTATATAGGAGGGGATCTGTTTCACAAGTGGCTGTAAATAAAAATCAATGTACCTGCCCACCCGGGACGTGATCGAATCAATCCCACTAACTATGGGGCGTCCCGGGGGGCGGGTAGGGTTCTTGTGCAACTTTGGTAAATAATAAATCGTGGGTGTACGTGATGCTTTAGGTATCAAATGCAATCTTTCTTTAGGCGTTAGAATCCCCTCATAGAGGCCTCTATCCACCAGTTATTTAAGGGTTTTCTTGTATTGAGCACGGGGGTCCCCTGGTAGCATAGTATATGTATTAGTATCGTCAACAATATGATGCAGCTCCTGTAGGTAGTCTGCTTTATCTAAAACAACAATCCCCCCCCCCTTGTCCACTGGCCTTATAACTAATTCTTTGTTCTTACACAAAGAATCAAGACCCTTGTGTAGGGTCTTACTGAGCCTAGCCTTTTTAACCTCCAAGGTTTCGAGATCCCTAATGAGCACATCTCTGAACACTTTCAATGAAGGAGCAAGGGGTCCTGGGGGATTGAAAAGGGACGCATTGGATAGCCCAGAGTGGACATACTGGTTTGTGATACCAGTCCTGTTATGTGAGATTCCCATCATATACCAGTTTATGTGCAGTTTTCTCACAAATTTATGTATGTCCATAAATGTGTGGAATTTATCAAGATTAGTGGGGGGAACAAATTTAAGGCCTTTATCAAGAATTAATTTCTCTGCCTCACTCAAAACTTGAGTACTTAAATTAAAAATCCCCTTTCCTGCTACATCCTTGCTCGCTTTAGTTGCTCTGCTCCGCCTCCCCCCTCTGGTCCCTCGTCTCTTTCTCCTTGCCTTTTTTGCCCTTGGGTGGGTTTGTGAAAACCCCAGCTATTTGACCCATTGGGTATCGGGGGGCCTAAGGGATTGGGAGCTCGGGCATTATTGAAGTATGTTGGGGGAGGGGGAATCCGTTGAGAGACCTCTGGAAATGGGAAATATTCCGGTCCTTCTTCGTATAATGGGAGAAAGGAATTAGACACTGGAATGTTATAATCCCAACCAGAGTTTGCTTCCATTCTAAATGGCGAAGGGGGATGGGCGTCCAGGTCAATCCCTTGGCCCTGTCCCCATCCATTAGAATAATCGACATACGCTCCCTTCCCTCTATGTGCCCCCTGTGCCCACCCCCTACCTCTTGCAGGGTGACCCCTAGTCTTAGGTGGTGGACCATAATACACATTGGGGGCGTGATCCATTCGGGGGCCCCCAAAAGGGCGTGCCTGGCCCCTCGGTGGATACCCTCCCCTAGGTGGTCCATGACCTCTTCTTGGGGATTGGGACGATTGTGGTCCCATTTTTTTAAGACTATCAGCGGTGGTCTTTTTAGGGATCACAGAGGGTGCTTGTTGAAACCCCTGTGGAATAGATCTCACTTCCATGTGGGCTAAGGTGTCCATATCATTAGAGTTGGTTTTATTTTGTTCTTCTGCAAATAACCAATATTATAAGTGGGTTTAGAAACCATTCGGTTTCGAAACACTACCTCCTCAAGCACAACAAAGATCCATCCAAAACTTTGTGTGTGGGATAGACAAATTTAAACCCAATTGGAGGGGTAGTCATCTAGTAAGGACCATTTCAAGAATGGAAATGAGCTGGATATACCGCTTAAAATGTTACACACCATATGGGTTAAACATCGAAACTGATGTCAACGCCTTCATCAATAATGCCTAAAAATGTACTAGAACTCAACGTGAGGTGTGGTTATATCTACTGCTGACGCCAAAGGAAATGATAGGATGGTATTCTGGTCTGGAGATAGTTTTTTTGGATCTTTAATATATTTTTTCCTTTTGGTCAATTAGATATAACATTTTCCACACAGTGTTGGAACTAATGTATTTGATTATATTTTTTTCCCCCTTTGGGTTTTTCCACCCCCCCCCCTTTTTTTTTTTTTTCTTCTTTTCTTTTTTGTCACAATAGGCCCATGTAATTATGAGCCCTCTTATAATGACCACTATATTAAAATAGTTTGCACTTATGGGAATTATATTTAACATTTTCCACACTTAGTTGGAATTCATTTACTAACTTAGTATCATACTATAATTTTTATAGTTTTATTAGAGGCTCATCAAAATATGAGTCCTCCAAGTATTATTTATATCACTCACACCCTATTTGGTGTATATACTTGCACTGTAGCTTTTAGCAGAAACTTTTTTCCATAGTCACTTAGGTGTGTTTATGTATATATCTTTGATCTACACCCTCTATGTGGGTTTAAAATTACACCAATATTAATATATAGTTCATTTTTATATATCTTTTTTTTCACTTCAGACATTAATTTCACCCAAGTCGGGGGATGCATCAATTAATGGGCTCATATCCCCTTTTTTACATTCCAATTAATACGTTTGATCGGCAGCTATCGATCAATATAAGTACCATATAGTTTATACAAGGTCAAGGCAGACAACATGTTTTGGCCATTTTTTTTCCAATGTGATGACTCTGCTGCATTTTTCAAAAAATCCACTAGATGTCGCCATAGTGAGGATTCGACGTTAACAACGAGACTGATACAGCAGGCGTCTGCTATAATTTCCCGTGTTCACGCTATTTAATAAAAGTTTTTTCCGCTTCTTCTTTTTCTTTTTTATTCTCTTAGGAGTACAAGACGGAGGCTCTGCCCGCTGTACTTCTTAAGGAAAGTTTTTAGTTTATTTTGGCAATAGCTTTAGATGTGGTCAAGGATTGGCATTTTGCCCTTGACTAAGATGGCGTCTGCAGTCCCGGATCTACACCTCACGGCGAGGTCCTGGCCTATTTAAGTGATGACTCACCGCACCGCCCTATCCCATTGACAACGTCCTATGACGAAACGCGTCTGGGAAGACGTGCGGTGACGTCATCACGCTTTGGAGGAGGGTTTTTCCAATTTGTTTGAAGGCCGGCAACATTAGGTTTTACATGTGAGTATTCTGTTTTTTTATGATTTTTAATAAAAGTCCCTGCGGGATTACGCTATGTCTGCCTTTATCATCATTTTACATATATGATCTAACTGGTGGAGTTGCGGAGTGGAGCCCAGGTGTAGGCACTGCCCTAGGATTTGGGATTCGTTTGGTCTCCCTCAAAGGTCGCGGCTGGGTCATAGCCGACTGCTGATAACAGTTATTCCTCTGGTAAGCTGCTTAGACTTCTGGTGGTGGGCCACATTGAAGAGCCAAGTTTGAGTCATAGCACAGTGGTGATTACTACATGTCCATCCTGAACTAAGATCAGCAGAGACTTTTGGAGCTAATATTTATTATTAATATTTGTTTTCTGGCTGAAGGATTGTGCTATTTCTACATGATTGATATGTGGACTCTATATCTACATATTGGGTTTTAAATTCTGCTAAAGCGATGATGATAGAGTGTCTAACCTGCAGAATTTATAGTTGTGTCACATTCTACCACAACACAGCTTACATAATTGAATGATTGAAACCTTTAAATGCAATAATGGTGTGTATATGGATCATGAGGGCAGTATTTTTAATATAAAGCTAAAATCAAGAATGATGAGACATTACCTCAAAATAGTAGGAGGAAAGTTCAAAACTAACCTTACAAAGTCTTATCTTACCAAAAAGAGAAGTTGTTGCTTGGGATAAAAATCCAGCAGTAGTAGTAGTAAGTAAGTAGTAGTAGTAGTAACAGTAAGTGCATATAAACATGATTGGTGCAAACAAGAAATTGCCTAAAACATTAAATAAAATAGAAAAAGAAGAGGGAAGAAAGTGGGATTTTCTAAACAGTGCTATTAGCAAAAGATTATTGTTGTCAGCATGAGAAAGAAAGTATTGTACAAACCAGGAGGTACAAAAGTAAAATATATATTATTTATTAGATATACATCAATGCAGTAATTATTCACAGAAAACAAAAAAGTTCTATGAATACTAAAACAGACAAATGATCGGTCAGAGGTAAATAAAATCAGGTTTGAGCCAACAGTTGATTGTTGTATCCCGACAGTTTCGCTTATAATAAGCTTCCTCAGGGGTAGATGGTAACAATCACAGCTTTTAAATTGATTAAACTACAAAAGTGTAGAAAAACATCATTGTTAATTTTATACATACACAGGATGTAGGTACAAAATATACATATACATATTAAACATGATATTACTGGGCTGCAGAGGCTACAGACAAATGAGCTCACACTTTGACCACAGGAAACCATAGGCCATCTCGTATTTCGCCACCAGGTGGAGCAACACCCCCCACCTTGGAACACACAGGTGTAAATAGACCAATTCGACAGCTCGATCGTGTGGTACTTAATGGTACTGGTACTTAATGGTACTGGTACTCTGGTACTTAATAAGAAAACAGAGATTAGTTGCGGTAGACAGAAAAGGAGGGAGTAGGAGGAAATCTGTATTTAAATTTAGAGTTGAATCAGAGAAAAAACTTTACTTACATGGAAACAAAGGTGTACTGGGAATGGAGATGGTTAATAAAAGGACACTGGACGTAGAATGCAGGTGTGCTTAAATAGCACAATATAGGTCTGAACATAATGGGAAAGAGAAAAGTAAGATAAGAAATGAAAAGCAGAAACAAAATGTATGTAAAAAAGGGGACTTGGGGTAATTTGCATGGGTTTTAAAAGATTTTTATTTGCAATAGGTATTATGGAAAGGACCGAAAGTCTCAATTCCGTAGGCTTGCAGGGAAACATTAGACATTGATATATGAATACTAGGAAGAGTACCTCCTCCCCCTGTCTGAAATGACATCTCTGTGTGTTTACCGCAGCAGTGATGCGCGCGCTGTCTTCGTTCCTTCTTTCTTTTTTCTTTCTCTCCGTGCCTCGTGACTGAGCGCAAGATGATGGCGTCATGACGTTTGTCGATGCCGTGATGCACCCTGGGATTTGTAGGCGGCAAACGCAATAGCCGTGGCGTCCCTGTGACGCAATCGTTCACTAATTGGGCTGGCTATTTATAGCCTTGTCAGTTTCAACTATAACCCAACCTGCTAGGACTACTATCCCTCTGTGTGGCAACATCAAGGTAACCTCTACATCTATAGAACCATATACTTTTAGTTTGCCTGCTTATCTAGAGACACTTCTTTGCTCTTATGCTACCTTTTTCCCTATTCAGTGTATCCTTATCCTAAATTTCACCACTTGGAACCTCCTTTCGTTAGACACCATCTGGCACGCTATGTCCAACCTTTTGGAAGGCTGCTTTCCAGACAAAGACTGTTGCTGTAAGTCCCTCAAAATCTGTTTAATCCTTTTACAAATATGCTATCGCCCTTATGTTGCTTTTACATCTCCCTTTTTATTTTATATTTTTATCGTCTATAGTGTTCTTTTGATTTTTACCTTCAATCGATTGGACTCTTTCTATGCTGCGTGCCTATGGCACCCCGCATTTAGTCTTTGGAAGTCTTGTTTCAAATAAGGGTCACTGCTACACTGACTGCATAACGCCCTCATCACCTGTTTAGCTGATCTGCAAGGTGATTCATCTACTCTTCAATCTAGCTTAATAGCACTGATTTCTGAAGGTAGGTACTTTTACATAACTTTTTTTATTTTTGTTCTGTGACATGTCTATGATATGTATACTTTGCTATACATATACCATACCTATTCCCTTGTAATCAAGATGTCTTTTTTCTATTG
The DNA here is from genome assembly GCA_029574335.1 of Rana kukunoris. Taxonomy (NCBI): domain Eukaryota; kingdom Metazoa; phylum Chordata; class Amphibia; order Anura; family Ranidae; genus Rana; species Rana kukunoris. The sequence goes on from CM056052.1 coordinate 366,679,948, forward strand.
TCAACTATTAGATTCACCTATATCTATTCAAGTTGCTTCCCATATGTGAGGGCACCCTCCTGCCCTTTAGGAAACCATTTTTCCTTCTAAAGGTCCATCCGCATGTAAGCAGGTTCACCATCCGGGTAGGTTAATTTCTTGTACCTTCTCTTTTACAAGGGGTTATTCTTTCCCTCTCTGTTGTTTTATTCGCACTTGTGTTGTTCACACCTGCGAATAATCAGTCAGGCCAGCCACTAATTTATCCTTCCCCTGTATTCCTGTTACACCTGTTGGGTTTGGTGGGGTACCTGGCCTGTTTGCGTCCCGCCGCGGACCCTAGTCACACCTTTCACAATGATGTTAATGTGAACCATTTTTTGCTGTGTTTTGTTTTTGTATCCATTGAAATATATGTTCTAATTTAAAAATCTCTCTGTACTAGAGTTCTCATAACTGGAACGATCCGGCTATAAAATCCCCTGAAGAAGCCATACCTTGTGAAACTAGTAGGGTTGTCTGGATCACTTACCATATATCCCAACGAGTACTCCCAACTGTGGTTTTATTATATTTGTTTTCTTATGGTTTTTCTTTTTTCTTGTTTGTGTGTACTAACTTATTAAGTAATTTAAATATTTAAAATAAAAAATCTTTTGTACTGAATACTGATGCAGTCTTCTTTGGTTTCTACTTATAACTTCTTTTCCCAGGCACCGCTATAATCCCCCCTCCCCTCCACACCTCTTTAATGCCTTTTTAGGGATGAGGTGCCATATATCAAAAAAGGACTCTTGACCACTAACTCCACCTTCTCCTAGTATAAAGTACTGAGAGGCATAGAGAGGACATTTGTGTCAGAATGAAATCTTACCATACGATGGTGTGGACAGCTACAGCCAGTGTCATCTGCGCTGTGTTGTAGGACATGCGCTATTTAAAGGAGATACTCGTCCGACGTAGCAAGCGTGCGACGTGGCGAACGTATGACGTAGAGAAGGCTGGCCGTTGAGACAGGAAAGAGCCGGAAGGAAAAAAACCGACCAAGACTACACATCCCAGAAGGCAACGGGATGATCACGTGTGGGCGTTCATGACGCCACGACGTGAGACTCGGGCGTGCTGTACAGAGAACGCCGCCTCTATGCAAATGCGCAGCGTAATTAGACTGAAATAAACAAACAGACAAAGGAGGCGTATCGAAAGAATGAATAATAAGCAGCGCATAGATGAAACTTAGAGAGGCATTTAAGAAAGATGTAGCTGTCGTCGGCCGGTGTGTAAGGGGGGGGGTTTGCTGAACCGGCGCCGAAGCAGAGACAGACCAAGCACACAAAAGGGGAAAGGGGGAGCATAGGAAGGAATCGGATGGTAGACCGAAATGCCTCCGAAAATTTCCTAGTGCCTCTGCAACCCAGAAAAACTATATACAAGATAAGAAAGCAAAAAACAGAAAAGAAGATATCATGAAAAATCAAAATATTCTTGAATACAGTATATAAACATTAATTCACTAAATAGGTACAAATAGTCATTACTCAACAATGTATCACAAAATCATACAGAAAAACAAACCTCCCAGTTACCAAAGACCCAGGGAAGTGGTGTGCTGCCAAAAAAAGGGGAAGAGAAAAATGTCAAGGATAGGGAACGGGGGAGAGGGGAGGGAAAAGAGGATCGAGAACAAAAGGAAGACCAGGAACTAGTTGTTTAAGGTGATGGGAAAAGGAACTTAGGAACTTAGAAACTGACAGAGTAACCACAAAATATCATAAAAAAGGTTTGAAGCTGAGACTCTCATTAAACCCAGGGTAGATGGTAGCCCTGAGCTTGTATATCCAGCGTGCTTCAAGTTGAAGCAGCGTTCCATCAACGCTGCCCCCTCTTGAGTCAGGCGGGATATGTTCAAGGGCAAAGAACTTTATAAAGTTTGGATCAAAATTGTGGTTCCCAAATGTCTACTGATAGCGGTGACTATTTTCTTTTTAAGAATTGGTTTTATATGATCTTGAATTCTTTTGAAAAAAGGTATTTTAGTTTTTCCTATATAGAAGCCACCGCAGCGGCATTGAGCTAGATAAATCACACCTACTGTTTGGCAAGTGATGACATTTTTAGTCGAATGCCAGTTACCATTGGGCAGTTTAAATTGTTGTTGGTGTCCAACAAACATGCACATATCACATTTGCCACAGGGGGCAGTGCCACCTTTGGTTGATACTTGAGACCGATCAACCATGTTGAAATGGCTGTGTACTAGGCGATCTCTAAGTGATGGAACACGTCTAAAAGTCACTTCTGGAGATTCTCTAATGAATTTTTTTAATTTTGGATCTGCAGATAGCAACGGCCAGAAATTCTTTAAAATATTGCGCATCTCTCTGTGCTGACTGGAATATTTGGTAATTATTCTTACTGTGTCCATTTTGCTTTTGATGTTGGAAGAAAAAATAGGTGAGCTTCTCTTTTGAACTTTAACACGGTTATACGCATGTTTAAGTAGCCTGTGACTGTAGCCTCTTATTCTCAGTCTGTGATAAAGATCCTTTGATGTTCTCTTGAAATCACTGTCAAGGCTACAATTGCGTCTCAACCTAATGTACTGGCTGTAGGGAATACTTTCAATTAAGGAGGCTGGGTGCGAGCTAGTAGCGTGAAGGATTGTATTTCCAGCTGTAGGTTTTCTAAACAGACAAGAATGTAGAAAGCCCTGTTTGTCTTTTAAAAATTTTAAATCTAAAAAGTCAATGTCAGTTTGGCTTTAGCTAAATGTAAATTTTAGGTTAAAGTCATTGAATTTGATTAGTTCCATGAATTCGTGCAGTTGCGATTCGCTACCAGACCAAAAAATTAAAACATCATCGATATATCGATGCCAACTAAATATGTAGTCCATAAGGGGTGTTAAATCATCACGGGAAAAAATGTTTCTCTCCCACCCCCCCAGGTACAGGTTGGCATACGATGGGGCACACTTAGTCCCCATCGCAATCCCCTGTACCTGGAGGTAGTGGGAGGACCCAAAAACAAAAACATTGTGTCGAAGAATGTAGTTCAAAAGTTTAAGGACAAAATCGTTATATTTGGAGGCTTCTGGTCCTCTCTCAGATAAGAGACCAGAAATAACCTCCAAACCCCTATCATGGGGGATGGTATTATATAGACTTTCAACGTCTAGGGCTACCAACCATGTCTCAGGGGAAAGTTGGATACCTTCAATAGTTTTAAGCAAGTCTATAGTATCTTTAATATATAAACTTAGTGATGTTACATGTGGGGATAAATGACAGTCAACCAGAGAACTGGCGTTCTCTGTTAAACTACCACAGCCTGATATGATGGGCCGGCCAGGAGGATCTAGTAAAGATTTGTGGGTCTTAGGTAGAGCATAGAAGGTTGGGGTTCGCGGATCTTTGACATCCAAAAATTTCCAAGTATCTTGATCAATGATTCCTTGATGGAATGCTTGATAAATTAGTTGGCGATATTGCGTGTGGAAATTAGCTAACACCGTTTTGGAGATGGGTCTATACCACTCTACGTTAGATAAGATTTTAATGCACATAGCTTCATAGTTGCTTGTATTCATAATTACTAAATTACCTCCTTTATCAGCAGGTTTTATAGTGATTTCTAGATTTTTTTGTAATGATTTAATGGCATTTTTTTGTAGTATTGTGAGATTTGATTTAGTACACGGTCTGAAGTTACTTTGTTCTATATTTTGCGTGACCTGTTGTACGAAGGCCCATAAATTTGGGTTCGTATTGAGTAGAGGGAAATGTCTAGATTTTGGTCTGAATGTTTGTGGCGGGGGGAAGGACATCCCCGCGACTGATACAGTGGAGGAAGAATCCAACCACTGCTCCTCATCGAGGGGGTGGCCCTCCTCCCACAAATCAGCCAAGTCAGTCAATGCACGTTGTTCTAATATGGTGTTATCCATATCAGTGAGGTTGGGAATTTCAAACTGTGAGAGGGGCCTATAAAACATGGCTTTGTACATTTCAAGATCATATAAAACCAATTCTTAAAAATAAAACAGTCACCGCTATCAGTAGACATGTGGGAACTCACCACAATTTTGATCCAAACTTTATAAAGTTCTTTGCCCTTGAACATATCCCGCCTGACTCAAGAGGGGGCAGCATTGATGGAACGCTGCTTCAACTTGAAGCACGCTGGATATACAAGCTCAGGGCTACCATCTACCCTGGGTTTAATGAGAGTCTCAGCTTCAAACCTTTTTTATGATATTTTGTGGTTACTCTGTCAGTTTCTAAGTTCCTAAGTTCCTTTTCCCATCACCTTAAACAACTAGTTCCTGGTCTTCCTTTTGTTCCCGATCCTCTTTTCCCTCCCCTCTCCCCCGTTCCCTATCCTTGACATTTTTCTCTTCCCCTTTTTTTGACAGCACACCACTTCCCTGGGTCTTTGGTAACCCGGAGGTTTGTTTTTCTGTATGATTTTGTGATACATTGTTGAGTAATGACTATTTGTACATATTTAGTGAATTAATGTTTATATACTGTATTCAAGAATATTTAGATTTTTCATGATATCTTCTGTTTTCTGCTTTTTGCTTTCTTATCTTTTATATAGTTTTTCTGGGTTGCAGAGGCACTAGGAAATTTTCGGAGGCATTTCGGTCTACCATCCGATTCCTTCCTATGCTCCCCTTTTCCCCTTTTGTGTGCTTGGTCTGTCTCTGCTTCGGCGCCCGGTTCAGCAAAAAAAAAAACCCCCTTACACACCCGGCCGACGACAGCTACATCTTTCTTAAATGCCTCTCTAAGTTTCATCTATGCGCTGCTTATTATTCATTCTTTCGATACGCCTCCTTTGTCTGTTTGTTTATTTCAGTCTAATTACGCTGCGCATTTGCATAGAGGCGGCGTTCTCTGTACAGCACGCCCGAGTCTCACGTCGTGGCATCATGAACGCCCACACGTGATCATCCCGTTGCCTTCTGGGATGTGTAGTCTTGGTCGGTTTTTTCCTTCCGGCTCTTTCCTGTCTCAACGGCCAGCCTTCTCTACGTCATATGTTCGCCATGTCGCACGCTTGCTACGTCGGACGAGTATCTCCTTTAAATAGCCGCATGTCCTACAACACAGCGCAGATGACACTGGCTGTAGCTGACCACACCATCGTATGGTAAGATTTCATTCTGACACAAATGTCCTCTCTATGCCTCTCAGTACTTTATACTAGGTACTCTTCCTAGTATTCATATATCAATGTCTAATGTTTCCCTGCAAGCCTACGTAATTGAGACTTTCGGTCCTTTCCATAATACCTATTGCAAATAAAAATCTTTTAAAACCCATGCAAATAACCTCAAGTCCCCTTTTTTACATACATTTTGTTTCTGCTTTTCATTTCTTATCTTACTTTTCTCTTTCCCATTATGTTCAGACCTATATTGTGCTATTAAAGCACACCTGCATTCTATGTCCAGTGTCCTTTTATTAACCATCTCCATTCCCAGTACACCTTTGTTTCCATGTAAGTAAAGTTTTTTCTCTGATTCAACTCTAAATTTAAATACAAATTTCCTCCTACTCCCTCCTTTTCTGTCTACCGCAACTAATCTCTGTTTTCTTATTAAGTACCAGACCTCCTTTCGATCCACACGATCGAGCTGTCGAATTGGTCTATTTACACCTGTGTGTTCCAAGGTGGGGGGTGTTGCTCCACCTGGTGGCGAAATACGAGATGGCCTATGGTTTCCTGTGGTCAAAGTGTGAGCTCATTTGTCTGTAGCCTCTGCAGCCCAGTAATATCATGTTTAATATGTATATGTATATTTTGTACCTACATCCTGTGTATGTATAAAATTAACAATGATGTTTTTCTACACTTTTGTAGTTTAATCAATTTAAAAGCCGTGATTGTTACCATCTACCCCTGAGGAAGCTTATTATAAGCGAAACTGTTGGGATACAACAATCAACTGTTGGCTCAAACCTGATTTTATTTACCTCTGACCGATCATTTGTCTGTTTTAGTATTCATAGAACTTTTTTGTTTTCTGTGAATAATTACTGCATTGATGTATATCTAATAAATAATATATTTTTTACTTTTGTACCTCCTGGTTTGTACAATACTTTCTTTCTCATGCTGACAATAATAATCTTTTGCTAATAGCACCGTTTAGAAAATCCCACTTTCTTCCCTCTTCTTTTTCCATTTTTCAAATGTCTGGGATGTGGTGCCTATTCAATACGGTGTGCCTTCAGTGATTGGACCAAAAATATACAATTAAATAAAATAGTTATCCAGACAGCAGAAAATGTATGCTTTCTAAAGTAAACAAACATGTCTTATAAGAACTGTCATGGGTTGGCACAACAGCTCATATACAATTTTAAGTTCCCATTTGGTAAGCCAAATAGCATAATACAAAATACATATTGTGCACATTGATCTTTGGTTTGCACACTCTCTTTGATGTCATATAAAGCAACTATTGGATAGTTATTTATCAATTCTTTAAGCCAGGGGTGTTGTGAAACTACAAGTCCCATGATGCATTGCAAGGCTGACAGCTACAAGCGTGACTCCCACAGGCAGAGGCATGATGGGACTTGTAGTTTTGCAACAGCTGGAGGACCCCCAGTTTGGCACTCCTGCTTTAAGCAGACATTTTATATATTTTTTTTACATTTTCCTTTCAGACCTTCTCTCTTTTAAACTGCATATGGCCCAGTGTGAACATTGAGTTAACACTCATTTGCTTCAGTGTAAATTGATTGATTTGCTTCAGTTGGAGCTATTGAATTGTGTAGGCAAAGACTTCAGTTTAGTGAATCAAGTAATGATAGCCTGGAAAAGAAAGAAAGAAAATAAATGTATAACTATACTATCATAATTCAACAATGATTATAAAGGATTATATATATCAACGTTTTCTGAGAGGAAACATTGCATTAATTTAAGTTTGAAAATTGCAATTTACAAAAAAATGATGGCACTAAAATAGTGCATACATTAAACTTTTACCATTGCTATTCAATGTACATATCACAATTATATGTTTTTCATGCAGCATGCATTTTATTCCTTTATCTGCTGGCAGGAATTGCATGGATTGTTAAGTAATAATTAATTCAGAGAGGAGTTTAATTGTTTACTGAGCAAATAAACCACAGAACAAGTATGTGTCTGATTGTGATGGAACAGAAAAATAAGCTTCCGAGATTATATGCTAGACTTGATTATGCTTGCTATGTTTATCATAAAGTCACTGACCTTTTCATAAATGTCCACATCTATCTTTAAAGAATTTAAAAAGTGTAGATATGTCAACGATGCATAAAATGATCCTTCTCAAGCAGAAAGTAAATACATTCGTAATATATCAGTAAACACTGTACACTGTGTTAAAAAAATATTTTTGTAATATATTGAAAAGTAAATCATTGTTTGCATTAAGAATTATCATTTTGTCTTTAGAATACACGTGAAATGCTTTGGACAAAATGATTTTAAACAACAGATGAAAGGAATTTAGCCTTTTTTATGAATCCAAAAGCCAAAGAGCAACCTTGAAAAATCAGAAAATTCAGAATCTATTTCCAGTTCAACCAAAATCTCTTATCACCACAATTACAGACCTTCAGATATGACCAATCATATCTTGAACCTTTTCCCAGTGTATATGCAACTTCTAGCCAAGCAAGATTAATTTCCAGCAGATAGTCTCACTAAATGCCTGCTTTTCTGAATCACAATTAGAAATGCCCATGAAGCTGCAAAAAGACAAGCTTAAAACTGAATTCTAGGACAGGCAAATGTTCTATAAACACAAAAAGCATGTGTATACTTACTTGAATCTTGATGTGCTTTATGTATTTTTCCAGATTTGTGCAATAATCTAGAGAAACCTTGCACAGGATTTTCCTGTAATAAAGGCAATTTACTGCTGCTCTCTCCCTTTGTGCAAGGTGACTAGTCTTGTATCCACCACCTTCTATCGTTTATTGTAGGCAGCCTGCAATGGGAGGGCCTGCTGGGTAGGGATAAACCGAACACCCCCCGGTTCGGTTCGTGGCAGAACATGCAAACAGATCGAAAGTTCATGCGAACATGCAAACACGTTAAAGTCTATGGGACCTAAACGTTATAAATCAAAAGTGCGAATTTTAAAGGCTAATATGCAAGTTACTGTCCTACCTGGTTCCCGGGTCCTGCCCCAGGGGACATGTATTAATGCAAAAAAAAGTTTTAAAAACTGTAATTTTTTGGGAGCAGTGATTTTAATAATGCTTAAAGTGAAAAATAAAAGTGAAATATTCCTTTAAATATTGTACCTGGGGGGTGTCTATAGTATGCCTGTAAAGTGAAGCATGTTTCTCATGTTTAGAACAGTCCCTGCACAAAATTACATTTCTGAAGGAATAAAAGTCATTTAAAACCATTTGTGGCAGTAATGTCGGGTCCCGGCAATATGGATGAAAATTATTGAAAACAACAGCATTGGGGCCCCCCAGCTCATTACCAAGCCCTTTGGGTCTTGTATGGATATTAAGGGGAACCTTGCACCCAAATTAAAAAAAGAAAAGTTGTAGGGCCCCTGGCCCTATATACTCTGAACAGCAGTATACAGGCTGTCCAAACAAGACAGGGACTGTGGGTTTGTTCTTAAGTTGAATCTGTTTGTAATTTTCAACAGGTACATTTTTTAAGTGTAGCTCCAGCCCAAAAAAATATTTTTTTAAGCTTTTTGGATAACATAGGGAAGGGTTGTTACCCCTGTAACATTTGTTTTGCAGTCTGTGCCCCTGTTCAGAAGATTTCATCTCACTTTCTGTCCCAATGACAATTGAATTTTGAAAATTTGGGGTTATTAGGGAAACAAGGATAGGTGATAAAGCATCAGTGGAGACACCTTTTTCCCATATTAACTCTTACAGGAGAGAATTTCCCTTTCTAGGGGTAGATTTCCTCTCACTTCCTGTTGTCTCCCTCCATTTGTAAGTAGGAGTCATTTGTAAGTTGGATGTTTGAAAGTAGGTGACCGCCTGTATATACTATACAGCCTGCCCTATGTACTCTGCAGAAAATTGGGCCTTAGGTGTTGGTGGTATCATAACACTGTAAGCCCTCATAGTTACTTTTGGTGGGCGCAGGAACGGGCCCTGCTGTGAAATATTAGATCAAAAATTGTAATTACACGCCCCTGTTAAACTGGGATAGAAAAATTGGGCCTTAGGCACTGGTGGTGGTGCAACAACACTGCAACCCCTCACAGATACTCTAGTTTAGTGCAGCAACGAGCCCTGCTGTGAAATATTCCAGCAAAAATTTTAATTACACGCCCCTATTAAACAGGGACAGAAAAATTGGACATTAGGCGGCAGTGGTGGTGGTGGCGGTGGCACAACACTGTAAAGTTTTACAGATATTCTTGTTGAGCACAGGAACGGTCCCTGCTCTGAAATATTAGATCAAAAATTGTAATAACACACCCCTGGGACAGAAAAATGTGGCCTTAGGCACTGGTGGTGGTGCCCTGAAACAAAAATGTTCTTAGAAGCTAACAACATGAACATTGAGGAGGAATAGGATAGTCAATCAGCATAACAGGATAGTTACTCAGCATCAGCATAAGCAGTCTTCAAGGGATCTCACATTCATAGAAAAATGAATCGGTTACATCAGCATCAGGTGCTTGGTAGCTGATGATCCAAGACTGATTCAGTTTTATGAAGGTGAGCCGATCAACTGAGTCTGTGGACAGGCGCACTCTGTTATCAGTTACAAAGCCTCCAGCAGCACTGAATGTGCATTCAGAAAGAACACTTGCTGTAGGACAGGCCAGTAGCTTAATTGCATATTATGCAAGCTCTGGCCAGTGATCCATCCTCAAGACCCAGTAACCCAGTGGATTTTCGGTTGGAAAGGTCTGCAAGTCTGATCTTGCCCCTAGGTATTCCTGCACCATGTTAATCTGACACTGGCGATGGTTGGTGGAACCGATCAGACCTTGAGGCTGCAGACTAAAGAATTGTCTGAATGCATTAGTCAGAAGGCCACCTTCTCCACGGCCCCTTTTGTGACTGACCAAAACCTCACGTTGTGCAGGAGGACCAGGAAATTGTAACCTCCCAGGCTCTGAAAACGCACGTTTCATCCTTTGCTCCCTCTGCGAAGGCTGGATAACTTCCGCAACCTTATCCTTGTAACATGGATCAAGAAGGGTTGCCAGCCAGTAATGATCCCTCCATGCTGACACAATCCTCATCCTCCTTCTCCTCTTCCTGTTTGATCGGTGGGCCCGCAGGAATAATGTCTGGATAAAGGGGGCCTTGAGAGGTAAGGAAGTCTTCCTCTTCCTCCCTCTGTTCTGCCTCAAGTACCCTGTCCCTTATTCCATGCAGCGTGTGCTCCAACAGGAAGACAAGAGGGCCAGTATCATTGATGCATCCACTGTCACTTCTCACCATCCTCGTGGCCTTCTCAAATGGTGACAGGACAGTACACTCCTCCTTGATCAGTAGCCACTGGCATGGCGAAAAAAGCCAAGCTCCACTGATCCTGTCCTGGTGCCATACTCACACAGGTACTCATTGATGGCCCTCTGCTGCATGCAGCATTGCCAACGTTGAGTTCCACCTGGTGGGCATGTCACAGATGAGGCAGTTCTTGGGCAGGATGCATTCCTTTTGAAGGTCAGCCAGCCGAGCACTGGCATTATATGACCGGCGCAAATGCCCACAGATTTTCCTAGCCTGCCTCAGGAGATAGATAGATGAATAGATAGATAGATAGATAGATAGATAGATAGATAGATAGATAGATAGATAGATAGATAGATAGATAGATAGATAGATAGATAGATAGATAGATAGACTTTACATATTTCTGTATTTTTATGAATATATTTGCTCTGTCCAATGGATTACAATGGCTAGAACTGTCAATCCTTCAAAATGATTTAGTAAATATTTAGACTATTTCCATTTTTTTTCTTAATTCTAAATAGTCAGTATTACACACATCAATATATATTTTACAGCAGTCTTATCTTTAATTCACAGACACTCCACAGCCATTGAGTTTATTTTGAAAACAGCTAAAGGCATACCCTTCCCATATTAAAATGTTCCCAGAGCATCCACTTGGATTAACAAATTCTAGTTCAGAAGCGATTAACTGAATTGAAATGGACCGATTATAGCTTAGTCATCGCTGTACAGTTTTCCTGTTCATGCGTTAAATACACAGAAACTGTGCATGAAAAACAGGCAGAAGAGAGCCTAAACCCTACTGCTTAGTTATCAATTTGTCCCACTTGATTACAACACTTTTGCAATGATGCATTTTCTAAATGCAGGTTTCTAAAAAATAATGTAGTGTGAAAAGCATGCTGTAACATAAAGGAAACAACAAATCAACCTTTAAGGGCTTTGAGAGAAGTATAACTTATCATTTGCCATGGACAAGATATACTGTAACTCAGAACAAGAATACATTTATTGACAAGGGAATCACATTTTTTTTTTTATCTTTAGAAATATACGAATACTATATCAATATAATTATTAATAAAAACTAAAAATAAACAATAGTTTTTTTGTTTAACCCTTGCCAACTGCCTCATGATGATATACATCAGCAGAATGGCACGGGCAGGCAGAGTAACGTATATATACGTTACTGCCCACCCGCGGGCAGGGGGTGCGATAGCACCCCCAGTGCTCGAGGCGGTCAGCTTTGTTTCATAAGCGATCCATCCTGAGGGGGAGGCCACTGATTTAATGGCTTGCCCCTCCTGATCGCTCCTGATGAATGAGATGCTTCCTCTGCCTGTGAAGTGTAAACACAGGCAGAGGAAGTGAGGTCATCTCTCCTTGTGCTTCCTTTTCGTTTGGGAGCCAAGGAGAGAAGATGTCTCGGTGTGAGTTGCACTAACACCAGTATACATAGGCACACACATCTCCCCCCAATCACTCCTGATCACCCCCCCAGTTAACCCCTGCACCCCCTGTCACAGTGTCACCAATTGCAGTTTTAATTTTTTTACTGATCACTGCATTTGGTGTTATTTGTGACTGTTATAAGTGTTTGGGCAATTAGTGGTAGGCCCGTTAGGTCTCCGGTACCCCCCTGACCCCCCTAATAAAGGTTTAACCCCTTGATCGCCCCCAGTTAACACTTTCACCCCCTGTCGCCAGTGTCTCTAATCAATCTTTTTTCTGATTGCTGTATTGGTATCACGGGTGACACTAGTTAGCCAGTTAGTTATTTAGGTTCACTGTCAGGTTTTTAAAGTGTCAGGTACCCCTATATACTACCTAATAAATGTTTTAACCCCCTAATTGCCCCTTTCACCCCCTCTCACCAGTGATCACCGTATAGTTTGTTTTTTACAATGTCAGGGCACACGCTGTTTATTACCCAATAAAGGTTTAACCCCCTGATCACCCGACGGGTGATATAAGTAGGGTTTTAGTGTCAGATAAGGTCTGCGTCGCCCCCCAGACAGCGTCAGATTAGTGGCAGTAGAGCTAACACTCACACACACACCATATACCTCCCTTAGTAGTATAGTATCTGAACGGATCAATATCTGATCAGATCTATAATAGCGTCCCCATCAGTTTAGGGTTCCCAAAAATGCAGTTAGTGAAATCAACCCAGATACCCGCTAGCACCTGTGTTTTTTACCCTCTGCCCAGCCCACCCAAGTGCAGTATCGATCGATCACTGTCAATTACAAAACACTAAACACATAACTGCAGCGTTTGCAGAGTCAGGCCTGATCACTGTGATCGCTAACAGTTTTTTTGGTAGCGCTTGATACAGTTGCTGTCTCTCTATTCTCTCTCTATTGTTCTGCTCGTTTTTTTTACTGTATTCTATGCTTAACTGCAATGTTTTATTGTTATTATGTTTTATCATGTTTGCTTTTAAGGTATGTAATTTTTTTTATACTTTACTGTTTACTGTGTTTGATTGTTAACCATTTTTTTGTTTTCAGCTGCAGTGCAGATTTGTTTATCTTGACAGCAACAGCGCTGGTGATTTCACCACCACAGTTAAAAAAGAGCATATATGCCAAAGCATGGGGCAGGGGTGGAGGAGCGATCTGTTCCTAACTTTTGTGGCAGATAGCCCCCATGCTTTGGCATGTATATATTTTAGGCCGCGTACACACAATGAGACATGTCTGCTCAAACATGTCCGACGGACTGTTTGCAGCGGACATGTCTCATCGGATTTTGGTCCCCGGCGGATAAAAGCATGCTTTGAAATGTGTCCGCTGGGAAAACATGTCCGCTAGCCCGTACACACGATCGGAGATGTCTGCTGAAACGGTCCATCGGACAAGTTTCAGCAGATAAATTTGATCGTGTGTACGCGGCCTAATGCACAGATTGCGTTAAAAACGTTTTATTTTTTACTATGTTTTTTTTTTCTATTTGCTTTGCAAATGTTTTATTGTTAACCATCATTTGATTAGCAGGTACACAATTCAGCTGCAGCACTTATTTATTTATCTTGACAGCAACAACGTTTGCTCCCACGATATGTAAATCAGCTACTTCAGTGCTGTAGGAGGTAATTTCACCACTGCAGTTAAAAACAAAATGGTGCATGTATGCCCATCATTAGAAGTGGGTGGATGTAGGGAGGTATTCTAATTGTGGGCATACCCCACAGACTTACCCCACAGGTTCAGCCCACAGGCTTCATGGAAAAAAAGATTACAATATATGCCCAACAAGCACCAGCAACGTACTGATATGTTGCTGAATTTGAGTGGTTATACCAGAATTATGCCTGTGGGTTTAGGTATCATCTTGGTATCATTATTTTCAGTCAGCGGTCGGCTTTCATGTAAAATAAATCCTAGCAGCTAATTAGCCTCTAGACTGCTTTCACAAGCAGTAGAAGGAATGCCCCCCTCCCACTGTTTTTCCATAGTTTTCTCTGTCTCTCTTGTCCCAACACTGAACCTGAGAATGCATCCGGGGGTCCCACCAGCTGACCATAGAGCTGATCAGAGACTAGAATGGCTCCAATCATATGGTATAAGAAACCAGAAGCTACAAGCATTTCATGACTTAGATTTAAACAGCGCCATTGAGAAATTGGGAAAGCATTTATCATACTGATCTTAGTGTGGTCAGATGCTTTGAGGGCAGAGGAGAGATCTAGGATCTAATAGACCCCAATTTTTTCAAAAAAGAGTACCTGTCACTACCTTTTGCTATCATAGGGGATATTTACATTCCCTGAGACAACAATAAAAATGATAAAAAAAATTAAAGGAACCGTTTAAAAAATAAAATAAAAACAATATAAATAATATTAATACAAAAAAAAGCACCCCCTGTCCCCCCTGCTCTCACGCAAAGGCGAACGCAAGCGTCGTTCTGGCGTCATATGTAAATAGCAATTGCACCATGCATGTGAGATATCACCGCGAAGGTCAGATCGAGGGCAGTAGTTTTAGCATCAGACCTCCTCTGTAAATCTGAAGTGGTAACCTGTAAATGCTTTTAAAGGTTTTTAAAAAATGTATGTAGCTTGTCGTCGCTGCACGTTTGTGCACAATTTTAAAACATGTCGTGTTTGGTATCCATGTACTCGGCCTAAGATCATCTTTTTTGATTCATCAAACATTTGGGCAATATAGGGCCAGATTCAGGAACACTTGCGCTGGAGTATTTCGATATGCGCCGCGTAACTGTGATGATGCGCCGTCGTTTCTATGTGCCCGTACCCACCAAACTAGATGCGCCCAATAACGGGTCATTTGCGACTGGCGGAACGTTCCGACGCCAGAGTATCGTCAGCGCTTAATTTCGTTGGGCGCATCAGTCGCGCCTATTGATTTCCCCTGCAAATATGCAAATGAGGGATTTTTCCCAATTCACGAACGGATTAGCACCATACGCTGGCTACATGCGCCGCGCGTATCTCGTCCGTCCGGCGCAAAGTTATTTCTACAAAAGGCTGCTTTATCTTTACTCCAGATGGCCACAGGTCAGCAGGAGAGCAGCTACAGCAGCGTTACCGACGATAAGAGCTAGCTGAGCACCCCCACTTGCAGGACAACACCTCTGTCCATGCTTGTCTGTCAAATTTTACAGCCATGGAGGAAGACATCATAGGTCTCCATAGCCGAGATGACGGCTGACAGCTCCTGGCCATTAAAGTTCAGCTTTCTCCTGTGTGTTTGCGGGGAACGGGAGCAGCCATCTCAAAACAAAAGTAACATCACTGCGGGGAGGGGGAGCAGGATATACTTTAGTGCCGAAATGGCGCTTCTACGGGCGCATTTAAACGCCCAACGGAAGGCATTGCGCTGACGTTTCCCGTGAAGTGGTGCCGACGGAAGTTGTGAGCATGCGCACAAAGGGGGCGAGTGGAGCCGCACTCACTGCGCATGCTCCGTGGTTGATGCGCTGAACGTAAGCCTCTGCGCTGGGCTCCGCCCATCATTTACATATGATCACACCCACTTCCACTTGCGTCGGGTTACGCCAGCGCATTATCGTTACTCTGGCGCAAGTTTACGCGCAACTGCTATGTGAATTACAGGACTTGCGCTGAAAGGGTCTTCAGAGTAACGTAAATGAGAAGCGTTACTCTGGAGCAAAGATGCTCTCATCTACCTGAATCTGGCCCATAGTGTTTTTTAGTGCATTAATATTTAAAAAAGTGTGTTTTTTTTCCAAAAAAAAAGCGTTTGAAAAAATACTGTGTGAAAAAAAAATCTAACACCCACCATTTCAATCTGTAGGGCCTTTGCGTTAAAAAATCTATAATGTTTGGGGGTTCAAAGTAATTTTCTTGTAAACAAAAAGTGGTTCGAAGAGTGGGTGATGTGTGACATTAGCTTCTAAATGTTGTGCATAAAATGCCAGGACAGTTCAAACCCCCCCAAATGACCCCATTTTGAAAAGTAGACCCCCAAGCTATTTGCTGAGAGGCATGTCGAGTCCATGGAATATTTTATATTTTAACACAAGTTGCAGGAAATATATATATTTTTTTACAGAAAGTTGTCACCAAATGATATGTTGCTCTAAAATGCCATGGGTATATGTGAAATTACACAGCAAAATACATTTTGTTGCTTCTCCCGAGTAAGGGGATACCACATGTGTGAAACTTTTTTTAGGAGCCTAGCCGTGTAAAGGACCCCAAAAAACAATCGCTGCCTACATGATTTCTAATGCCGCGTACACATGATCATTTTTCGGCATGAAAAAAAGACATTTTTTAAAACGTCATTTAAAATGATCGTGTGTGGGCTTCACATCGTTTTCACACGACAAAAAAAAAAAAAAATTGAACATGCTGCATTTTTTCATGTTGTTTTTCAAAATGTCATTTTTCGTGTTGTAAAAAATGATCGTGTGTGGGCAAAAACGACGTTTTAAACCCGCGCATGTCCAAAAGCAAGTTATGAGACGGGAGCGCTCATTCTGGTAAAACTACCATTCATGAAGCTCAGTGTATGTGACAAGAAGTGAGTAGAGAACGGCCCCTCGCTCAGGAGCATGACGTGCGGCACGTGACGCACGCACGTCGAGGGAGGGGCTTGGCTGCGCCACGAACCGACCCAGGCATCTGGGAAGGAGGACGCCGCAAGATCCACGGAGCAGCGGCGGCATCGATGCAGAGTGAGAGGCTGCGGAGCTGCTGGCCGATGTCCCTCATGCACAGCTTCGGTCCTTCAACATGGAGCCCCCCCCCCCCTGCGTCTAACGGAGCTGATCGACGGATTGAACAGACTGACGACCAGAGAGGTAATGCTGCGTCTCCGGTGGTGGCTCTGACCCCCCCCACCGCGGATCCTGTTGCGTTCCCTGACCCTTGCACAGCGCAGGTAATATCTATTTTTTTCTCTTCCATCACCGCCGCACTATTGAGAGCCTGGTAAGCGTTTCTCCTCTATAGACTCCATGGTTAAGTCGCATGATTCTGAGTGACATTGAAGTGAACTGTGTCTGTCTATGAGCACCGGAGAAATAACTACACGCTGATATACGCTCTAGGAAACCCTTTATGCTTTTTCTCAATGAACTCTTAATAGATTCTTCATGATATACTGTGATCCCATAGGCCTTGTGAATTATACCATTGCTCAGGAAGCTGATTATATATGTGACACTGGGTTTAATATGGGTGAGCAGATAAATGAGAGGAGAAAATGTGAGTAATGCAGTGATACATAGTCAATGATCCAATCCCCTTAAATTTATTCAAATGTATCCACCCATATATGTTACTAGCTCTTATTTTCGCAGCAAGATGAGCCTGGCTGCCTTTTGGACTCTGAGAGTATCAATGTAAACGGTAGGCTCTAATAAACATCTGGATGGATTGGACTGGGTAACCTACAGTACTAGAATACGCGGCGGTACCTGGTAGTAGCTCATATAATTTAGGACTTAGTGTAAACCAATGCAAACGGTGGGATTCTACAACATCCTGGATAGCTCTGACTGAGTAATATATTATACTGGTACACGCCACGGTACCCACCCCAAAAAAAAGAGCATCCACACACATAATTAATGCTAATGCGCATAGACTGTGGGTGAATCTATTTACACTGTAAAAACTGCTGGATGGCTGAATTAATCCTCCTGAGATACACCGTGCCCCTCTGCAGCTCCTTGGGTGTCACCGAATGTACCCCCCTCTCTCAAGACCCGGTTTGGTGTGGGTCGCTGGTATAAACATTGATGGTTAGGTGGATATAGGTGTGGGAGGAGAGAGAGGAAGAGAGCAGGCCTACGTTTGGCCCCCATAAAAATTATCCAGAACGCCAACGCATTCGGATACCAATAGCACCTGTACCCACTTGGTTGCGGGGGGTAGAGTTCAGAGGGGTGAAGACCCAATGCCCAGATTTAAATCAACCACTACCTAGAACGAGTAGGAGACCACCCGGCGAACCCCTCTCCTGGTGGGAGCACTAATGCACTTAGAAATTGTCAGAAGGATATATAAAAACTAGTAGATAGTTACACTTCAGGAAAAAGGAGCGAATACATCTAAAACTGGGGAAGCGAACCCGGGTGAGGAGAAAACACAATATGAGCAAGGTATCAAGGGGCTCTGCCCCGAAAACTCCCAAGGATAATCCTACAACCAGCACGATAAGACAATATACGACCCAGGATGGGGGCACTAAAAGCCCTAGCAATGCCAAAAAAACAGAAAAAACGGGGACTAAACTAAAAAAGGAGCAGGGGGAATTACTCCCCCAATCACGGATACATCAACAGAAGGGGATCAAGACCTGAGCCAAATTGTTGAGTCAAGAACAGACACACATATACCTTCTAAGGGTGAACTGGATGTCATGCTATAAATGATGAAATTGGCACGTTGAGAACTGACCTGAGCCACCTTTTGTCTCGTGTAGAAGAGACGGAGACAAGGTTGTAAAAACAGGAATTAGATGTTACAATATCGCCTAGAGCAGTGGTTCTCAACCTGGGGGTCGGGACCCCCTCGGGGGTCAAATTATGATTTTCCAGGGGTCGCCAAATCCTGAGCTGTTCCTGAAGCCCGCAACACTCTCCCAGTCTTTTTGCGGCTGCCCAGCATGTGGCCGTCCAGCTGGGCTGTTCCTGAAGCCCACGGCTGCCCACTCGGCCTCTTCGCAGCTGCCCATTCAGATCATGGCATGGCTGGGGGGCAGAGACTAGAGATCTGCTGACTGGTGAGGAATGTAAAGTGGGAGGGGCTGTGGGCCCCATCTCCTGATTTCAACATCGGTGTCACTGCTTCGAGACACCACCTAGTCGGAGACATAGTAACACCTGTGATTATAGTTGCCATTAAAAGTTCTCACTACAGTCCCCAGATCAGCAGATGACCTTCATCAAGAGCACCTAAGCTGGTTGATCAGAACTCCCCCCAGCATTGCTACTCATTCTCTTCCCTCCACCAAGGAGTAAGAGAAGGAATAAAAATAGAGAATACATGGAAGGGAGAGGAAAAGAGGGAGAGGAAGAAAGAAAAAGGGTGAGAGAATAAGAAAGATGGCTATAGAGAGGGATGAGGGGGAAAAAACAAGTAATTAGGATAGAGAGATAAAAGGGAAAGAAAGGAGAACAAAGAGAGTGGAACTTCCTAAAATGTACCATAAGTGGTTTTAATCATTTACGAGTGGAGGGGACAGAGTGCTAAATATCTGTGGGTTAGGGGGCGCAAATTACTTGTCTTGTCTTGCCTTGGGTGCTGATAACCCACGTTACGATTTTTTTTTACTGTTAGGTGTCCCCACAACTTGGGAAATGTTATCAAGGAGTCACGGCACTAGTAAGGTTGAGAACCACTGGCCTAGAGGATCAAGAGAACCGCAACATAAGACAAAACTTAAGAATTAGATCTATTAAGGAAGAAAGGGGAGAAGATTTGAAAATGTTTTAAATAAACTGTTTGCCCCCCTCCTAATTATGAAAATTCAGATCTAAATGAAAATCTGATACGAGGGGAAGGAGGGGAAGGCAGGGTGGAATAGGAACTTAAACAATTCTTCCTAATGAACGATACGGGAGAAATATCCAGTGCCACCCTCTGGGAGACGCATAAAGCATACATTAGGGGGATATTAATCTCTGAGGGTGTGAGGAAAACAAAAGAGAAAAATAGGAAGTTTGACATGTTGTTCAGAGAAATAACCCTTTTAGAACAAAAACATAAAAAACAGACATCAACAGATACATATATTAGCTTAACCTTAAAAAGAGTTGAACTAAAGGAGATTTTGGAACAAGATGCTAAGAAAAATTTAAACAACATCGCTAGAGAGAGGTATCTCTGGGGAAATAAATCTAGCAAGCACCTTGCAAAAATGGCCCATAAAAAGAAAACCAGAAATTATATCGAAAAAATTTTAAGGAAAAATGGGGACTTGGCCTATTCCTCCAAGGACATTGCTAAAACTTTTCAGAACTTTTATGAGGAACTATATAATATCAATCAGAAGGGGTGGCAAGGGGGAGAAAAAGAAGCTAAAACCAGAGACTTCCTAGAGAAAGCAAGATTATCGAAGATAGATGATATTGAAAGTTCACACATGGATAGGCCCATAACTGAAGACAAAATTAAAAAGGCTTTGAAAAATACGGCAGTTGGGAAAATCCCAGGCCCAGACGGGTTTACAGTGTCTTACTATAAAAAAACAGCAATATACTGGTACCAAGGCTTTGTAAATACCTTAACGGTCTAGGGTCTGAGTTTGAAACAAGTAAGGAAGCTCTAACCGCATCTATAGCAATCATCCTAAAAGAAGGGAAAGACAGCTCACTCTGCTCAGGATACAGACCAATATCGTTATTAAATACGGATATTAAACTATTTGCGAAAATTGTAGCGGAGCGATTGAAAAGGGTTATGCATCTTTTGGTCCATCCTGACCAGGTAGGGTTTGTCCCCGGCAGGGAGGGTAAAGATAATGGCACTCCTCTTAATCCAGAAGATAAGGCAGGATGAGTCCCCAGGTCTATTTCTGTCAGTAGATGCTGAAAAAGCATTTGACAGGGTAGACTGGGGACTCATGATGCAAACACTGGAAACAATGAGTTTGGGGAACAGGCAGATCAGATGGATAAAAACACTCTATCATCACCCTACGGCAAAAATTAAAATAAATGGCATACTATCAGAAGCGTTTGAAATGAAGAATGGAACACGACAGGGATGCCCTCTGCCCCCCTCTACTCTTCATATTGTCCTTGGAACCATTGTTAGCTACGATCCGCAACGATCCAGATATCAAAGGCCTCAGGGTAGAAAAGGAAGAACATAAATTGTCAGCCTTTGCAGATGATATCATATTCTATATTACAAACCCCCTCAATACAATTCCTAGGTTAATGAAGACATTACAACAATACGGGGCCATTTCAAACTTTAAAATTAATGTAACCAAATCGGAAATATTAAATATAAATCTTAACAAAACAGAAATGAGGCTTGTGAAATGGATCTGTGCTTTCCCCTGGAGAAAAGAATTAAAATACCTTGGCATAAAATTGGCCAATTCGGCCAAGAAGATCTATAAAATAAACTATGTGCCCCTGTTAAACGAGATTAAAAGCGATATAGAAAAAATAATAATTAAACCCATTTCTTGGATAGGACGTATAAATATGTTGAAAATGATAATAGTACCAAAAATATTGTTCAAATTTCAATTGATCCCAATAGCTTTACCCAAACAATACCTCAGAATTTTAAATTCAATACTTATGAACTATGTGTGGAAAAACAAAAAAACATTGAATCTCCCTCTCAATTATAAAACAAGACAAGCAACATGGGGGTCTTGCAGTGCCTGATATGAGAAAATACCCCAGGCAGCTGTCCTGTCACGGGTTGTTGAATGGGCCAGGAATAGACCAGGAAAAAGATGGTGCAAGTAGAAAAGACACAAGCCAAAGCACTATTGGGAAATATCATTTGGATACCTGCACAATTTAGAGCACTAGATAATAACGCTTTTGTAAAGACACGTGACACCCTGATATTATGGGATAGGATACAGACACAAATGGATAAGAAATATAATTCTCCACTAATTAATTTAAAAGAAAACGCATACTTTGCACCTGGGGAATTTTTTTGGGGGGGAATTGGATTAGAAAAGAAAAAGTTCACTTGGGTGATATAATAAAATATGGGGAAATAAGGACCTATGAAGAGTTGAAATCCAGGACTGATATCTGGGATCTTAATTAGTGGTGGTACTCCCAGCTTATCAGGCTGTGTACTCACCGAAGCCGAGATGCCGAGGGTGGCCCACCGTTGCGACCCGGCGCCGACCGTCCCCTGGAGTTGGGACAGGGGAGGTGAGCCTCGGGAGGCACCAGCGCCAGTGAGGTCCGGGTTGGTAGCCGGGATCCTGGTGCAGACTGGAACTGAAGCTCCTCCTGATGGTGGTGAGCAGAGCAGGCAGCGGAGGAGCCACAAGACAGGTGCAAGGCAGGTAGCGGAAGCTGTACTGAAGAACTGTGGAGCAGGTAACTGGAGGGGTACCGGGCAGGTGCAAGTGGATCAGACTGAGAACAGGTCCAGAGAGCTATCCGAGGTTCAGGGGTTGGAGAGGTCAACAAGTCCAGAGTCAAGCCAGAAGTCAGGGATTATAGAAGACAGCGTATCCAGGAACAAGAGCCAAGGTCAACTTCAGGGCGAGAGGAGAGTCGTACGGAAGGACAACTTTCTGGCGAGAGGAGAGTCGTATGGAAATCCGGGTCAAAGGTTCAGGTAATCGGCAGAGAGTCCAAGCACAAGCTGAAGACAAACCAGCAACCTGCCATAAGACAGGGGCTGGTTTAAATAGCCTGGTCAGGCCTCTGATTGGTTCCCGGAAGGTGCGCGCCCGTGCGCGCGCCCATGTGCACGCTGCGTCGCCAGACCGCGCATGCGCGCGTGTGCGCGCCTTTCCCGCACGGGTACACGCCGGAGTGCCGCTCTATTGCGCATGTGCGAGGATCGGAAGACAGGCCTGGATCCCTGACAGTGCCCCCCCCCAAGGGGCGGACTCCGGACGCCCAAACTGTCCATCAGCTCCGGATGTTCCTGGTGAAAGGCACGGATTAGGCGTGGGGCATGTAGATTCTTAGAAGGTTCCCAGGAATTGTCCTCTGGTGGGTACCCCTTTCATTTGACCAGGTACTCGAGTTGCCTACCCCTCTTCCTACAACTCACGATGGCCTCCACTTCGAATTCAAGTTCACCCTCAATCTCCACTGGTGGAGGTGGGGGTTCCCCTCTTCCACCAAAAGGGTCTGGCACAACGGGTTTAAGGAGGGAGGAGTGAAAAACAGGGTGGATCCTGTAAGAGTCCGGTAGGGCAAGTTCAAAGGCCACGGCATTGATTTTCCGTCTGATCTTGAAGGGACCAATGAACCTCGGGCCAAGTTTCCGAGAAGGCACAGGTAATTTTAGGTTAGTGGCGGAAAGCCAGACTTCCTCCCCGATTTTAAAGGCTGGGCACTCTTTTCTTCCTCTATCATAAAATTTTTTATAATCCTCTTGGGCCTGTCGCATCATCCCCTGAAGCTTCAGAAAATTTGATTGGACAGCTGTTAGATGTTCCTGAACAGCTGGGACAGGTATTTCTGGTAGATCATCCGGGAGGAAGGATGGGTGAAACCCAAAGTTGGACCAGAAGGGGGTCTGATTGGTGGTGGAATGTACCGAGTTGTTGTAGGAGAACTCTGCGGATGGTAGCAGGGACGACCAATCGTCTTGAGAGGAGGAACAAAAGCATCGCAGGTATTGCTCCAAAGTTTGGTTTGTTCTCTCTGTTTGGCCGTTGCTCTGGGGGTGATAGGCCGAGGAGAGGCAGCTCTTGATTTCCAAGGCCTTACAAAGTTCTTTCCAGAATCTGGATGTAAATTGGCTGCCCCTGTCAGAGACAATACTTCTGGGAACCCCATGGAGCCTAACAACTTCCTTGAAAAAAGTCCTGGCTGTTTCTGCCGCAGAGGGAGTACCTACCATGGGCAAAAAATGGGACATTTTAGAGAGTCGGTCCACCACGACCAGGATTGAAGTAAAGCCTCCAGATGGAGGTAAGTCCACAATGAAGTCCATGGAAATTTCTGCCCATGGACGTTCCGGAATAGGTAAGGGCTTGAGCAATCCCCAGGATTTAGTATTGGGACCCTTGTTTCGTTGGCAACGAATGCATGAAGCAACATAGATTTTACAGTCCTGTCTCCACCTGGGCCACCAGAAAGACCGAGAAATCAGTTCACCCGTTTTCCGTGCCCCAAAATGTCCTGCTAACTTGTGGTCATGGAAGGTACTCAAGATCAATTGTCTGGCTTCCGTTGGTACAAAAATTTTCCCCCTTGACCATAGTAAGTCGTCGTGTTTATCCAGTGCCTCAATTTCCGGATCGGAACACTGTCTGGAAGCCGTTTTGAGAGAGTTTAACAAGTCCACTTGGGAAAGTAAAAGAAAATTCCGAGGTGACAGGATGGTACTGGGTTCTGCAGTGCAAGGGGTTTCGAGAAACATCCTGGAAAGGGCATCCGCTTTTCCATTCTTTGAGCCGGGTCGATAAGAAATATGGAAATTGAACCTTGAAAAGAAAAGCACCCACCGAGCTTGCCTGGGTCTTAAGCGTTTTGCTGAACGTAAGTATTCGAGATTCTTGTGATCTGTGAAGATCATGATGGGATGAGCCGCCCCCTCCAGTAGGTATCTCCATTCTTCTAGGGCCACGTTAATGGCAAGCAGCTCTCTGTCCCCTACATCGTAGTTTCTCTCGGGGGCAGTTAGCTTCCGAGAGGCGTAGGCCACAGGATGTAGCAGAGCCTTCACCCCTTGTCTCTGTGATAGGATGGCCCCGGTGGCCGTCTCAGAAGCGCCTACTTCCAGGGTAAAGGGTAGAGTTGGATCCGGATGTCGTAGGACCGGAGCAGAGGAAAAGGCGGATTTAAGCTTTTCAAAGGCTTCCTGAGCTTCTGGTGACCAGTGGAAGCGACCTCCTTGTCGGGTAAGTTTAGTAATGGGTGCCACGATGGAGGAGAATCCAACGATAAATCGTCTATAAAAATTGGCAAAACCAACAAACCGCTGCACCGCCTTCTTGTCGACCGGAGCTGGCCACGCTTGGATGGCCTCTACTTTTTGCGGGTCCATGGCGACCCCACTGGTGGAGATAATAAATCCTAGAAATTGTACTGAGGCCTTCTCAAATTCACATTTTTCTGCTTTCAGGTAAAGTTTATGCTTTCTTAGTATGGCAAGAACCACTTTGACATGGCACCGGTGTAATTCAAGGGAGGCTGAAAAGATGAGAATATCATCCAAGTAGACCACCAAAAAATCATCTAGATATTCACGAAAGATGTCATTGACAAGATGTTGGAAGGTGGCTGGGGCATTGCAAAGCCCAAAGGGCATCACCAAGTACTCGAAATGTCCAAATCGAGACCTAAAGGCCGTTTTCCATTCGTCTCCGGACCTGATCCGAATGAGGTTATAGGCGCCCCTCAAATCTAGCTTGGAAAAAACTTGAGCGGACCGGAAGCGCTGAAAAAGTTCTGGAATCAGAGGCAGCGGGTACCTGTTTTTGACGGGAATTTTGTTGAGTTCACGGTAGTCAATGCAAGGCCTCAACGAGCCGTCTTTCTTCTCCACAAAGAAGATACCTGCCCCGGCTGGAGAGGAAGACCGGCGGATGAAGTTTTTTTTAAAATTTTCATCAATGTAGGCCTTGAGGGCCTTTAATTCGGTCTCGGATAATGGGAATATACGCCCGAAAGGGACCTCGGATCCAGGTAGTAAGTCAATAGGGCAATCGTATGGCCGATGAGGTGGGAGAGAGTCGGCTTGCTGTTTATCAAATACATCCCTAAATTCAAGATAGACGGAGGGGACGTGCAGAAGGTTTTCTGGTGGGGTTGTGATAGCGGAACAGACGGTGACTGAAGGTGGGAAGCAACTCTGGGTGCAGTATGAAGATGTGAAACTGACTTCTTTCTTTAGCCAATCAATGCAGGGTTGATGCGCCTGTAACCAAGGGAGGCCCAAGATGATGGGGAATAGAGGAGACGGAATAAGATCCAGACATAGGAACTCTCGGTGGCCTGAGTCCGTGGTGGCACAGATGGGTTGAGTCTCGTGAGTAATAAGTCCGGATCGGGGCAGCGAGCCGTCGGCCAGGTGGATCTGTAACTGATGATCTTTAATGCGAAGTGGCACATGAAGTTTCTGAGCCAAGGTGGAATCTAGGAAGCAGCTGCATGCCCCTGAATCAACAATGGCTGGAAGCCGGGTTGCCCCTGCTGGTAGCTGTAGAGACATAAAAAGCACAACATGAGTCTGAGGGAAGTTAGCAACATGAAAATTGTAGGCAGGTGGAGGCTTCGACTTACTAGGTCTTTTGGGGCAACCGCGGAGGAAGTGGCCAGCCGCTCCGCAGTACAGGCATAGATTGGCTTGGCGCCTACGCTGTCTTTCCTCGGAGGTGAGAGGCGCCCGGACAAGTCCAAGCTGCATCGGCTCAGGGTCAGGAAACGTGGAGACTGGAGAAGCCGCTGGAGGCGGAAGAGCTGGAGAGGGCCTTGGGGGTGTCCAGGTGGGACGTGCGTTTTGAAAGCGCTCAGAGCGCCGTTCTCGTAGGCGCCGATCTAGCTGGGTAGCGGCTTGGATCAGATCTTCCAGCGCGGCCGGGGTTTCAGTCCTTGCCAGCTCATCCTTGAGGCTTTCAGCGAGCCCCAGGCGGAACTGGTACTTCAGGGCGGCTTCATTCCAGCCCGTGTCGGCCGACCATTTACGGAACTCGGCCGTGTAGTCCTCCACGGGTCTTCTTCCTTGAGCCAGGTTATGGAGAACGGCTTCAGCCGTGGCTGTGCGCTGTGGGTCGTCGTATAATTTAGCCATGTGCTCAAAGAGGGAATCAATTGAGTCCAGGATGGGGCTCCTTTGCTCTATCAAACTGTGCGCCCAGGCTTGCGGCTCTTCGGCCAAAAGGGAGATCACAAACCCTACTTTTACGGGTTCAGAACAAAAAGTCCTAGGTTGAAGAGCCAAATACAAGGAGCAGGCATTCTTGAAGGCCCGATATCTTCTTCGGTCGCCCGCAAATCGCTCCGGGATGGGGACCCGGGGTTCGGGTTGAGTCATAACCACAGTCGGAGCGGGAGAGGCTTGAGACGTAGCGACCCCAGGGGATGGAGCCACGGATGGAGGTACGGCCCCAGGCAGGTTGCCTAATTGTTGGATGCGACCATCAATTTGCACGTATCCTTCCTGAAGCTTTTGGACAGCCTCGGTGAGGGCGGAGACCTGCTGGCACAGGGTCTGGAAGGGAGAGCGCACCCTGTCGGCTTCGGACATCTGGCTGGTTTGTACTATCAGGCTGTGTACTCACCGAAGCCGAGATGCCGAGGGTGGCCCACCGTTGCGACCCGGCGCCGACCGTCCCCTGGAGTTGGGACAGGGGAGGTGAGCCCCGGGAGGCACCAGCGCCAGTGAGGTCCGGGTTGGTAGCCGGGATCCTGGTGCAGACTGGAACTGAAGCTCCTCCTGATGGTGGTGAGCAGAGCAGGCAGCGGAGGAGCCACAAGACAGGTGCAAGGCAGGTAGCGGAAGCTGTACTGAAGAACTGTGGAGCAGGTAACTGGAGGGGTACCGGGCAGGTGCAAGTGGATCAGACTGAGAACAGGTCCAGAGAGCTAGCCGAGGTTCAGGGGTTGGAGAGGTCAACAAGTCCAGAGTCAAGCCAGAAGTCAGGGATTATAGAAGACAGCGTATCCAGGAACAAGAGCCAAGGTCAACTTCAGGGCGAGAGGAGAGTCGTACGGAAGGACAACTTCCTGGCGAGAGGAGAGTCGTATGGAAATCCGGGTCAAAGGTTCAGGTAATCGGCAGAGAGTCCAAGCACAAGCTGAAGACAAACCAGCAACCTGCCATAAGACAGGGGCTGGTTTAAATAGCCTGGTCAGGCCTCTGATTGGTTCCCGGAAGGTGCGCGCCCGTGCGCGCGCCCATGTGCACGCTGCGTCGCCAGACCGCGCATACGCGCGTGTGCGCGCCTTTCCCGCACGGGTACACGCCGGAGTGCCGCTCTATTGCGCATGTGCGAGGATCGGAAGACAGGCCTGGATCCCTGACACAGCTATATCATTTTGTGCAACATCTCCCCCGACCATTACGGACGAAGGCGGAGTTGACACCACTAGAGAAATTATGTCATATGGAGAATTTAAAGGGCACGGTTTCAAAATGATATAGGATACTGGTAAAGATAGACGCACGGGGGAACCCCCTTTCGTACAGAAATGGGAAAGGGAATAAGGAACACTTAGAGGGAAAAACACTTTTGAAAGACTAATGAAACTGACCCATTCCTCAGCCATTGATACGCGAACTGCTGAGACTAATTATAAATGGATTTCGGGCTGGTACATCACTCCTGATAAAGCTTATAATTTTAAAGCTGGCCAGCCCGCCGAGTGTTGGCGAGGATGTCCAGAAAGAGGAACGATGGGTCATCTGTGGTGGACCTGCCCGAAAATTCAAAAATATTGGGATGCTGTCCTGACCCAAATCAAAGAGATCACAGGTAAAGAGCTTAAGAAAGATCCCTGGATTGTACTTTTTCACGGAAGCTGTGAGCGAATTAAAAGGTATAAGCAGTCATTAGTCCCACACTTGCTGAATGCAGCGAAAAGGCTTATACCAAAAAAGTGGCAGGATACTGATAGCCCCCAGATATGGGAGTGGATAGACGCAGTTGAGGAAACCCATAAAATGGAGGAGTTGAAGGGGAGTGTCGTTGAGATAAATGGAGAATCTTATGAAAAATTTAAAAAGTGGAAGGAGTATAAAAAAACATGGAGCTATGTTGAGCAACTGAGAGCATAAGGAAATAATATATTGAGTGTCTAGTACAACTGGTAACTATTATCAACACAAAATAGTAATAAACCAAGGGGTGTAGTAATCACTATCTAAGCGACTCTGTAGATGTTAGCCAAGTATGGCTTCATTTAAATCAATTGTATGGGATTTGCTTTTTTTTTTTAAAAAATAAGAAATTTAATACAAAGCAAAATACCACAGATGATGCAAAACCGTAAACAGAGACAAATGAAGCATCAAACCATGAGCTGGTCTCTAGTGTTTGGTAAAGGCTGAAGTGGTAAAAAAAAAAAAAAAAAATACCATTTAATCACGCTGTAACAGACAAAAAAGCGCAAATTGTTTTACTAACAAGGAATCAGCTAAAAGCAGCCCAAAGGCGAATAGAACTTCCCCTTTAGAGTGGCGTTGTACATGTTATACGTCACTGCGCTTTGTTCATCATTTTTCAAAAACGATGGTGTGTGGGAAACATCGTTTTTAATTATGAAGTTGGAAAAACTTTGTTTTTTGGACATACTGAAAAATTTAATTTTTTTCAATGCCGAAAAACAATCGTGTGTACGCGGCATAAGGGCGTAAAATGGTGATTTCACTTCCTCACTACCTATCACATGAAATATCAAGATAGCACAAAACCCCCCAAAATTACCCCACTTTAGAATGAAGACCCCTCAAGCTATTTGCTGAGAGGCATGTTGTGTCCATGGAATAGTTAATATTTTGCCACAAGTTTCTGAATGTTCTTCTTTTTTTTTTTTTTTTTACAGAAAGGTGTCACTATGCTCAAACATGCCATGGGCATATGTGAAGTTACACCCTAAATATATTCTGTTGCTTCTCCTGAGTATGGGGATACCACATGTGTGAGACTATTTGGTAGCCTAGCCGTGTACAGGACCCCGAAACCAAGCACCACCTTCAGGTTTTCTAAGGGTGTAAATTCTTTATTTTACTCACTGCCTATCACAGTTTCGGAGGCCATGGAATTCCCAGATGGCACAACCCCCCCCCCCAAATGACCCCATTTTGGAAAGTAGACACCCCAAGCTATTTGCTTAGAGGTATGGTGAGTATTTTGCAGATCTTTTTAGTGACGACTTTGTAAAAAAAAAGTTTGTAATTTTTCCGCAACTTGTGGCAAAATATAAAATATTCCAATGACTCAACATGCCTCTCAGCAAATAGCTTGGGGTGTCCACTTTCCAAAATGGGGTCATTTGGCATTTTATGGCCTTCGAAACTGTGATAGGTAGTGAGGAGTAAGATCAACAATTTACGCCCTTAGAAATCCTAAATCCTGGCTAGGCTCCCAAAAAATCCCACACATCTCCGTACTCAGGAGAAGCAGCAGAAATTATTTTGGGGTGCTATTCCACATATAACCATGGCATGTGTGAGCAATATATAAAATAGTGAAGTGTGATCGTCAGTCTAAAAGGGGAGGAGGTATGGCCCTTATTTTTAGAGCGGTATTTGATATTGAGGTCACTAATTGCACGGAAATCTATGCTTCATTAGAAAGCTTAGTTTTAAGATGGAAGAAAAGTCCGGAGGAGACTGTTGGCCTCACTATCATCTATCACCCTCCGAGTATGAATGTGACTGTCTTAAAGGATATCACAGAATGTTATCGGCCTCAGTGTTGCAGTTTCCCAGGTCTTTAGTTCTGGGGGACTTTAATTTGTGGGCTGATGATATTGGTAATGCAGAGGTTCAGCAACTTCTGCATTATGCTAATAGCCTGGGCTATACAGAGGAAGTAAGTAAACCCACCCATAGGGCTGGGCATACCTTAGATTGGATATTACATACTGGCTGTGTAACCAGGACTGAATCACCTTTGGAGGTGGCTTGGAGTGACCATTTTTTTATAGGTTTTAAAATAATGGGCAATGTACAAAAAAAAAAAACACATATACCTAATAGAGTGGCTATACCATGTTTTTCACGTAATTATGCGAACGTGTCCGCAGATGCTTTCTCCAGAATATTTCTAGAGAATGCAGATATTAAGGTATTTAAAAAAATACATAGCGTTGAGGATAAAATAGAAACATTTAATTCAATGATGACGGAAACCTTAGATTATTTGGCCCCAAAAAAGTCAAAACATAAGATCCCCAACAAATAATCCGCTGTGGTTTAATCAGAATACTCGCATGTTAAAATGGAGCTGCAGAGCTCCAAAAAATATGGAGGAAAGACCCTAATTCTATTACTAGAGAGACATATAGAGCGGCTTTAAGAAAATATAAAGCTGAAATAAAAAAAGCTAAAAAAAACATATCTAACAGAGAAAATCAGGTTGGCGGAAAATAAGGCCGCAGAACTATTTAAAGTCGCCAATACTCTTGCAAACCCAAGTTGTTTAGATATTAAGGGAGAATTTTCTCCGGAACTAAGTGAGAACTTAGCAGAATATTTTAAGGAAAAAATTCTGGACATACGAAATAATATACCGGATTCTTGTTATATAGAAAGTTCTCCTGTATACAATGGGATTCGTTTTACCAAGTTTGCGGCAGTAACTAGCGCAGAGATACTGAAGATTATTAAGTCGCTTAGGGCTTTTTCTTCGGCGCTTGATCCCTGCACTGCACAGCTGGTGAAGAATTCTGCGGTTACTTTGGCACCGTTTATAGCAGACATTATTAATATGTCTTTTGCTATTGGAACAGTGCCAAGTATCTTGAAGCAGGCAGTTATAATTCCCCTATTAAAGAAGGCAAATGTGGCATGGTCAGATTTAAGTAATAATCAGCCAATTTCTACATTGCCTTTTTTAGCTAAAATAATGGAGAGGGCTGCTGTGTGGCAACTTCAACCGCATTTGGAATCAAATAATATTTTTGATGAATATCAGTCGGGATTCCGTCCTGGTAGAGGCACAGAGACTGCTCTCATCAAGGTTAAGGACGATTGCCTATGGGCCATGGACAGCGACAAGGCGTCAGCGTTAATCTGTCTGCTGGATCTGTCGGCTGCATTTGATACTATAGATCATGCCAGACTTCTGGAAAGGCTGGTGTCTGTGGCCGGGTTTGAGGACATGGCATTGACATGGATGGCCTCATTCTTGCAGAATAGAGCACAGAGGGTAAGACTAGGAACATATTATTCATCTAATAGTTCCTTGTCTTGCGGGGTTCCTCAGGGTTCGGTGTTATCGCCGATATTATTTAATATTTATTTAAGGCCGTTGCTGTATATTATTCGGTGACATAACCTTAGTTTTCACGTCTATGCAGACGATACGCAGATCTATTTTAAGTTGCCTAAAAATAAGGAAGTCCAGGTGGATTTGGCAGCCTGTCTGGAGGAAATACAGTCCTGGATGGGAGCCAATTACTTAAAACTTAATGGCTCAAAAACTGAATGTATTATTATTAGCAATCAGAGCAAATCCAGTTTGACGGACTTTCCTACTTGGCCGGTTTCGTTTATGCCATACCCGACCCCGGCCATCAAGGTCCGGGACTTGGGAGTCATCTTGGATTCTAAATTGTCTTTGAAGGCGCAGGTAAACCAGGTGGTAAGCGGATGCTATTACCATCTGAAACTCCTGTGTTCTACACTGGATTTCATTGACGAGGTGGACAAAGTCCATGTGATCAATGCTTTCATTGGTAGCCGGTTGGACTACTGTAATGCGTTATACATGGGATGTTCAAAAATCCTCCTGAATAAGCTTCAGTTGATCCAAAACGCGCCAGCTAGGTTAGTAACGGGAGTGGGCCGTCGGGCCCATATTACACCATCTCTGAAAGCCTTGCATTGGTTACCAGTTGCTGAAGGGGTCTTATTCAAAGTGGGATGCATCGTCCACAAAGCTATCCATAAGATAGGCCCAGGGTATTTGCAAAAAAAATTACCTGTTACGTCCCCAGCAGATCGTTAAGATCTGCTGATCAGGTTAATTTGACGGTCCCTAAATTCAGAAGAACAAAATGTGGAGGGAGGACTCTGGATGCACAAGGTTCGATATTCTGGAACTCTCTACCTCTATACTTAAGACGGGAGAAGGATTTGTTAAATTTTAGGAAGTTTTTAAAAACTTTTTTATTTTCCTAGGTGTATGGCCCTAATTAGGGTTAGATACTAGGAGTTTTAGATATTGTAGTTTTAGT
This sequence comes from Rana kukunoris, assembly GCA_029574335.1. Taxonomy (NCBI): domain Eukaryota; kingdom Metazoa; phylum Chordata; class Amphibia; order Anura; family Ranidae; genus Rana; species Rana kukunoris. Next base: position 366,712,431 of record CM056052.1, read on the forward strand.
TTTTAATGTTATTATGTGGTTTTATATTGTTATTATTGTGATGTGAGATGTGTCTGTATATGTTCTGTGGTTCTATGAGCGCATCGAGGCCTTTGGGTAATGACTGCGCTCCCAAAAAGCATTTTTATAAATAAATAAATATATCATTTAGTGACAACTTTTTGTAAATAAAAAAAAACAAAACATGCCTTTTCAGCAATTTCCTTGGGGTGTCTACATTCCAAAATGGGGTCATTTGGGTGGGGGGTTGTACTGCCCTGCCATTTTAGCACCTCAAGAAATGAGATGCAGTCATAAACTAAAAACTGTGTAAATTCCAGAAAATGTACCCTAGTTTGTAGACGCTATAACTTTTGCGCAAACCAATTAATATACACTTATTGACATTTTTTTTACCAAAGACATGTGGCTGAATACATTTTGGCCTAAATGTATGACTAAAATTGAGTTTATTGGATTTGCCTTATAACAAAAAGTATAAAATATATATTTTTTTCCATTTTATACCGCAAAAAAAAAAAAACAGAACCAAAAAAAAAAGAAATAAAAAAAATGCGCATGGGTCCCCCCAAATTCCATACCAGGCCCTTCAGGTCTGGTATGGATATTAAGGGGAACCCATTGCCAAATTTAAAATAAATAATAGCATAGGGGCCCCCCTTCATGCCATGTTATTTGCCATCACACGCTATATTAAAGGCATACTATAAACATGCTATATTTCACTTTTATTGTTTCACTTTTAAGCATTATTAAAATCACTGCTTCTGAAAAAAATGCAATTTTTGTATTTTGTATTGATATGTATTGATACATGTCCCCCTGGGGCAGGACCCCAGGTCCCCAAACACTTTTTAAGACAATAACTTGCATATTAATCTTTAAAATGAACACTTTTGATTTGGGTGGCAAAAATATAATTGCAATCTACTCACTGGGGGGAGAACCTGGATGGAAAGAACCTGGGGTCCTAGTAGATAATAAGCTCAGCAATGGCATGCAATGCCAAGCTGCTGCTGTAAAGTGAACAGAATATTGGCATGCATTAAAAAGGGTATTAACTCAAGAGAGAAAGCGATAACTCTTCCACTCTACAAGACTCTGGTTCCACCTCATCTTGTGTATGCTGTCCAGTTCTCTGTTGCGGACAGTATTTGTTTTGGGTCCTGGTGTGGTGAGGTGCGCATGTGCACACCGGAAGGTACACTACCCTCTATGGCGCTTGTCATCTGACGTTCTCTGCGACCATTTGCGGGTATTTATGCGCAAACGCGCACGCATATGACATCACACATGTTGATGTCAGTGTGCGCCTGTCGATGACGTTAGTGCATTACATTTTGGCGCCCTCCGTTGATCTCAACCCCCACTATAAAGGGAGCTCTGACCCCTCAGGACTCTAGGCACCCTTCCATAACTGGGGATAACGCCCCTAGCGGTCCTCTAAATATCCCAGGTACATACAGGTTTCATACAAGTATTTTGTATGTTTTTTGTTTGTATGAACTTAGGTGCTTAGTGTGCGTTTATAGTAAATGCCAACAGACTTTTCTTGTCAAAATAAATAAATTTTTTATTAACATTGTGTTTTGGCTTTCAAAGTCCCATTCAGGGGGTACACCTCTCTATTGCATGTTTACCAGGGATGTGGCCAATATCACAGTCATTGGATCTAGGAGCACCTCCTCTTATATCTGCTGTCCAGTTCTGGGCACCAGTTCTCAGGAAGGATTTACTGGAAATGTAGCGAGGACCGAGAAGGGCAACAAAGCTTAAAGGATTGGAGGTTATTAGTTATTAAGTAAGATTGAGATCACTGAACTTATTCTCTCTGAAGAAGAGACGCCTGAGAGGGGATATGATTTAAATTTACAAATACCTGTCACGGTCCCTACCGTGCCAAGCAGATGGTGTGACGTGGTCGCGCTCCAAGTGGCTCTGGGTGGGATTGAACCCAGGACCTCGCCGTTGCTGCTTCAATACCTTACCTCTGAGCCACTCCTCAGTTTGGTTTTCGGCTTGCTTTCCAGCTAAGGTGGTGCTGAATGTTCTGATCACCTTTAGTTGGATCTCATTGCAATCTGCACCTGACCATCTTGGTCCAGCTGAGGCAGGTTACCCAATTAACCAGGGTATAAAGCCCTGCCTCACTCTGAGAGCCTTGTCAGTTCATTGTTATCTGATCTTCCTGTCGGTGCCAACGGTTCCTGTATTTGATCTTCTGCTGCAATACTGACCCCGACTTCTGACCTTTGGCTTTTGTACCTTGGATTGCTGCTGTCTCCTGCCCTTTGACCCCGGCCTGTACTTTTGGACTTTCCCTGTCTTCTCCAGCCCCTGACCACGGTTTGTCTCCCGGACCTGTTTTCAGCACTGCCCTGACCGGTGAAGTACTTGATTCCTGTGAAATACTTTTGTGCCTGGACTATCTTCTGTATCATCTGCTGCAGCCTTCCAATCAGTGATCTGCTTGTACCTGCTCCACGCACCTGACCATCATCTTCCCGCTGGTACCGGTGCCTCCCGGTGCGTCCGTCCCTCTGTCCCAATCTTAGGGGGCGGATCGCATCAGGTCGCAAAGGTAAGCTCACAAGTCTGCAAAATGGACTCCACTCAAGGTAAGCCCTCACAATACCATACCAGTGATCCCACAATAGGGATAAAACTTCAACAGAAGGGAGTTTAATAAGACACAGTAATAATCACTCATTAAAATTTTAATTAAAGAGGTTTAACCTTAAACTGCGTAGAGGGTTCTTTACCTTAAGAGCGGCAAGGATGTGGAATTCCACGGGTGGTGGTTTCAGCAGGGAGTGCTGATCGTTTCAAAAAATGTTTAGATAAACACTAGGGATGAGCCGAACACGCCCGAGGTCCGGAACCTTCGAATGGACCGAACGTTCGCACAAACATTTATAACCCCATTGACGTCTATGGGACTCAAACATTCGAATTCAAAAGTGTTAATTTTAAAGCCCAATATTCAAGTTATTGTTGGAAAACGTCTTGGAGAACCCGGGTCTTGCCCCAGGGAACATGTATCTAGGGAAAAAAAGTTTTAAAAATGGTAGTTTCTTCAAGAGCAGGGATTTTAATGATGCTTAAAGTGAAAAAAAATAATGAAAAATTCCTTTAAATATCGTGCCTGCTGGGTGTCTATAGTATGCCTGTGAGGTGGCACATGTTTAGAACTGTCCCTGCGCAAAATGAGATTACTATAAGAAAAAAGTAATTTAATACTGCTTGCGGCTTTAATGTAATGCTTGGTCCCTGCAATATGGATGAAAATCACTGAAAAAAATAGCATGGGTTTCCCCGCCACCACTCCCCCAGGTCATTACAAGATCCTTTGGTCCTATATACTTTGAACAGCAGTATACAGCAGTATACAGGCAGTGCAAACAAGACAAGGACTGTAGGTTTGTTAAGTAGAATCTGAACCATGTCATACTTTGCTGCTGCTGCATATTGCCAATTTCCTAAAGAGACCCTCAACAAACTACATGACACTTGTGCCTGATGAGGCCATTGATGTTCCAGTGGCGGCCCCTGAGCCTGGCCATACAGGCTTGGCCCCTCAAAGCACATGTGCTGTGTGGCAACAATATGTCGATTATTTTAGGGGTGGGGGGGCCATTCCAATGGCAGATCTTAGCATGGGTTTAGGTGTAAAGCAATTAGCACACTTGCACTATAAAACAAGTGGGTTTAGGTGCAAAGTAATTAGCACACTTGCACTATAAACCAAGTGGGCTTAGGTGCACACTGCACAGTAATTAGCGCACTTGCACTATGCACCAAGTGGGTTTAGGTGGAAAGTAATTAGCACACTTGCACTATAAACCATGTGGGTTTAGGTGGAAAGTAATTAGCACACTTGCACAATAAACCAAGTGGGCTTAGGTGCACACTGCACAGTAATTAGCACACTTGCACTATAAACAATGTGGGCTTAGGTGCACAGTAATTAGCACACTTGCACTATGCACCAAGTGGGTTTAGTTGCAAAGTAATGAGCACACTTGCACTATGCACCACCAAGTGGGTTCAGTTGCAGAGTAATGTGCACACTTGTACTATGAACCACCAAGTGCGTTTAGTTGCAAAGTAATGAGCACACTTGCACTATGCACCACCAAGTTGGTTCAGTTGCAAAGTAATGCACACACTTGCACTATGCACCACCCAGTGGGTTTAGTTGCAAAGTAATTAGCACACTTGCACTATGCACCACCAAGTAGTTTCAGTTGCAAAGTAATGAGCACACTTGCACTATGCACCACCAAGTGGGTTTAGTTGCAAAGTAATGAGCACGCTTGCACTATGCACCACCAAGTGGGTTTAGTTGCAAAGTAATGCACAAACTTGCAGTATACAGAAAGTTGGTTTAGGTGCACTGAGCACACGGGCAATACAACACGTGAGAAAACTGCAGCTAGCACAATCAACTGCCTGACAGATTAGGAAGAACTAATCTTACTAAACTATACAGTGTATAAATATATGTAGAACTCCTGGGATGTATATATATCCTCTACACACTGTAAATTTAACTGACTAGCCTGCCTGCTCTAACTAGCTAGAAAAAAAGACAATCTCTCTCTCTCTCTGTCTGATCTGTAACCAACATTGGAACACACTACACGAGGCCGCCCAGCAGGCGGCCTTTTATAATGTGGGGCGTGTGCTAAAGCCCTGAGCCATAATTGGCCAAAGCCACCCTGGCTTAGGCCAATTATGTCTCTCTGTTTTTTGCGCGCTGTGATTGGCCAAGCATGCAGGTCATAGTGCATGCTTGGCCAATCATCAGCACGCAATGCCGCAGTGAAATATGGGCCGTGGCGCTTCACTCGAATTTGGCGCAAACGACCCGTTTTGTTCGTATTTCGACGAACGGTCGAACATACAATGTTTGGGTCGAACATACGTTCGAATCGAACACAAAGCTCATCCCTAATAAACACCTGATTGACCAAAACATACAGGGATATACAATGTAATACTGACATATAATCACACACATAGGTTGGACTTGATGGACTTGTGTTTTTTTTCAACCTCATCTACTATGTAACTATTCTCATCCTCTGTCAACCAGGCTCAGAGTAGTTTGCCTTCCAACGCAGCTGCCAAAGTGGCCTATTCCACCGACTCCTTGTCCACAGTCACTCCTTCCATAGCCCCACGATTATGCATGGAGGAGTCCCCTGAATTATTTGACCATGGTGTCAGTTACATGCTACTGGAGGATGTGCAGCGATTTGAAGACTCTGCTGTTTGTTCCCTGGTTGAGGAAGGGACTAGCGTGAGCCTAGAGAGAGGGGGTGCAACATAAGGACAAGAAACTGGCAGTCATGTTCCCCCAGCTGCAGCATACTGCCAAGTTTGCTCCAGTGACGAAGAGGGAGGGGATGATGAGGTTACTTACTGTACATGGGTGCCTGAGAGAAGAGAGGAGGAAAGTGAGGAGGAGGAGGCACAACTCCAACAAGGCAGGATGTCCTCCAAGGGGACAAAGTCTAATTTCTAAAGGAAAAAAAGTAATTTAAAACTACTCGCGGCTATTCATGAATTATCGGCTCAGGCAATACAGAGAAAAGCAATTGAAAAAAAATGACAGGAGTCTCCCCCCAGTTCATTAACAGGCCCTTTGGGTCTGGTATAAATATTAAGGGGAGCCATTTTTTTCATTAATAGCGCGAGTAGTGAAAAAATTAAATTTTGTGCAGGGAACCAAGATAAAAAAAAATGTGTGGGGGTCCCCCCAAATTCTAAATCAGGCCCTTCAGGTCTGGTATGGATATTAAGGGGGAAACCCGCGTAATTTGAAAAAAAATTATGTAGGGTTCCCCCCAAAAATTCATACCACACCCTTCAGGTCTGGTATGGATTTTAAGGGGAACTCCGCGCCCCAAAAAAATGGTGTGAGGTCCCCCCAAAAATCCATACCAGACCCTTTATCCAAGCACGCAACCTGGCAGGCTGCAGGAAAAGAGGGGGGTGAGAAAGTGCCCCCCTTTTGAACCGTACCAGGACATATGCCCTCAACATGGGGAGGATGCTGTGGTGGTCTGTGATCCCCAAAGCACCTAGTCCCTATGTTGATGTGGTTGTGAGGGTCTGCGGGCAGGTGGCTTATCGGAATCTGTAAACCTCCTTTAACAAAGGGGACCCCCAGATCCCGTACCCCTATGTGAATTGATAATGGGTTCATTGTACCCCTATAATTTCACAAAAAATAATCAAATTGTTAAAAAACACACAGACACAGCTGTATAAGTCCTTTATCAAAAATAAATTTATAAATACAAAGAAAAAAGATTCCAGCAATGTAATCCACTCTCGATCTCCACTCCAGAAATGGAATCCATTCTCAGTATTAGGGATGAGCCGAACACACCCGCGTTCGGTTCGCACCAGAACCGTCGAACAGACCGACCGTTTAGAACCCCATTGAAGTCTATGGGACTCGAACGTTCGAATTCAAAAACGCTCATTTTAAAGAACAAAATTCAAGTTATTGTTGGAAAACGTCTTTGAGAACCCGGGTCTTGCCCCAGGGAACATGTATCAATGGAAAAAACTCAGGACTCCTGAAAAAGTGACCATTTTTAAAACTTTTTTTCCATTGATACATGTTCCCTCAGGCAAGACCCGGGTTCTCAAAGACGTTTTCACAGGCAAACTATAGACACCCAGCAGGTACAATATTTAAAGGAATCTTTTTTTTTTATTTAAACATTATTAAAATCACTGCTCCAGGAGCAGTGATTTTAATGATGCTTAAATAAAAATTTTTTAATAAAAATCCTTTAACCTGGTGCCGACCGCCCACCGTCGTTATACAGCGGGACGGTGGCACTGCTGGGCGAGAGCATGTAGCCACCGCTCGTCCCCCGAGTCCCGCGCGCGTGCCCGTGGGCGCTATCGCCGCCGGGCACGCGCTCGTTCGTTACAGAGCGGGGACCGGGAGCTTTGTGTGTAAACACAAAGCTCTCGGTCCTGTCAGCGGGGGAAACGCTGATCTCCTGTTCATACAATGTAGGAACAGAAAATCAGTGATTTCCCCTAGTGAGTCAACCCCCCCATACAGTTAGAACACACCCAGGAACACACTTAACCCCTTCCCTGCCCCCTAGTGTTAACCCCTTCACTGCCAATGGCATTTTTATAGTAATCCAATGCATTTTTATAGCATTGATCGCTATAAAAATGCAAATGGTCCCAAAAATGTGTCAAAATTGTCCGATGTGTCCACCATAATGTCTCGGTACTGAAATAAAATGCTGATCGCCGCCATTAAAGGTAAAAAAAAAATATTAAAAATGCCATAAACGACCCCCTTTTTTGTAAACGCTATAAATTTTGCGCAAACCAATCAATAAATGCTAATTGCAATTTTTTTTTTATTTTTTTTACGAAAAATATGTAGAAGAATACGTATCGGCCTAAACTGAGGAAAAAAAATGTTTTTATATATTTTTCGGGGATATTTATTATAGCAAAATGTAAAAAATTTAGAATTTTTTTCAAAATAGTCGCTCTATTTTTGTTTATAGCGCAAAAAATAAAAATCGCAGAGATGATCAAATACCACCAAAAGAAAGCTCTATTTGTGGGAAAAAAAGGACGCCAATTTTGTTTGGGAGCCATATCGCACGACCGCGCAATTGTCAGTTAAAGCGACACCAGCAATATGGTCCGGGGGTTAAGTGGTTAAATATTGTACCTGCTGGGTGTCTATACTGTACATGTGATAACGTCTTTAAATAGCACAATCACCTGCCTGCCAGTAAATTAGGAAGAATTGATCGAGCTAAGCTATACAGTGTATAAATATAAGTACAACTCCTAGAGATATATATATATTCTCTACACACTGTAAATTAAGCTAAATTGACTAGCCTGCCTGCCTGCTCTATCTAGCTATATAAAAAGACAATCTCTCTGTCTCTCTGACTGCTCTCATTAACAAGCCGGAACACACTACACAAGGCCACCTAGCAGACGGCCTTATATAGTGTGGGGCGTGTGCTAAAGCCCTGAGCCATAATTGGCCAAAGCCACCCAGGCTTTGGCCAATTATGGCTCTTCGTTTTTTGCGCGCTGTGATTGGCCTGTGATTGACATACAGCATGCTTGGCCAATCATCAGCGCACAATGGCGCAGTGAATTATTGGCCGTTTTGCGTCACTCGAATTTGGCGCGAACATCCGCTTTTGTTCGAATTTCGTCGAACATATGAACAGACAATGTTCGAGTCGAATATACGTTCGTATCAAACGCGAAGCTCATCCCTACTCGGCATCCAGCGATGGGTGAACTCCACTCTCCAGCGATGATATCCAGCGAGGAAAACACACAAGGTCCTGACTCCAACGGAAACACCCTGGGAATGATGCGGCACTAGCCTGACAGCTCTTATGTAGGTGAGGGCGGGGCGATCCATCACGTGACTCCGCCCCCTCTGACGCAAGGGGAAACACGAAGCTTTCCCAGTGACGTGGATGGATGATTTCCATTGCATCAGAGGGGGCCGGGTCACCCATCCATGTGGGGTTCCCCTTAATATCCATACCAGACCTGAAAGGCCAGATATGTAATTTGGGGGGCCCGCACACATTTTTTTTATTAATTTTGGCTCCCTGCACAAAATGTAATTTTTTTAAGGAAAAAAAGTCAGTTAAAATTATTTGTGGCTATTAATGAATTGTCGGGTCTCGGGAGTACAGATAAAAGTCATTGAAAAAAATGTCAGGGGTTCCGCTTAAAATTCATACAAGATCCAAAGGACCTTATAATGGACTGGGAGGACCCATGTAATTTTTTTAAATTACTTTTCTCTGTATTGCTGGGACAGACAATTCATCATGAATAGCCGCGAGTAGTTTTAAATGACTTTTTTTCTTTAAAAAGTGACATTTTGTGCAGGGACAGTTCTAAACATGGGAAACATGCACTACTTTACATGCATTATTTAAACACAACTTAGGTATGAAATTTCAAGGAATATTTCACTTTTATTGTTTCACTTTAAGCATTATTAAAATCACTGCTCCCGAAAAAACTGCAGTTTTTAAAACATTTTTTCGCATTGATACATGTCCCTGGAGGACCTAGGTCCCCAAACACTTTGAGGACAATAGCTTGCATATCAACCTTTAAAATTTTCACTTTTGATTTCTCACCTTCGAGTCCCATAGACTTTAATGGTGTTCGAATGTTCGCATGAACTTTTGGTCTGTTTGCATGTTCTGGATGCGAACCGAACCTGGGGGGTGTTCGGCTCATCCCTATTCAGCATCTAAATGCTAGCTTGGCCAAATTTCTAGCACTGCAACTGCTGCCTTTTCAGCTGTTATACTCTGCCATCTTTTGTGAATTTATGGAATGTGCTGTACCACTAGGGATGAGCTTTGTGTTCGACTCGAACATCGTCTGTTTGTACGGTCGACGAAATTCGAACAAAACGGGTCATTTGCGCCAAATTCGAGTGGCGCGCAATGCCCCATAATTCACTGCGGCATTGCACACTGATGATTGGCCAAGCATGCACTATGACCCGCATGCTTAGCCAATCACAGTGCGCAAAAAACGGAGAGCCATAATTGGCCAAAGCCAGGGTGGCTTTGAATGAATGAATGAATGAAAAACTTATATAGCGCGGCACATGCGAACTAAATCGCCTCTGGGCGCTCGTTTCTCCAGTATCTCATAACCTCAAAAGAGCAGAGTTTTAATCTGTCTTCTGAAGCTCAGGTGGTTTTCCTCCAACCGAATGCTGGTTGGTAGAGCGTTCCATAGTCTGGGACCTTGGACCGCAAACCTTCTTTCTCCTTTGGACTTAAATCTGGCCTTGGGTACTTTGACCAAATTTTGGTCGCTGGATCGCAGAACGCGATTGGGATTGTGGGCTTCTATTTTATCGCAAAGATATTGCGGGGCTTTTCCATGGATGCACTTATGAGTCAGACAGAGGGCTTTAAAAGCAATTCTGTCTTTTACTGGCAACCAGTGGAGGGATCTCCGAGACGGGGAGATTGATTCCCATGGTTTCGTACCAGTCACCAGTCTGGCGGCCGTATTTTGGACGACTTGCAGACGAGCGATTTGGTACTTTGGGAGTCCGAGGTAAAGGGCATTTGCATAGTCCAGTCTGGAGTTCACCATTGTTCCCACCACGACTGCTACGTCTTCTTTGGGAATGAATGGGATAAGTCTGCGTAGTAGGCGCAGCAGATGGTGAGATCCGCTGACTACTGACCCTATTTGTGCGTCCATTGTCATGTGGGTGTCGAAGATGACTCCGAGACTTTTGACTTTGGCGCTAGGGGTGATGATTTGGCCCAAAATGGGCGGGGGAGTCCAGGTTGTTGCCAGCTGACTCTTCCGACTGGCCTGAAACAGAAGAAGTTCTGTTTTGGAATTGTTGAGTTTAAGATAACTCTTAGTCATCCAGTTTTCTATTGAAGAGAGACAATTCTCTAAACTGAGATGATGATCCTTTCTATTGCAGATGCGAAAATACAGTTGCGTGTCGTCTGCATATGAGTGATAAAGTAGTTGTTGACTACTGATGACTTCAAAGAGTGGGCGAAGATAGATGTTGAAAAGCACCGGTGACAGGGGTGATCCTTGGGGGACTCCACATGACACCGTGCGTTTTCCAGAAGTGAACGGTCCCAATTTCACGGTTTGTGATCGGTTTTCCAAAAAAGAGGAAAACCATGGCAAATCACCCTCTGTGACTCCGGCTACCTCAGCCAGCCGAGTCAGTAGCAGTTTGTGATCTACCGTGTCAAAGGCTGCACTAAGGTCCAGCAGAACCAGGAGAGATGATTCTCCTTCGTCTGTGGCCTCAAGAACGTCGTCCCATATTTTGAGCAGTGCTGTCTCCGTCCCGTGTCCAGGGCGGAATCCCGATTGCAGTGGGTCAAGTAGGTTGTGGGTATCTAGATGCTGTTGCAGCTGTTGTACCACCACTTTCTCCATTACCTTGGAGAAAACGTTTAGCATTGTTATGGGACGGCGGTGCGTTGGGTCCTTGGGATCCAGGGTAGGTTTCTTCAAGATGGGCTGGATTGTGCCCTCTTTCAGCAGGGGAGGCAATATGCCTTCCTTAAATGACTGGTTTATAAGCTGCGTAATGGGAGGCGCCAGGATATCGGCACATTCCTTTAGCAGCTTAGTGGGGATGATATCATTAGGCGATGTGCTGTTACGCAAAGCGCCGATGATATTTTCTGTGGCATCGATAGAGTTGGGTTCCAGAGAGAACTCTGTTGGTTGTAGAATGTTCCTCTGGGTGTTGTGTGGTTGCTCTGGGGTATTGTTTTGCGGAATGCTTTCCCGGATCGTCTCAATTTTATTGATGAAGAAATCCGACAATTCATTGCAAAATTCTTGGGTGTCTGAGTTGGGGGCTTCAAGACAGCCTGGATTCATGGTCTGCGAGACCAGCTTGAAGAGTTCCCGGGGGCGGTTTAGGGCGCTGTTGATAGCCTTGGAAAAATAGTTTTTCTTGGCTTTGAAGATTTCTATGTGGTATTTTCTTGTTGCTACTTTATAGAAGGAGAGGTTTGTCTCAGAAGCGTTTCTTTTCCAGGCCGCTTCTGCCCTTCTACGCTCTTGCTTTAGTAGCGACAGCTGGTTGTTGAACCAGCCTGCCTTGTTTTTGTGGGTAGGAACTTTGCGTTCTGGTGCTACTAAGTCGGCTGACTGTAGTAGGGCTGCATTTATGGCATCCAGTGTGACTACGGCAGTTTGATCGGGTTGAATAGTTTTAATTTTAATTCCCAAGGTAGATTTGAAGAGTTCCGAATGGAGCTTCTTCTGAGATCTGGTCCAGTGCGTTGTCACCGGCTTGGGTGTTTTTATTGGTAGGGCAGTTTTGGAAATTATGAATTTAATTGCATGGTGATCTGTCCATGGCAATGGTTCATTTTCCATAATACTTATTTTCAGATTTTGTCTGAAGATAAGATCGAATGTGTGACCTGAAGCATGTGTGGGCCCACATACTAGTTGCTGAAGGCCTAATCCTTCCAGATGGTCGATACAGGCGTTGGCAACGGGGTCTTGTTTAGCACATGCCCCACACTATAAAAGGCAGCATGCAAGGCGGCCTTGTGTAGTGTGTTGTGGCATTGTTAAAGAAAAGATCAGTCAGTCAGAGAGAGAGAGACCGTGTCTTTTCTACCAGATAGATAGATAGATAGATAGAGCAGGCAGGCTAGTCAGTTTAGTTAAATTTACAGTGTGTAGAGGATATATATATACATCCTAAGAGTTGTACATATATTTATACACTGTATAGCTTAGCTAGATCAGTTATTTCTATTTGTCAGGCAGTGTTCTAAGGCACCCTCTTTGAGAGATGTTGTGGCCCCTGGAGTATTAGATCCACCTGTATTTAGAGAGAATAAGATTTGTTCCTTTTTATCAGGATTTTATGCCTGTGGGCGAAGTCAGGCCTGTAAACAATGTAAATTCAACATAAAAAAACGTAAAGAATTGACCTCATTCTCAACGGAAAAAATCATATACTATCAAGAATTTGATCACTTGTAACACAGTGGGTGTGGTCTATATGCTGGAGTGTGATTGTGAACTCCAGTATATAGGCCGCACCTCACGATCCCTAGCTGTTAGAGTTAGTGAACATGTAAACAACATCAAGTTGGGTTTGCGTTCCCACAGTGTCTCCAGACATTTTCGACAATGTCTCGATAGAAATCCAAGATGTTTAAAATGTTGGGGTTTGGAGAGAGTCGACAGCACTTGTGCTGTTTAGTTGCACCTAAACGTCCTTAGTGTTACTGCACTTGTGCTGTTTATTAGCACCTAAACGTAGTTGGTGTTACTGCACTTGTGCTGTTTAGTTGCACCTAAACATCCTTAGTGTTACTGCACTTGTGCTGTTTATTAGCACCTAAACATAGTTTGTGTTACTGCACTTGCGCTGTTTATTAGCACCTAAACGTACTCAGTGTTACTGCACTTGTGCTGTTTAGTTGCACCTAAACATCTTTTGTGTTACTGCACTTGTGCTGTTCATTAGCACCTAAACGTAGTTGGTGTTACTGCACTTGTGCTGTTTATTTGCACCTAAACGTCCTTAGTGTTAGGCCGCGTACACACGATCGAATATATCTGCTGAAACTGGTCCACAGACCAGTTTTAGCGGACAGATTCGATCGTGTGTACGGGCTAGCAGACAGGTTTCCAGCAGACAAACTTTAAAGCATGCTTTAAAACTTGTCTGCTGGAAAGCTGCCTGTCGGATATGAAATCTCCCGCGTGGAAGTATTTTACTTCCTGGTTCGGTGACGTGGTGGCGTCAACGTCACCGCCACGTCACCGCGCTAGCATATCTGAAAGACCCACACCAAAGAACAAAGTGGACCTCCCCTTGCCCCTCATCAGCTGGGATCTCCAACCCCACTAGACCCTCAGTCCTCTCTGAAGCCTGCACTGATAGGACTGAAGGTGTAGAATTAGGTGCGTCACAACCTAGTAGTACATGCGGGCAATCTGATGATGGTACCAGACAAATTTCCCTGCCCCAGCTGCTGCAGCACCAAAATAAGTACTTTCCCAGCCATCCACATGCCCAGCGGTTGGATGCTAGCTTAGCGAAATTGCTAGCACTTCAACTGCTGCCTTTCCAGTTGGTAGATTCTGCCCCCTTCCGTGAATTTGTGGAATGTGCGGTACCTCAGTGGCAAGTACCTAAACGCCACTTTTTCTCACGGAAGGCGATTCCAGCTCTCTACCGCCATGTGGAAAACAATATCTGTGCCTCGCTGGACAGGACGGTCGGTGGTAAGGTGCATATTACCGCTGACTCATGGTCCAGCAGGCATGGACAGGGATGTTACCTCTCTTTCACAGCACATTGGGTGACTCTGCTGGCAGCTGGGAAGGACGCAGGCAGAGGTACAGTAGTGTTGAAGGTTTTTCCGCCACCACGCCTCCAAAACACTACTACTGGTTGTGACACACCTCTCTCCTCCACCCCCTCCTCTTCTTCTTCCTCTGTGGCCTCTTCCTGTGCTGATGTTTCCTCGGAACCAGCCGTGCTCCGTAGGCGTACCAGGGGCTACGCAGGAATGCAGGCAAAGAGATGCCATGCAGTGCTAGAGCTGGTGTGCTTGGGAGACAGGAGCCACACTGGGGCAGAGGTTCTGTCAGCTCTGCAGTGGCAGGCTCAGAGGAGGTTGACGCCACGCCAGCTTAAGCCAGGAATGGTGGTTGGCGACAATGGCACCAACCTCCTCTCTGCCCTGCGACAGGGACAACTGACCAACGTGCCTTGTTTTGCTCATGTTCTGAATTTGGTGGTGCAGCGGTTCTTGGGTAGGTACCCGGGCTTACAGGATGTCCTGTAGCAGGCCAGGAAAGTCTGTGTGCATTTGCTACAGCGGCTGCACATGCAGCAGAGGGCCATCAATGAGTACATGTGCCAATATGGCAGCAGAACTGGGTCAGGGGAACTTGTTTTTTTCCCCCATGCCAGTAGGCCTTGATCAGGGATGCATGCACTGTCCTGTCACCATTTGAGGAGGCCATGAGGATGGTGAGCAGTGACAGTGCATGCATCAGTGAGACTGTCCCTCTTATTTACATGTTGGAGCACACGCTACTTGGAATAATGGACAGGGCCCTTGAGGCAGAACAGAGGGAGGAAGAGGAGGACATTGTTGGTTCTGAGCACCACCAACAGTGCCTAAGGCCCAATTTTTCTGCCCCTGTTTAACAGGGGCATATAATAACAATTTTTGATGCAATACTTTGCATGCGGCTCTTTGTTGCGCTCCAATAACATTATCTGTGAGTGGTTGCAGTGTTGTGTTGTGCCTAAGGCCCAATTTTTCTGCCCCTGTTTAACAGGGGCGTATAATAACAATTTTTGATGCAATAATTTGCAGCAGGGGTTATAACTGCACTCCAACTAGAGTATCTATGAGGGGTTGCAGTGTTGTGCCACCGCCACCAGTTATAGTATTTTTCTTTGTTTCATTATTTTCTAATTTGAGTTTATTCTAGCTTTCTCCTACGTTATCATAGTGTCATGTTTTTTTTTCCTGTACTAAATACTCATCATTCTCAATATAAATTACAACAACTCTAGATTGGTTCTTTTAGGCAGCATTGATATAGTAATAAGCCACACATTGTTGAGTATCCAAAAATATTTATTGTTTCACACAACAAAAGGTGTAATTTTTATTTTTTTTAAATATATCTTAATAGAAATTCTTTATTTCTTTTTATTTATTTTTGTATTGTCAAGAAATATACCTTTGCTTTGAAATATTTGTATACATCAATTTTTTGGGGTTTTTCTTTTTTAGAGATATCTTTTTTTTTTTTTGTTACATATCTTTTTTTTTTGGGTTTATTTTTTTTTGACAAAAACGAAATGAACAATATCTGGTTAAAACGCATGAACAATGACCAACTTTTTAGCAGTTGTCGTTGTTCATGTGTTTTAGCCAGAAAAACAGAGATTACACTTTGAAATATATAACAAAGGTGGGCGCATGCGCGGCGCGATGCTGGGAAGACTCGCCTGAGACGAGCTCCGTCGGTCCCGGACCTTCCAGGCTTAACACCCAGGGCTAAACCACACTTTCAGCGGCGATTTCTCACAGCAACCCTGTGGGAACACTTTATGCATGCCGGGGAGCAAGAAGAGGAAGAATCGGCACACCACACACTGCCTAACAAACTTCCTCATTGATATGGAGCAGAGACACAGCATGGGATCCCAAGATGGCGCCGGCCACAGCGTGGAGCCTCATCCCTGCATGGACTTTGCCCCAGTCCATCCTCTCTCACACACAAACCAGCAAAACAGTGAGTACGGATCTCCATTATCTAAAGCAGATCTGGATGCCAGTTTGACCAATATCTTTAATAAACTGGTGGATAAGATTGAGAGGGAGATCCACAGCTCCACAGCAGCCCTCTCCCAGGAGATAGCCAGCATAGGCAGCCGCACAGATTTATTAGAGACTAAATATGATGAACTCTCCTTAGCTCATAATGATCTGAGAAAGGATTATGAGAATTTAGCTGACAATTTTGCTTTTATGCAAGCACAAGTTGAGGACCTCGACAACAGAAATCGCAGACATAATATTAGGCTTCGCGGGGTCCCTGAAACAGTCACAGACCTCATGCCTGCAGTCGCAAAATTTTTCCATACTCTCCTCCCAGACAAACCCACAACTGCCTTCACCTGCGACAGAATACACAGAGCGCTCCGTCCCAAGCCCCCTCCTGATAACCCTCCCAGGGACATTATCATGTGTATGAGGGACTTTCTAATAAAAGAAGAAATCATGCGCGCTTCAAGAAACACCCCCAACCTTACTATGGAAGGCAGGAGAATACAGATATATCCAGATATATCTCCCGCCACCCTTGAGAGGAGACGTAGGATGAAGGAAGTCACCAGTGTGCTGCAAGCTGCCAGAATTAAATATCGCTGGGGTTTTCCCTTTAAACTCACTATCCCTCACAACGGATCAACATACACTGTGTATAATATTATTGAAGGGAAGGAATTGCTGGTTAAACTGGGACTGATAGCCCAAGACCCACATATCCACCCTCCTAACACACCTAGACCATCTCCAATTTGGTCCACCCCCTCTACCAGGCGAAACCAGAGGGATCAGAGAAGATTGATTCATTCCTTTCAGAATCCACACTCCTAGATTCTACTCTGCATCTCTGAATTCCTGCCCTTTCGTTCTCTCACCCAGTTTATCTCCGGATCACTTTTTTTGACTCACCACTAGATGGCGATCCAAGCTTAAAAATAACATTAAACTGCCTCACTGAATTTACTCATTCAAGAAACCATGCAGGCTCTCCAGATTGCTTCATTATAGTAATCATACTAATACTGTGTAGTGTTGAGCAGAATATGCCATATTCGAATTCGCGATATATCTCGAATATATAGTCGAATATTCGACAGATATTCGCTAAATACGAATATTCGTGATATATTTTCTAAATGAAATGATTGCGAATTTTCGCTATCGCGAATGCGAATGCGATTGCGAATTGCGAATTGCGAATGCGAATATTCGAGAAATGCGGAAGGAGCACTCTGATTGGCTCAGAATATTCGTGATATATTACAATACACAATAATTGCGAATATTTGAGAAATGCGGAAGGAGCACTCTGATTGGCTCAGAATATTCGTGATATATTACAATACACAATAATTGCGAATATTCGGCAAATGCGGAAGGAGCACTCTGATTGGCTCAGAATATTCGTGATATATTACAATACACAATAATTGCGAATATTCGAGAAATGCGGAATGGAGCACTCTGATTGGCTCAGAATATCCGTGATATATTACAATACAAAATAATTTCGAAATTTCGAGAAATGCGGAATGGAGTACTCTGATTGGCTCAGAATATTCGTGATATATTACAATACACAATAATTGCGAATATTCGAGAAATGCGGAATGGAGCACTCTGATTGGCTCAGAATATTCGTGATATATTACAATACAAAATAATTTCGAAATTTCGAGAAATGCGGAATGGAGCACTCTGATTGGCTCAGAATATTTGTGATATATTACAATATAAAATAATCGCGCGATATCGCTATTTGCCGAATAATCGCATTGCGATTTTTCGGCAATATAAAATGAGCGCTGCAGCTACTCGGCCCAAGGTCTCTAATCATACCAGCAATGCTTTTAGACGTCGATGGGGATCTCTAGGATGTGATCTGTTCTAAAAAAAAATTTAAAACATTCGAATATTCGAAATAGCGAATATTCGCCGCGATATTCGCGTTATTCGCGAATACTCGAATATGCAATATTCGTAGCGAATATTCGCAATGCGAATATTCGTGAGCAACACTAATACTGTGTACCAGATGCTGTTCTTTTGCCTTCTAGCCCCTTGGATGATGTGCACCTTCTGCAAGATGACCCCCCTGGTCTTGATCCTTACCGTGTACCTACAATCAAGATCAAGACAGCTCTATCTGTGCTTGGAATGAACTTCCATCGCTGAACTCACACAATATGGACTTGGTAGGTCCTCACACCTTTTGATACTTTTCATTTCCAGGGACTGGCCTCTCTTTATCATTTATTGTCTGGTACCCACATCATAATGTCATTACCTCTGCCCTCGCCTCCCGCCCCACGTATCGACTCCACCCGGAGCCTATGACACCCCCCTCTGCCCCCCCTCATATCTGAGGGGGGTATATTCAAATGTGGGATGTGGTGAGACGGTGAATTTGTGATTTTCAGTTTTGCACCTGGTCACAGGTTATGTGTTGCTCCGGAATTGTTTTACCCCCACCAAGTTCTCTGCTCCACCCCTTGTTCCTTCCTTTGTTATATTGTTCCTCCTCACTTCCTTAGGCTGTTTTTATTTTCTCAAAATGCCTGGAGCATCCACCGCAGCTAGATTGACCCCACTCTTGTGCATGGATTTGGTCGCGAATTCGCAGGTTGGCGGTGCGCGACCTACCCATGTTGCAAGAACGGGACTTTATGTCCCATGGTTTACTGTTTTTTGTTCAACCGACAGGAATTTTCCTGTCCTTTTTGATTTACTAAATTTTTTCATCCCGTATCTAATGGTGTTGTTGGTCCCATTGGCCAACATTGTAATGTTTTCAATCCTTAAGAGTCACAGTTTATTTGTCATCTTGTTAGTTATTCATCTTCACAGGTCCTGTTACACATCTGATTCTAGTCTTAAATATAGCATATGTAATTCTTGTGCCCATCTCTGTTTTGCTCTCCGGGCTGCGCCGCCGATCATCACCAGTTTGGTGGTTGACCGGGGGCTTAGTCTGTGCTCCCAACTCCCCAAAAAAGGTGGATACTTTGTGGTAACTTATATTTATCAGGTGTGCTTCCCTCCAATACCTTTTTTTTAATGGCCCTTAAAATAATTTCACATAACACACAAGGCCTAAACTCCCCTCACAAGCGCAGAAAGGCGTTCCAACATTATAAAAGGCTAGGGGCAGACATTATCTTGCTTCAAGAAACACATTTTGCCTCCCCTAACCACCCCAAATATTTTGACAAATCTTATAATCAATTCTATTTCACTACCTTCTCAAACAAAACCAGAGGTGTTGCGATCTTCATCCGCAATTCTATTATATTTGACATTCAAAATGTATATAAAGATCCAGACAGTAGGTTTATTATCCTTAAAGGGACCATTAACAACCGCACAATCACTATTGCCTCTGTATACGCACCAAATGAATCTCAGTCCACTTTCTTTTTAAACTTTTTTGACACCCTTGACAAATACCACTCCTCTCACATTGTAATTGGTGGAGATTTTAACTTAACAGCTCACCCGACCCTTGACCGGAGCAGAATCTCCACTTCATCCAAAGCCTTCTCCAAGACTATCAATCGCTGCATAAATAAACTCCAGCTTCTGGATACATGGAGAGCTCACAACACGGGTATCAAGGGCTACACCCATTACTCCCACCCACATGACTGTTATGCTAGACTAGACTACATATTCTGCACCCCAATATTATTAGCCAACTCCTCCCATGCAAATATTCACCCATGCCCCTGGTCAGACCATGACATCACATCATTTGACACATCATATGTAGGCCTCTCCCCCTCCCCGTATAATTGGCGTCTTAATGATTGCCTTCTAACTGATCCAGATAATATAAACACAATCTCCACTCATGTTGAAAATTACTTTGCAGAAAACAACATTGCAGAAACCCCCCCCACCTCTCTCTGGGTTGCCCACAAAGCTGTTCTTCGTGGTCATATCATCAATCTAGCTGCCACTAAGAATCGAGAGAGGCTATCTAATATCAAAAACCTTACCAACGAATTAAATAAACTATACCACGAATTAAGACATTCCCCCACACGCGAAATTACTGATCAGATACAAACTAAACGTAGGGCCCTCGACCTCATATTATCATCCAACTCGGAGAGATCCCTTAGGTTTTCCAAAGCCAAATTTTTTCTCCACGGTAATTCAGCTTCAAGTATGTTTGCCAGGAAGCTGAACCAGGACACTAAACCCACACACGTCTACAAACTTAGAGATAACAACGGTAACCTAACCACACACCCACAAGAAGTATTAAAAACCTTCACCTCCTTTTACAAAGAGCTTTTGTCTCCTCCCCTTAATCAACCCAACGCCTCCTCTAGATCATGGCTTGACACCCTTCATCTCCCTACCCTGAACCATGAACAAATAGACTCTCTAAACAAACCATGCTCTGATGAGGAAATATCCCAAATTATCAAGTCCCTGAAGTCGTCCACAGCCCCAGGCCCAGATGGCTTTACATCCTCTTATTACAAAAAATTTGCCCCTCTTTTGACACCATACCTAAAAACTCTGTTTAATCATGTTTTAGAGGGTAACTATTTTCCAGAGGAAATGTTGTTAGCGAATCTCTCACTGATCCCCAAACCCAATAAGGACCATACACTCCCCCAAAATTACCGTCCTATCTCAGTACTAAATAATGACCTGAAAATCTTCGGTAGAGTTCTTGCAGATAGACTTGCGAATGTTATCTCCCCTCTGATACAGGCAGACCAAACTGGCTTTATTCCAGGCAGACAAATTAGCGACAATATTAGGTTAGTCACCAACATTGTTCAGGACGCCAACTTACACACCAGACAGGCCTGTCTTCTAAGCCTAGACATACATAAGGCTTTCGACAGTGTTAGTTGGTCGTATATGAACAATCTTCTCCCCAGATATGGAATCTCGGGCAATTTCCTCCAAGGCTTTAATGCACTCTATCACTCCCCTCATACCCGTATCAAAATCCCTGGCAATAATTCAGAATTTTTCCCTCTGGGTCGCGGAACAAGACAGGGATGTCCTCTTTCCCCACTACTGTTCGCTTTGGCTATTGAGCCCCTAGCTCAAGCCATAAGATCCAACCCAGACATCAGGGGTTACTCTAAAGGTCAACACGAATTTAAGATCAGTTTATATGCTGATGACGCCCTTGTCTTCCTCACTGACCCCCTCCTGTCCATTCCTGTCCTTCTGACCATACTCAACACTTTCCAGGATATCTCGGGTCTCAAAGTTAATCCCAATAAATGTTCTGCCCTCCCTTTAAATCTCGACCATAATTTACAACTCCTCCTACAGGCTAACTTCCCATTTGTGTGGTGTCCCCTATCTTTTAAATATCTAGGGGTTAATATTACTTCCTCACATAAATTCCTATTTAAAGCTAACTACCCCCCTTAATAGCTCACATTAGCTCCCTCCTAGATACCTGGTCATCATACCACATCTCCTTTTTGGGTAGATTATGCGCCATCAAAATGAACATCATACCTAAATTACTTTATTACTTCCGTACCCTACCCATCAATGTATCCAAATCTAAACTGGACCATTTGCAAAGAATAATCAACAAATTTATATGGGCAAATAAAAAGCCCAGATACAGCTATGCCCTGATGCATAGGCCACAATCCAAAGGTGGCCTGGGCCTCCCTAACCTGTGGTACTATTTTCTAGCTGCGAGAATCTCACAACTATCACAGTGGTTTTCCCCCTCCCAAAACATACCGTGGAGGAAATTTGAATCTACATCAGTACATCCATTTCACCTCCAAGGTATTCCATGGTCCAATTATGTTCTATATCGCCACCTCTTAAAACACAACATCATAGTGGCCCACCTATTCCAACTATGGCAAAAAATTAAAGACACACATTCTCTTTCCTCCCCAATTTCCCCTCTGACCTCCTTCATAGGTGACCCTAGGTTTAATTTAGCTTATACTAATAAATCGTTATTCACACCCTGGATTGACAATGGCCTTACCACACTACGTTCCCTACAATCTAAATGGGTCTTTAGATCCTTCGATTCGATACGAAAAGAATATAATCTTCCCAGTGCGGAAATAGAACACTATCATATGATCAAATCTTATTTTGACACATATTACTCATTATCCACACCCTCTACGAATACACCCTTTGAGAGGATCTGCATGGTAGCATCCAGAGACAGAGGTATTGTCTCCAGATTATACCACTGGATTAACAACTTAAATCTCCAAGAAAAATCTAACACAATGTTACAATGGGAAAGAGAATTGGAATATGAGGTCTCTGTTGAAACATGGTACAATATGGCTGAAAATCTGCGTAAATGCAACAGAGCTATATCATTTAGAGAGACCCCCTTGAAGATTTTTTCCAGGTGGTATCTCACCCCCTCCAAATTAAGTGTGTTTTACCCCTCAATTTCACCCAACTGTTTCAGGGGCTGCCAAGCTGAAGGTACTCTGTTACACACATTTTGGAGCTGCCCCATGCTGAGGCGGATCTGGGACATGGCCGTCTCCAGATTTGAGAGTTCCTCTGGCCAAAAGATCTCTATCTCCCCCCAAATATGTGTCCTCTATTCCAAAATCCCAGATATTCCTGCCCCATGTTCTAGGCTATTCCACTCCCTCTGCAGCTCCATCCAGTGGATGATAGCCTTTAATTGGAAATCAGACAATCTACCTTGGTCTCAGGTCCTTGATAGAATGGAAATGCTCAAACTCTCTGAAAGGATATTCCATACTCTAAATGATACAATGCATATCTATAACACTAAATGGTCTTACTGGTATGTTGCCCAGCAGGCATAGTGTCACTCCCTCCATCTTTCCCTTTTCCATACAGAAAGGTTTTATTAACCCTCCCCTTTATGTATACAATTGCATCCTTACTTATTGTTACCTCATTCTTAATACTATACTCGTGTATTTACACATATTGTTATGTTTGACCTGTTATCTTACAATACTCTGACTTTTTGAACTATGTTTTTGACTACAATGACTCTGTATGCTTATACAATTTTCAATAAAAAATTTTTGTAAACAAAAGAAATATATAACAAAAAAAACATACAGAGAAAAAAAAGAAAACATTTCATTTTTTGTTGTTGTTTTAAACTCTCCCCAGAACATCCATTACATTCGCTCCACCGCTTATGTTTTCTTTTTTATCTGCCGTACGCAGATACAAAATACACCTCCCCAATTAAGACCTGTGTGCTGTAGGTGTCCAGTCCGTCCCCAACAGCACGAATACCTCCTGAAATTTGGAAACAAACCATGTATTACAATTATGCAGGCCTACATCTATTACCTGAAGCTGTGCTGTATGACACTGACCTGATGTGGTGGCATTTTCTACGTCCTGCACATTTGGCGGGGGTGGGGCTTGGCTCTGTTTGAGGTTTGTCTGCTCCACTCCTACAGCTTGATTGCGCCCTATGAGATTGTAAAAAAGGGATACATGAATCAAAAAGATTAAAGGTCTGAAAGAGGAATATCAATCATTCTTTTTGTAATGTGTGGTACAATTGTCTGTTTTTACAATCCTTTTAAGCTTAACACAGGATTGTATCCATTACCAAAGCTGCAAAATTTCTCTATCTTTGGCCAAGTTTCCTACATGGAAAAACACCAAGGGCCAGATTCAGATACGAGATACAACGACGTATCTCCAGATACACCGTTGTATCCCTGAGTTTTTCCGTTGCGTCTATGCGCCTGATTCAGAGAATCGGTTACGCATAGATATCCCTAAGATCCGACAGGTGTAATTGTCTTACACAGTCGTATCTTAGGCTGCAATTTCAGGCTGGCCGCTAGGTGGCGCTTCCGTATAACTAAGCGTGGAATATGCTAATGAGGTTTTAAGGCCGATTCAGAAACATACATTCTGCCGGCCCTTTGTTTTACGTCGTTTACGTTCGGCTTTTTTCTGCGTATAGTTACCACTGCTATATGAAGGGTATCCTATGTTAAGTATGTCCGTCGTTCCCGTGTCGAGTTTTGAATTTTTTACATCGTTTGCGTAAGTCGTTCGCAAATAGGGATTTACGTAATTTACGTTCACGTCGAATCCAATAAGTCCTTGCGGCGTACGTTGCCGCAATGCACACTGGGATATTTCATGGACAGCGCATGCGCCGTTCACAAAAAACGTCAAAAACGCGGGGTCAAGTTAAATTTAAATAAAACACGCCCACAACATCTCCATTTGAATTACGCAGCCTTACGCCGCAACACATAAATTACGCTACCGTAAATAAGGGCGCAAGTTCTTTCTGAATAGTTACAGCGGCGTAACGTATCGGGGATCGGCCCATAGTATCCACTGGATCACCTCTGTGTGACACCCTGTGACGGTATTAGAGCATATCTCCGCCATCCTCTCCCTTCTTCTCCCATAAAAGAAATCACCCCAATATTCCCCGACTAGGAATATCCCTGGAATCGCTGAATAATCCACACATTAGCCATGGCTTAATACTGGATCTAACAGGACACCCTTTAATGGCAAAACTCTACAGATTTATATACACAGTTGCAAGCTTGTCCTCAATCAAAGAACAATGAAATCTCCACCCCCTTTTCCACACACTGGGGGTTTCCATACAGAGGCGTTTCGGCACCGCAAGCTTGACACATCACATTCTTGAATTTGAATTCAATTAACCTTTAGAATACACAATCACGGATCTAAAAGACATTTAGTAATTATCTCCCAGAGAGAGAAGCCCCCAGGGGGTAATTACTACAATGAAGCAATCAGAACAACAATTAACATGAGTCAATTATCTAATCGGTTGGCTAGGTCGTCTCGTCTGTGAGACGGCTATTCATCTGCAGAACACAATGGAAAGGTATTTCACAAGCCACTTAGCATTGAAAGGTCATTGTCCCTTACTGGCAGCATGGCAATCTGGTTTAAACAGGTTTTACAGATGCCTCTACAAAGGGGAAAGTAATCCAATTATCCAGGCTAGAGGCAGAACCCCATAACGCACAGACATTAACATTAGCAGGGAGAGGATTAGACTGAAGTATATAGGCAATTGTATAAAAGTCCTTCACAATGGCCCCCCTTTTTCTCCCTGCTCCGGCAACTTGGTTGGACCTTTCCTGGTCCAGTAGGGTTGACGGGTTCAGAGCTTTTAGTCCGAGGTTAACTCCGTTTGGCGTGACAATCCATCGGCATTCCCGTTTTGCTTGCCTGGGCGGTAATGAATCGTAAAGTCATAGGGCTGTAAGGCCAAGCTCCAGCGTAGCAAACGGCCGTTGTCCCCTGAAACCCGGTTAAGCCACACCAAGGGGTTGTGATCGGTGATGAGAGTGAAAGCCCGGCCATAAAGGTAAGGTGTGAGCTTTTTGAGGGCCCATATCAAGGCCAAACACTCTTTTTCAATGGTGGCGTAACTGACCTCCCTTGGCAACAGCTTCCGACTCAGGTATGCCACCGGGTGCTCTCCTCCATCCTCCCCGATCTGGCTTAGTACTGCCCCCAGTCCAAACATTGAAGCGTCCGTGTGAACAATAAATCTTTTGTTAGGATCTGGGGTAATCAACACCGGAGCATTAACCAGAGCAGTCTTTAGTGCTTGGAAAGCCACCTCGCATTCCGGGGACCACAGGACTTGTCGGGGTAGCTTCTTTTTGGTTAAGTCGGTCAGGGGTTTGGCCAGGGCGCTGTAGTCGGGTACAAAGCGTCTGTAATAGCCGGCTGTGCCCAAGAAAGCCATGACTTGTGTCTTGGTGTGGGGAGTGGGCCAATTGGCAACGGCCTCGATCTTAGCCGGCTCCGGCCGTTGCTTACCACATCCTACTCGGTGGCCCAAATATTGTACCTCCGCCATACCCAAATGACATTTGTCGGGTTTCAGGGTCAGCCCGGCCCCTTTGATCCTATCCAATACTATCCCTACGTGCTCTAGGTGCGCTTCCCATGTATCGCTGTAGATGGCGATGTCATCCAGGTAAGCACATGCAAAGCTCTGGAGACCCCCAAGTAACTGATCCACCATCCGTTGGAAGGTGGCCGGGGCGTTCTTCATCCCGAACGGCATAACCCGGAATTGGTATAGGCCGAATGGGGTGATGAAGGCTGACTTGGGTCTGTCCTCTTCTGCTAGGGGGATCTGCCAATATCCCTTGCATAGGTCTATTGTGGTCAGATACTTCCCTGCAGAGATACGGTCAAGCAGCTCGTCCATCCGTGGCATCGGATAGGCGTCCGTAACTGTCTTGTCATTGAGGCGCCGGTAATCTACACAGAAGCGGGTTGTCCCATCCTTCTTGGGCACTAAGACTACTGGCGAGGCCCAAGGACTTTCTGAGGGTTCGATTACGCCTAGCCGAAGCATCTCATCTATTTCCTTCCGCATCCCCTCCCGGACTGATTCGGGGATACGGTAAGGAGGCTGTCTCAGGGGTGCCTGTCCTGGAGTCTCCACCTTGTGTATGGCTAGGAGTGTGTATCCAGGCTCCTGAGAGAATGTGGCCTGTTTTGTTTCTAGTAAGCGACCAGCTTGAGCCCGCTCTTGCGGCCCCAGCTGTTCCCCTAGCTGGACTTTCTCTATCTGGGTCATCCCCTCGTTACTGCCCAATAGGTCGGGAAGGGGTAGGGTCTCTGTGTCTTCTCCTGCTGGTGCACAGATAGCGGCTACCTCCTCCGCCCGTTCCTGATAGGCCTTGAGCATGTTGATGTGAAAGGTTCGTTTCACCTCTTCATCCTCGCAACTGGCTATCGTGTAGGTAGTGTCGCATATCTGTCCTATAACTTTATAGGGGCCCTGCCAGGCAGCCTGGAGCTTGTCTGTTCGGACCGGCCTTAATACCATGACCTTTTGGCCTATCTGAAAGCTCCGGTGCCTAGCCCGTCGGTCATACCATACCTTCTGGCGCTGTTGTGCCGCCTGGAGGTTCTCTCGCACTGTCTGGGCTAATTCTTCCATGCGGTCTCTCAGCTCCAGGACATAAGGTACAACCGGGGTCCCCTCAATTTCTGTTTGCCCCTCCCAGTGATCCTTGATGAGATCTAAGGGCCCCCTCACCCGCCTCCCATAGAGAAGTTCGAAGGGTGAGAATCCGGTCGATTCCTGCGGCACCTCTCGGTAGGCAAAGAGAAGGTGCAGCAGGAATCGCTCCCAATCCTTGTAAGCCCCCGTGAATGACTTCAACATTTGCTTTAGCGTTCCGTTGAATCGCTCGCACAGGCCGTTAGTCTGGGGGTGGTATGGGGAGCTAGTCAGGGATTTAACTCCACAGGTTTTCCATATCTGCTGGGTTACCTCGGCCGTGAATTGTGTACCTTGGTCGGACAGGACCTCCTTGGGAAAGCCTACTCGGGAAAATACTTTAACTAGGGCCTCTGCTACGGTCTCAGCCTGTATGTTAGAGAGGGCTACCGCTTCAGGGTAACGGGTGGCGTAGTCTACCACGGTGAGTATATACCGCTTGCCGGAACGGCTAGGTTGGGCCAGGGGCCCTATAATGTCCACAGCTACCCTTGTGAACGGTTCTTCAATAATGGGCATGGAAACTAGTTTAGCCTTTGGGTGGTCTCCCTTTTTACCTATACGTTGGCATACCTCGCACGTTTGACAATATGCCCTGACGTCGTCGGATACCCCAGGCCAGAAGAAGTTCTGGGTTATCCGATACCCTGTCTTGCGTATTCCCAAATGGCCTGCCAAGGGTACGTCGTGCCCAATCCTCAATAACTCCTGCCGGTACTTTCGGGGAACTACCAGCTGGCGTT
This sequence comes from Rana kukunoris, assembly GCA_029574335.1. Taxonomy (NCBI): domain Eukaryota; kingdom Metazoa; phylum Chordata; class Amphibia; order Anura; family Ranidae; genus Rana; species Rana kukunoris. Next base: position 366,740,087 of record CM056052.1, read on the forward strand.
TTTGCTTAGGCCCTGGTGCATTACCCTGGGTCTCGGTGAGCCTGTACAAGCGGCCTTTCTCCCAGATAAACTGCTCCTTCTCTAACCCCCCTTGGCCCCCCTTGGCTTTCTCTCGATACTTTCTGAGGGAAGGGTCTCCGGTCACCTCCCGCCCAAAGTCCTCTGGGGTGTCCCAGGGTAGGGGTTCTACAGTCAAGGGTAGGTTGGGTTGGCTTACCTGGGTCTCAGTAGGAAGGGGATGGCTCTCGGCAGCACGACTTTGCGCTCTGGTGGTTACGGCGTGGGCCTCCTGAGCGGTGGTAGAGGCGAACGCCGAAGTCAGGGGCCCAATGTCGTTGCCCAAGATGACTTCAGAAGGTAAGTCCTTCATGACGCCCACATGAACATTGCCAGCTCCTGCACCCCAGTCCAGGTGTACCTGTGCAGTAGGAATACGGTATACTGCCCCCCCTGCCACTCTCACAGCAATTGATTTCCCTGGTTTCTCTGATGCATTAATCAGGTGTCTTTGTACCAACGTGATGGTCGCCCCACTGTCTCTTAATCCCCGGACGGTTTTTCCGTTAACCATGACCAGCTGACAATGGTGTTTCCTGTTGTCCGTAATAGCAGATTGTACCACGTGGACTTCGTAAAGGGTGCCCCATGGTTCTTCCTGACCCAGCTCCTGGGAATCCCAAGCCGAGTCTACACAATGGGCTGCTGCTGGTGGGCGGTACCCAGGTCGAGACCAATTTGACCTGGTGTTGTCATCCATGGGGCAATTCTGCTATGATGACACGCTTGGTTCTGTTGCTAGCAATCCTTCCACAAACTTCCAGTAGTCCTTTCCGTGTATTTCTTTTAAGCCGGGTGTACCAGTCTTCCATTCACTGTTCCCAGTGTCTGCTTGGAATCCTGGTGTAAAGGAAGGTAGAAGGGAAAATCCCGCTGCTGCCATCCAGTGTGACGGTATTAGAGCATATCTCCGCCATCCTCTCCCTTCTTCTCCCATAAAAGAAATCACCCCAATATTCCCCGACTAGGAATATCCCTGGAATCGCTGAATAATCCACACATTAGCCATGGCTTAATACTGGATCTAACAGGACACCCTTTAATGGCAAAACTCTACAGATTTATATACACAGTTGCAAGCTTGTCCTCAATCAAAGAACAATGAAATCTCCACCCCCTTTTCCACACACTGGGGGTTTCCATACAGAGGCGTTTCGGCACCGCAAGCTTGACACATCACATTCTTGAATTTGAATTCAATTAACCTTTAGAATACACAATCACGGATCTAAAAGACATTTAGTAATTATCTCCCAGAGAGAGAAGCCCCCAGGGGGTAATTACTACAATGAAGCAATCAGAACAACAATTAACATGAGTCAATTATCTAATCGGTTGGCTAGGTCGTCTCGTCTGTGAGACGGCTATTCATCTGCAGAACACAATGGAAAGGTATTTCACAAGCCACTTAGCATTGAAAGGTCATTGTCCCTTACTGGCAGCATGGCAATCTGGTTTAAACAGGTTTTACAGATGCCTCTACAAAGGGGAAAGTAATCCAATTATCCAGGCTAGAGGCAGAACCCCATAACGCACAGACATTAACATTAGCAGGGAGAGGATTAGACTGAAGTATATAGGCAATTGTATAAAAGTCCTTCACACACCCTAACTAGGTTGTTCTTGTAGCCAGCACTCAGTGCCGATCCTGACCTCCCTGGGGCCCTAAGCAAAATGACATGGCACATTAAAAATGAGAAGCGGGGGGCGCTGATGACAATGACATGTCACATTAAAGAAAGTTGCGAAGCGGTGGGAGGGGGTGTTCTGACATCTTACATTAAATTGAGACGCAGGGGGTGCTGACTTTTTTACCTCTTCTCCCATGCAGCCAGCAAGTTGAGAAGCCGGGTGAGGGGGCGAAAATTACTTCTTATCAGGCGGGGCCTCTAGTAATTTGGGGGGCCCTTCGCAGCTTTGCATGGCCCTAAGCGGCTTGCATAGTGAGCCTATAGGGCGGATCAGCCATGCCAACACTTGTGCTACTGAGTCCATATGTGTAACCAACTGCTGAGCATACTCTCCTTTGACTGTCTATTGACTTAAGTTGGATTATTTAAATCTAGTTAATAACACAAAAAAATTGATCTCACATAAAAAGATCATAAATAGAATGAACGACCATTTATTATGCCCACAAACATGAACCTTGAGACATGTATTCTTGAACTGTATATATACACAACCTGAAAGAAAAAGCACATGCCGCAAAATAATAAAAACAAAGGGCCAGATTCAGATACATCAGCGCATATTTATGCATGCGTAGCGTATCATTTTTCCACTATGCCGGCGTAGCGCAGAGACGCAAGATGATATTCAGAAAGCAAATGTGCCCGACGATGCGGCGGTGTAACGTAAAATCTTAGGCGTAAGCCGGCGTTATTCAAAGTAGGAAGGCAGTGGGCGTGATCCATGTTAATGAAGCGTGACCCCATGCAAATGAAGGGCCGAAACGAACGGCGCATGCGCCGTGACGTGGAAGTCAGTCCTGTACGCTTCTGCGCATGCGCACACCTATGCGTAGCGTAACCCCTAAGATACGCCAGCCCAGTGTATAAATGCGCCCGTCGAACGGAAATTGGCAGCATCTTTTTGGAGCCATGCCTGCTAAGGAGAGGAGAAAGCGTAATTTCATCCCTGAGGAGAGGGCAATTATTATTGAGGCCATCTGACAGTATGGTGCATGCCTCCATGGGGCACAGAGTGGGCAGACCAGCAAGCAGAGGAAGGAAACTGCCCGGGTGAATTCCCTATCACATGAGGTCCGGACACCTAAGGACATCTCCAAGAAAATCAATGACCTGCGTCCCCTGGTCAAGGAAAAGCTGGCCAACATGAGTAGGCACGCCAGGGGCACAGGAGGTGGACCTGCCAGGAAAATTACCCTCACTCCTGAAGAGCAGATCGTTGCCCAGTCCCTATGTGTGTTTTATCTACTATCCGGGGTGTAGCATGTGGGGGGGGGGGGGTGGAAGGGAACATGTGACAAGTGTGTGTGTGTGTGTCCACCAACAAGTGAATGTTTTGTGTCATCCACAGATGCCCAGGAGGGAGCTGTCCCCTCATCGGCTGATGGCCAACCCACGACCTCTAGGGATGACACTGCCCACACCTCTCCTCTGGAGGAAGTGAAGGAACTTGAGGAAGGTGTGTATGTTCTGGAGGAGATCCATATCCCAGGACCCTCACGGGCCTCCTCCCCCATCAGGGATATCCCCTCATCCTCTCCCTCCATCAGGGGAAGTCGCTCAAGAGTCTCCCCATACACACGGCCTCAAGCCTCTCCTGCCCCAAGGAAGGCTACTAGGAAGACCAGGGGTGATCCATCTGCCATGGAGGAGAGTCTTGCGAGGGACCAGGCCCGGCAGTCCCGTCATCTGGGCTCTATAGCGGGTGACATGCGCCGTATGGCAGAGAGCCTTGCCTCCTCGGCCCAGACCCAGGCTGCCTGAACACTGGCAGTCCAGCAGGCCCTGACCCAGCAGGGTGCTCTGAGTAATAACATCACTGACAGCCTGCAGAATGTCAGTGCAAACTGCTCGGCAATTGTCACCTGCCTGGGGGAGCTCCAGGCCACCACATCAGGCCTTGTGGCAGAGGTCCGGAGCCTGGCAGTGGCCATACAGGCCAATACAGCTGCCATTGAGACGGTGGGGAGCCTGACTAATGCGGTCCTCACCCGCATTGCACTGGCAATGGAGGGCAGGCAGGCAGCCAGGGAGACACTGGGGGGTGATCCTCCTTTACCGATACCTGGGATGGGAGAAGTCAGTGGTGCAGGGTGTACTAAGATGGGCGTCACAGAGGCAGCATAGAAAAATAAATCCTCTCGTGCCTATAAGTGCCCGTCATCTGTCAGTGCCCGCTATCTGTCAGTGCTCATTAGTGCTGCTTAATCAGTGTCACCTTTTAGTGCCAGCCACCTGTCAGTACCATCTATCAGTGCCAGCCATCAGTGCCCCCTGTCAGTGCCGGCCACCTGTCAGTGCCAGCCATCAGTGCTACCTGTCAGTGGCAGCCATCAGTGCCACCTGTCAGTACCACCTGTATAAATAATTAATAAAAATGCAATAAAACTATCTCCTATCTTGTAAACGCTATGAAAAAAAATGTATATATATTTTTGGGGGATATTGATTATAGCAAAAAATAAAAAATATTGCATTTTTTTTCAAAATTGTCGCTCTATTTTTGTTTATAGCGCAAACAATAAAAACCGCAGAGGTGATTAAATACCACTAAAAAAAATATGCCAATCTTGTTTGGGAGCCACGTCGCACGACTGCGCAATCGTCAGTTAAAGCTACGCAGTGCCGAATCGTAAAAACTGTCTGGGTCCTTTAGCTGCCTGAATGTCCGGGTCTTGGGCTCAAGTGGTTAAAATTAGCACTATCGATTGTTCATGTTCGAGTCCCATAGACTTTAACGGTGTTCGGATGTTCAAACAAATTTATTGCCTGTTCACATGTTCTGATGCTAACCAAACTGGGGAGTGTTTGGCTCATCCCTATTCAGGAGGCCTTGAAGAAATGTTTGTGTAAGCATTTCTAGACCCTGGGAGGTTACCGTATCCTGGTGCTGGACAACGTGTTTCTGAAGCTTTATTCAGTCAGAGGTAGAACGGTGGAGAAGGTGGCCGGCTGATCGATGCCTTTAACCACTTAAGGACCTTGTCTGTTTTTCAGACCCAGTGTTTACAAGTTTAAAACAGGTTTTTTTTGCTAGAAAATTACTTAGAAAAAAATATATAATGTTTTGGGGTTCTAACACCCTAGAAAATAAAATGGTGGTCATTGCAATACTTTTTGTCACACCGTATTTGCGCAGCGGTTTTACAAGTGCACTTTTTTTGGAAAAGAAATCACTTTTTTTAATTAAAAAAATAAGACAACTTTTGGGAATTGTGAAAGATAATATTACGCCAAGTAAAATGATACCCAACATGTCATGCTTCAAAATTGCGCCTGCTCGTTGAATGGCGTCAAACTTTTACCCTTAAAAATCTCCATAGGCGACGTTTAAAAAATTCTATAAGTTGCATATTTTGAGTTACAGAGGAGGTCTAGGGCTAGAATTATTGCTCTCACTTTAATGATTGTGGCAATATTTCACTTGTGTGGTTTGAACACCATTTTCATATGCGGGTGCTACTCACGTTTGCTTCTGCACGTGAGCTTGTCGGGACGGGTCGTTTAAAACTTTTTTTTCAGTTTTCTTATTTATTTTAATTGATTTTATAAATTTTTACACAGTTTTTTTTTTTTTAAATTGATCACTTTTATTCCTATTACAAGGAATGTAAACATCTCTTGTAATAGAAAAAAGCATGACAGGTTCTCCAAAATATGAGATCTGGGGTTAAAAAGACCTCAGGTCTCATATTTAGACTAAAATGCAATAACAAAAACAAATTGTCATTTGAAAAAATGACAACAGAAAAATGTGCCTTTAAGAAGCATGGGAAGAAGTGACGTGTTGACGTTGCTTCTGACCTGCTATGCTATGGAGATGGGTGGGGGCCATCTTGTCCTCACTCGTATCCCAGCCAAGCAGGACACAGGACCCGATCACCTCCGCCTCTGCCGACGGCTCTGGAACGCGGCGGAGATCGCAGGAGAGTGGCGGAAGGAGTGGCTCTGTCCCACCACCGATAACAGTGATCTTTCAACAAATACGCTGCGGAGACCAATGTTATCGTTTACAGGACCGCTCACTGAAAAGATGGATATCTCGGCAGCTGCTGCCGTTACCGAGATTTCCATCTTTAAAGTGCCGACGTATAGGTACATGAGCAGGTCCTTAAACAATTTTTAAGTTCACAGCGCCAAGGTCTGATAGTTTCAAGCAACCATCGCCAGCGTCTGCATTATAAGGTTTAGGAATATCTAGGGGCAAGAGCAGACTTGGAGAACTTTCCAACAGAGCATCCACTGGGTCTTGAGGATGGGCCACTGACCAGAAATTGTTCAATATGCAATTGAGCTACTGGTCTGTCCTGCATCCAGCATGCTTTCTGATTTCACATTCAGTGGAGGATTTATATCAAAGAGTGCGCATGTCCACAGACTCCGTCGATAGGCCCACATTTATAAAAATGAATCAGTCCTGGATCAGCAGCTATCAAGTGCCTGATGCTGATGTAACTGATTGAATTTGCTATGAATCTAGGATCCCTTGAAGACTGCCTATGCTGCCTATCCTATTCCTCCTTAATCTTGATGATGCTAGCTTCCAACAATATTTTTAGTTTAGGGCACCACCACCACCAAAGGGGCATGTTATTAAGTGGTTACAGTGTTGTGGCACCACCACCACCACCCAAGGCCCAATTTTTCTGCCCCTGTTTAATAAGGGCATGTAATTAAAATTTTTGATTCAATATTTAACAGCAGGACCTGTTCCTGCACTGAACAAGAGTAACTGTGAGGGGTTACAGTGTTGTGGTACCACTGCCACCCAAAGCCAAATTTTTCTGCCCCTGTTTTACAATTATTATATAATATTTCACAACAGGGCCCATTCTTGCGCCCAACAAGAGTAACTGTACGGGGTTACAGTGTTATGGCACCACCACCACTCAAGGCCAATTTTTTCTGCCCCTGTTTAACAGAAGCATGTAATTAACAATTTTAAAACAATATTTAACTACAGACGTTTCTACGCCCTACAAGAATAACTGTGAGGGTTTCCAGTGTTGTGGCACTATCAAAACCAAAGGCCCAATTTTTCTGCCCCTGTTTAACAGGGGCAAGTATTTACAATTTTTCAAATATTTAACAGCAGGGCCCATCCCTGCGCCCAACAAGAGCGACTGTGAGGGGTTACAGTGTGGCACCACCAACACCTAAGTCCCAATTTTTTTGCAGAGGGTATAGTGCAGTCCCTATAGTATATATACTTCAGAGTATACAGTGCCTGAGGGCCTGGGGGACCCCACGCCTTTTTTTTATTTTGCCTCAGGGTTCCCCTTAATATCCATACCAGACCCAAAGGGCCTGGTAATGAACTTGGGGAACTCACACCATTGTTTCAATGATTTTTTTTAATCTTTACATTTAAGGATTTTATTAAGGCTTTTTCAGGTTACAAGAAAATCAAATGCAGAGTTACATTAAAGTGGACGGACTATAACAGATACATCCAATCTAACAGCTTCCAGTGTACCATTCCCACATAGCAAAACAGCTAATTTAAGCCCACTCCCCTAAACTAATCAGTCAATCAGGGCTAAGTCAGCCCTACTGGCGCTCCAATGGCGATCCCTCGAATATGGTATCGCCGCGGAGGAACCGCGAACCCCCGCACCCCGGGCGCCCCTGAAAGGGATCACGCTGCGCCCCGAGAGCCGGGCCCCCGGCCCCCCCACCGCCTCAAATCAACAGCGTCCATCCACCTTGTGGAAAGGCATTCGCCTGTTCAGGGGAAGTCAGCAATGTTTAACACCCAATACAAAACACTGTAGTAAACCCAACAGCAGAGAGGCCCACCAAGAGAGGTGTGAAAGAGGACAGAGAGAAAGAAACGTGGGAAAGTAAGAGAAAGAAGAAGGACAGAGAGATACAATCAAGCCGATATTGGAGTGGACCCGCAACCAGGTTGAATCCCAGGAATGAGTGACGCCTTATAGTAGGTAGCCCAGGGTTCCCAAATAGATTGGAATCTGTTCGTGTGATCTGCCCACTTAACTACGATTTGTTCCTGGGACATTATCCAGGAGACTTTTCTTCTAAAGGTGAGGAAGGACACTGAGGGTTTCTTCCATGATTTGGCTATGGTCATCTTAGCCCCTAATAAAATAAAAAAGCTTAAAATTCTAGAGTTTTTAGGAAGGCCTGGTATGCACTGATTCAGCAGTGCCACATGAGGTTGAGGCGCTACCACTACCCCTAGCAAGGCACCGATGGTGCGAAACACCCTTTTCCAAAATGACCCAACGCAGGGGCAGGACCTCCACGTATGCAACATGTTACCCTCCAAAACGCAGCCCCTGAAGCATAGTGGTGAGGTCCCTCGAAACATCCTCGCCAGCCTGGAAGGAACATAATACCACCGAACCATAAGTTTGAGACTAGCCTCTATAAGACTTACGTTAAGAATACCTTTATATGCTTGGATCGATGCTCGGTACCATACCTCGGTGCACCATGAGGTGTTCGGGTCCTTCTCCCAGGCCAAAGCATAAGACGGCTTATCCGACTTGGACATCAAGGCCACATATATCAGCAAGATCCCACCCCTCTGATCATTGGTGTTTGCACACCAGTTTTCATAGGGCGTTATGCCAGGGGGTAACGATTTGTCTGACCAAGCAGAGCGGAGAAAGTGGGAAATTTGTTAGAGCCTAAAGACTTCGCTGTCGGGCATATCTAGATGCTTTTTGCAAAGGGACAGGGAAAGCGGGCCAGCTGAGGAGAGAAAGTGTCCTATACTATACAGGCCTGTGTCCGTCCACCACCGAAAAGCCCTGATATCCAGCCCTGGAGGGAAGTCAGGGTTATGAAATAAGTGCGAAAGGGGCTTCAAAGGGGAAATCAGGGTGCGCAGAGAGAATCGTTTGGTACAGAGGGCTATGGAGTGGGATAACGTGGGGGATATAATGGCTGGTCTGCGTTTGGAATCGCACCCCAAAACATAGTCAATGGTATGTGCAGGGATGGCTTGTCGTTCCATTGCAATCCAGTCAGGCTTAGGACCCTGAGCGAAAAACCATCGACATTTGTGACAGTTGGGCCGCTTGATAATACCCCCATAAGTTAGGGAGTCCCAAGACTAACAGGCTGTGATAAAGGCAAACCGGACTCGGTAAGGCAGTCACTGGTACCGGAGGGGAGAACGAGAACCCCCTCCCAGTGTGGGCAGGGGTAGACCTCCAGGGGTCAGGATCCCAGTCAGACAAAAAGGAATTCAGGAATGATCCTCAAGTTAGATAGTTCTCTTTAGAGCGCTTGTGGTTCTGCGTCAGCCAGGTTTGCTGCAGCGGGCTTGCTTGCGGAGGCCTCTTTGTGGAGCCGGGAGTCCCCCTGCTGTTCTGTGGGGACGGAGGTTCTAGGACGATCAGACCCAGCTGAGTCAGCAGGCGTTCCCCTTCCGGAAATGATGAAAACCCAAAATGTTTGTTTCTGTAGGAAAAATTCACATGCAGCGGGAATGACCACCTGTAGGTGATTTCTTTTTCCAGAAGGACTTGCAACAGTGGTTTAAAAGCGCGCCTCTTCTGCACTGTATAAGGAGACAGGTCAGCAAAGATCTGTGGCCGTTTAAAGTGAGATTGTCCGAGCGCCTAGCCCTTTTCATAACCTCCTCTTTGACAGCATAGAAGTGTGGTTTTACAATGATGTCCCTGGGTAAACCATCCGATCGGGGGGATTGTAGGGCTCTGTGTGCTCTGTCTAGCTCCAGACGATGCTCCGCTATATCAGGGATGAGGCTTCTAATGAGTGACTTAACTGCCTCTTGCACCTCCTTGTCCGATTCCGGGACCCCCCCTAACCCTAAAGTTATAGCGTCTCGATCTGTTCTCCAAATCGTCGATCTTGGCGAACGCAGTTTCCAATTGGTCCTGCACTTCTTGTAACCTGTTGGAGTTCTGGTTAATCCGTGCCACTGCCTGGTCCGCCTTCTGCTCAATAGTGTCAATTCTCATCCCCAGATGCAGCAGGTCCGCATGTATGGATGAAGTGATCTGTGCTGCATTTAAAGCCAGACTTTTGGAAAGCATTTGTGAGAAGGCTGTCATCATAGAGGGAAAGTCTGTGGGGACAGGGGTCTCCTCCTGAGCCTCACACACAGAAAGCAGCATGCCTGTGTGTGGGTCTATCATGGGTGTAGTGGGTAATCAGTACCTGGTGACTGCGGGGGGGAAGATCCTGGTCAGCAATTGAGGTCCCAGGCTGGTCCGTGTCATGCAGGCCTCGTGGAGCCGCCATCTTGGCATAGCTGAGGGGGCCAGGAGATTCCGCCATCCGTCCCATAAGGTTATTCCTGGCGGGCGGCACTGACATCCACGGGAACCGGTAAGGGAGCTGTGGGGGAACTCAGTCCGCTGTAATGAGTGATGACAGGCCGCGGTGGAGCAGAGCTTTAGATGCCATCTTGGAAACCCTGCGCATGTTTCAATGATTTTTTATGTATATTGCCGGTATCCGGCAATACATTACAGCCGTGAGCAATTTTAAATTACATTTTTTCCTTTAGAAATATCATTTTGCTGCAGGATTGTTATGAACATGGGAAAGATGCACTAATTTACAGGTAGACCAAGGGGACACCCATGCACAATATGCACAATACTAGGAATATTTCATTTTTATTATTTTACTTTAAGCCTTAATAAAATCACTGCTCCTAAAAAAAACTGCAGTTTAAAAAACAATTGCGTGATACATGTCACTTGGAACCGTACCCAGGTCCCCATACATGTTTTATGGCTGTAACTGGCATATAAGCCTTTAAAATGAGCAATTTTGATTTTTAATGTTCGTGTCCTATAGACTTTAACCACTTAAGGACCGCCTCCTGCACATTTGCGTCGGCAGAATGGCACGGCTGGGCACATGCACGTACATGCTGTACTAGTACCCAGCCGTGGGTCACGGGCGCGCACCCGCGGCGCGGTCCCGTGACCCGGCCTAAAGCTCCAGGACCGGGATCGCGGGACTCACGGACCTGATCGCCACTGGAGTGAGGCAATAAAACTATCCTCTATTTTGTAAACCCTATAAATTTTGCGCAAACCAACTGATAAACGCTTATTGCAATTTTTTTACCAAAAATAGGAAGAAGAATACGTATCGGCCTAAACTGAGGAAAAAAACAATTATATATTTTTGGGGGATATTTATTATAGCAAAAAGTAAAAAATATTGCATTTTTTTTCAAAATTGTTGCTCTATTTTTGTTTATAGCGCAAAAAATAAAAACCGTAGTGGTGATCAAATATCACCAAAAGAAAGCTCTATTTGTGAATAAAAAAGGACCCCAATTTTGTTTGGGAGGCACGTCGCACGACCGCACAATTGTTAGTTAAAGCGACGCAGTGCGAATCGCAAAAAGGGGCAAGGTCCTTTAGCTGCATTTTGGTCCGGGTCTTAAGTGGTTAACATTGTTTGTGTGTTTGCATGTATTTTTTGCCTGTTCGCATGTTCTGCTGCGGACCGAACCAGGGGGTGTTCGGCTTATCCCTACAGGTGATACATATAAACAATATTATGGGCCAATTGTTGCAAAAAACACATTTTATTCAGCTTTTTTTTTGCAAAGCAGTGTGACATGATCTACAATAATACAATACTATTTAAGTGATTTAAATGTTACTGAAGAAAAATAATATATATATTTATATAAATCTTTTTTATGTTCTATTATTAGATAGATTACATTCATTTCTGATCCATTTACTAATTATATTTACAGTAATTATGCACCTGTAAGCTATTGTCAAATGCAAAAAAACAAGAAGCAAATACATGAAGGGAAATGTGACATATGTTTAAATCATATGTTTCTGAAATTTGACAGAGCATGAAATTTCATCTTTATGGCAGGTGCCTTTGGGGATTGAAGAGTGACATGACTATTAACTTGTTTAGGAAACAGTAGTTAGAAACTGTTATCCTTTGAAGTCTTTTACAATTTAAAAAGAAACTAAAGAACACATTTAGTACCTTGTTATAAAATGAAATATAAAAATCTATTTTTAAACTGTTATTAAATTCAAAGTCTACTAAAATTGTATCATGGCTTAATTTAGTAGTGTTAGCTTTGCATTTGTCACATGGAATAGTAAAATAAGAAAAACAGAAGTGAATGATATTTCCATACTTCTGTCATACGCCAAATGGTTGTAACAATGTATAAACTTGTGTAAACGCGGTAAACCACGTTTATGCACATTTGCGTTTATAAGCATTTTTAAAGGGTAGTGATGAACTCTGGTCCTTTCACACATTTTTCTACATCTTTAGACCCTCAGCAACAGCAACATCGGGAGCATTCCCTCACACATGCTCATGAGGAGATTCATAGTGAAAACACAAAGAATAAGACAGCTATCTACAAAAACACTGCTTGCTCTCTGCTGTTGCTCTCTCTTCTCTCACAGAATGGCTGAAATAGTTAATAATTTCATTCAGGGCATTTGGGATGGTGTCCTGAGGTTATCTTTAAAAAAACTTCTAATAGCAAATGCTCGTAACAACTGCTAAACTCGCATAAACTCAGTATGTAAACGCTGTAAAACTGACGTTTTCACCATCGGTTTCCAGCTGTCAAGTTTCCAGCATTTAAAAAAAAAAAAAATTCAACTGCCCTGTGTACATGAGCCCTAAGTATTACATTTTCCAGTTTCCTGGTGCCTCCACGGCAGCATACATATGGTAAATTACTTGTTTACAAAGAGGGATTGCTGCTGCTGCAAAAAAGTTTTAATTCAGTGTTCACAAAGCCGAAAATTTTAATTGCAAGGTCTTTTTCTCGAAGTCTCAGGAAGTCAGTGAAGCCATATCCAGACTGTAATGTGGCATAAAAGTGGTTAATGAGGACCAGCTTGGTGCCTGACAGAATGTTTCAGGAGAAACCTTAGTTTAAGCCTCCCAAGAAGAAGCAATCCCTCGAGTTCAGTATACATTAACCGCCTAAGGTACTGGATGGCTACTAGCCCGATGCATCTTATGTATTATTTGTACTGACCAACTGGCTATTGTTCTTTTTGATGCTACCAGACCTTCCCTTGCTCTATTAAGACTGATGAACAAGAGTTGATCCTTTTGGAGAGGCTGAGTGACAGCAATTTAATGCTTTAAAGTTCTTACTACATCTAGATCATGCAGCTTCTGTGAATTCTGCTCTTTTCCGAAAAAAGGCTGGTAAAACCCATTTCTTATCTTCAGATTTTTTTTTGTATAACAAATAAACAACAACAAACACAAAAAAAAAAAAAAACATTCTTGATTGAGATAGTATATGAATGGGTCTTTAGGAATAAACTGGTGGATCGGCTGAAGAACTACACTATCTGGGAAGAATTTGATGTAGGAATCCTGAACTCCTAAGGCTGATGATGAATATCTGATAATCTGTATCCTGAGGTAATTGCTACCAGGAAGGCTACATTAAGCGTGATATCTTCAAGTAAACAATATTCAATATTCAGTTGGAGTGAATGGAAACTTGAACTTTTAGGGTTTTAAGGCCTAACCCCAGGTCCGATCCTGATTGGAGGAACAGAAGAATTTCACGACTCAAGGGATCAAACTGATTTTTTCCCACAAAGTCTACAAATTTCTTCCAGATTTTGTAGTATGTTTTATAAGTAGATGTTTTCTGGCATGCACCTGGGTTTGAATTGCATTGTGGGAGCAGCCCAGCTCTTCCAACCTTTGCCGTTCAACTTCCATACCCTCAAATTCAGAGCTTCTGGATGTGAATGGACGTACTCCCCTTTGCGTTAGCAGATTCTGAAGTCTTGAGAGAGCTCGGGGCTTGCAGTGGGACAGATGTATCAGAAGTGTAAACCATGGCCTCTTGGTCTAATAATAAGGGATCAATGCCAATATGGTGTAAGTGAATAGAAAAAGGAATGGTGCTGCCTCCAATTAAAGGTCTAATACACTCCTAAAGTGCCTAATGATACGATCAGTATCTATAGTGACCAGAGAACAATAATATAGGTGATGGTGAATGTAAATATAAGTAAGAACCACCCTAGTGTCTTAGGGATGGTGTGATTACCAAATGCAACAATTTTAGCATAAACTTATAACATAAAAATTAATTATATTTCCAGTGGTAATCTTATAGTGCAATAAAGTGCAAAAATAAAAATAAAATACCAGTAGGTCCCAATTGGGATTCTATAGTCCACAAGTGATCATGCAAATCATATATCGTGTATACATACAAATAAACACTGATAAAAGCAACAATGTCCAGAGGAATCCTGAATCTGTAGGAAGTCTGCCACTAGCATAACAGAAATGTCCCTGTAAACATGCATGCAGTTTCAATACAATGGGGCGTTGACTCCGTGGGGGGGGGGGTGATGCTGCTTTGTACACAAAATCGCAGTGGTCCCGGTGCTCCCCGCAGGGGTTCTCACTCACCAGATATAACTCCCCAATATGGGGTGATGGGCGATAAGCGGTTCTTGGACTCTGCTCCAGCTGTTACTGCTATCCAGGCCGGAGTCCAAGAAACCGCTTATCGCCCATTTGTTTGGGAAGGAGATATAAACAAAGAATAGTGTAGCGCTATATAAAAGTCCATCCAAAGATCCTCTTTGTGATAATCCAATAGTGGTAAAATTCACACACATGCAGGTGATGAATCGTGGATAGAAGAAAAAACACCTCCACCAGTAGTAAAAATGGCCTCTCACCTCCCAGATCAGACCCTATAATGAGATCAGGGTCAATAGCGCTTTCCCATAAGGGATAAATCCAGGGGATGAAGTTGCCAGCTGACAAGCATGAAGCCAAAACAGATACACTCCGACCAAATGATGATTCATTCATATAAAAAAAGGAGATAACATAGTGTACTCTGTATGCGCACAAAGTTTAATAAAACAAATGTATAAAACTCACATTTTCAAGGCACTGATCCAGTGCCAGGGTAAACAGCGATAAAAAACATGTGTTGCTTGTGTTGCAGTGGCTGCGGGTGCCGTCACGTCCTTCCCTCCGAACGTTGCATCCCTAGGACAGGACTTCTTCAGCGGAATGGGAAGGAGATATGCCTGGTCTCCAATCCTTTATGAACAAATTGAACACTAACGATAAGAATATTGTGCTGACTTGGACGGTGTCTTTTGACCAAATCTCCTTTCTAGATCTTGAAATATTCAAGAAGAATAACCAGTTGCAAACCGGAAACCATTTTAAGGTCACTGACCTTAATGGGTTTATACCACTTTCCAGTTGCCACCATAGGCTCTGGCTATGCAATATCCCAAAAGGCCAATTCGTTAGATTGCGTAGGAATTGCTCATCTGAGGAGGATTTTCTTTCGCAATCCCAAATATTGGCTGATAGATTCACACTGTAACGGTCACCACCGCTTACGACCTTCCATCCAACCACGACAAGCTTATCTGACACACTGCAACAATCTTGCATACGCGATCCATATCAATTCCCAGAATAAGACCAGACAGAGCTCCGTACTTGCTTCCAAAGATATGACCATTTATTGATATTTTCTCAGCTTCTTATACAGTTTCAAGCATAATGCAGTTAATCAGAGGACAATATAGTCTCCACCCCCCTTCACACCATGGGGGGCTTCAATCACCTTAAAGGGCATTCAGGTAAGCTAATTATGTAGACACGTTGGCACCGCATCATCAATAGAGTTACAGTAACTCAGAGAGCATGACATTCCTGTAGACAATGACATGCTAATTCAGTACATCTGAATGGAGAATTTAACACATTGTTTTAGACACAATGAATCACACCATCAAAAGGTCTTTCTGATGCAATTGTGTCTATATTGAATAGGCAACAGCTTGTGATATCTCAAGACATCCACTTTGTAATATTCCAGTCCTGCAATATGAATTATTATTAATGTCCCATCTCATGTAATATATGACTTATGATTCTTTGTCACCCTATGGCCCTAGTGGACATAAGGTGACCCTAGACATAGGAATATCTCAGTCTGTCACGGTTCATGCCGTTACACCCACAAAAGGGATATCCCCTGCCTACTATTAATGAGGAGATCGAGAAGGTTAGGGCCATGAATAGAGCAACTATTGTCGCTGATAAAACTCCTGGTCCAGTAATCAATGAAATTCCTAGTAATTATAAGTTGGTCTTGGACTATAATGTTCAACACAAAAAATTTGAGAGGATCGTAGCCAAACATTGGCCTATCCTCAAGAGGGATTTGACTTTGGGTCCTGTTCTCCCAGAACGCCCCCAATTTATATACAGGAAGGCCCCGGCCCTTAGGGACTGTATTGCCCCAGGGGTCATAGATGCTCCAATTGTTGCCCAACCAAGGTTATTTAACTTCTTGTCAGGTTTCTACGCATGTGGCAGGTGTGCTACTTGTAAGCATGTAAAGAAAAATGTTAAGAAACGAAAATCTTTTACCTCTTCGGTCACACATGTAGAGTACCCCATCAAACAATTGGTCACTTGTACCACTGAGGGGGTTATTTATATGTTAGAGTGCGAATGTGGTTTACAATACGTGGGGCGCACCTCCCGTGCCCTCCACGTACGTATAGGGGAGCACATTAGCTGTATCAAAAGGGGCATTAAAACACATAGGGCCAGATTCAGGTAGATGAGAGCATCTTTGCTCTGGAGTAACGCTTCTCATTTACTTTACTCTGCCGAAATTTTAGGAGCAAGTGCTGTTATTCATGAAGCACTTGCTCCTAAAGTTGCGGCAGCGCATCGCAAATGAGCCGGCGGAATTCAAATTGGGCGGGTACGGGGCGTGTATTATTTAAACTATGCGCGATCCCACGGCGAACGTACTGCGCATGCGTCGAGTGTCAATGCATCCCAGTGCGCATGCTCCAAATTCTGTCAGTGAACGTCAATGATGTCACATCCCCATTCATGAACGTTTTACGCAAGCGACACGATTATTATTTTTTTCGACGCGATGACGCCTATACTTAACATAGGATACACCACTAGGGGGCTGCTTTGTCTTTACGTCGCGTATCGCTTCCGGAAACGTCGTAAAGTCACTGCGTCGCGCAGAAAAAGATCGTGAATTTCCGACTCCCGCTGATTAATATATTTTTTTCAGCGTTAATCAGCGGGAACGCCCCCGGCGCCATTTTTAAGCGAAATTCAATTACGCTGCTCGCATCGGAAATCCAACCCGGCGTTTCTTGTTTTCTGGTTACAGAAAACAAAAACGCCGGCTTAAAGCGACAGTAAAGATACTCCAGCCTAACTCTACCTGAATCTGGCCCATAGTGTATCTAGACACTTCAGACAGTACCACCATCGTGACCCAAAGGGGTTAAAATTCTGGGGGATAGAGAAGGTGTCCAGACACTGGAGGGGTGGACACTTTATTAGACAACTTAGTCGTCAAGAATCCTTCTGGATTTTTGAGCTCAAGGTGGCCTCTCCGGCAGGTTTGAACGTTGAGTTCGACCTGAATTGCTTCATCTCGGATAGATGAGGCTGATTATATGGGGTCTAAAGTTTTAATTATATATATTTTTATTATATTTATTATATATCTTTTATCATACTCTGGATGGTAATTTTGAGGGTTAACTTTACCTATCCAACTGTATTTTATTGATATATTTTTAAATGTACTGTTATCTATCTCTACTGTTGTCAGTGATATTATGTTATTATGTTGTTTTAGTAATTTTGTATGTGTACTCACCAATCGTGGCGATCGTGGTTGACGTTTTTAATTTTTAATTAATATATTGGCATTTAGCTATGAGTGCTTTTACGCCATACAGTCGATTATATTATACTTTTACTGATACAAATTATGTTCCAATTACGTGATATGACATCTCCGTGAATTTTATGTTTTATGTAATTTTCCTTTTATTTACCGTTTTAGTCTATTAATCACTGCTGGTTATTTATGCCGTTTTATTAGTATTTATCTTTGTAATTTTTAGTATCTTTTTATATTATGGTCTCAGAATGTGTGGTGCCTTTTTCTTGAGCATTGGCCCTTTCTGATTGATTTCAGCTGCCGACTGTGGCGGTGCCTGTATGCTAACATGATTGGCTTACTTGCTGAGATTGCATATATATATACATTGATCAAGGGGACGTTCTAGTGTGTGCTCCCTTAACCCACGCTGAGGAAGTCCCATCCACGGGATGTAACGCGTACAGGGGAAGGAGCCACGCAGAACGTCAACGTCATCTTAGAGTGTCTCTACATGTGAGTGAAGTCTCCATTGTTTTAAATAAATAGTTATTTCAACAGAGAGCACTAGATTTCTTTCCTTTCTTCCCTACATGGTGGTATGAATGTTGAGAAATCATTGAATCCGGATCTATGGTTTTTATCCTATCCATCCGTCTGCCTATGGAGGCTGTCAGCTGATTTCTGATTACACAGATTATGCTTTGAGATCCATCTGGGTCAAAGCAGAGAGGTGAGCAGCCCACATTCATATCCTAAGCGCAGGTTTTATTTACATTTTCTAATGCCAATATGGTCATCTTCTCCCCCACCAGGCGTTGTAGTAACCTGAATATTAACAGGACTGAGGGAAAGGCATACTATCTCTGGAACTCCCGGGGTTGGGCCAGAGCACCTATCCCTGCAAATTCCTGGACTGAATAACTTGTGAAGTATAGGGTGTCTTGGCATTCTGCAGGGATGCAAAGAGATCTATTTGAGAGTGATCCCATACTTGACACATCCACTGGAATGCTTCTTGGTTTAGAGATCATTAGTTGTTGTCGGCAAAGTCTCTGGACAGAAGGTCTGCTAGCTGATTCTAAAATGCTGGGATATAGGAGGCTCTGAGATAAGTAAGATTGTATAAGTTCCTCTCTGCCCAGGACAAAATTGGGAATATAATTCCCTCGATAAAGAGCTGCTTTGAGTTTCCCGCTGGTTCTTAATGTAGGCAACTGCTGCCCTGCTGTCCATCTGTAAAAAGAGCGAATTCCAAGTTAGATGAGTGCTAAGTTGGAAATAGCCACCCAGGCAGACTTTATTCCAGAACGTTGGAACTGTATTCAATGCGTTGAACTGCCATCTCCCTGGACCATTCTGCCTTTGCAGTGGGTGCCCAAACCCGATGTGGGGTCAAGGTGGCAGTGGCTTAGCACGTTTTGTGTTCTTGTCCACCACTAGGGATGAGCTCTGCGTTCGATACGAATGTATGTTCGACTCGAACATTGTCTGTTTGTACTGTACGTTCAACGAATTTCGAACAAAACAGGTCTTTTGCGCCAAATTTGAGTGATGCGCAACGGCCCATAATTCACTGCGGCATTGCGCACTGATGATTGGCCAAACATGCACTATGACCCTGCATGCTTGGCCAATCACAGCGCACAAAAAACGGAGAGCCATAATTGGCCTTGTGTAGTGTGTTGCCGCTGTTAATGAGAGCAGAGAGATAGTCTTTTTATATAGCTAGATAGAGCATGCAGGCAGGCTAGTCAGTTTAGCTTAATTTACAGTGTGTAGAGGATATATATACATCCCTAGGAGTTGTACATATATTTATACACTGTATAGCTTAGCTAGATCAGTTCTTCCTAATTTACTGGCAGGCAGGTGATTGTGCTATTTAAAGACGTTATTACAGGTATAGACACCCAGCAGGTACAATATTTAAAGGAATGTTTATTTTTTTATTTAAAGCGGAGCTCCAGCCGCAATTTTTTTTTTTTAAGTCAGCAGCTACTAACAGTGTAGCTGCTGACTTTAAATAAGGACACTTACCTTGTCCTACTTGCCCGACTGATGGGCCCCTGCCGGTCCCACGATCGCTCCGGGTCCCGCGCCGCCATCCACACTATGGGAAACGGGCAGTGAAGCCGTACGGCTTCACTGCCCATTTCCTACTGCGCCTGCGTGAGTCTCACGCTGGCTTGTGAATGGCGCGCTGCTCTCTGAGAACACACACAGTTCCCAGAAAGCAGCGCGCCCCATTCACAAGGAGAAGGAGAAGAAGAAATCGGACCGCGGTGCAGGTGAGGCAGATTACGGACTTCCGCATAGCAACAGATATTTCGGGTGAGGTATTTTTTTTTCAGGTTTTTTTTATTTTATTTTTTTAAACAACATTGTAAAATGTTGTTTTCCTGGGTGGAGCCCGCTTTAAGCATCAATAAAATCACTACTCCATGCTTAATTAAAAAAAAAAAAAAATGAAAAATTCCTTTAAATATTGTACCTGCTGGGTGTCTATAGTTTTCCTGTGAAAACGTCTTTAAGAACCCGGGTCTTGCCTGAGGGAACATGTATCAATAGAAAGAAAAGTTTTAAAAACTGTAGTTTTTTTAGGAGTCCTGTTCTGAAAATAATAGTTTTTTTTTACTTTTTTCCATTGATACATGTTCCCTGGGGCAAGACCCTAGTTCTCAAAGACATTTTCCAATAATAACTTGAATATTTGTCTTTAAAATGATCGTTTTTGAATTCGAACGTTCAAGTCCCATAGACTTCAATGGGGTTCTAAATGTTCACGCGAACGGTCGGTCTGTTCGACGGTTCTGGTGCAAACCGAACGTGGGGGTGTTCGGCTCATCCCTATCCAATCCTATCCGATCACAGAGCGCGCGGGGAGCGCACAAAGGAGTGGGACGTCTATTGACTCCTATTGACTCCATCCTGAACTGTACCAGGCCACATGCCCTCAATATGGGGAGGATGTCCCCATGTTGATGGGGACAAGAGCCTCATCCCCACAACCCTTGCCCGGTGGTTGTGGGGATCTGCGGGCGGGGGGGCTTATTGGAATCTGTAAGCCCCTTTAACAAAGGGGGACCCCCAGACCCAGCCCCCCTATGATATTTTTTCCTTTACAAACGACATTTTGTGCAGGGACTCCTATAAACACGGGAAACACGTGCTACTACAGGCATACTATAGAAGCCCCCGCATACAAAATTTAAAAGAATATTTAAAGCATTATTAAAATCACTGCTCCCAAAAAAAGTGGCCATTTTTAAAAAAATGTTTTTGCATTGATACATGTCCCCTGGGGCAGGACCCAGGTCTCCAAACACTTTTATGATGAAACAACTTGCATATTAACCTTTAAAATTAGCACTTTTCATGTTACCCATAGACTTTTAAAGGGTGTTCCACGGCTTTCAAATTTTTCGTGAACACTCCAACGTGGTTTGCTATTCGGCTAACGGGCGAACAGCCAACTCATGTTCGACCCGAAAATAAAGCTCATCCCTAGTGAGGGGGACCATCATTCAGCTCAGATAGTTTCACTGTAGTCTAGTGAGACAGTGTCATTTATACATACATTAGTGTAGAGTAGGGACAGCTCAGATAGTTTCAGTGTAGTGTAGAGAGACCATGTCAGTAATCTTGACATTAGTGTATAGCTAGAGTAGGGACAGTTCACATAGCGTCAGTGTAGTGACGGTTGAACACGTCTATTTGATTGTGTTACTGTCAGTTTAACTCCATTTAGTTCTGTGTGCGTTACTGACAGTTTAACGTCATATTGTTTTGCATGGGTTACTGCCAGTTTAACGCCATATAATTTTGTGTGCGTTACTGCCAGTTTAACGCCATTTACTTCTTTGTGCGTTACTGCCAGTTTAACCCCATATAGTTTTGTGCGTTACTGCCAGTTTAACACCATTTACTTCTGTGTGCGTTACTTTCAGTTTAACACCATATAGTTCTGTGTGCGTTACTGCAAGTTTAACGCTATATAGCTTTGAGTGCGTTTCTAAAAGTTTAACGCCATATAGTTCTGTGTGCGTTATTGCCAGTTTAACGCTATGACATTTTGAGTGCGTTTCTGACAGTTTAACGCCATATAGTTCTGTGTGCGTTACTGCCAGCTTAACGCTACGTCGCTATGCGTGCGTTACTGCCCGTTTAACGCCATATAGCTCTGTGTGCGTTACTGCCAGTTTAACGCCATATAGTTTTGAGTGTGTTACTGCCAGTTTAACGTGCGTTACTGCCAGTTTAACGCCATATAGTTTTGAGTGTGTTACTGCCAGTATAACGTGCATTACTGCCAGTTTAACGCCATATAATTTTGTGTGCTTTACTGCCAGTTTAACGCCATTTACTTCTGTGTGCGTTACTTTCAGTTTAACGCAATATAGTTTGCGTGCGTTACTGCCAGTTTAACACCATATAGTTTTGTGTGCTTTACTGCCCGTTTAACGCCATATAGTTTTGCTTGCGTTATTGCCAGTTTAACGCCATATCGTTTTGTGAGTTACTGCCAGTTTAACGCCATTTACTTCTGCATTGGCAAGAGCATCTAAAAGCCACACAAAAGGGGCACAAATCTGTCCCTTCTCCTCCTTACCCACTTAGTCTGCCCCTGCTATACCTGTGATACCTTTTAGCAGCCTTCACTGACAAGGATGTTGGTATAGCACAGGATGTCCAAGGTCCTAGCAGCTCATCTGCCAGCAGCACACCACAAGCTATAGACTGTTGCCGGTATTTCTCTGCCCCATCTTCTGCAGCGCAAAATAATACAGTCCCTGCCACCCACATGCCCAGCGTCTGAATGCAAGCTTGACAAAGCTGTTGGCTCCCCAACTTCTGCCTTTCAGCCTGGTGGATTCTGTCCCCTTGCTGAATTTGCACAATGTGCTGTACCACAATGGCAGGTTCCCAGTCGCTACTGCTCCATCTCTCTACCATCAAGTGAAAGGGAATGTTCTGGCATCATTGCGCAAGGCAGTTAGCCATAAAATCCACCTTGCTGCTGACACGTGGTCCAGCAAGCATGGGCAGGGATGATCTTTTTCATTCACAGCACACTGGGTAACGCTGCTGGCAACTCAAACGAATGCAGGACAGGGCTCAGTGCTGCAGCTTGTTGTGCCCCCACATATCCATACAGCTGGTGGTGATGATGCCAGACCTGTGAGCTCTACCCCCTCCTCCTCCTCCACCACCTCCATGCCCTCCTCTGCAGAATTGTCCAATCAGGTACCCCCTAAGCATTCAAAGGGCTTTACCAGAGTCAGGCTAAAAGGTGCCATGCAGTGCTTCAGCTGGTATGTTTAGGGGACAGGAACCACACCGGAGCAGAGATTCTTGCAGCTCTGCAAGGACAGGCCCAGAGGTGGTTCACACACCACGCCAGTTGGAGCCAGGAATGGTGGTTTCCGATAATGGCTCAAACCTCCTGTCCACCCTTATACAGGGAAAGTTAACACATGTACCTGGTCCTCAATTTGGTGGTGCAGCATTTAGTAAGTATGTACCCAAGGTTGTAAGATGTACTAAAACAGGCCAGAAGAGTCTTTAGCCATTTCAGGTGGTCATTAGGATGACCTGAACACCCCCACGTTCGGTTCGCTCCAGAACAGTCCGATCGTTCGCGCAAACATTTAGAACCCCATTGAAGTCTATGGACTCGAACGTTCGAATTCACAAATGATAATTTTAAAGATAAATTTTCAAGTTATGTGTTGGAAAACGTCTTTCAGAACCCGGTCTTGCCCCAGGGAACATGTATCAATGGAAAAAAAGTCTTAAAAACGGTGTTTTTTCAGGAGCAGTTTATTGTTGGAAAAACTCTTTCAGAACCTGGGTCTTGCCCCAGGGAACATGTATCAATGGAAAAAAGGTTTTAAAAACGGTTGTTTTTTCAGGAGCAGGACTCCTGAAAAAACTACTGTTTTAAAAAAAAAAATAATCCATTGATAGTAGTATCAAGGGAAAAAGTTTTTAAATAACAGTCGTTTCGTTTCACTCGAATTTGCCGCGAACGATCACTTTTGTTCGAAATTCGACGAACGGTCGAACATACGTTCGTTTCAATCGCGAAGCTCATCCCTAGTGGTCATACACAGCCAGTGCTCGGTAAGGCTGAAATTGAGTGGCAATTCCACCTGCCAGTAAACCGCCTGATTTGTGACATGCCCACCTGGTGGAACTCAACTTTGGGAATGCTGCAGCGGCTGTACATGCAGCAGTATACTTGTGTCAGTACGGCACAACAACAGGCTCAGGCCGCCTCAGGTTTTTTTCCCCATGCCAATGGCTGATCATTAAGGATGCATGCACTGTATAGTCACCATTTTAGGAGGCCACAAGGATGGTGAGCAGTGACAGTGCATGCATCAGTGTCACAATCAGTGTCACAATCGTTGTTGTTGTTTTCCTGCTGGACCAGACTGTGTGTGGCATTATGGACAGGGCACTGGAGGCAGAGCAAGAGGAGGAAGAGGAGGAGGATTCTGGCACTTTCATAGGCTTTGAAGAAGCAATGCGTCAATCTGTAAGGGATGACTTTCCAATCCCAGGATCCTTGAGAAGCAGTATAGGGCTGTAAGGAGAAAGTTCCAGATGCTGTCCATCCCTGAGTGACCCAGAAAGTCTACTTCTCAAGCCTCTGCAAATTTGAGGCGCATGGGCAACCTCATGCTTCAAAGCCTGAAAAGGACCCAAGAATATGTGGCATAAAGGAGAAGGATGATTACTGGTTGGCAACCCTCCTTAACCACCGTTATAAGGAGAAGGTCTCTGAACTTATCCTTGTCCCCACAGAGAGTACAGAATACAGTGATAAAATTCTCTTGAGGACACATGTAAGAGGGGTTTTTATTGAATGTTTTTGACCTGAATCTAAGTGGGTTTTACAGGGGATT